>OX941093.1:77925000-78637500 GCA_954870635.1 Arctium minus | reverse complement strand
GGGCATTTCACAAGAAGCCTTGAGGGTTTAAGATGATAGTAATCAATAAATTCTACACAAGATGAAGACTTGATTGGAAAGAACACGAATTCGAGGGCACCCAAGTCGTATTTGTCAGGGTTTCATAAAATTAAATGAAGTTATAGCTTAGTAAAAATCCAAAGATCAATAAAAATATCTTGCCTTGCATTCTTTTCATTGGGCATTTGACAAAAAGAAGGATAAAATTAGCAAGTTCAAGATTTCTTGCGAGAGATGAAGAAAGATCCCGTGTATTTTACCTTGTTGGGCAAATTGATGGACAGGGTTTTCTACAAAAAGAGAGTGTTGTTGTTGGCCTGTTTCATGATCGAAGAGTTGTTGTTGCTTTGACCAACGAGGTTCATGCGATTTGACATTGTCTTTTTTTCTTAAACTCTTTTGAGGATGTATGTATGTATGTATCTATCTATCTGCTGCTGCGATACGAAGAGGGGTGTGAGAAGAAAAAATTTTGCCTTTTAAAGAAAGGAACGATGTTTTATTCCCCTGGTCCTTTGGGATTTCTTCCTTATTTCCCAACACCTCTATGATTTTGGATTCTTTAAATATAAAAAAGATTAGGTTTTTTTCATGTTTATGTTTTGCTGGTTTACATTTTATGGAAATTTAATTATTGCCCTTTAATTACTCAAATCTATTAATATTTATCTAACCCTGATTTTGGATTCTTTAAATATAAAAAAGATTAGAATTTCCATCATGAGATTTTGGATAAGTTTAGTGTTTCATCATATAAAAATTGAATAGATATAATAGATTGCATTAAGAATAGATTAATTTGGCACTGTATACATCAACAAAAGTGTGTCATCCACATCACTCTAAGCAACAACTAGCATATGAGAACATGCGTCTACCAGGTGCTTATAGACCTAGAAGATGCCAAAAGGAAGTGTATTTGTTTTTCATATACTAATCCATTCGGAAAAGAAACATGATCAACTTCTTATCGAAAAGTAGAATGTATTAATTTAACCATTCAATTATAAAGCGATGTTATAGTTGAGGCTTTTGTGTAGCAATAACTAGTGATCACAAATTATTAGCTCAAAGAAGAAAAACATAAAATATAAGAACTTAGAGTTAACATTTGCAAAATGTAGAGCAACGTTTTGACTGTAAAATACGAATGTGAGTTGTTTGATTTTGCTTCTTCTAGCCTAATATTAGAGTCTGTTGCAATAGCTAATATTCGACCAGTTCTCTAGCAATAAAGAGATAAGTTTATGTCAGCTCAATTGCATGCCTTTTGCCCTATCTTACAACAAAGAGAATCAAGAATTTGACAGTTAAATTAGCTCTGTCAAACAACAATTCAGTAAATAAATCAGTTATTGAGCTCAATTAACTATAGCATTAAATGAAATCTACAAGTAAAATTATAGTTTATTCAATTGTAGGAGAAACTTTATATTTATATATGTTATGTAGAATAAACTTTTGATCTTCAACAGTAGCAACATTATTACTATCATGAATTTGTAAACTTAAACTTCAGACAGGGACTAGCTATAGTTATAGATATTAGTTATATGTATAAAAATCAACTTCACTATTTGGTGGGTTAAGAAAATTACGAAATTGTATCATCTAATCTCATAATATTTAAGAACTATATTTTGTCAAACGTGGAACAAACATTTTTTGTCCCCTCGTATCCCAAGTGCAAAGACGCAAGTATAGAAATAAAAAGTGTTTTATACTATAGTTTGTGTGTGAAATGGTGTTATATTTTGATTAGAACGAAGTTACTTTTTGATCTCAATCTTTAACACTGTGCTCTCAAATTTTGGAGGGAAAAAGGGGAAGGAAAATTTAAAAAAAAAACGGAAAGGGAGAGAAATATTTTTTTATTTGTGTTCTTGAGAATGGAAGGAAAGAAAAATAAATTTTCATGTTTTGCAGTTGGAAAGAAAAAAAATCACTTTTACAAATATACCATTATTTATTTTAAATTGGAATGTATTTGACGGATATATATGGATTTTTTACAAATTCTTTTATTTCCTTTCCTTTCTCTTGGAAGCGAAGTTTTGAAAAAGAAAATCAACATTATTTTTCTTCCTTTCCCTTTCCTTTATCTTATTAAAAATTTGAGAACATGACATTAAGACGTTTTTTCTTCACTTCTCTAGTTCTTTTCCATTCCTTCATAAAAGAAGACTTGAGAACACAACTTAAACTTATCGATTGGGATTTGTAATCACACATTCTACTTTAAGCAGCCCAACAAGGTTAAAAACAAGCAGCCCAACAAAATGATTTTAGAGAAAAATAATTGAAAATAAATGTTTAATCATCCTACTTCAAATAAAATGTTTAAGCACCCTTTGAATAACAAGTATTTATATATTCTGGAGTATGGATTGCCACCATCTATGCATTTGTTATATCCCAATAATTTTTATTATTTGACAAACTGTTCCAACAATACTAACTAGTTTATTTAGTATTATTGTGTATAAGAGATTTGTTAATCCTGAATTATTTTGGGAGCTCACAATTTCTCAAGAATTACTTTATACTTTATGAAACAAGTAAGTTTAAGCAATTCTCATTTTCTTCTACACAAATGAGTCATTTATTGCAAAGGTTAAAGATAAAATGTTTTCAAGTATTTTAAACAAGTAAGTTCAAGCAATTCTCATTTTCTTCTACACAAATAAGTCGTTTATTGTTTTTTAGAAAATAACATTTGGACTTGCTTCCCGGTACTTCTTGTTTTGCCATTTTCTTTACAAATAGTTTTTGAACAAATTTGTAATAGCTCAAAAATTATTAAACTGTTTTATCTAATATATTTATGAGTAAATTACAGATTATGTTCTTGTGGTTATTGAAAATTTTAGATTAGGTCCTCCAAACGAAATAATTACATGTATTGTCACGACGGTTTCATATTTGTTATGGATTGGGCCCCTTGTTCTAACTCCACTAACAAACCATTCATTAAGTCACGGTCAATATTGTCTTTTTCAATTTCTTTTATACTACATATATCTATTTTATATTTTATTAATATGCATATGTGACGATCAGCAACCCCAAACAAAGAATGACGATTCTTCCTCTTCTCCGGTGAATCCTATGTACGGCCTCCATCTTGGAATCTCCCTCGCTGGCCAATCCCCATCCTCACACCTGCAACCCAACTGAAACCGCCAAACCCCCCTCCTCACACCTATATGGCAACCGAAACATAATCGATTGCTACCCTCCCACCCCATCTCCGGCCACCTCCGACCATCTTCTCCGATACAGATGAAACCAAGATAAAGAAACCGTTTATCGTCACAACTTCATTGAAACCCAGATTCAACTTTTTTATTATAACAATTGTCGTCGACAGAGGGGCTCGGAGCTGGGTTTTAGATGTTCATCATCTTAACTTTGTTCCCTATCCATCGTAATCTAAAGTTTATCGAGGTTCATCATCTTCATCTTCGTTCCACTTAAACTATATCGAGCTTTATCTTCTTCATCTTCGTTCCACTTAAACTATATCGAGCTTTATCTTCTTCATCTTCGAGGTTCATCATCTTCAACTTTGTTACCTAAATTGAAGTCGTAACAAAAATAAATTTGAGTTTTGGGTTATTTTCAAAAATCCCAGATCCCAGAAGTTACATTTTAGGTTTTTGATGGGTTGATTTTGGAGTTTAGAGTCTGGAGATAAAGGTGACTTCATGGAGATGTACGATGGAAGTGATTATGGAGATGAAGGAGATTTCATGGAGATGATTTTGGAGTTTAGAGCCTCCCAAATTTCGTTAAAAATGGCTTCACTTCTGCAAAACAGATTGTGGCCTCTTCGAAGTCAATCCAAGTCTTCGATTCAAAACCAGAATCTTCGACCACAACAATCCCCATTGGCATACCCAAAATAATTGATGTATCCAACCCTTCTAATTCCTTTAAATTTTACCCTAGTTTTTCATTTAGGGATTTCTTAAATCCAATTTCTCAATCTGGGGTTAATATATAACATAATAATTATAAAATATTTAAGTTTTTAACTGAAAATGATTAAAAAAATGTCAAATGACCAAAACACCCCTGACTTGAAAGAGTTTTAAGTTAACAAAGTTAGGGCAAGTGACCCAATTCATAACAAAGTTGAAACCATATGGATGTAATTATTTTGTTTGAGGGACCTAATCCTTACTTTTTTTATAACCACAGGGACCAAATTCGTAATTTACGCTATATTTGTTATCGAATAATATTTATATCTCCCTCTTTTTTTTATATACATGTATTTTATTGTTGGATAATAGATGTTTTTTGAGTTGATTAAATTTTTTTGCTAAAGTTGTTTACAAATTTTTATTTGTAACTAATATTTTCTTTTTGTTATAAAAAGAAGCACTATTAAGGTTTTGAAAGAAATTGATATTTAAGGTGGTCCTCTTATATGTGTCAAAAACACTAAATAACACTTGCATAAATCATTAAATCAAAACAACATATTTCACACGTTGATCTATTTTTTATCCAAATGATCACATATATACACACACACACAATCTGACACACATATATATAGGTTGAGTTCCACTGAGAATGATTAGTTATGGTAAGAAGGATAAGAAGAGATACCAAACACACCCTTAATTCTTGCAGGAAAAGATATTCATCGCAATCCAACTTTCCAATAACTCATTTTGTTCATTAATTATTGTAAAAATATATTGTTAAAAAGGAAAATGTTTAAAAAATGATGAAATTTTTATGTTTTGAAAAATTAAAATTTTGGACAATTTTGGTGAATAAATAAATACTTGGAGTTTTGAATAAAAAATAAGTTTTTGACAATTTTTTTTGAACAAATAATGTAATAACCCTGTTCCTTGCTTGAGAAACCTTGGCATTACTTACAAAAAACCAATATAGAGCCGCAAATTGCCATAGACACGCATTGGCAGAATCGAACCGAACGTACGTCGTGCAGTTTATCAAAACACACTCAAATCATGGTGTATTGCCACCAAACGCCCTGCACATTGTGTGGTGGACCTTCCAAGGTCCGTTTTGACTGGTCATGGGCCTAAAACGGAGTCACATAGCAGAAGTTACGCACATTTTAGCGCGAAACCCAGTTTTTGCCGATATGCGATAGGCGGCGGTATAGGGGGTTTCTCGTCCAGGCCGACCGTGCCAGATTTCCATGGAAATTTACGTGGGCCTTCTATAATGTTATTTAGAAGGTTTTAAGCATATATTACATACAAAAAACAGATCTAGAGCCGCAAATTGCCATAGACACGCATTGGTCGAACCGAACCGAATATACGTCGTGCAGTTTATCAAAACACACTCAAATCATGGTGATTTGCCACCAAACGCCCTGAAAGTTGTGTGGTGGACCTTCCAAGTTCCGTTTTGACTGGTCATGGGCCTAAAACGGAGTCACGTAGCAGAAGTTACGTACATTTTAGCGCGAAACCCAGTTTTTGCCGATACGCGAAAGGCGGCGGTATAAGGGGTTTCTCGTCCGGACCGACCGTGCTGAATTTCCATGGAAATTTACGTGGGCCTTCTACAATGTTATTTAGAAGGTTCTAAGGATATATTACTTACAAAAAAAGATCTAGAGCCGCAAATTACCGTAGACAAGCATTGGCCGAACCGAACCGAACGTACGTCGTGCAATTTATCAAAACACACTCAAATCATGGTGTATTGCCACCAAACGAGCTGCATATTGTGTGGTGTACCTTCCAAGGTCCTTTTTGACTGGTCATGGGCCTAAAACGGAGTCACGTAGCAGAAGTTACGCACATTTTAGTGCGAAACCCAGTTTTTGCCGATACGCGAAAGGCGGCGGTATAGGGGGTTTCTGGTCCGGACCGACCGTGCCGGATTTCCATGGAAATTTACGTGGGTCTTCCACAATGTTATTTAGAAGGTTTTAAGCATATATTACTTATAAAAAACTGTTAAGTCTAAATATTGTATCCAAGATTTAATGTGGGAAAGTCAAACATGTAAAAGTCAACATTGTCAAAGTATTGTCTTTGTAAAAGTCAACATTGTCAAAGTATTGTCTTTGTAAAAGCTTGTTTAGCATTCCTTAGTAGTTAAGTTTTTGTATTAGATGTTGGTATAAATAGGTTTTCTTCCTTGTAAGCTTGTAATTACGTAGAACCAGATTTGTGAGACTTGTGGTTAATTCAAGATCTACTTTCTCTCTCTACTTTCTCTCTAGTTCTTGTTCTTAATTATCATATATTGAGTAATTGCTTGATTGAATTGGGATTTATTGATTAACAATTGGTATCAAAGCTGAACCAAACTTTTCGGAAATGATTTGATCATGATTTGAGTTGAAATCTGGAGTTTTAGATTGAAATTTGAGATTTTTCGAAATTTTTCAAGAACTCGTGTTTTCACTGTTTCATCCGAATTTGGTTGAAAAATCGGTTTTAATGCAAGAAAATGGAATCATTGGATTCAAATTATGTTCAGGATTGTTTCTTATTTTGATTTCATCTCATATTTTGAACAAATTCGATCTCAATTTTTGAATTTTTGAATTTTCTTGAAATGTCGAACTCGAACACTGTTCTTGATTGATTTTGTGTGAATTGTTGGTTTTAATCGAAAATTGATTGTAATTTTGTGTTTAGTACTGTTAGTCGATGATTCTGATGAGTTTTTGAGATCAAATTTGCAGATTTTGATTGATTTGAGAAAGAAACAGCCAAGATCCACGGTTTGCGCAAGTTCATATGGTTTGCGCGAGATTCATAGACGTTTGCGTGAGATTATCCGAGCTTCAAGGCAAATTCAGT
Organism: Arctium minus; assembly: GCA_954870635.1. Taxonomy (NCBI): domain Eukaryota; kingdom Viridiplantae; phylum Streptophyta; class Magnoliopsida; order Asterales; family Asteraceae; genus Arctium; species Arctium minus. Next base: position 78,630,664 of record OX941093.1, on the reverse strand, counting down.
TTGCGTATTGCACTTATAACGCAAAGTCTAGTTTGTGTATCCTTCATCTAACGCAAAGCTTACTTTGCGTCTTGCACTCATCACGCAAAGCTACGTTTGCGTATCTGGCAGCTCACGCAAAGCATCGTCTCTATCGTCTCTCGAAAAGCTACTTTGCGCAACAAGGCATTCACGCAAAGCTCACTTTGTGCAACAAGGCATTCACGCAAAGTTCACTTTGCGCTTCAAGACCATTGCGCAAAGCTCACTTTGCGCATCAAGGCACTCACGCAAAGCATACTTTGCGTCTTCAGTGGGTCACGCAAACCTATTTTGCGTTTCTCTTGGCTTGCGCAAAGCTCCATTTGCGCAACACACTGTTTACGAAAACCTCTACTTTGCGCAATTTCAAGTGTTGTTTTAAATTTTGTGCTAGATTTCAATTTGATCTGATTTTTGATTTTCTGATATATAGTTTGGAACGATCATTCATATTAAGCTGATTACTCATTAATCATGGGATTTCTTTCAGATCTTGAAGAGAAGAATAGAAAGCTGAAACTAGAGAACATTAATCTAGGTCATGTTGTTGACTTTCACATGCAAAAATCTAGAGAGTATTTTGCAGAAATCATAAGACTGAAAGAGGAAATCAGTGCCTTAAAGAATATCAATGAAGATTTTCTGAAAAGATCTTCTGGGCAGAATGATGAAAAGGTAAATAAATTGGAATTTGAGAACTTTGAGCTTAAAAAGAATTTATCTAATTTTGAAAAATAGCTTGCTGAAAATAAAGATATTTTTGAAAATGAAAAGAAATATTTTTCAAAGAAGTTCTCAGATTTCTCTAAAAAGTGTTTTGAAGAGAAGAAGTCAGTAGAGCTTAAATGCTTAAAACTTTCTCAACAAGTGTCTGATTTTGAGAAAGTGCTGATTTTGGAAAGAGAGAAATTTGATAAAGAAAAGAAGGCCATAGAACAGAAGAATGTGGGATTCTTTAAGAAACTATCCGGCCAGAGAAATGAGTCAGAGAAAGGATTTGAAGAAGAACGATCAATATTTGAAACTGAAATCAAAAGGCTGACTTCCAAGTTATCTGAACTGTTTGCTTCTGCGCTGAAAGAGCAAAAGACGAAGTCTGATTTCTCGAAGAAGATTGACCAACTTGTGAAAAAAAGAGACATCTTTGCATCAAAGATCAAAGAGCTTGAAAAGTCTGTTTCAAGTTCTACTCAGAAATCTGTCTCTTCACAAAGGTCAGTTAAATATTTTGATCAGATTCGTCGATCTAACATTTTCTATGATAGATATTTAGATGGTTCAGATACATCTCCAAGAAGAAGAAGCTTTAAGAAAGAGAAACTGGTCTGGATGAAGAAACCAGTTACAGATGAGATGTCAAATGAGCTGAAAGGGAAGACATCAAGTGTATATGTTCATAAAGCTAAGAAGAACAAAGAGCATAAAGGTAGACCTGACCTCATATACTCAAGAGATCAATTATTCAGGTTTTCAGGTAATAAATTTTATTGTTCTTACTGCTGTACACATGATCATATCCATAAGACCAGTGATCATTTCTGGTATGGTTCTTACTCTATTACCCCCACACGAATTGCAACTAACATTTTTGGACCCAAATACAGTGGGTACCAAAGAAGAAAACTGATTCTTTGTTGCAGGCACCTCACGTCAAGGGGGAGTAAGAAGATAATGGCTTTTGAACACAACAGTTCAAAACCCGCACCTCAATGTCAAGATTATGGCTTCTAAGTACACAGCTTAGGACCCGTTCTTCAACGGAATTTGACTTCTAAACACAACAGTTTAGGACTCGGACCTCAGCGATCAAAAGACCTTACTCCGGTTTTTGCATCTGATAAGATATGACGGTCTACACTTCACAAGGGAGTTGTATTGATCTCTATCCTGTACTTTTTCATTGCAATATACTTACGATATGATGGTCTACACTTCAAACGGAAGTTGTATTGATCTCTATCTTGTGTTTTAACTGACATATTTCAGATGCTTAATTTAAGGGGGAGTAAAGGTGATGACTTCTGATTATTTCAGATCAGACCTCATACTATAAAACTATTTTACTGCTTTCTGTCTTTTATTTTTGAATAAATGATGTGAATAAAGTGGCTTCTGATCACATGACAGATCAGGACCCGTTTTTCAACGATCAAAGAAGGATATTTTGCTAATATCTAGGGGGAGCTAAAAAGATATAAATCATTTAATCATGATTTGAGGGGGAGCTGAAAAGGTAAAAAAAAACTTCTGATCCTAGATCTCTGATTGTTTGAAAGAAGAACAACTTTCAAGCATGAAAAACAGTTTCTTAAATGTTCAAACCACTTCTTATTCTCAAAAGATTTTATGAATTTAGAAGTGTGATTTTAAATGTTTTTCATTTTTGAGCTTAATGTTTAACTGACCGTGTGTTTCCAAAGATCAATACTTGTGTATTATCTTCTCCATATACTGTCAAGTATTCACACACACCGGTTCAGTATTTTAGTTGAATTTGTTATTACCATGTCTCTTAACGAACCAATTTTTCGATGGTAATACCCCTGTTTGCTTTCAAAGTTGTTGAGCATCATTCATCTTTTTCACATTTGTGCCTTTATTGCTAAATTGTTTATATTTGTTCATATAAACAAAATATCCAGTTCTTTGATACCCTAGCTATTTCATTTGATCTGATTTTAATCATTGTCAGATTCTCAAAACATTTCTATTCTTTCTTGATTATTCATTCATATAAAGTTTTGAGAAATCTTAAATGTTTAAAAAATGCTCAAATTTCATTTTTGATTTTTGATGAGCATACATACACTGACATATGATTTCTTGTGCTTTTCATATCAAGAAAATCATTGACCAGCATGTAATTTTAGGAACATGGGATTCAGTGTGAGTGCTTAATAGATCTTCCATGGATTCACGATAACCAGTGTTTCCTACCCCGGAAGAAATCTTTTGAGTGATTGAGGGGAGTGATCTGAGCTAAAATGGAAATGAGAGATTGGTTAGATGTGAGCTTATATGTTTAAAAGAAAGAGAGTGTGAGAACAGAGTTAAAAGAATATCAGAACTCTGCACCAAACATCTTTCTGAGCCGGGCAGCCACATTACTGATTGGTTCACATTTCTTTGGTGACCATCATTGAAATAGGCAAATAGCCCATGCCATCTCTTGCATTAACCCCACCAGCTACTCATTCTTTTCTTAAAAAGAGAATGTTTCACATTTTCTGAGGAAGCAACACATAATCTATTGGTTCTTCTCTTGGAAGATACTGATATTGAAAAAGAAGGAAAGTTGCCCCACCTTCGACCCTTTCTCATGCACATTGAGTCCATGTACAATCATTGTTGTCTCAGTGATTTACATACTTCGAGCCTTATGAAACACAATCATTGTGCTAATTCTTTCATACACAAGCACGAGCACACAGAGAATTTGTTTTTCTGTCAGAACATTCATAGAATTACCTTGTGTTTTTCAATGATTGAATGGAAGTCCTGGGGAGTCAACATCAAACCAACTCATTAAATTGTACATTCGTTATACACAGTAACTTTGTGTTACTGACAGACACTCCTAACTGTTTCATTTGTTGATTCAGGGTTACCATGTTCATTATGTCTGAATTTGAAAAGATTCGGATATATATCCATTTCATGAATTGACGGCTCTCAGATCAAAGCGCGCCAATTGTAAAAGGGGAGATTGTTATTTGTTTTCAAAGGGGAAAATCAAAGACTGTGTTGAAATTGATGATGTTTTGATGATCATGATGCTCACATCATCAAAAAGGGGGAGAATTTTATAAAGATTCAATTTCAAAGCTGAATTGTCAAAAGTTCAAAATGCTTCCGCTGTTTCAAAGACAAATGTATCTGAAGAAGATTGTTCAAAGTTAAATCAAGATGTTTTGTGAAAGTCTGTTCTTCCAAAGACAGTTCAGAGATCAAAGAGATGAAGATACAATTTTTTGAAGTTTCAAAGGTGTGTTTCAAGAATTTTGTTTCGCGTTCAAGGCTTGTTGACTTTCAAAGCTTCAAAGTGCAAAAGACTTTCCAAGATTCTTCAAGAGCTGAATGAGTAAATACTATGAAAGCTTCAAAGTTCAAAGCTAAAGAGACAAAAGCTGAAGAATCAAGAGCTGAAGATCAGTATCAAATTTTTATTAAATCTTGAATACAAAGGGGGAGATTGTTAAGTCTAAATATTGTATCCAAGATTTAATGTGGAAAGTCAAAGATGTAAAAGTCAACATTGTCAAAGTTTTGTAAAAGTCAAAGTTGTATTTGGTTTCTTAGTCATTAAGTTTTTGTATTAGATGTTGGTATAAATAGGTTTTCTTCCTTGTAAGCTTGTAATTACGTAGAACCAGATTTGTGAGACTTGTGGTTAATTCAAGATCTACTTTATCTCTCTAGTTCTTGTTCCTAATTGTCATATATTGAGTAATTGCTTGATTGAATTGGGATTTATTGATTAACAAAAACCGATATAGAGCTGCAAATTGCCATAGACACGCATTGGCCAAACCGAACCGAACGTACGTCGTGAAGTTTTTCAAAACACACTCAAATCATGGTGTATTCCACCAAACACCCTGCACATTGTGTGGTGGACCTTCCAAGGTCCATTTTGACTGGTCATGGGCCTAAAACGGAGTCACGTAGCAGAAGATACGCACATTTTAGCGCGAAATCCAGTTTTTGTCGATACGCGAAAGGCGGCGGTATAGGGGGTTTCTCGTCCGGACCGACCGTGCCGGATTTCCATGGAAATTTATGTGGGCCTTTTACAATATTATTTAGAAGGTTTTAAGTATATATTACTTACGAAAAACCGATCTATCGCCGCAAATTACCGTAGACACGCATTGGCCAAACCGAACCGAACGTACGTCGTGCAGTTTATCAAAACACGCTCAAATCATGGTGTATTGAAAGTGTCAAAATCCCAATACAATTCAAGCACAATCTCAATTCAAGATATAACAATTATATGTTCTATCAATATCAATCAAGCACAATTCTAGATTTTTGACAATTATGTATTCTAGAGAGAGAGTAGAGAGAGAAACAGTTGTCGTATTTTTCAATAACAAGTATTACAATGACAATGAACTACACAACTACCAAACTATTACAAGGCTTAAGGTGTTTATATCTAAGATAAACTCTCACAAGCTTACAAGCTTTACAAACACTTTCAAAGACTATTTTGACTTTTCACACTTTGACCTACATTGACTTTGACTTTTCAACATTAAATCTTGGATACAATTTGATACACTAACATTCTCCCCCTTTGTATTCAATATTTAAAAAAAATTGACAATCATCTTCAGCGCTTGATTCTTCAATCTTTGACTCTGACAGCTTTGTCCTTTGCAACTTTGAACTTTGAAGCTTTGGCAATCTTCAAACATTTAGCTTTTGAAGAATCTTCAGATAAGCTTGAAAAGTCTTTCACATTGTCTTTTAAAAGTCATCAAGTCTTGAACAAACATTTTAAAACTTGGAAACTTCTTTGAAATCTTCAACTTTGAACTTTTAAAGAATCTTTGATCTCATATCTTTATCTCTGATCTCTGGATCAACTTCAGAAAAACAAACTTTCTCGAATCATCTTTGTTTCTTCAGAATCTTTTGAATCAAAATTTCATTCAAACTTTCATCTGTCTTGAAGTGTCGCTTAATCTTCATTTGACTTGAACTTTCAAAAATTTCTTCACAAGTCTTTTCACTTTGAACTTTCTTCATGACTTTGAAATTGAACTTTGTAAAATTCTCCCCCTTTTTGATGAATTGTGAGAATCAAAATCATCAAAACTCATTTCAATTTCAGCTTAATCTTTGAAGCTTCTCACCCAATTAAACAATGTAGAACAACCTTCATGATCTCTTCTGATAAAATGTGAATATTCTACGCCAACTGATCTGATAATGAGCTGTCAATTCATGAATGTATTCATCTGAATTTTTTCAAATTCAGACAAATTTTGAGTTGTAACCCTGAATCAACAAATAAAACAGTTAGAAATGTCTGTCAGTAACACAAAGTTACTGTGTACAATGAATGTACAATTTAAGGAGCTGGTTTGATGTTGACTCCCCAGGACTTCCATTCAATCATTGAAAAACACAAGGTAATTCTATGAATGTTCTGACAGAAAAACAAATTTTCTGTGTGCTCGTGCTTGTGTGTGAAAGAATTATCACAATGATTGTATTTCACAAGGCACAAAGTATGTAAATCATTGAGACAACAATGATATACACAGACTCAATGTACATGATGAAGGGTCGAAGGTGGGGCAACTTTCCTTCTTTTTCAATATTAGTATATTCCAAATGAAGAACCAATAGCATATGTGTTGCATCCCCAGAAAATGTGAAACATTTTCTTTTTGAGAAAAGAATGAGTAGCTGGTGGAGTGTTTGCAAGAGATGGCATGGGCTAGGTGCCTTTTTCAATGTCGTTCACGAAGAATTGTGAAACAACAGTTTATGCGGCTGCCCGACTCAGAAAGAAGTTTGGTACAGAGTTTAATATTCTTTTACTCTGATCTCTCACCCTCTTTCTTTTAAACATGCAAGCTCACTTCTAACCAATCTCTCTTTTCCATTTTACCTCATCACACACCACTCTCAATCTTTTGACCCCTCTCCCCTCAATCACTCAAACGATTACTTCCGGGGCAGGAAACACTGGTTAACGTGAATCCATGGAAGTTCTGTTTAAGCTCTCACATTGAATCCCATGTATTTGTCCAAAAAAAACATGCATCTCAATGATTTTCTTGACAATTTAAGCACAATAAATCATTTGTCAGTATGTGTATGCTCATTAAAAATAAGAATAAAATTCGAGCATGTTAAGCATTTAAGATTTCTCAAAACTTTATATGAATGAATAATCATGAAATAATAGAAATGTTTTGAGAATCTGACAATGAATAAGATCAGATCAAATTATCATGAAGAATAATATTTTGGGGAATCAAAGACGAGTGTTGTTTATATGAACAATATATAAACATTGTATCAATTAAAGCACATTTCAGTATAGAAATGATGTTTGATTCAAACAACATTGAATACAACCGGGAGTATTACCATAGAAAGATTAAACTTTTGATATATGGTAATAACAAAGTCAATATGAAGTACTGAACTGGTGTGTATGAATACTTGTCAATATATAGACAAGATAATACACAAGTATTAATCTTTGGAAACACACGGTCAGTTGAACATTAAATCTCCATAATGAAAAACATTTAAAGTCACACTTCCAAATTCATGAAATCTTTTAAGAATTAGAAGAGGTTTGAACATTTAAGAAAACGTTTTTCATGATTGAAAGTTGTTTGTCTTTCAAACAATCAGATATCTAGATCAGAAGATATTTACCTTTAAGCTCCCCCTCAAATCATGGTATAATGATTTAGATCAGATAAGCTCCCCCTGTATATTTTCAAAATATCCTTAACTCTAAACATTAAAGAACGGGTCCTGATCTGTTGTAATCAGAAGCCACACTCTTGACATTGAGGTGCGGGTTTTGAACTGTTTTGTTCAAAAGCCATTGTTCTTGACATTGAAGTCCGGGTTTTGAACTGCTTTGTTCAAAAACCATCGTTCTTGCTCCCCCTTAAACTTTGGGTGCCTCCAACACAGATTTAGCTTTTGGTACCCACTGGTATTTGGGTCCTAATGTGTTAGTTGCAGTTCTTGTGGGGGTTACATAATAAGAACCATACCAGTAATTAACAAAATTATTGCTTACAAAGTCATTTGATCCACATTAAGAACAACAAATCTTCTTCTGAGCAATTCTGATCAAATGATTTGTAGAATAAAACATATCAGAATTACCAAAAGATTTACCTTTATGCGCTCTGTTCTTTTTGGCATTTGATGTGGAATCAGATTTGTTAGGTCCATGATTTATCACATCTCAAGTGTTTGTGTAACAAGAATGGAATAGAAATGGACTAGTTATTTAGAGAGAGAAACTAAATCTAATCTAGAGAGAAAAAGTGCTTAAAGGCTACATTTTCATTAATTGGAATTATGAAATCATTACAACTCAAGACACTTATTTATAGTCCATATCTACACTCCCTTGTTACAACAGCCCAAGCCCATCTACAACTAAGCCCAATAGGCCCAAGGCCTTTTTACAAATACAAATCAAATACAATTAAATGTTATTTACTTTCCAACACTTTTATACACTAACATTCTCCCCCTAAAGTTTTGGAAAGTAAATCATCTTCAAGCTCTAATCTTCTCTCCCCCTTGATTTGCTTTGTAAAACTTTGGCACAAGTTGACAATGATTGGCTCGGCTCCCCCTTTAATGTTTCTCTCACTCTTGAATTTTCGATTTTAAAACCGGATCCGAAGTACTCCATAAGCTCGACTAAGTGCACTTCGAAGCATCTTAAAATGTTGAAATCCAACTTGTTACGTTAAGCCCACAAGAATGACAACAAGAGGATTTTACGTGACGAACCGGTGCAAACTTAGTGTTTAACAACGAATCCGTCGTTAACCACGAATCGAATAAGAATTTCCGTTTGAGAGTCGTAAACTTGTCGCTCGAAGAGGGAACGATGGATCGTGCACCAAGGGATGAGGAACAAAACTTGGTCAAATTTAACAAATTTGGACCAATTTTGTTAAAAAATCTAACGGCACTAACGGAACCGTTAAATGTACTATTCATCATCTTCTTTAAAATAAAACCCACTTACTATTCACTTTTTCTTTTCCAACAACTCAAAATTATCTATTTTATGCTCAAATGACTTGCAACCTGATCAATATGATGAATTAAACATATCTGGATCGAGATGCAACAAACTCCGGCGAAACACAAGATTTTCCGGCCAAAAACGTTTTTCCGGCGAGGCTTTTACGGCTAACTCATCCAACAGCTCTAAACATCGATTTTCTTGCTAAAACCTTTGCATTCACGTGCCAAATAATCAACATAACAACACAAGCAGATTTGGACCGAAATTACAGCAACTTTCCCGCGAAATAGTAAGCTTTCCGGCGAAAAACGTTTTTCCGGCGAGGCCTATTTTCACAGACCATAGATTGCGATTTCTTGCTCAAAATTGATCAAAAAACTTAGAGAAACATTATCGAACAGATCTGGAAGAGATGTGACAACATCAATGCTCAAAACCTCAAATTCCGGTCAGATTCCGGCGAGATCTAAAAATTCCGGCGAAACGACTTAAAATGCTCATAACTCGCTCAATTTTCGACGAAATTCAGATCCGAAACTTGTAGATCGCTCGAAATTCAATAAAGAATAGATCTTGACAACTCAAATGGATTCATGAAATGAATTTTTGGATCGATAGATTTGACACGAAAAACGATACCGAAAATATCGAAAAAACTCAAAAATTATCGAAATGCGATTCTACGAATTGAGATAGATCTGGAATACGATTAAGAACAATACTTCAAGAGGATTTAGAATTTGAAGGCACTTACATGTAGATCGGGCTAAAAAACACATGAAATGTCGAGATCCGATAATCGTTACGAGAAAAATTTCATCGTTCGGCTCTGATACCACATGTTTGGTCCGAGATCTGGATCATTTCATGTTTGTATAACAAGTTAGGATAGGAGAAGGACTATTTATTCTAGAAATGTAAAACTAATCTAGAGAGAGAGATAATTGATTAAGGGCTACATTTTGCAAAACTCACGATTACATGCTGAATCATTTGCAATTCATGTGTCAAATGATCAATATAATGAAAACAAACAAATCTGGACTGAAATTATAGCAAAATTCCGACGTGAACAGTACTTTTCCGGCAGTGACGTTTTTCCGATCAACCGACTTTCAACACATAGATCTACCTCGTTTCTCAATGAAAATTAATGAGAAAACTTGCGTTATGCTCCAATATCATAGAAAAATCCAACTAAGGTAGATAAACATCACAAAACTAGCTGAAAATCGATTTTCCGGCGTAGCTCCGGTGAAATCCGTTTTTCCGGCGAACTCTCTTTAAAATCTCATATCTCACTCATTTTTCATCGTTTTTCGATTCTAAAAATTGTAGAATGCTCGAAATTCGACAAAGAACAGATCTAGAAAATTTAAATCACCTCATGCACAAAAAAAAATTCGGATCTAAAATTTGACGCGAAGAACACCGAAAATTTCGAACGAAAAATTTCGAAAAACCTCAAAACTCAACGAAATTCGAATCCAAAAATTGTAGTAGATCTGTAATCGTATAAGGAGAAAATATTCAAGAGGAATTGAGATATGAAGGCACTTACATGTAGATCGGGCTAAAAAACACAAAATGTCGAGATCCGATAATCGTTTCGATAAGATTTTATTGTTTGACTCTGATACCACTTGTTAGGTCCGAGATCTGGAGCATTTCATGTTTGTAACTAAGGTTAGGATAGGATTAGGCTTGTTTATTTAGAGAGAGAAAGTAAATCTACACTAAAGAGAGCAAATATGATTTAGGAGCTACATTGTGAATTATGGAATTGAATTATGAAAACATTACAAGCTAATACCTATTTATAGTCCATCACCTACCTACTACCTTGTTACAACTCTAAGCCCAAGACCATCTACTACATAATCCCAATAGGCCCAATTACAATTACAAACAAATCAAATACATTTAAATGTTATTTACTTTCCAACACTTTTATACACTAACACGTGGCTTCGGCAATATCCTGCACGAGAGTGGGTTTTTTGCAAGTTATTTCCATTGAAAACCTTATCATTTACATTGTAGATGAACAATGTAAATATTCATGGAAATCCGACGACGTCGGTCTGGACGAGAAAACACAAAGGGTACCCCCTTTGCCGAATCGGTCAAAAATGGGTGTCGTGCTTAAACGTCCATAACTTTTGCTACGTGGATCCGTTTTAAGCCCATGATCCGTCAAAACGAACCTTTGAACGAGAAGCACGTCATGTCTTGGTCTCTTTCTGGCAATACACCATGATTTGAGTGGGTATCGATAGACTGCATGATGTACGTTCTTTCGGTTTGGCCATTGTGTGGTTTTCGGCAATATCGTGTACGAGATTGGGTTTTTTGCAAGTTATTTCCCTTGAAAACCATATCATTTATACTGTAGATGAATAATGTAAATATTCGTGGAAATCTGACGAGGTCGGTCCGGACGAGAAAACACAAAGGGTACCCCCTTTGCTGAATCGACCAAAAATGGGCGTCGCACTTAAATATCCATAACTTTTGCTAAGAGGATCCGTTTTAAGTCCATGACCCATCAAAAATAACCTTACAACATGAAGCACGACATGGCTTGGTCGCTTTCTGGCAATACACCATGATTTGAGTGTGTATCGATAAACTGCATTATGTACGTTCATTCGGTTTGGCCAATGCATGGCTTCGGCAATATCCTGCACGAGACTGGGTTTTTTGCAAGTTATTTCCCTTGATAACCATATCATTTACATTGTATATGAACAATGTAAAGATTCGTGGAAATCCAACGAGGTCGGTCCGGACGAGAAAACACAAAGGGTACCCCATTTGCCAAATCGGCCAAAAATTGGTGTCGCGCTTAAACATCCATAACTTTTGCTATGGGGATCCGTTTTAAGCCCATGAGAAGTCAAAACGAACCTTAGAACCATAAGCACGTCATGGCTTGGTCGCGTTCTATCAATACACCATGATTTTAGTGGGTATCGATAAACTGCATGATGTATGTTCTGTCGGTTTGGCCATTACGTGGTTTCGGAAATATCCTGCTCGAGAGTGGGTTTTTTGCAAGTTATTTCATTTGAAAACCTTATTATTTATATTGTAGATATACAATGTAAATATTCGTGGAAATCCGACGAGGTCGGTCCGCACGAGAAAACACAAAGGGTACCCCTTTTGCTGAATCGACCAAAAAAGGGTGTCGCACTTAAACGTCCATAACTTTTGCTACGAGGATCGGTTTTAAGCCCATGACCCATCAAAAAGAACCTTAGAACAAGAAGCACGCCATGGCTTGGTCGCTTTCTGTCAATACACCATGATTTGGGTGGGTCTCGATAAACTGCATGACGTACGTTATTTCGGTTTGGCCATTACGTGGTTTCGGCAATATCCTGCATGAGAGTGTGTTTTTTGTAAGTTATTTCCCTTGAAAACCTTATAATTTACATTGTATATGAACAACGTAAAGATTTGTGGAAATCCGAAGAGGTCGGTCCGGAAGAGAAAACACAAAGGGTACCCCCTTTGCCGAATCGGCCAAAAATGGGTGTCGCGCTTAAACGTCCATAACTTTTGCTACAGAAGCCCATTTTAAGCCCATGACCCATCAAAACGAACCTTAGAACAAGAAGAACGTCATGTTTTGGTCGCTTTCTAGAAATACACCATGATTTGAGTGGGTATCGATAACCTGCATGATGTACGTTCTTTTGGTTTGGCCATTGCGTGTCTTCGGCAATATCCTGCACGAGAGTGGGTTTTTTGCAAGTTATTTCCCTTGAAAACCTTATAATTTACATTGTATATAAACAATGTAAATATTCGTGGAAATTCGACGAGTTCGGTCCGGACAAGAAAACACAAAGAGTGCCCCATTTGCCAAATCGGCCAAAAATGGGTGGCGCACTTAAACGTCCATAAATTTTGCTACGGGGATACGTTTTAATCCCATGATCCATCAAAACAAACCTTAGAACGAGAAGCACATAATGGCTTGGTCACTTTCTGGAAATACACCATGATTTGAGTGGGTATCGATAAACTGCATGATGTACGTTCTTTTGGTTTGGCCATTGCGTGGTTTCAGCAATATCCTGCACGAGAGTGGGTTTTTTTCTAGTTATTTCATTTGAAAATCTTATTATTTATATTGTATATGTACGATGTAAATATTCGTGGAAATCCGAAGAAGTCGGTCCAGACGAGAAAACACATAGGGTACCCCCTTTGCTGAATCGACCAAAAATGGGTGTCGCACTTAAACGTCCATAACTTTTGCTACGGGGATCCGTTTTAAGCCCATGACACATCAAAACTAACCTTAGAACAAGAAGAAGGCCATGGATTTGTCGCTTTCTGGCAATACACCATGATTTGTACGTTCTTTCGGTTTGACCATTGCGTGGTTTCGGCAATATCCTGCACGAGAGTGGGTTTTTTGTTGCTTCATAGAATATCTATTGTAAGAAGTTACAAGTTTTGGTTTTGAAAAAGCAATCTTCACAATTACATCCTTTTTACTATCAGTATCTTTATTACAAACAGAATTAGAAGATGATTTCACAGTCTCGTCCATCTTCTTCTTTGGTTGCCATTCAGATTTAACTCCATGTCCTTTCTTTTTCACATCTGAAAATTTTGAAACTTTAAAGTTAGACCTATGAGAATCAACAAAATGCTTCTTCTTTAGCTTACCAGTGGTAATCGGTTTCTGTTAATCAATAAATCCCAATCTAATCAAGCAATTACTCAAGATTTAGACAATTAAGATCAAGAACTAGAGAGAGAATGTAGAGAGAGAAAGTAGATCTTGAATTAACCACAAGTCTCACAAATCTGGTTCTACGTAATTACAAGCTTCTTCGTTACTACAAGATTACAAAGGCAACACCTATTTAAACCAACACACTAATCAAGACTTAAACACTAAGTAAAGCTAAACATACTTTGACTTTTCTAATACAAAGACTATGTTGACTTTTACATCTTTGACTTTCCACATTAAATCTTGGATACAATATTTAGACTTAACAATCTCCCCCTTTGTATTCAAGATTTAATAAAAATCTGATACTGATCTTCAGCTCTTGATTCTTCAGCTTCTGACTCTTTAACTTTGAACATTGAAGCTTTCACGGTCTTTACTCATTCAGCTCTTGAAGAATCTTGGAAAGTCTTTTGCACTTTGAAGCTTTGAAAGTCAACATGCCTTAAAAGCGAAACAAACTTTCTTTGAAGAAACTTCTTTGAAGAAACTTTCTTTGGAAAAACAAACTTCTTTGTATCTTCATCACTTTGATCTCTTGACCATCTTTGGAAGAACATACTTTCACGAATCATCTTGATTTAACTTTGAATTATCTTTTTTCAGAATCTTTTCTTTGAAACAGCGGAAGAAATTTAAACTTTGACAATTGATCTTTGTAAAATTCTCCCCCTTTTTGATGATTGAGAGCATCATGATCATCAAAATTTCTTCAATTTCAGCACAATCTTTGATTTCCCCCTTTGTGAACAAATATTAATCTCCCCTTTGACAGTTAGCGCGCTTTGATCTGAGAGCCGTCAATCCATGAAAGATATATATCCGAATCTTTTCAAATTCAGACATAATGAACGTGGTAACCCTGAATCAACAAATGAAACAGTTAGGAATGCCTGTCAGTAACACAAAGTTACTGTGTACAACGAATGTACAATTTAAGGAGTTGGTTTGATGTTGACTCCCCAGGACTTCCATTCAATCATTGAAAAACACAAGGTAATTCTATGAATGTTCTGACAGAAAAACAAATTCTCTGTGTGCTCGTGCTTGTGTTTGAAAGAATTAACACAATGATTGTGTTTCATAAGGCTCGAAGTATGTAAATCACTGAGACAACAATGATTGTACATGGACTCAATGTGCATGAGAAAGGGTCGAATGTAACACCTTAATTTTTTTTTACTATGAGAAATGTTACGTAATCTAAAATGAATTCTCTAAAAATACTCCAAAATAACGGCTAAACCAAAACTTTAAAACCATTCGTAGCGGAAGTCTTCAAAATACATAAACATGTAACTTAAAAGCTAACCCGTCCCATACCAGGTTAAGTTACAACTGTTCCATACATAAAAGTCTAAAACAAAAAAAAAACTGAATTTAAAAACATAAGTAGATAAGTCTCTAAGCATGTCCCTTGCCTTTATCCAACCTTGAACTACCTGGCCCTGAGATGCACACTATAGTCAGCTTATAAATCTCAATGAGTTCATGGTTTGCATGAGTAAAATCATATCTTGACGTACACATCAAACACATGTATTTTTTTTTTATATATAATAGAAGTAAGGACTTTCAAAAAAAACTTGTAACATTTAAAGGAAAGAGATATCATATAATGCATGGTCGGGAATGGGTCATTTAGTCACAGAAACGCCCTGGGTTAATGTGCCTGTCTTAACTGATCACCCACTTATCTAGGTCGTGCCTTATACTGGTCGTGACTTACTGGTCAAATGCCCGCCCTAAAGAAAATACTCGTAAGATTGTAGCATGAAATAGCATGCGTAGTTATTTAAAACAAATAAACATATAGCATGCAACTTGTCATAAACGACATACATGTAAAATAAATCGCAACATGTATGTAACGGGAATATCATGCATACAATCACATTTCAAACAATTTATATCATGCTAAAATACATTTGTACGTAAGTATGCATCCCATTGTAAGTCTCATGAAAACTCACCTGATAGTGTAGGTTGCTTAGTGAAAGTCGTTGAGTGGTAACCTACAATTTATAAAGTAACATAATCCATTAATGACTAATCTCTCTAAAAGTCAACCCATAAGTCAACTTACGGTTAGCTATAGTTAACTACGGCCAATCTTGGTCACTATACTTAATATTATTACTTACGTAAGCTTATAAATATAGAAGTTGTCCGTTCCACCTTAAAGTGTCTCGTCTAATTATAAACCTTAAGACGATACCTGAACACGATTATTAAAACGACTATCACATAAATAATAATAATAATAATCTGATAACTACATCGCTCGATGTTAAAACGTCTTATTATATTTCTTACACCAATGACGAATTAACCGGTCATTAAATTAATTACGACTAAGTAATTTAATAACCATTAATTTAAAGAATAGTAATCTAAAATAATTCAATATATATATATATATATATATATATATATATGAATTAACAATAATTTTAATTAATATATATTAAATAGTGAATGAATATGATGATTTATTTATTTTTTCTTCTGAAGAAGGTTAATAATTGTCAACAATTTTCTGAACTAATTAACATATTAAATAAATAATGAATAAGTTTCAATATATTAATCATTATAAAAAAATTATTAATAAACTTAAATCAAATCAGTGACTTTAGTTACTCAAGCAAGCATAAAGAAATACTTTCTATTTCTACTTGGACCTAACTTCAATGTCAGCCCTCTTCTTTTAATAAGCCAAATAAATAATATAAATTTTTTTTACAAAACAAGGCCCAATTTCTTTGTTAGTCCAAGGAGTCCAAGAAACTGTGTTGATGGGTCAAATATAGAAGTGGCCCAACACAGATCGACAGATCGTCAACCCCACGTTTTTCCAGCCAGAAACACAGCAGCACCGACGACCGGAAAAACGGTCGTTCGGCTCATATTTTTTAGCGTTTTCGACTATTTCTTTTGCTAAAATTTTAATAGTTCATTTTTCTCAATCGTAGGAACAAAAATCAAAGAAAGCCATCAAGTATTCGGTCCTAATTTCACCTTTAAAGTTTTTAGTTTATGAGTTACCAAAAAAAAATCGTAACAAACTCAAAATCGAGCATCTTAAACTGGAATATGAGACACGTGGCTACTAGGGTTCGATAGACAATTGAAAAACGAAGCTAATCATATATAAAACTCGGAGATTGGTTGAGCATGCTACCTTAAATCGTCAAAAAAAACCGAGAACTCAAGCCCTTGTTTTCAGCTCCAATTTCCTCAACGTTCCTTGCTTGTTTTTAAAATTATTTGAACGTGAATGACCCTTAAGACTTGTTCTTCGTTTATACTCAAGAGATTTGGCGTATTAGTTGACGATTTAAGCCAATCGCATGCCTACCCCCTGCCCGATCGAGATGTCGTTCTCAACATATCAGACATGAAACATAATTGTACTTGTGTCGAAACAGGTCCCTAAGCTTCGAGAAACTTTACATTTGGCCCCCTAAGCATTCTGACATTTACTCAATGCCCCCTTGTTTTACCATTTTGAGTAATTTACATTTCTTACATATGAATCAACATTTTTTTTTCTTTGACTTTAGACTATATAAATAAAAATATATATATATGTATACATTTAATATATATTTTTCCCTATATATATTTATATATATTTGGGTTTTACAACTCTCCCCTCCTTCAAGAAATTCCGTCCTCGAAATTAATATTATCAAAACAGTTGAGGGTATTTAGCTCTCATCTCTTCTTCTAGCTCCCACGTCATTTCTGCACCCTTGTGGAATTTCCACTTAACTAACACCAACGGTATAATTTTATTCCTTAGTCTTTTCGTCTTTTTGTCCAAAATATCGATTGGCTCTTCCACGTAAGCGAGTTTGTCATTAACCTCGACATCTTCCAAGTCCACAACGGTTGATTCATCTGTTAAACATTTTCTCAAGTTTGACACATGAAAGGTGTTATGGATACCACTTAGCTCTTCTGGTAATTTCAACCGATAAGCCACTGCTCCAACTCTTGCGATTATCTCGAATGGTCCGATATATCTCGGACTTAGCTTACCTCTCTTCCCAAATCTCACAACCCCTTTCCACGGCGATATTTTTAACAAAACCTTATCGCCCACCTGAAATTCCAAAGGTCGACGTCTTCTATCTGCATAACTCTTTTGTCTATCTTGCGCAACCTTTAACCTCTCCCTGATCTGGACTATTTTGTCAGACGTCTGCTAGACTAACTCGGGTCCAGCTAGTTGTCTCTCTCCAACGTCCGCCCAACAAAGTGGCGTTCTGCACTTGCACCCATACAATGCTTCGAACGGTGCCGCCTTGATACTCGAGTGGTAGCTATTGTTATAGGCGAATTCTATCAACGGGAGGTGGTTGTCCCAACTGCCTCCAAATTCAATCACGCAGTCTCTCAACATATCTTCTAGTGTTTGTATCGTCCTCTCACTCTGACCATCGGTTTGAGGATGATATGCAGTACTCATGTTCAACCGCGTTCCCATCTCTTGCTGAAAGCTTGCCCAAAATCTCGAAGTAAATCTCGCATCTCTATCTGAGACGATGGATATCGGCACACCATGTCTCGACACAATTTCATTGACGTAAAGTTGGGCCAATCTTTCCAATGTATACTTATCGCTGATTGGTAAGAAGTGAGCAGATTTCGTCAGTCGGTCAACAATTACCCATATGGCATCATGCCCTCTTACCGTCCTTGGAAGTTTGGTAACGAAATCCATTGTTATCATATCCCATTTCCATACAGGGATCTCCATTTGTTGCAACATTCCAGAAGGTTTCTGATGCTCTGTCTTTACCTTCAAACATGTCAGGCATTTTCCCACATAGCTAGCTACTGTCCTCTTCATACCAGGCCACCAATAGCTTTCTTTCAAATTCTTGTACATCTTGTTGCTACCTGGATGCATGGTGTACTTGGACTTATGTGCTTCGTCCATTACAATGCTTCTTAGGTCTCCCAAACTAGGGATCCAAACCCGATCCCCGAGTCTAAATATTCCATCTTGTCCTGCTGTTAAAGTCTTAATTTGTCCTACCATTCTCTCCTTCTTAACAATCTCTTCAAGTAAAGCTTCCTTTTGGACATCCCGGATTTGATCTATAAGCTCTATCTTGACATTTATCCACATGGCCCGTACTCGGATCGGTTCACTTCTCTCCTTCCTACTAAGTGCATCAGCGACTACATTTGCCTTACCCGGATGGTAGTGGATTTCACAATCATAATCCTTAAGTAATTCCATCCATCTCCTTTGTCTCATATTTAACTCTTTTTGGTCGAACAAGTATTTCAGGCTTTTATGATCCGTATAGATCATACACTTCGTGCCATACAAATAGTGTCTCCAGATTTTTAGTGCGAATACTACTGCTGCTAATTCCATGTCGTGGGTTGGGTATTTCTTCTCGTGTTCCTTCAACTGACGTGACGCATAGGCTATGACTTTGCCTCGCTGCATTAGTACACAACCGAGACCCATCTTCGATGCATCACTATAAACGACAAAATCTTCTGTCCCATCTGGTAAGGATAAAACAGGTGCACTGCTAAGTTTCTCCTTGAGTGTCTGAAACGCTTCTTCTTGTTTCGTTCCCCAGTCAAACTTGACCGACTTCTTTGTCAATGTTGTCAAAGGCGTTGCTAATTTGGAGAAATCCTGGATGAATCTCCGATAATATCCTGCCAAGCCTAGAAAACTTCGAATTTCTGATGCTGATTTCGGGGACTCCCAATCCATGACCGCCTCGATCTTAGCCGGATCTACCTTGATTCCTTCCACATTGACTACATGACTAAGAAATTGCACCTCTTGCAGCCAAAACTCACACTTCGAGAACTTGGCATACAATTGCTCCCTTGCTAATAATTCAAGAATCGTTCTTAAGTGTTGTTCGTGCTCTTTTTTGTTTTTAGAATAAATCAAGATGTCGTCTATAAAGACTATGACAAATTTATCCAAGTATGGCCCACAAACTCGATTCATTAAATCCATGAACGCTGCAGGCGCGTTCGTCAACCCAAATGGCATTACAATGAATTCGTAATGTCCATAACGAGTTCTAAAGGCGGTCTTAGATACATCTTCTTCTCGAACCTTCAACTGGTGATAACCAGACCTTAAATCGATTTTCGAGAAGTAGCTAGCTCCTTGTAACTGATCAAAGAGATCATCAATCCTTGGCAGGAGATATCTATTCTTAATTGTAATCTTGTTCAACTCACGATAGTCGATGCACATCCTCATCATACCGTCCTTCTTCTTGACGAATAATATCGGCGCTCCCCAAGGAGACGAACTTGGCCTGATAAAACCCTTTTCCAAGAGTTCTTGTAGTTGCTTCATCAACTCTTGCATCTACGTTGGGGCCAACCGATAAGGTGCCCTCGCGATTGGTGTCGCCCCTGGTACTAAGTCGATTCGGAACTCTACTTGACGTTTCGGCGGTACTCCCGGTAATTCCTCTAGTAACACTTCTGGGTAGTCCCTTACCACTGGAACATCTTGCACAACTTTCTTTTCGAGCTTGGCGTCGATAGCATACGCCAAGTAAGCCACACATCCCTTTCGCAGACACCGGTTTGCTTTAAGTGCAGTGATTAGTCCTACATTGCCCTTCTCCCGATCGCCATAAACGTGAATCGTTTCTCCTGCCGGAGTCTGAATCTTGATCATCTTTTTATTGCATAGAATTTGTGCATGATTTTCAGACAACCAATCCATTCCCAAAACTACGTCAAAACCCCCTAAACGCATTGGCATAAGTCTAACAGGGAAATCCTTACCATCTATAATAATCGTGCATCCATTAATGACTTCCTCTACCTTACTTTGACCACCATCAGCTGTTTCTACAATGTAACTTTTGTCTAGCCTACATGCATTCCTATTCAAATAGCGGTGGAAAGTAATAGACACAAAACTACCATTTGCACCAGAATCAAATAACACATGTGCATACACATTGTCGATAGGGAACATACCAGATACAACGTCGGGTGTTTCCTTGGCCTCTTCCAAGGTCATGTTGTAAGCTCGACCATGCCCTTTTGGTAGTTCCTTCCTTTTGTTTGATCCCTTCCCTGATCCATTGCTCATTGCCTTAGCATAGGGTGTCGTGCCCGCTCGAAGTTTAGGACAATCAGGTCGCAGATGTCCTGTAGCTCCACATTCATAACAAGTTTTTCCTTCAAGGCACTCCCGTGATGTATGCCCGGGTTTATCACATTTGTAGCATGTCAGACTCCCCGCTTTACACTCACCCCTGTGTCTCTTGTTGCATTTGCTGCAGGGAGGAATAGTGTACTCCTTGTTTCGTGCTCTTGTCGGAGTTGAAGCCCATTTCGACTTCTTGTTGGACTTGTTTGATCCTTCCCACTTTCTCTTTGCATCTCTTCTAGTATTGTTTTCTTTAACGTTGTTCTCCTTAGCCACCTTCGCCATTTCCACCGCTTGAACAAACGTGGTTGGTTCGGTCATGTCTACGTACCGTTTGATTTCAATTTTTCGACCGTCCTTGAAGCGGGCTATCTTTCTCTCCTCGGTAGCCACTTGGTAACTGGCGAACCTTGCCTTCTCAAGAAACTCATGGACATATTCTTGAACTGACAGTGACCCTTGCTTTAAGCTTAGAAATTCCGATTCTAGTTTGTTTACCTCCGATTGTGAGCAATACTTGTCCATCATCATCTTTTTTATTTCCTCCCAAGTCATGGAAGCAATGTCGTCATCACCTCTGATAGTGCACTCGCTCTCCCACCAATGCAATGCATAGTCCACAAATGTTGTAGCAGCATAGGTCACCTTTTGATCTTCTGAGCACCTACAGATCTTAAAGCTGCTCTGCATCTTGATTACCCAGTTCATCAGGCCAACTGGGCCCTCTATTCCCCTAAATTCTTTCGGTCCGGTGCCCTTGAATGTTTTGAAACTACATCCCTTCTCCTTGACTGGTAATTCAGTTTTCCCTTTAGCAGGCGACTCCGCCTTCTCCTTAGCGGATGACTCAATCTTTTTAGTAGCTTGAGTGTTGATTGTGGTGTCCTCTTGTCGAACGCTTTCTTCCTCCTTATCCCCATTGTCTTTATATTTGTCACCCAACATTGCCTTAAGCATGCTTGGCAATGTGTCGTGGAGAACTTGTGCCATCTGCTCAGCTATCATCTCCTTTGTGAGGGGGTTTTCCCCTCCTTCGATTCTTTGACCTCCTTCTTGACCCCCACCGATAGCTAAGCTAGCTTGTGCGGATGGAGTTGCACTGGAACTTGCGGTTTGGACACTGCCTCGGCCTCGGCCTCGACCTCGGTTACGCCCTCGAACCACAGGTGGTGCCACGCGGTTGGCACCTCCCCTGTTGGGTGCGTTCCTTGTTGATCCACAGGAAACCATACTGACATAATAGAGCATTGGTCATTATCGAAGGCTTCTAAATTCAGTCACAATATAACACTATTAACTATAACTCAATTGGCATGCATAATAGCGGAGTACGTAATAAGGAATTCACACCAAGTTTCATTAACACGTTGTAACATAAAACCATATTTCATTAATCATGAAGAGAGAGTGAGTCATTACATAAGCCCATTTACTTACAAAAGATGGGAGATACTTAATAATCATAGACACGTCTCTAAACCTTGCTAATTACTCAAAAATTCTGATGAAGCACTGGACCGAATAAACACTCGATCGACTATCTAGACGTACATATCAAAATCACATACTCCAAAAGATCTCTCTCTCTCTCTCTCTCTAACTAATACCACCTCTAAAACTGATCTGAGGGGTAGTAAGGGAGGTAAGGTTCCCTCACCCACTAGTCAAAAGACAAAGATGGTTTGAAGCGCCACAACACACTAGCCTTTGGGCCTTCTTTGAAGCACTGGGCCCAGTCGGAGAAATAGCCTCTTACTACGCTAGCGTAATCTATAGTCACTTTCCTGCAGAAGCGAACTCTGTCCCTGACCCTAGTGCCCAACGGACGAGCAGCAATTCTTCGCTCTTGCTCAAGTACAACTTTATCCCAAATCAGGCCATGACGTTCATCCATCAAATCTGTATTCTCGGTCGCTAACTCGTTCAGGGCTTCTCCCTGCTCAATGTGTGCCCGCTGAAGATTGTTTAGCCATCCTCTCAGTCTTGTGTTCCCATTTAGATTTTGGGTCAGTCTTTCTCTTAACTCATCGTTCTCGCTCCTCAGGGGATCTATGGTCTCTGCCATGTCCTCGCGAGTGGGAGTGCGAGGCGTGTACTCTTCAGAAGGCTCAAGTGAGGACTCCTGCCTGACGGGCTCTCGTGATGGCACCTCCCTCGTGTGGATAGGACTGTCTCTCCTGACGTGGTGACCAGAAACGTGCCTGGTACTGGAGCGGTGACTCTCAAAAGATCTCCTACTTGTGCCTAACCCATAAGGCGTCCTACGTGCTCCACGCCCGCGTCCACGTCCGCGCCCCCGACTGACAGCCCTAGTATGAATGGTGTGAACCATTTCTCCTACAAACCACGAAGGAAACACTATGTCATACGATGACGTAAGATCAAAACTTAATCGCATGAGAAGTAATACTAACACGCATCATACACATACTTCTAGAAATCCACCCAGTTTAAGCTTAGGCTAAAGAAATCTTAACCTAGTTCTCTTAAACTAAGGCTCTTATACCAACTTGTAACACCCTCATTTTTTTTTACTATGAGAAATGTTACGTAATCTAAAATGAATTCTCTAAAAATACTCCAAAATAACGGCTAAACTAAAACTTTCAAAACCATTCGTAGCGGAAGTCTTCAAAATACATAAACATGTAACTTAAAAGCTAACCCGTCCCATACCAGGTTAAGTTACAACTGTTCCATACATAAAAGTCATAAACAAAAAAAAAACTGAATTTAAAAACATAAGTAGATAAGTCTCTAAGCATGTCCCTTGCCTTTATCCAACCTTGAACTACCTGACCCTGAGATGCACACTATAGTCAGCTTATAAAGCTCAATGAGTTCATGGTTTGCGTGAGTAAAATCATATCTTGACGTACACATCAAACACATGTATTTTTTTTTATATAATAGAAGTAAGGACTTTCAAAAAAAAACTTGTAACATTTAAAGGAAAGAGATCTCATATAATGCATGGTCGGGAATGGGTCATTTAGTCACAGACACGCCCTGGGTTAATGTCCTGTTTTAACTGATCACCCACTTATCTGGGTCGTGCCTTATACTGGTCGTGACTTACTGGTCAAATGACCGCCCTAAAGAAAATACTCGTAAGATTGTAGCATGAAATAGCATGCGTAGTTATTTAAAACAAATAAACATATAGCATGCAACTTGTCATAAACGACATACATGTAAAATAAATCGCAACATGTATGTAACGGGAATATCATGCATACAAACACATTTCAAACAATTTATATCATGCTAAAATACATTTGTACGTAAGTATGCATCCCATTGTAAGTCTCATGAAAACTCACCTGATAGTGTAGGTTGCTTAGTGAAAGTCGTTGAGTGGTAACCTACAATTTATAAAGTAACATAATCCATTAATGACTAATCTCTCTAAAAGTCAACCCATAAGTCAACTTACGGTCAGCTATAGTCAACTACGGCCAATCTTGGTCACTATACTTAATATTATTACTTACGTAAGCTTATAAATATAGAAGTTGTCCGTTCCACCTTAAAGTGTCTCGTCTAATTATAAACCTTAAGACGATACCTGAACACGATTATTAAAACGCCTATCACATAAATAATAATAATAATAATCTGATAACTACATCGCTCGATGTTAAAACGTTTTATTATATTTCTTACACCAATGACGAATTAACCGGTCATTAAATTAATTACGACTAAGTAATTTAATAACCATTAATTTAAAGAATAGTAATCTAAAATAATTCAATATATATATATATATATATATATATATATATATGAATTAACAATAATTTTAATTAATATATATTAAATAGTGAATGAATATGATGATTTATTTATTTTTTCTTCTGAAGAAGGTTAATAAGTGTCAACAATTTTCTGAACTAATTAACATATTAAATAAATAATGAATAAGTTTCAATATATTAATCATTATAAAAAAATTATTAATAAACTTAAATCAAATCAGTGACTTTAGTTACTCAAACAAGCATAAAGAAATACTTTCTATTTCTACTTGGACCTAACTTCAATGTCAACCCTCTTCTTTTAATAAGCCAAATAAATAATATAATTTTTTTTTACAAAACAAGGCCCAATTTCTTTGTTAGTCCAAGGAGTCCAAGAAACTGTGTTGCTGGGTCAAATATAGAAGTGGCCCAACACAGATCGACAGATCGTCAACCCCACGTTTTTCCAGCCAGAAACACAGCAGCACCGGCGACCGGAAAAACGGTCGTTCGGCTCATATTTTTAGCGTTTTCGACTATTTCTTTTGCTAAAACTTTAATAATTCATTTTTCTCAACCGTAGGAACAAAAATCAAAGAAATCCATCAAGTATTCGGTCCTAATTTCACCTTTAAAGTTTTTAGTTTATGAGTTACCGAAAAAAAATCGTAACAAACTCAAAATCGAGCATCTTAAACTGGAATATGAGACACGTGGCTACTAGGGTTCGATAGACAATTGAAAAACGAAGCTAATCATATATAAAACTCGGAGATTGGTTGAGCATGCTACCTTAAATCGTCGAAAAAAACCGAGAACTCAAGCACTTGTTTTCAGCTCCAATTTCCTCAACGTTCCTTGCTTGTTTTTAAAATTATTTGAACGTGAATGACCCTTAAGACTTGTTCTTCGTTTATACTCAAGAGATTTGGCGTATTAGTTGACGATTTAAGCCAATCACATGCCTACCCCCTGCCCCTTCGAGATGTCGTTCTCAACATATCAGACATGAAACATAATTGTACTTGTGTCGAAACAGGTCCCTAAGCTTCGAGAAACTTTACATTTGCCCCCCTAAGCATTCTGACATTTATTCAATGCCCCCTTGTTTTACCATTTTGAGTAATTTACATTTCTTACATATGAATCAACATTTTTTTTTCTTTGACTTTAGACTATATAAATAAAAAAATATATATGTATACATTTAATATATATTTTTCCCTATATATATTTATATATATATTTGGGTTTTACATCGAAGGTGGGGCAACTTTCCTTCTTTTTCAATATCAGTATCTTCCAAGAGAAGAACCAATAGATTATGTGTTGCTTCCCCAGAAAATGTGAAACGTTCTCTTTTTAAGAAAAGAATGAGTAGCTGGTGGGGTTAATGCAAGAGATGGCATGGGATATTTGCTTATTTCAATGATGGTCACCAAAGAAATGTGAACCAATCAGTAATGTGGCTGCCCGGCTCAGAAAGATGTTTGGTGCAGAGTTCTGATATTCTTTTAACTTTGTTCTTACACCCTCTTTCTTTTAAACATATAAGCTCACATCTAACCAATCTCTCATTTCCATTTTAGCTCAGATCACTCCCACACTCAATTCTTTTAGACCCCTCTCCCCTCAATCACTCAAAGGATTTCTTCCGGGGTAGGAAACACTGGTTATCATGAATCCATGGAAGATCTATTAAGCACTCACACTGAATCCCATGTTCCTAAAAGTACATGCTAGTCAATGATTTTCTTGATATGAAAAGCACAAGAAATCATATGTCAGTGTATGTATGCTCATCAAAAATCAGAAATGAAATTTGAGCATTTTTTAAACATTTAAGATTTCTCAAAACTTTATATGAATGAATAATCAAGAAAGAATAGAAATGTTTTGAGAATCTGACAATGATTAAAATCAGATCAAATGAAATAGCTAGGGTATAAAAGAACATGATATTTTGTTTATATGAACAAATATAAACAATTTAGCAATAAAAGCACAAAGATTGAAAAGATGATTAATGCTTAACAACTTTTGAAAGCAAACGGGAGTATTACCATCGAAAAATTGGTTCGTTATGAGACATGGTAATAACAATTTCAAATAAAATACTGAACTGGTGTGTGTGAATACTTGACAGTATATGGACAAGATAATACACAAGTATTGATCTTTGGAAACACACGGTCAGTTAAACATTACGCTCAAAATTTGAAAAACATTTAAAAGCACACTTCTAAATTCATAAAAACTTTTGAGAATAAGAAGTGGTTTGAACATTTAAGAAATTGTTTTTCATGTTCAAAAGTTGTTCTTCTTTCAAACAATCAGAGATCTAGGATCAGAAGATTTTTACCTTTTCAGCTCCCCCTTAAATCATGATATAATGATTTAAATGTTTTAAGCTCCCCCTGGATATTAGCAAAATATCCTTCTTTGATGGTTGAAAAACGGGTCCTGATCTGAAGTCATCACCTTTACTCTCCCTTAAATTAAGCATCTGAAATATGTCAGTTAAAACACAAGATAGAGATCAATACAACTTCCGTTTGAAGTGTAGACCATCATATCGTAAGTATATTGCAATGAAAAAGTACAGGATAGAGATCAATACAACTCCCTTGTGAAGTGTAGACCGTCATATCTTATCGGATGCAAAAACCGGAGTAAGGTCTTTTGATCGCTGAGGTCCGAGTCCTAAACTGTTGTGTTTAGAAGTCAAACTCCTTTGAAGAACGGGTCCTAAGCTGTGTACTTAGAAGCCATAATCTTGACATTGAGGTACGGGTTTTGAACTGTTGTGTTCAAAAGCCATAATCTTTCAACTTTGAAGTCCGGGTCTTGAGCTGATTTACTCAAGAGCCATTGTTCTCTTACTCCCCCTTGACTTGAGGTGCCTGCAACACATAATCAATTTTCTTCTTTAGTACCCACTGGTATTTGGGTCCATGAATGTTAGTTGCAGTTCATGTGGGGGTAATGGAGTAAGAACAATACCAGAAATGATCACTGGTCTTGTGGATATGATCATGTGTACAGCAGTAAGAACAATATAATTTATTACCTGAAAACCTGAGTAATTGGTGATATTCCCAAATTCTAGTTCCTAAATGCAATTAATCAAAACAAACACAAACAAGAATCAATTACCTGTTTGATTTCACTTTCAAATTCAACGATTACAATCTTTCTCTCTCTCTACAGATTTCTCTCTCTAAACGTATTCTCTCTATTAAACTCCCTCTGATAGTTACAATCCTTAACAGAAAATACAAGGTACAAAGTATTTATACTTACATCTAAAATACAAGGAAATTAAAAACAAAATACAAATACAACAACTTTGACTTTTATTACAAAGACTTTGACTTTAATGAGAGTTGACTTTCTCAGCTTTGACTTCTTGAACTTTGACCTTCAGTATTCTTGATCTTGTATCCAACAGATTTATGCTCTAACAATCTCCCCCTTTGGATTCAAGATCATTATTGAAAGATCTAGCAATTCAGTCTTCACTTTAAAGCTCTGTCAATACAATCTCCCCTTTTTCTTTGATGATGTTCTTTCCAAAACTGTCTTCAAACGATTAACAATCTCCCCAAAACTTTCACAAAACACTTTCAGACTTTCAAAAGAAATTATCTTCAGAATCAGCTCGAATTGCTTTAGCAAATAATCTTCAAAGAAAATTTCCTCAAATCTTCAGAAATTCTTTGATCTTCTCCAAATCTTCACTTTGAATTTTCTGACTTGGACATTTCTGAAAAACACCTCTCAAAACTTTATCATTTCTTAATATCATCTCCCCCTTTTTGATGATTTGAGCATCTGTATCATCAAAACTTTCACCAAGAAATATCTTTGACCATTCTGATCTTTCCAACTGAGCCTCTGATTCTGTGATCCATAACCAAGTATTCATCTAGATCTTTTGCAAATCCAGACAAAATAAGAACATGTAACTCCTGAATCAACAAATGAATCAGATAAAATGCCTGTCAGTAACACGAAGTCACTGTGTGTAACAAATACACAATATAAAGGAGCTTTTTGATGTTCACTCCCCCAGAGCTTCCATCCAATCATCGAAATACCACAAAGGCAATTTCTATGAATGTTATGACAAAGAAACAAATTCTTTGTGTGTTCGTGCAAGTGTTGAAAGAATTAAGCATGAATGATTGCTTTTTAAGGCTCAACATAGTGTAAACCACTGAGACAACAGTAGCATAAACACAGACTCAATGTGCATGATTGAAGTGCGAAGGTGGGGCAGACTTCCTTCTTTTTCAATATCCAGATTTTCCAAATGAAAATCAGATAGATTATATGCTGCGTCCCCAGAACAATATGAAACATTTTCTTTTTGAGAGGAAAATGAGTGGTTGGTGGGGTTTAAGCAAAAGTTTTCATGGGCTATTTGCCTGTTTCAATAATGTTCACCAAAGAATTGTGAAACATTAGTAATGTGGTTGCTCGGCTCAGAAAGTATTTGGTGCAGAGTTTGATATTCTTTTACTCTGTTCTCACACCCTCTTTTTTTTTATTATTAAGCTCACTACTAACCAAACTCTCTTTTCCATTTTACCTCATCACACCCACACTCATTTCTTTTTAACTCCTCACACTCAATCACTAATAGGATTAACTTCTTGGGTAGAAATCACTGGTTAACGTGATTTCATAGAAGTTCATTTAAGTCCTAGCACAAAGAACCCATAATATCCTAAAAAACATGTGTTGCTCAAGATGATTTAACTTTACCAGTTAAAGCTCATATACAAATGTCAGACGAATGTATGCTCATAAAATATAATCATGAAGATTTGAGCATTTTTAGACATTGAAGTATTTTCAAACAAGTATACTGAATGGATGAACATGAATGCAAAAAACTTGTTTGAAAATCTGACATTGTATGAAAATGATCAGAAATGAATGATATAACAATCAAAGCTTAAGGTCAAGAATAATGGATATTGTCTATACGAAACAAAAATATAGACATTCTTGAAATGAACGCTTCGAAATGAAATAACGCACAAAATTCTTTGAAGTACAAGCGGGGTGTCTTACCATCGAAAATATGTTTCAATATGAGACATGGTAAGAACAATTTGATCAAAAAATTAAACCGATGTGTGTGAATACTTGAAAGTATGTAGAAAAGACAATACGCAAGTATTTATCTTTGGAAACACACGGTTTATTTATCAATTAAGCACAAAAATAAAATGAAAACATTTAAAATCACACTTCTAAATTATAAAATCTGTTTAAAAATCAGGAAGTGGTTTGAACATTTCAGAACATGTTTTCTATATCTGAAAGTTGTCCTTCTTTCAGATATATTTGAGATTAAGATAAGAAATTTACCTTTTCGCTTAATCTTAATTCTCAGAAAGTCAGCTGAAAAATCATAAAGATATGATCTTGATAGATTCCTCTCATCCTGCACAAGTCTCAAAGTCTAGTCAAAGCAACTTTATTCAGAAAATTTATTCAAATGTAAATGACATAAAGCAATAAAACGATTAAAGTACGAGTTCTGATTTGAAATAATCAGAAATCATAGTCTTACTCCTTTTGGTATGACATAAAAGCTCCCCCTAAAATCATGCATTACAAAAATTTGTCATTTAAGTAAAATGCAGAAATTAGTTATGCTCCCCCTCAAAATAATGTAGATCATCTAAAATCTTCTCTTACTCCCCCTGAAATCATGAGCAAACAATTAAAGTGCAGATATCCTTCATACATAAAGATAAAGAAAATGATGAAAAATAACAATACGTAACTTTATTAGGTAACAACCGATTACGTCTTAAGGTTTAACATACCAAGCTTAGAAACAAGAAAATTAAATCTCTTTTCATCTAAGGGTTTGGTAAATAAATATGCAGGTTGATAATCTGTTTTTACAAAATAAAGTTCAATTGTTCCTTTTTCTACATTGCCTTTGATAAAATGATACCTGACATCAATATGTTTGGTTTTCGTATGCTGGACAGGATTAGCAGATATCGCGATTGCACTCTTCGAGTCACAATATATTGGAATTTTATCAAATTTGAATCCATAGTCTCGCAGCTGTGTTCGCATCCACAAGACTTGAGAACAGCAACTGGCAGCAGCTACGTACTCTGCTTCAGCAGTTGATGTGGAAACGCATAATTGTTTCTTTGATGCCCAGCTAACGAGCTTGTCTCCAAGGAATTGAATGTGACCTGAAGTACTCTTTCTGTCCAACATGCAACCTGCATGATCTGCATCTGAATAAGCAGTCAGTTGAAACCCAGTATCCATAGGATACCACAGACCAAGATCTGCAGTCCCCTTCAGATACCTAAATATCCGTTTGACAACAGCCAAATGGGATTCTTTAGGAGCAGCCTGATATCTAGAACATAAACATGTTGAAAACATAATATCTGGTCTACTAGATGTAAGATACATTAACGATCCTATCATACCTCTATAAGTCCTAACATCAATACTTTTACCCGAAGGATCAATGCTAATCTTAGTACCTGGTGCCATCGGGGTTCCAATTGGTTTACAATTTTCCATTTTGTACTTCCGAAGAAAGTCCAAAATGTACTTAGATTGGTTAATGAAAATCCCCGTAGAAAACTGTTTAACTTGTAATCCGAGAAAGAAATTCATCTCTCCCATCATACTCATTTGAAAACATGACACCATGAGGTTAGAAAAGTTTTTGCAAAATTTTGGATTAGTAGAACCAAATATTATATCATCAACATAAATCTGAATAAGAATAATATCAGCTTTTTCCTTTTTGATGAATAAAGTGGTATCAACCTTACCTTTAGAAAAACCGGACTTGACCAAGAATTTAGATAAAACGTCATACCATGCTCGAGGGGATTGTTTTAAACCGTACAGGGCTTTATCCAAGATGTAGACATGATCTAACTTATCTGGATTGACGAACCCTTCTGGTTGAGACACGTACACTTCCTCTTTAAGAATGCCATTCAGAAAGGCTGCTTTCACATCCATCTGAAAGACAGTGAAATTCTTATGAGCTGCATAGGCTAGAAACATGCGGATTGCTTCTATGCGCGCTACTGGAGCATACGTCTCATCATAGTCTATGCCTTCCTTTTGCCGGTAACCTTTGGCAACAAGTCTAGCTTTGTTTCTTATGACGATACCATCTTCATCCTTTTTATTCTTGAATACCCATTTAGTGCCTATCACGGTTTTACCTTCTGGTTTTGGAACTAATCTCCAAACCTTTAGGGCTTCAAACTGATTGATCTCTTCTTGCATGGAAGATACCCAGTCCAAATCATCAAGAGCTTCTGATACTCGCGTGGGCTCAATCTTACTGAGGAATGAGTCATGCATACATTGATTAAGAGTCGCTGACCTAGTTTGTACAGTCTTGTTGAGATCTCCAATTACTTGGTGTAATGGATGCTCTTTGGTCCAGCGATGATCATGAGGGAGTGGAGTAGATACTGATTGAACATGATCATCATCTAGAAATCCACTATTAGACTCTTCAGTTTGAATAATAGGAAGGGGGTTTGCAGTTGAAGTTTCAGGTGCAGAAGTATCAGTTGGAACAACAGAATCTGGCTGTTGAGTAGACAATATATCACACCCAACTGAAACAGTTACTTCTGGCTCATCAGTTACTTGTGTATCTTCAACTGTAGGAGTAGATGTTGGAATGTGAGTTTCTGACTGAACGGGGGATACAAGTTCAGTTAAAACTTATGAAGTGACTGGATGATTGCAACTTGTGTCTTCAGACCTGTCAGTCACAGCAGATTTAGGTACATTAGATCCTAGAAACTCATCATAAAAGAATTCAAATAACAAATCTAAATCAGATAAATGTGAAACTGAAGTAGAAGCGTTATCCGAATTTTTCTTTGTAGAAACAGGTTCTGGACTGATCTGTCCAGAAGCTAATACTCCAGTGATAACGGGTTCTGAACTGAGTTGTTCAGAATCCATTTCTTCATCAAATGTTACATTAACGCTCTCGACAACTATCTTTGAATTTTTCAGATAAACACGATATGCTGCCGATGTTGAAGAATAACCAATGAAGATACCCTCGTTCGCCTTAGCACTGAATTTATTCAGACTCTCTCTGTCGTTAAGCACAAAACATTTACACCCAAATATGTGAAAATACTTGATTGTTGGTGTTCTGTTGTTGATCAGCTCCTATGGAGTCTTTTGAAAACGGCAGTGTATCATGGACCGATTTTGAGTATGACATGTAGTCGACACAGCTTCTGCCCACAATAATAGAGGTAGATCGGATTGGCTAAGCATAGTACGAGCATCCTCGACTAGCGTCCGATTTCGCCTTTCGACTACTCCATTTTGTTCAGGCGTACGAGCAGTAGAGTACTGATGTGAAATCCCGATCGATTCGAGATATTCGTCAACAATCTTGTTCTTGAACTCTGTGCCGTTGTCCGTTCAAAGAAACTTGACGTGTCTTTGCATATTCACTTGGATCGTCTTTAAGAAAGTAATGAGAACTTCCGGTGTCTCATCTTTTGATCGAAGAAATTTGACCCATGTGTATCTTGAGTAATCATCCACAATAACCAACACGTATTTCTTTCCACCCAAACTCTGAGTTCTCATTGGACCACACAAATCCATATGCAGTAACTCTAGTGGAGAACTGGTGCTTGGTTCAAGCTTCGGTTTATGCGGAGCTCTCTACATCTTACCCTTCTCACATGCAACACATAAGTGTTCTTTCTCGTATTTCAACTCAGGAAGTCCTTTTACCAATTTCCCACTGACCAACTTGTTTGATATAACGAAGGTTCAGGTGTGATAAACGTCTTTGCCAGAGCCAACTTTGTTGCATTGAAGCTTTTGTCATTAAGCAAACTTGATTGTCAATCTGAACTTTGGACAGGTTGATGGTATAGAGGTTTGTCTTGCGATGTCCACCTAAGAGTTCTGTGCCGTCTTCAGCACGAACTGAGCAACTCTTAGATTTGAAGTTGACCTCTAACCCTTTATCACAAAATTGACCAATGCTAAATAGGTTGTGCCCTAAGCCTTCGACATAACTCACCTTACTGATCGTTATATTGTCTTGAATAATGTCACCATATCCTAAGATTAATGAAAGCTGATCGTTTCCAAATCTGACATTTCCACTAAATTTCTCTATATAATTAGACAATAAAGCTTTTTGCCCAGTCATATGCTTGGAACATCCACTGTCCAAGTACCACATATGCCGGGTCTGCAAGAGAAATCAGGAAACAATAGATTTAGGTACCCATTTAAAAATGGGTCCTAACAGATTAACACAAGATTTTGGTATCCATTTGAATATGGATCCTCCTTTTCTTTGAAAACTTTTAAAAACATTAGATCTTGAAGAATAGACATGATAAGATCCAAACCAATTAGTAGAATTATGAGAATAAGCAAAATCATTTCTCCGATAATGAAAATATTTAGTAGTAATAGAAGATAATTGAATCAATTGCTTTATTGAATAACGCTTGTAAGAAGTTACAAGGTTTTCTTTAGGTGAAGCAAGTTGACCAACTACATCATTATCACTACTAACAGATCTAGTACATGAGTTATCAGAAACTGATTCAACTATCTCACCATTCTTCCTTTTTGGTCTCCATTCTGATCTCGCTTTCGACCTTTTCTTCGTTAAATCTGAAACATAAGATTTAGAATTATTAGGAAAACCAGATTTCTGAGATTGAGTTTTCTTTTGTGTACCAGTGTATTTCTGTTTCTGTAATCGCTGTTTCTTATGTTTCTTACCTTGAGCATAATAATCAGCAGTTACAGAAACTGATTCACCAACCTTAGCTGATGATTCACCAATATTAAATCCACTTGGTGACAATTTTTCATTTATAAGACAAGTAGAATGATCAGGAAGAGAAGCATTGAAGTCAAACATATCAATTTCTTCTATGCACCCATCATCAAAATTAAGAAAATCATTTGCAGACTCAAATAAGTCATCAAAATTATCAGACGAAGTTTGAGGTGCCTTTGAAATTGTAGAACACTTTGTAGGTTTAGATTGAAAAACAGTGTTCTTTAAAATTGTAGAAAACACACTTTGTTCAATATCTACCAAAAGTTTTTCATCAGATAAAACATTTTCAAGCTCAATTATTTTGCTTTCAAGAATGAGTGGAGGAACATAAACCTTTGCAATAGAAGGTTTTGCCTCCATCTCAGAAACAGAATAACTAGAAAAATCGTCATTTGAAAGAACTTTTGTTGTTTCTGAAAGATAACTATCATTTAACTTTGAATAGTTAAATGGTAGTTGCATTTTATTTACATTCTTTCTATTTTTAGTTTCTTTGGCCTCAACTTCTTCTGGTAATTTGGTAACAAATTTGGGTTTTAAATGAGTATGTTTACCAGCACAAGCAAGAAAATCAAAATTATATAATGCTAGTTGTTTTATGATGGCTTTCTTTAAGTAATGGGGGTTTTGAAAACCAAGACCCCATTTTTCTTTAACATCAGCCTCTTCGTTAGGTGCATTAAGAAAAATGGTTTGATCTGTTTGTTCTCTTGCATAAAGTTTGGCTTCCAGACCATTTACCTTCTTATTCAAAAGCTTGTTCTCAACCTGCAATTTTTGAATAGTTAGTGCAGATTCTTTCTTATCAAACTCAGACTTAGAAAATTTAACTTCAAACTCAGAAATCTTCTTTTCAAAACAATCTACTTGAAGTTTAGAATCAGAAGCAGACTTGCGTAAAGAATCAATTAGATCTTTGTTCCCAATAACAAACTTATTAAGCTCAAAGATCTTGTTGTTTCTTTTAGCAACTCTGTCTTTTTCTTTCTTCATTTTTACTTGAAGGTCATTAAGATCAACCATCATGGCTTCCATTTTGGTTATGAAATCTTTTTCATTTAAGTTTAATACCTCATCAGCAGTCTTATCATCTGACTCATCATACTTGACCTCTTTTCCCATTAGACAGAGATGAGCAGTTTCTTCTTTCTCTTTGTCATCCTCTTGATCAGAATGATCCAACCAAAATTCGTCCTCAGCCATTAATGCTATGCCTGCTTCTTGCTGTTTAGCCAATAGCAGTTTGTTCTGATAATACTGAGAGTTTCGAACCTTCGGCTTTCGACAATCCTTAGCAAAATGTCCAATCTTGCCACAGTTATAGCATTTGATTGAATCATTTGCTGGCTTTACAACAACAGAGTAATCATTCACAAACTTCTTCTTTTCTTCCGGCTTTCTTTCCATATACCGGTTCTCTTCATATCGCTTTCCTTCAACTCTTTCTCGATGTTCATGATTCTTGGAACTGGATGAAGAGTATCTCTGAGAATTTGATTCCGGCTTTTTGTAGAATTTCTTTTGAAAAGCTCGGGTCAATAAAAGCATAGCCTGTTTGAGGCTTTCTCCATCATCTCCATCTGATTCTGATTCTGATTCAGAACTTGTAATCACTTTCTTCTTTTTCTTCTTCTCTTTCTTTTCTTTCTTCTTCACTCCAGCTACCAATGTAATAGGTTCAGGAACTGTCTCTGCCTTGTTTTTCTCAGCTCTTTTCTCTTCCACTTCTTCCTCATTTTGCCTCAGAGTCTCATAAACCTCATGTAACGGTATGTCATTCAGATCCTTCATCTGTTTCATCCTACGTGTATGCTTCTTCCACTTTGGTTGTAGGATGCTCAGGAATTTGACATTGTTCTCAAGTTGCTTCTTTTTCACCTTACTCTTAGACAACTCATTCAGAAGCAAGACAAACCGTTCATAAGTATCTTCTAAGCTTTCATTCTCTTTGGCTTTGAATTCCTCATAACTGTTGATGCAATTAGCCACTTTCATCTGATTCCCTACCTTGGATCCCATCATCATTTTCTGCAACTGATCCCACATCTTCTTAGCATTTCCCTTGTAGCTGTCTATCTTGACGTAGATGTCATTTGGGATACTTTGAAGAAGAAGAGATCTTGCTTTCTTGTCTGCTTTATATCGGCTTTTCTGTTCCTCTGAATATTGACTATACTCTACTGGAACTGTTTTCATCTTCTGTTCTCTTTCCTCAGTACCATCTTCACTATCAGATGAGTCATCATCAGGGATTTGAACTGTGACTGGTACCATAGGACCTTCCATGATGGACAGAATAATATTTTCTCTATTAGTGTGTCGGTCCACAAAATCAAGGAATCTATCTTTCCACTGTTCGTATTCTCCTTTGAACAGTACAGGAGGCTTGACATCAGTGCCAATGGAAAGAGCATCTTTAGAAGTCATATTTATTAAACCTGTTTGAAAAATATTTGCAATAAGAAACTAGAACTGATCGTTAGTCCAAAATATGAAATCACAAAAAAAAATACAATAAATCTTGAAATAGAAATTCAGGAATTTTGACCACAATCAAAATTTTGTCTCCCTCCGCAGACTAAGTATAGAAAAGTTTGCGCGACGAGAAGCTTGCGCAAACCAAACTTTGCGCGACACACAGCTTGCGCAAAGCTAACTTTGCGTGACGTGAAGAATGCACAAACGAAACTTTGCGTAACCCGAGACTAGCGCAAACAACGCTTTGCGTAATCCAAATCTAGCGCAAACCAAGACTAATATGGAACTGACGCAAACCAACACTTCGCGTGTCCTGTAGATGGCGCAAGACTAACTTCTCGTTACACCAAGCTGACGCAAGACGAACTTTGCGTGACACGAAGATAGCGCAAAGTACACTTTGCGTTTCCTGATGATGACGCAAAGATCACTTTGCGTTTCCTGCTGATGACGCAAACCTTAGAACGATCACTTGGCAAGTCTCTCGATGAACTGATGCAAACTATGATGAACTCGCGCAAACCTTGACGAACTAGCGCAAACTTTAGATCTCACGCAAACCTCTAAAATCGATCAAATCTTCTTCAAAAACTCATCTAGACCTCGAATTCTAATATGAAACTTTAACAATTTGCTCGCCTAAACATCTAGAACCAAAATCTATCATTTAATCTCGATCAAAAATACAAATCGATACAAAATTTACTCGAACACAGTGCGTGAACTCGTGAACTGGAAAATCACAAAAATTCAAAATTCACAATCGATTACAGTGCAATTGATAAAATTTCCTATACAAACTCGATCGATTATACTAGACGAACAAAACCTGACAGATTTCAACTCCTAATTCACATAAAAACTCGAAATTCGATTCTCGGCTCAAGAACACAGTGTCGAACCAAGCTTTTTCTATTTCTTGATCTGATTTCGATTTGGATCTGCTCTGATACCAATTGATATTCCCAAAATCTAGTTCCTAAATGCAATTAATCAAAACAAACACAAACAAGAATCAATTACCTGTTTGATTTCACTTTCAAATTCAACGATTACAATCTTTCTCTCTCTAGAACTCTCTTTCTCTCTCTCTACAGATTTCTCTCTCTAAACGTATTCTCTCTATTAAACTCCCTCTGATAGTTACAATCCTTAACAGAAAATACAAGGTACAAAGTATTTATACCTACATCTAAAATACAAGGAAATTAAAAACAAAATACAAATACAACAACTTTGACTTTTATTACAAAGACTTTGACTTTAATGAGAGTTGACTTTCTCAGCTTTGACTTCTTGAACTTTGACCTTCAATATTCTTGATCTTGTATCCAACAGATTTATGCTCTAACAATTGGTCTCTTGAGTATATGAGGTCAGGTTTACCTTTATGCTCTTTGTTCTTCTTTGCTTTGTGAGAATGTACACATGATGTCTTCTTTTTCAGCTCATCTTTCTTGTCATCTTTGTCTGATTTCTTCATCTAGACCAGTTTCTCTTTCTTGTAACTTCTTCTCCTTGGATATGTATCTGAACCATATAAATATTCATCAAAGAAAATGTTAGATCGACGAATCTGATTAAAGGATTTAACTGACCTTTGTGAAGAGACATATTTCTGATTTGAACTTGAAGCAGACTTTTCAAGTTCTTTGATCTTTGAAGCAAAGTTGTCTCTTTCTTTCACAAGCTGGTCAATCTTCTTTGAGAACTCAGACTTCGTCTTCTGCTCTTTCAGTGCAGAAGCAGACAGTTCAGATAACTTGGAAGTCAGCCTTTTGATTTCAGACTCAAAAATAGATCTTTCTTCTTCAAAACCTTTCTCTGACTCATTTCTCTTGCCGGATAATTCTTTAAAGAATCCCACATTCTTCTGCTCTATGGCCTTCTTTTCTTTATCAAATTTCTCTCTTTCCAAAATCAGCACTTTCTCAAAATCAGACACTTGTTGAGAAAGTTTTAAGCATTTAAGCTCTACTGACTTCTTCTCTTCAAAACACCTTTTAGAGAAATCTGAGAACTTCTTTGAGAAAAATTTCTTTTCATTTTCAAAAATATCTTTATTTTCAGCAAAATGTTTTTCAAAAACAGATAAATTCTTTCTAAGCTCAGAGTTCTCAGATTCCAATTTCTTTACCTTTTCATCATTCTGCCTAGAAAATCTTTTCAGAAGATCTTCATTGATATTCTTTAAGGCACTGATTTCTTCTTTCAGTGAGATGATTTCTGTAAAATACTCTCTTAACTTTTGCGAATGAAAGTCAACAGCATGACCCAGATTAATGTTCTCTAGTTTCAGCTTTCTATTCTTCTCTTCAAGATCTGAAAGAAATCCCATGATTAATGAGTAATCAACTTAATATGAATGATCGTTCCAAACTATATATATCAGAAAATCAAAAATCAGATAGAATTGAAATCTAGCACAAAAATTTAAACAACACTTTAAATTGCGCAAAGTAGAAGTTTTCGGAAACAGTGAGTTACGCAAAGTGAACTTTGCGCGAGCCAAGTGAAACGCAAGATAAGGTTTGCGTGATAAGTGTGATGTGCAAAGTACGGTTCTCGTAACACGCTGGATACGCAAAGAATGGTTTGCGCGATAGTCTTGTTGCGCAAAGGTAGCTTCTCGTGACCCGCTGAATACGCAAAACAGGTTTGCGTAAGTGCCTTGAAGCGCAAAGTGAGCTTTGCGTAATAGGCTTGATGCGCAAAGTGAACTTTGCGAAATGGTCTTGATGCGCAAAGCCGATTTTTGTAATCCGCGAATGTGTAAAGAAGCTTTGCGTGAGACACTGGTTGCGCAAACTAAGCTTTGGGCAACAACCTTGAAAAGCAAATGAAAATTTTCAGTCCGAAAGATGCTTGCGCAAACGTCTATGAGCTTGAGGATGAACTTGCGCAAACCGTAAGAACTTGCACAAACCGTGAATGAACTTGCGTAAAATGAGTTCTTGGCTGTTTCTTTTTCAAATCGACTCAAATCTGCGAATATGAACTCAAAAAACTTATCAGAATCATCGACAAACAGTTCGAAACACAAATTTATTATCAAATTTCGATTAAAAACTACAATTCGCACGATTTCATTCAAGAACAGAGTTCGAACAAGAATATCCAGAAAAACTCAAAAATCGAAAATTGACAATGAATTTGATCGAATTACAATATGGAATCAAAACAAAAAACAATCACCAACATAAATTGAATACAATGATTCCATTTTCTTGCAACAAAAACGATTTTCACCAAAAATTGGATGAAACAGTGAAGAACACGAGTTCTTGAAAAAAATTCAGAAAAATTCAAATTCTCGATTTAAAACTTCAGATTTCAACTCAAATCATGATCAAATCATTTCCGAAAAAGTTTGGTTCAGCTCTGATACCAATTGTTAATCAATAAATCCCAATCTAATCAAGCAATTACTCAAGATTTAGACAATTAAGATCAAGAACTAGAGAGAGAATGTAGAGAGAGAAAGTAGATCTTGAATTAACCACAAGTCTCACAAATCTGGTTCTACGTAATTACAAGCTTCTTCGTTACTACAAGATTACAAAGGCAACACCTATTTAAACCAACACACTAATCAAGACTTAAACACTAAGTAAAGCTAAACATACTTTGACTTTTCTAATACAAAGACTATGTTGACTTTTACATCTTTGACTTTCCACATTAAATCTTGGATAAAATATTTAGACTTAACAGTTTCTGTGAATACCCTGATTTCTTCTTCTTACCTTTAGCAACTTTGGTTTTCACAGAAACTGATTTATCAACTTTCGTTGATGTTTCACCTTTTTCATACACACTTGGTAATCCAAAAGAGTTTATTACAAACTTTGAATGATCAGGAAGTTTAGTATCAAAATCAAATTGAGCAACACATTCATCTAAAACACCATCAGAGTTTAAGAAATCAAACTCATCATCAAATAAACCAGACATATCATCAGATTTTGAAGCCTTGGTGATTTTAGAAAAATCAGAATATTTGAACACATTAGAAAAAACAATTTGTTCAAGATCAATCAAAATTCTTTCTTCTGATACAGTATTCTCAAGTTCAGAAATTTTACTTTCTAAAATGAGAGGAGGAACGTAAATTTTACCCTCGATAGGTTTTGCCTCCAACTCTTTTGAAGAATAACTCTCAAAATAATCATCAGAAAGAAATTTTGATTTGTCAGTAATATAACTGTTATTCAACCTCTCATATCGAAATGGAAGTTGAACTTTAGTTGTGTTCTTTCTTTTCTCAAATTCCTTGGCTTCATCCTCTTCAGATAATTTAGTCCACTCAACGTGAAGTTCAGGATATTGCGGTGCCAATTAAAAAAATCTAAAATCATAAAGCGCATGCACTTCTGATATACCCTTTTTAAGATAGTGTGGATTCTCATAACCAAGTCCCCAACACTCTTTGTTCTCTTTGGGTTTGTTTAGATGAATGGTTTGTTCAGTTTGACCCAAAGTATATAATTTCCCTTCCAAAACATTCACTTTTTCAAGTAAAGATTTATTTTCTTTTGAAAGTGAAGAATACATTTTATTTAGCTCTTTTGATTCAAACTCACACAGTCTATATTTTGAAACAGTTTCAGATAATTCTTTGTGAATTATAGTCTTCTCTTTCGCGCTGGTGTCAATGTTTTTATGTAAAGCTTCAATCAAAACATTCTTCTCAGCAATATCATTGCTAAGTTTTTGTATTGATTGATTTTTATCTTTAATAACACATTTTTCACGCTTAAGTTTAGACTCTAATTCTTGGAGTTTAATCATCATATCATGCATTTGATTTAAAAATTTTGATTCAGTCATATCACATACCTCTTCATTCTCCTCTTCTTCTAAATCAGCTTCATCTTCAGCTTCATCCACTATCTTTCCCATTAGACAAATATGAGCTGACTCTTCTTTCTCAACCTCTTCATCTGAGTGATCTAGCCAGTATTCATCCTCAGCCATTAATGATTTCCCAATTTCCTGCTGCTTTGCCAAAACCATCTTATTTTTGTAGTACTCTGAATTTCGGACTTTTGGCTTTCGACAGTCTTTAGCAAAATGTCCAAGCTTACCACAGTTGTAGCACTTAGTAGAATCTGGTTGTTTCTTCTCTTCTGCTTTGTACGGCTTCTCATCAGATCTCTTTTCCTCAATTCTTTTTCCTTCTACTTTCTCCTTGTGTTCATAATTTCTGGAACCAGATGAATATCTCTGACTGTTTGAGCTTGGCTTTTTGTAGAATTTCTTTTGAAAATCCTTAGTCAACATAAGCATAGTTTGCTTCAGATTCTCATAATCATCAGAATCAGAGTTATCCTCACTTTCAGCCTCTTCTGATTCAGAAACTATGACTTTCTTTTTCTTCTTCAGGCTCACTAACTTCTTCTTAATAACAAGAGCAATAGGATCAACAACTAATTTATCATCCTTTTTCTTCTCTGCCTTGATCTCATCTACCTCCTCTTCATTTTGTCTGAGAGTTTCATAAACCTCGTGGAGTGGGATTTCATTCAGATCTTTCATCTGTTTCATCTGTCTTGTAAATCTCTTCCACTCAGGCTGAAGAATGCTGAGAAACTTGACATTCAACTCAATTTGTGTCTTCTTGACCTTGTTCTTGCTTAACTCATTCAGCAAGGTCACAAATCTGTCATAAGTAGTTTCCATACATTCTCCGTCCTTGGCTTTGAACTCCTCATAATTGTTGAGGCAGTTGGAAATCTTAAGCTGATTGTCGACCATCGATCCAAGCATCATCTTTTCCAGTTGATCCCACATTTCTTTGTCTGTAGCTTTATAGCTATCAATTTTCACATATATCTCATTTGGAATGCCTTGAAGAATGAAAGATTTTGCCATTTATCAGCATTTCTTCTTTCTAACTGCTCTTTAGTGTATTCTGCAATTGGAAGAGGATACTCTATCTCCTCATTTCCAATAGTACGAGTCTTTACTGGAATTGGCATAACTCCTTCTGACAAAGATTTCTTGATAAGTTCACCCAATTCATGTCATTCAATAAAGTCCATGAACCTATCTTTCCACTGTTCATACTCTCCCTTGAAGAGTACCGGTGGCTTTACGTCAGTTCCAATTGCGAGAGCTTCTCGTGATGTCATCCTGATTGAAAAATATGCAATAAGAAACTTGAAATTGACCGTTAGTCCAAAAGAAATCAAACAAGTTAGAAAAAAACTTGAAATATGAATCAAAATTGCAATTTCCAAAAATCAACAAGTTCAGAATTCACAAACTACAAGAAGATGTAAGAATTTCGCAAAAAAGCTTTGAAATACTTAGAATTCGCAAGATTTAAAGAAAAACACTGAGAATTCGCAAGTTAGTAGAAATAACCACAGAATTCGCAAACACTCAGAATTCGCAAGAAACACTACGAATCTTAAAGTTTTCGCAATATTAACACCTGCGAATCCTTATATTTTTATAATACTCACACCTGCGAATCCTGTCCTTGACAAATTTACAAAAACTTTTCTCTCAAAGATAACTGTGAATTTCTTAGAAAAACTATGAATCCTGCGAATTCCAGGCACAAAAAGACTTCTGCGAATCCTGGAGGATAACAAACAAGCCAATACGAATCCTTAAGGATTCTTAACACAAAGGCCTGCGAAAGCTAGAACTTTCGCAATCAATATACTAGCGAATCCTGAACTTGAAATTTTTCAGAAATCAAATAACTTTGCGAAAATCAATGATCTACGAAAAACTCAGTCTGCGTGTTCTTCATGTAGTCCTGCGAATTCT
Source organism: Arctium minus (assembly GCA_954870635.1). Taxonomy (NCBI): domain Eukaryota; kingdom Viridiplantae; phylum Streptophyta; class Magnoliopsida; order Asterales; family Asteraceae; genus Arctium; species Arctium minus. Next base: position 78,587,074 of record OX941093.1, on the reverse strand, counting down.
TGGAAGATCTTGCGAGTTCTTCGTTGCTCTGCGAGTTCTTTGACTTTCGAAGATAAACTTCTCCGAATCAACTAAAAGTACACCTAGACCTCAAATTTCGATTTGAAAACTTGGCAATTTAACCACTAACACATCTAAAATTAGAATCTAGCAATGAATTTCAATCTAAAACTCATACAATGACAATTTGATTCAAGAAACAGTGCTTCGACTCATGAAATACAAACTCGACAGAAATCAAAATTAAACTCTAATTACAGTGTAATGTATGATTTTAACTATAGAAATTCATTCTAAAACAATATACGAACACATTCTTATCAATTACAGACACTAGTTCAACCAAAAACTCAAAATCCGATTCAAGAACTCAAGAACACAGTGTCGACAACTTTCTTGATTTGATTTCAATCTGGATCTGCTCTAATACCAATTGTGTGTCCCTGAATTCAAGTTTCTAATCACAAACAAATCAATACAAACAAGATGATTAATCTACCTGATTAATTTCAATTTCACAATCTAAAGATTACAACTTTGTTCTTCTATTTCTCTCTCTACAAATCAGTTTCACTCTCTAAAAACTCTTTCTGCGTACTAACAATTCCTCAAGTCATCTATCTATTAAAAAGCAAAACAACTATTTATACCTACAAGTCTAGTAAGACAAAAATTAAACAAAATAATACATTGACTTTGACTTTATTAACACATTGACTTTGACTTTTAATGAGAGTCGACTTTCCAGATTTAACTTCTTGAACTTTGACCTCTAGTCTTCATGAGCTTGTATCCAATCATATTTATGCTTTAACAAAAACCTTATCATTTATATTGTATATGGACAATGTAAAGATTCATGGAAATCCGACGAGGTCGGTCCGGACAAGAAACACAAAGGGTAACCCTTTGCTGAATCGACCAAAAATGGGTGTCGCATTTAAACGTCCAAAACTTTTGCTACGGGGATATGTTTTAAGCCCATGACCCGTCAAAACGAACCTTAGAACAACAAGAACGCCATGGCTTGGTCTCTTTCTGGAAATACACCATGATTTGAGTGGGTATCGATAAACTGCATGATGTACGTTCTTTCGATTTAGCCAATGCGTGGCTTTGCCAATATCCTGCACGAGAGTGGGTTTTTTGCAAGTTATTTCCCTTGAAAACCTTATCATTTATATTGTATATGAACAACGTAAATATTCGTGGAAATCCGAAGAGGTCGGTCAGGACGAGAAAACACAAAGGGTACCCCCTTTGCCGAATCCGCCAAAAATGGGTGTCGCGCTTAAATTCCATAAATTTTGCTACGGGGATCCGTTTTAAGCCCATGACCCGTCAAAACGAACCTTAGAACAAGAATCATGTCATGGCTTGGTCGCTTTCTGAAAATAAACCATAATTTGAGTGGGTATCGATAAACTGCATCATGTACATTCTTCCGGTTTGGCCATTGTCTGGTTTCGGCAATATTCTACACGAGAGTGGTTTTTTGCAAGTTATTTCCCTTGAAAACCTTATCATTTACATTGTATATGAACAACGCAAAGATTCGTGGAAATCCGAAGAGGTCGGTCTGGACGAGAAAACACAAAGGGTACCCCTTTGCCGAATCGGCCAAAAGTGGGTGTCGCGCTTAAACGTCCATAACTTTTGCTACGGGGATCCGTTTTAAGCCCATGACCCGTAAAAATGAACCTTAGAATGAGAAGCACGTCATGTCTTGGTCTCTTTCTGCTAATACATCATGATTTGAGTGGGTATCGATAAACTGCATGATGTACGTTCTTTCGGTTTGGCCATTGCGTGGTTTCGGCAATATCCTATACGAGAGTGGGTTTTTTGCAAGTTATTTTCCTTGAAAACCTTATAATTTATATTGTACATGGACAATGTAAAGATTCGTGCAAATCCGACGGGGTCGGTCCGGATGACAAAACACAAAGGGTACCCCTTTGCTGAATTGACTAAAAATGGGTGTCACACTTATAAGTCCATAACTTTTGCTAAGGGAATCCGTTTTAAGCCCATGACCAGTCAAAACTAACCTCAGAACGAAAATCACGCCATGGATTGGTCGCTTTCTGGTAATAAACCATGATTTGAGTGGGTATCGATAAACTGCATCATGTACGTTCTTTCGGTTTGGCCAATGCGTGGCTTCGGCAATATCCTACACAAGAGTGGGTTTTTTGCAAGTTGTTTCCCTTGAAAACCTTATCATTTACATTGTAGATGAAAAATGTAATGATTCGTGGAAATCCGACGACGTCGGTTCGGACGAGAAAATACAAAAGGTACCCCCTTTGCCGAATCGGCCAAAAATGAGTGTCGCACTTAAACGTCCACAACTTTTGCTACGGGGATCCGTTTTAAGCCCATGACCCATCAAAACGAACCTTCGAACGAAAATCAAGTCATTTCTTGGTCTCTTTCTGGAAATACACCATGATTTGAGTGGGTATCGATAAACTACGTGATGTACGTTTTTTCGGTTTGGCCATTGCTTGGTTACGTCAATATCCTATACGAGAATGGGTTTTTTGCAAGTTATTTACCATGAAAACCTTATCATTTATATTGTAGATGGATAATGTAAAGGTTCGTGGAAATTCGACGAGGTCGGTCCGGACGAGAAAACACAAAGGGTACCCCCTATGTTGAATCGACCAAAAATAGGTGTCGCACTTAAACGTCCATAATTTTTGCTACGGGGATCCGTTTTAATACCAAGACCTGTCAAAACGAACCTTAGAACGAGAATCACGCCATATCTTGGTCGTTTTCTGGAAATACACCATGATTTGAGTGGGTATCGATAAACTGCATGATGTACGTTCTTTCGGTTTGGCCAATGTGTGGCTTCGACAATATCCTGCACGAGACTAGGTTTTTGGCAAGTTATTTCCCTTGAAAACAATATCATTTACTTTGTATATGAACAATTTAAAGATTCGTGGAAATCCGGTGAGGTCGGTCCGGACGAGAAAACACAAAGGGTACCCCCTTTGCCAAATCGGCCAAAAATGTGTGTCGCGCTTAAACGTCCATAACTTTGGCTAATTGGATCCCTTTTAAGCCCATGACCCATCAAAACGAACCTTAGAACGAGATGCACGACATGGATTGGTCTCTTTCTGGCAATACACCATGATTTGAGTAGGTATCGATAAACTGCATGATGTACATTGTGTCGGTTTGGCCATTGCGTGGTTTCGGCAATATCCTGCTCGAGAGTGGGTTTTTTGCAAGTTATTTCATTTAAAAACCTTATAATTTATATTGTAGATAGACAATATAAAGATTCATGGAAATCCGACGAGGTCAGTCGGGACGAGAAAACACAAAGGTTACCCCTTTGCTGAATCGACCAAAAATGGGTGTCGCACTTAAACGTCCATAACTTTTGCTACGGGGATCTGTTTTAATCCCATGACCCATCAAAACGAACCTTAGAATGAAAAGCACGTCATGTGTTGGTCTCTTTCTGCTAATACATCATGATTTGAGTGGGTATCGATAAACTGCATGATATACGTTCTTTCGGTTTGGCTATTGCGTGGTTTCGGCAATATCCTATACGAGAGTGGGTTTTTTGCAAGTTATTTCCCTTGAAAACCTTATCATTTATATTGTACATGGACAATGTAAATATTCATGCAAATTCGACGGGGTCGGTCCGGACGACAAAACACAAAGGGTACCCCTTTGCTGAATTGACAAAAAATGGGTGTCGCACTTATAAGTCCATAACTTTTGCTACGGGGATCCGTTTTAATCCCATGACTAGTCAAAACGAACCTTAGAACGACAATCACGCCATTGATTGGTCACTTTCAGGTAATAAACCACGATTTGAGTGGGTATTAATAAACTGCATCATGTACGTTCTTTCGGTTTGGCCAATGTTTGGCTTCGGCAATATCCTGCACAAGAGTGGGTTTTTTGCAAGTTGTTTCCCTTGAAAACCTTATCATTTACATTGTATATGAAAAATGTAATGATTCGTTGAAATCTGACGACGTCGGTCCGGACGAGAAAACACAAAAGGTACCCCCTTTGCCGAATCGGCCAAAAATGGGTGTCGCACTTAAACGTCCACAACTTTTGCTACGGGGATTCGTTTTAAGCCCATGACCCATAAAAACGAACCTTCGAACGAGACTCAAGTCATGTCTTGGTCTCTTTCTGGCAATACACCATGATTTGAGTGGGTATCGATAAACTACGTGATATACTTTTTTTCGGTTTGGCCATTGCTTGGTTTCGTCAATATCCTGTACGAGAGTGGGTTTTTGCAAGTTATTTCCCATTAAAAACTTATAATTTATATTGTAGATGGATAATTTAAAGATTCGTGAAAATTCGACGAGGTCGGTCCGGACGAGAAAACACAAAGGGTACCCCCTATGTTGAATCGACCAAAAATGGGTGTCGCACTTAAACGTCCATAACTTTTGCTACGGGATCCGTTTTAATACCATGACCCGTCAAAACGAACCTTAGAACAAGAATCACGCCATATCTTGGTCACTTTCTGGCAATACACCATGATTTGAATGGGTATCGATAAACTGCATGATGTACGTTCTTTCGGTTTGGCCAATGTGTGGCTTCGGCAATATCCTGCACGAGACTAGGTTTTTGGAAAGTTATTTACCTTGAAAACAATATCATTTACTTTGTATATGAACAATGTAAAGATTCGTGGAAATCCGACGAGGTCGGTCAGGACGAGAAAACACAAAGGGTACCCCCTTTGCCAAATCGGCCAAAAATGTGTGTCGCGCTTAAACGTCCATTACTTTTGCTACGGGGATCCGTTTTAATCCCATGACCCATCAAAACGAACCTTAGAACGAGATGCACGACATGGATTGGTCTCTTTCTGGAAAAACACCATCATTTGAGTAGGTATCGATAAACTGCATGATGTACGTTGTATCGGTTTGGCCATTGCGTGGTTTCGGCAATATCCTGCTCGAGAGTGGGTTTTTAGCAAGTTATTTCATTTAAAAACCTTATAATTTATATTGTAGATGGACAATGTAAAGATTCGTGGAAATCAGACGAGGTCAGTCCGGACGAGAAAACACAAAGGTTACCCCTTTGCTGAATCGACCAAAAATGGGTGTCGCACTTAAACGTCCATAACTTTTGCTACGGGGATCTGTTTTAATCCCATGACCCATCAAAACGAACCTTAGAACAACAAGTAAGCCATGTCTTGTTCTCTTTCTGGAAATACACCATGATTTGAGTGGGTATCGATAAACTGCATGATGAACGTTCTTCCGGTTTGGCCAATGCGTGGTTTCGAATAAATCCTACACGAGAGTGGGTTTTTTGCAGGTTATTTCCCTTGAAAACCTTATCATTTACATTGTATATGAACAACGTAAAGATTCGTGGAAATCCTAAGAGGTCGGTCCGGAAGAGAAAACACAAAGGGTACCGCCTTTGCCGAATCGGCCAAAAATGGGTGTCGCGCTTAAACGTCCATAACTTTTGCTACGGGGATCCGTTTTAAGCCCATAACCCGTCAAAATGAACCTAACCACGCCATGGCTTGGTCTCTTTTTGGCAATACACCATGATTTGAGTGGGTATCGATAAACTGCATGATGTATGTTCTTTCGGTTTGGCCAATGCGTGGCTTCGGCAATATCCTGCACGAGAGTGGGTTTTTTACAAGTTTTTCCCTTCAAAACCTTATCATTTACATTGTATATGAGCAATGTAAAGATTCGTGGAAATCTGACGAGGTCGGTCCGGACGAGAAAACACAAAGGCTACCCCCTTTGCCGAATCGGCCAAAAATGGGTGTCGCGCTTAAACGTCCATAACTTTTGCTACGGGGATCCGTTTTAAACCCATGACCCGTCAAAACAAACATTAGAACGAGAAGCACGTAATGGATTGGTCACTTTCTGGCAATACACCATGATTTGAGTGGGTATCGATAAGCTGCATAATGTATGTTCTGTCGGTTTGGCCATTGCGTGGTTTCGGCAATATTCTTCTCGAGAGTGGGTTTTTTGCAAGTTATTTCATTTAAAAACCTTATCATTTATATTGTAGATGGAAAATGTAAAGATTCGTGGAAATCCGACGAGGTCGGTCCGGACAAGAAAACAAAAAGGGTACCCCCTTTGCTGAATCGACCAAAAATGGGTGTCGCATTTAAACGTCCATAACTTTTGTTACGGGGATCCGTTTTAAACCCATGACCCGTCAAAACGAACCTTAGAACAACAAGCACGCCATGGTTTGGTCTCTTTCTGGAAATACACCATGATTTTAGTGGGTATCGATAAACTGCATGATTTACGTTCTTTCGATTTAGCCAATGCGTGGCTTTGGCAATATCCTGCACGAGAGTGGGGTTTTTGCAAATTATTTCCCTTGAAAACCTTACCATTTACATTGTATATAAACAACGTAAAGATTCGTGGAAATCCGAAGAGGTCGGTCCGGACGAGAAAGCACAAAGGGTACCCCCTTTGCCGAATCCGCCAAAAATGGGTGTCGCGCTTAAATTCCATAACTTTTGCTACGGGGATCCGTTTTAAGCCCATGACCCGTCAAAACGAACCTTAGAACGAGAATCATGTCATGGATTGGTCTCTTTCTGACAATATGTGACACCCCAAAACGGGCCAATAAATAAATATGAAATGAAATCAAAAAAAAAAAAAAAAAGGAAAGGAAAGGAAAATAAAATGAGTTTTTATTTTATTGGACCAAAATGTAAATAAAATTATTTGAGAAGAGCCAATAAGGTCATTTGATGAAAGTAATAAAGTAAATAAGAGGGTTTGTATTCACTTTGAGCAAAAATGTTAAATATCATGTCAGGAGGGAGTTGAACGTAAATGTAAGAAAGTGTAGGGGGCGAAAGTCATCATTTTCAAAGTATAAGGGCCTGTTTCGTAAACAGTACAACTCTATTAGAGATGGCGACCTCTCAGCGGATTTTCGCGATTTTGGCCGAGTTCCTCGACTAATACGCCAAAATACTTTTCATATAAATGAAGAGCATTGACTAGAGGTCATTTGGGTTCAAGCCATTCAAAAAATAAATGCTTTTTGAGAGAGATATCGGGGGAGAAAGCATGGAGTTGAATAATTCGGTTTTTCTTCGATTCAAGGTATAATACTCAACCGAATCTCGTGATTTTTATGTCTATGGCTTCATTTTTAAAAGACCTATCAAACTCTAGTTGTCTCATGTTCCAGATTTGTGTTTTGAGGGTCGAATTTGATGTTCAAAGTTTTGAGAGTTAAAAAAATCGAAACTTTAAATGGGAATATGGAACTCGTTTCTTGACCAAAAACCGTGTTCTTTGTGACATAATGTTGGTAAAAATGTTACCAATAATTTATTACAAAAAAAATGAAGAAAAAAGAGCAAGAAATGGTTGATTTCGAATTTTAAAGTTCAAAAAATCGAGCAGCCATGACTGCTGCCATTTTCTGATTTTTTTTATTTAGTATTTATTTATTAAAAATAAAAATATGTGATTTGCTCAATTGGGTTTGAACCCAAAGACCAACATCAACTATCACACATTCTTAACCAATTGAGATGGAAGCTATTTGGTGGTCTTAAGTGTGACTTCATTTATAGATTTCATTTTCAAAGTTTGAATAATGTCCATTACAAGCCCCTGGAGTTCTAGATTATCTTACCTCTTAAATCTAGATTTTTGTTTTTAGTTAATGTTGGGATTTTTCATTATGAAGTCCATGTTCTAGTTATGTTTATTAATTAATTAGTTTCTTTTCTAACCTAAGTAATATATTAAATAAAAGTCCTTATTTATTTAATTTATTTTAGAAAACGAATATTAATTAATTAATCTTTCTTACATGGATTATTAAGTTATTTAGTAATTTAAATAAGTATTTTATCGGTGTCATAATTTGATATTAGCATTTGTTTAGGACACCTTAATAAATGAGATATGATCCTTATAATTATTAAGAGGATGAACCGACGTTAAGAGTCGTTATCAAGTGTAAAACTTAGAAGTTTGTGAAGTTATTTTAATGATTTAATAATGAGATTAAAGCGTCATATGAGTTTAAGATTTATTTAGACGCTTTAATTTGTAGAGATGGGTTTATGAGTTATAAAATGGTTATTTTGACGTTTTAGGACGTCGTCGAGTTTTAGGCTTGGGTTTCGACTAAAGTTAGTCGAGGTTGACCGTGTTGACCAATGGTTGACTTTTATCTCGTTTGACCTACAAGTATTTTGACAATGAGATCAAATAGAGATATTTGAGTTATTAAGAGACCCAATTTTTTTGGAGTTTGACTTTAGGTCGAGTTAGGTTGACCATAGTTGACTTTTGTTGACTTTTGGAGAAAATAAGCATTAATTAGACATGGTGGTTTGAAATGTGTAGGTTTTCAGTCAAGAGATATCAGTAACCGATCTACACGGAATCAGGTGAGTCTTCATGAGACTTACACTGGGATGCATACCTATGTACAAATTTATTTTCAGCATTATATGATTTATATGGTGATGTGTATGTATGCATGGTGTTTCAGTTTTCATACATGATGCATTATATTTTTCATGTATGATATTTATGATCAGTTGCATGCTATGTGTTTATGTTGTTTTCAAATAACTCTAGCATGCTATTTCATACGCAAGTTTTATGATCGGTTTTAACGGGTGGGCATTTGACCAGTAAGTCACACGACAAGTGGCACGACCTCGTAATGGGTGTCTAGACAGGTGTAGGTCTGACAACCCAAGGAATGCCAGTGACAAAATGACCCCTACCCAAGGAGACAATTTAGATATCTCTTTTCTTTCAATGTTGCATGTTTTAAGAAAACGCATACTATTTGGTACAGAGATTACAAGTTGATATGTATGATGTGATATGATTTTTATTCACGCAAACCATGAACTCACTGAGCTTTATAAGCTGACTATAGTATGCATCTCAGGGACAAGAGGTTTCAGATTGGACAGAGGAAAAGAGCAGACATAGAGACTTGCCTCATCTAAGTTCAATATTTATGTTCGCACCTCTATTAAGAATAAATATTGTAACGCAACTCGGTATGGGACGAGTTAGCATTTAAGTTAAATATTTATTATTTTAAAGTCTTCCGCTGTAAACGGTCTAAAGTTTTAATTTAGCCGTTATTTTGGAGTATTTTTAGAGGAATTGTTCAGATTACGTAACACTTTTCTAGGTGAAAATATGGGTGTTACACAATACACCATGATTTGAGTGGGTATCGATAAACTGCATGATGTACGTTATTTCGGTTTGGCCATTGCATGGTTTCGGCAATATCCTGCACGAGAGTGGGTTTTTTGCAAGTTATTTCATTTGAAAACCTTATCATTTATATTATAGATGGACAATGAAAAGATTCATGGAAATCCGACGCGGTCAGTCAGGACGAGAAAACACAAAGGGTACCCCCCCCCTTTTGCTGAATCGATCAAAAATGAGTGTCGCACTTAAATGTCCATAACATTTGCTATGGGGATCCGTTTTAAGCCCATGACCCGTTAAAATGAACCATAGAACGAGAAACACGCCATGTCTTGGTCGCTTTCTGGAAATACACCATGATTTGAGTGGGTATCGATAAACTGCATGATGTACGTTCTTTCGGTTTGGCCAATGTGTGGCTTCGGCAATATCCTGCACGAGAGTGGGTTTTTTGCAAGTTATTTTCCTTGAAAACCTTATCATTTACATTGTATAGGACAAATCATGTCTAGCTCAGTTGGTTTCCCCAAGGGCGGTAACATTCTGGGAGGGGTTGTGGATGGTATCCCAATCTACCCGGGTTCGAATCCAAGGGGAGTCATTACGAGGTCATGAGAAGTACCCAGTCCTTGGGCCGGTCCAGTCGTTGACTGGTTTGCCCCCCAGCCTAGTCTTAAGACTGTGTTTGGGATCTAGGTTCAGCGTAAGCTGGGCCGGGACAGCGGTGGATTAGTGGGCTTCCCGTGGATGCCCGATACCGCCGGGGAGGTGTGCGTCCGTGTGTGCGTGTGTTCGTGGTAGTCGTTCGTTGGTTCGATGCCGCTATGCCTTCCAAAAAAAAATTTACATTGTATATGAGAAATGTAAAGATTCATGGAAAACCGACGAGGTCAGTCCGGACGAGAAAACACACAGGGTACCCCCATCGCCGAATCGGCCAAAAATGGGTGTCACGCTTAAACGTCCATAACTTTTGCTACGGAGATCCGTTTTAAGCCCATGACCCATCAAAACGAACCTTAGGACAATAAGCACGTCGTGGCTTGGTTGCTTTCTGGTAATACCCCATGATTTGAGTGGGTGTCGATAAACTGCAGTATGTACGTTCTTTCGGTTTGGCCATTGCATGGTTTGGGCAATATCCTGCACAAGAGTTGGTTTTTTGTAAGTTATTCCCTTGAAAACCTTATCATTTATATTGTAGATGGATAATGTAAATATTCGTGGAAATCCGACGAGGTCGGTCCGGACCAGAAAACACAAAGGGTACCCCTTTTCTTGCATTGACGAAAAATGGGTGTCGCACTTAAACGTCCATAACTTTTTCTACAGGGATCTGTTTTAATACCATGACACTTAAAAACGAACCTTAGAACGAAAATCACGCCATGGATTTGTCTCTTTCTGGCAATACACCATCATTTGAGTGGGTATCGATTAACTGCATGATGTACGTTCTTTCGGTTTGGCCAATGTGTGGCTTCGGCAATATCCGGCACGAGACTGCATTTTTGGCAAGTTATTTTCCTTGAAAACAATATCATTTACATTGTATATGAACAATGTAAAGTTTCGTGGAAATCCGACGAGGTCGTTCCGGACGAGAAAACACAAAGGGTACCCGTTTGCCAAATCGACCAAAAATGGGTGTCGCGCTGAAACGTCCATAACTTTTACTACGGGGATCCATTTTAAGCCCATGAGCCGTCAAAACAAACCTTATCAAGAGAAGCACGTCATGGCTTGGTCTCTTTCTGGAAATACATCATGATTTGAGTGGGTATCGATAAACTGCATGATGTACGTTCTTTCGGTTTTGGCCAATGCGTGGCTTTGGCAATATCCTGCACTAGAGTGGGTTTTTTGCAAGCTATTTCCCTTGAAAACCTTATCATTTACATTATATATAAACAACGTAAATATTCATGGAAATCCGAAGAGGTCGGTCCAGACGAGAAAACACAAAGGGTACCCCATTTGCCGAATCGGCCAAAAATGGGTGTCGTGCTTAAACGTCCATAACTTTTGCTACGGAGATCCGTTTTAATCCTTGGCCCGTCAAATTGAACCTTAGAACGAGAAGCACGTCATGGCTTGGTCGCTTTCTGACAATACCCCATGATTTGAGTGGGTATCGAAAAACTGCATAATATACGTTCTTTCGGTTTGGCTATTGCGTGGTTTCGGCAATATCCTGCATGAGAGTGGGTTTTTTGCAAGTTATTTCATTTGAAAACCTTATCATTTATATTGTAGATGGACAATGTTGGATCTTTCGAGCATCTAAATGGAATTGCTAATTATCTGGATCACAAAAGTATTCAGTTACATATCGTGGAAATCCGACGAGGTCGGTCCGGACAAGAAAACACAAAGGGTACCCCCCTTTGCTGAATCGATAAAAAATGGGTGTCGCACTTAAACGTCCATAACTTTTGCTACGGGGATCCGTTTTAAGCCCATGCCCCGTCAAAACGAACCATAGAACGAGAAACACGCCATGGCTTGGTCTCTTTCTGGTAATACACCGTGATTTGAGTGGGTATCGATAAACTGCATGATGTACATTTATTCGGTTTGGCCAATGCGTGGCTTCGGCAATATCCTGGACGAGAGTGGGTTTTTTGCAAGTTATTTCCCTTGAAAACCATATCATTTACATTGTAGATGGAAAATGTAAAGATTCGGGGAAATTCGACGAGGTCGGTCCGGACGAGAAAACACAAAGGGTACCCCCTTTGCTGAATCGACCAAAAATGGTGTCGTACTTAAAAGTCCATAACTTTTGCTACGGGGATCCGTTTTAAAACCATGACCCGTCATAACGAACCTTAGAACGAGAAGCATGCCATGGCTTGGTCTCTTTCTGGCTATACACCATGATTTAAGTGGGTGTTGATAAACTGCATGATGTACGTTCTTTCTGTTAAACCCAGATATTAGTAGATAACAATCACACAACACAATAAGAATAAGAGATGGGTAGAAATCAATCCATATGTCATAAATCTCTTGATAGCCGTATGAGTACGTGTGTGTGTGTTCTTGGAGTATAGACTAATACCTTTGTGCGTGTGCTTCAAAATCAGTGGCTCACACATTACTAGAGAATGATTGCCTTTTATATGTAGTTCAACATGACCTAGGCAAAACTAGACATCTACTAAAACGCCCCCTAAGGAAATGAACATTAATACAAAAGAGACCCCTTTTACATTTTTAATCTTGAAGACAATAACTGATCCAACAATCTCCCCCTTTGGATTCAAGATTAAAAAAAAACTACAGATTTCTTTGGATCTTCACATCTCTTGACAAATTTGGCGGATATGACAATAACAGCTTCCAGGACTTGTAACCAACCCATACTGTATTGGGCCTTGTACTGGGTTTGGGGGTAAAAGTAGAATCTTGTTCCCCTTCTAACAATCATCTTCAGTCAGACTTTTGATCTGTCCAGACACTTTGATAACTTTGAAATCTTTCAGCAATCTTCACAAACTTTAACGACAAACGGACAATCGAGATCTGACTTTGAGAACTTTGAGAATTCTCCCCCTTTTTAATGAAGATGAAAGTCAACATCATCAAAACTTTCCGAAGGCAGATCGAGTAGAAAAGAAAATTCTCCCCTTATCTTGTGTCAGCCGTCAATTCAGAAAATGTAACCATTTAAATATTTGCAAATTCAAACAGTTTACTAGTTGTAACTCTGAATCAACGAATGAAACAGTTAGAAGTGTCTGTCAGTAACACAAAGTTACCATATAAGGAGTTGGTTGTGATGTAGGCTCCCCAGGACTTCCATTCAATCATCGAATAACACATGGTTATCTATGAATGTTCTGACAGAAAACAGATTTATGTGTGCTCATGCATGTGTATGAAAGAATTAAGCACAGATGATTGCTTTTAATTTAGGCTCAAAGTATGTAAACTTGTTGATACAGCAACAAAGTAGACAAGGACTCAATGTGCATGAGAAAGGGTCGAAGGTGGGGCAACGTTCCTTCTTTTCAATATTAGTATCTTCCAATTGAAGAACCAATAGCATATGTGTTGCTTCCCCAGAAAATGTGAAACATTCTCTTTTTAAGAAAAGAATGAATAGCTGGTAGGGTTATATGCAAGAGATGGCATGGGCTAGGTGCCTTTTCCAATATTGTTCACCAAAGATTGTGAAGCAATAGATTATGTGGTTTCCCGGCTCAGAAAGGATATGGTGCAGAGTTTAATTTTCTTTTACTCTGTTCTCTCACCCTCTTTCTTTTAATCATTTAAGCTCACAGCTAACCAATCTCACATTTCCAGTTGACCTCTTTACACACCAGCACTCAGTCCTTTTACCCCTCTCCCCTCAATCACTCAGGAAATACTTCCTGGGTAGGAAACACTGGTTAATGTGAATCCATGGAAGTTCAGTGAAGCTCACACATCAAATCCCATGTATTGTCCTAAAAGAATGTGTTGTTCAACAGTCTTTTGTACATGAAAGCATAGTCTTGAGACAAAGACACAGGTTCTCCCCCTATAACCTATAAAAAGTCAACTCACTAGAAAAGTTTGACAATATCAAAGCACATATCTTTTCAAAAACACTTCTCCTTTTCAAAACAAGGGTATTTATTAGTTTAGCTCCCCCTCAACGCAAAAACATCTTTTAGAAGAAAATCATTGAAGTGCGGGTTCTAATCAAATGTGATTAGAAGCCATAGTCACTTGAACTATCCTTGAAGAACGAGTCTTGAACTGAATTATTCAAGAGCCATAGTTCTTTCTCCCCCTTAATCGTTGGGTGCCTGCAACACAGATTTAGCTTTTGGTACCCACTAGTATTTGGGTCTTGGTTTGTTAGTTGCAGTTCTTTTGGAGGAAATATAGTAAGAACCATACCAGTTATTCACATAATTTTTACTAGCAAAATCATTTGAGCCACAGTAGGAACAACTAACTTTCTTTTGAGCTAACCTGATTAATTGATTTATAGTGTAAACAAGATCAGGTTTGCCAAAAGTTTTACCTTTTGGAGCATTGTTCCTTTGAGCATTGAATGTATGTACAAATGATTTTTCTTCCTTCTTCTCCTCCGAAGATTCTTTAACTCTCCAGATCCAATTTCCTCTATCTTTCTCATCTTCCCTTCTCCAGAACCTTTTCTTCCGAGACTTGTTCTTCTTGAAGTTACCTGAACCATCAATATTTTTGTCAAAGAAAAGGTAAGAAGGACGAATCTGATCTTTATGTTCAGAAGTATGATTATCAATTACACAGAACAAAGGATTATTAGGAACATTTGTAAAAATTGAACTTGTAGCTGATATGAACGAGCATTTGAATGCAGCTAGATCATCTCTCGGTGATTGAGCTATTGAGTCTGGCGTCTTGTGCTCAGTCAGCTTCACCTTGAACACGATCTTTTCAAGTTCCTTTATCTTTGATGATAAATTGTCTCTTTCCTTTGCAATCAGATCAAACTTCTTTTGCAATTCAGATTTCGTCTTCTTTTCCTTCAGAATAGTTGGTGACAATTCAGATAATTTTCTTGTCAACTTAGCAATCTCAGTCTCGAATACTTTCTTTTCTTTCTTGAAATCTTTCTCTACATTCTTCTGTTCAATCTTCTTCTTCTCTTTCTCAACCTTGTCTCTCTCAAGAATGATAATTTTCTCGAACTCTAACACTTGTTGAGAAAGTTTTAATGCATATGAGCTCCACAACTTTCTTCTCTTCAAAAACTTTTCTGGATAATTCAGAGAATATCTTAGCAAACTCTTTTCTTTCTTTCTCAATCTGTCTCATCTCATCTTGGGCTTTTATGTTGTCTATGTCTTGGGTTGGATTTTCCTTCATCATATTAATCTCAACCTCAAGCCTGAAGACTTTATCTTTCAAAGAGTCTCTTTCAGCAAAAATTTGAGAATTTGACATTCTCGGCCCTTCACATGTCTCACTTGAGATATTTGCTCTTCTTCTCAGTTCATCTAGGTCTCTTTGCATTGATTCTTTCTTTGACCAACGAGAGCTAGAATTAAGACTTTCAGATCTTTTCAGTTGTGCTTGCAGATTAAAAATCTCTTTCTCTTTCGACTCAATAATTCCTGCAAAATTAATCTTTGAGTTAGAGATGCATTCTGAGTAAACAAAGTCTTTCTTTAAATCTTTATCATCTTTCAATCTATCAATTTGAGCAAGAAGAGATGAGTTCTGAATCTTCAGATTCTTATTCTCTGCTTCCAATGCTGGAATTTCTGGCATGTATGCTAAAGCACAATCTCTGCTGGTTAGCATCAAATTTCCTTTCTCATCTGTATAAGGCATCTCTAGCAGTACGGTTAGAAAGCAAACTTATATGTGCAAATAGAATCAACTAATAAGATCGTTGAATCAAGAATTGGAAAAACTCTACACTCAAAAAATTTCAGAAAATAAATTTCCAAAAAAGCTCAAGTGTAGAATTCGCATAGAACCACACAAAGATATTCGCAAAAGAGAGAAAAACTTCAGAATTCACAAGAAATAGTGATTAGATTTCGCAGATAAGTGAGATTCGCAACTTGGCTTCCTGCGAATCTTAGAAATTCGCAAACAATAACCTGCGAAACCTTAAGAATTCGTAAGGTAGTATCCAGCGAGTCCTTCCCTTAGAGAAAATTCAGAAAACAGGTTTTCACAAGTAGAGTTCGCAGAGTATAGACTAGTGATTTCTATACTTAAAAAAATCAGGTTTTAAATTTCCACAATTCGCAAACGATAATAAGAGGGATTAACTTTCGTAAGAGGGATTCGCAGACTATATCTTTGCGAATCCTGAACTTAGAAAACTTTGGACTTTTCTTTTCATCTGTCGTAGAGTAACTTTCGCAACCTGAATGAGTAAACACTTTTAGAAACCTGCGAATCCTGTACTTGGTGAAAAAATTTAGAGTAAAAATGGACAAGGATTCTCAAACACTACTCGCGAATCTTAGGGAATTCGCTAGCCAAAGATCTGCGAGTTCTTCAGAATTCGCAGACAAGGAGTCTGCGAAACTTACACTTAAACAAATTTTCAAATACTAAGAATCTTGCGAATCCTAAACTTTCGTAAACATGAACTTTGCGAATTCAGAGGTTTTCGCACAACAGACACATGTGAATCTTATACTTAGGCTAATTTAGCACCCTGCGCGAATTAGTGGTGCTTTGCGAGTTCTTCACAGAACTTGCGAGTTCATCATAGGAGTGTCCCTGTGCATCGACTTTGAATCCAAAAACACAGTAGATGATTAAAAATGCAATGCAAAACTTACACAATACATTCACCGACATATTTCGACTATACCCTAGTCAAAATAAACCCTTAACAACAAGTCATATGCATTGAATCTAATAGAACAGTACTCGACAGTTTCATGAACAAAACCTTCAAAGATCATCAAAATATCAATCGATTTGTGCTATTAAATCCAACAGGGCAATCTGATAACGTTCAATAACAATAAACGCACCTATTCCAATGATTTTTAGCCTAAAAAACACAATAAACTTTGAAATCGATTTTCACACAGTGAAGTTTTTCGAAAAAAAAACTTTTTTTAATCCAAAACTTGATTCTTTGCTCTGATACCACTTGTTAAACCCAGATATTAGTTGATAACAATCACACAACACAAAAAGAATAAGAGATGAATAAAAATCAATCCATATGTCATAAATCTCTTGATAGCAGTATGAGTACGTGTGTGTTCTTGGTGTACAGACTAATAACTTTGTGCGTGTGATTCAAAATCTCTGGCTCACACATTACTAGAGAATGATTGCCTTTTATATGTAGGTCAACATGACCTAGGAAAAACTAGACATCTACTAAAACACCCCCTAAGGAAATGAACATTAATACAAAAGAGACCCCTTTTACATTTTTAATCTTGAAGACAATAACTGATCCAACACTCTCGGTTTGGCCATTCCGTGGTTTCGGCAATATCCTGCGCAAGAGTTGGTTTTTTGCAAGTTATTTCCTTTAAAAA
Source organism: Arctium minus (assembly GCA_954870635.1). NCBI lineage: Eukaryota > Viridiplantae > Streptophyta > Magnoliopsida > Asterales > Asteraceae > Arctium > Arctium minus. The sequence goes on along the minus strand of OX941093.1, from coordinate 78,569,808 downwards.
CCTTATCATTTATATTGTAGATGGATAATGTAAAGATTCGTGGAAATCCGACGCGGTCGGTCCAGACGAGATAACACAAAGGGTACCCCCTTTGCTGAATCGACCAAAAATGGGTGTCGCACTTAAACGCCCATAACTTTTGCTACGGGGATCCGTTTTAAGCCTATGACCCATCAAAAAAAACCTTAGAACGAGAAGCACGCCATGGATTGATCTCTTTCTGCCAATACACCATGATTTGAGTGGGTATCGATAAACTACATGATGTACGTTCTTTCGGTTTGGCCAATGAGTGGCTTCGGCAATATCTTGCACGAGAGTGGGTTTTTTTCAAGTTATTTCCCTTGAAAACCTTATCATTTACATCGTAGATGAACAATGTAAAGATTCGTGGAAATCCGACGAGGTCGGTCCGGACGAGAAAACACAAAGGGTACCCCATTTGCCGAATCGGCCAAAAATGGGTGTCGCACTTAAACGTCCATAACGTTTGCTACGGGATCCGTTTTAAGCCCATGACCCATAAAAACGAACCTTAGAACGAGAATCATGTCATGGCTTGGTCGCTTTCTAGCAATACACCATGATTTGAGTGGGTATCGAAAAACTGCATGATGTACGTTCTTCCGGTTTTGCCATTGCGTGGTTTCGGCAATATCCTGCACGAGAGTGGGTTTATTGCAAGTTATTTCATTCGAAAACCTTATCATTTATATTGTATATTGACAATGTAAAGACTCGTCGAAATCCGACGAGCTCGGTCCGGAGAAGAAAACACAGAGGGTACCCCATTTGCAAAAACGGCCAAAAATAGGTGTCACGTTTAAACGTCCATAACTTTTGCTACAGGGATCCCTTTTAAGCCCATGGACCGTCAAAACATACCTAACCATGCCATGGCTTGGTCTCTTTTTGGCAGTACACCATGATTTGAGTGGGTATCGATAAACTACATGATGTACGTTTTTCGTTTTGGCCAATGCGTGGCTTCGACAATATCCTGCACGAGAATGAGTTTTTTGCAAGTTATTTCCCTTGAAAACCTTATAAATTACATTGTAGATGAACAATGTAAAGATTCGTGGAAATCTGACGAGGTCGGTCCGGACGAGAAAACAGAAAGGGTACCCCCTTTGCCGAATCGGCCAAAAATGGGTGTCGCGCTTAAACATCCATAACTTTTGCTACGGGGATCCGTTTTAAGCCCATGATCCATAAAAACGAACCTTATAACGAGAAGCAATCCTTGTCTTGGTCGCTTTCTGGCAATACACCATGATTTGAGTGGGTATCGATAAACTGCACGTTTTACGTTCTTTCGGTTTGGCCAATGCGTGGCTTCGACAATATCTTGCATGAGAGTGGGTTTTTTTCAAGTTATTTCCTTTGAAAACCTTATCATTTACATTGTAGATGAACAATTTAAAGATTCATGGAAATCCGTCGAGGTCGTTCCAGACGAGAAAACACAAAGGGTACCCCTTTTGCCGAATCGGCCAAAAATGGGTGTCGTGCTAAAACGTCCATAACTTTTGCTACTGGGATCCATTTTAAGCCCATGACCCATCAAAACGGACCTTAGAATGAGAAGCATATCTTGGTTTGGTAGCGTTCTGGCAATACACCTTGATTTGAGTGGGTATCTATAAACTGCATGATGTACGTTTCTATTCGATTTGGCCAATGTGTGGCTTCGGCAATATTCTGCACGAGTGGGTTTTGTTGCAAGTTCTTTCCCTGGAAAACCTTATCATTCACATTGTTGAAGAATAATGTAAATATTCATGGAAATCCAACGTGGTCGGTCTGGATGAGAAAACAAAAAGGGTACCCCCTTTGCTGAATTGACCAAAAATGGGTATCGCACTTAAACGTTCATAATTTTTGCTACGGGGATCCGTTTTAAGCCCATGACCCATCACAACGAACCTTAGAACGATATTCACGTCATGGATTGGTGCTTTCTGGAAATACACCATGATTTGAGTGGGTATAGAAAAACTTCATGATGTACGTTCTTTCGGTTCGGCCAATGCGTGGCTTCGGCAATATCCTGCACGAGAGTGGGTTTTTTGCTAGTTATTTCCCTTGAAAACCATATCATTTATATTGTATATGTATAATGTAAAGATTCGTGGAAATCCGACGAGGTCAGTCCGGACGAGAAAACACAAAGGTACCCCCTTTACCGAATCGGCCAAAAATGGGTGTCATGCTTAAACTTCCATAACTTTTGCTACGAGGATCCGTTTTAAGCCCATGACCCATCAAAACGAACCTTAGAACGAGAAGCACGCTTTGGCTTGGTTGCTTTCAGGAAATACACCATGATTTGAGTGGGTATCGATAAACTGCATGATGTACGTTCTTTCGGTTTGGCCAATGCGTGGCTTAGGTTTTATCCTGCACGAGAGTGTATTTTTTTCAAGTTATTTCCCTTGAAAACCTTATCATTTACATTGTAGATGAACAATGAAAAGATTCGTGGAAATCCGTCGAGGTCTGTCCGGATGAGAAAACACAAAGGGTACCCCTTTTGCCGAATCAGCCAAAAATGGGTGTCGCGCTTAAATGTCCATAACTTTTGCTACTGGGATCCGTTTTAAGCCCATGACCCATCAAAACGGACCTTAGAACGATAATCAAGCCATGGCTTGTCTCTTTTTAGCAATAAACCATGATTTGAATGGTTTTCGATAAACAGCATGATGTACGTTTCATTTCGGTTTGGCCAATGCGTGGCTTCGGCAATATCCTGCACGAGTGGGTTTGTTGCAAGTTATTTCCCTGGAAAACCTTATCATTTACATTGTTGAAGAACAATTTAAAGATTCGTAGAAATCTAACGAGGTCGGTCCGGACGAGAAAACACAAAGGGTAGCCCCTTTGCCGAATCGGCCAAAAATGGGTGTCGCGCTTAAACGTCCATAACTTTTGCTACGGGGATCCGTTTTAATCCCATGATCCGTTAAAACGTACCTATGCATGCCATGGCTTGGTCTCTTTCTGGCAATACACCATGATTTAAGTAGGTATCGATAAAATGCATGATGTACGTTTTTTCGGTTTGGCCATTGCGTGGCTTCGGGATTATCCTGCATGAGAGTGGGTTTTTTGCAAATTATTTCCCTTGAAAACCTTATCATTTACATTGTAGATGAATAATGTAAAGATTCGTGGAAATCCGACGAGGTCAGTCCGGACGAGAAAACACAAAGGGTACTCTCATTGCTGAATCGGCCAAAAATAGGTGTCGCGCTTAAACGTCCATAACTTTTGCTACTGGGATCCGTTTTAAGCCCAAGACCCGTCAAAACGAACCTTAGAATGAGAATCAAGTCATGGATTACTCTCTTTCTGGCAATACACCATGATTTGAGTGGGTATCGATAAATTGCAAGATGTGCGTTTTTCTCGGTTTGGCCAATACGTGGCTTCGGCAATATCCTGCACGAGAGTGGGTTATTTGCAAGTTATTTCCCTTGAAAACCTTATCATTTACATCTTAGATGAACAATGTAAAGATTCGTGGAAATCCGACGAGGTCGGTCCGGACGAGAAAACACAAAGGGTACCCCCTTTGCCGAATCGACCAAAAATGGGTGTCGCGCTTAAACGTCCATAATGTTTGCTACGGGGATCCGTTTTAAGCCCATGACCCGTAAAAATGAACCTTATAATGAGAAGCATGTCATGGCTTGGTCGCTTTCTGGCAATACACCATGATTTGAGTGGGTATCGGTAAACTGCATGATGTATGTTCTTCCGGTTTGGCCATTGCGTGGTTTCGGCAATATCCTGCACGAGAGTGGGTTTTTTGCAAGTTATTTCATTCGAAAACCTTATCATTTATATTGTAGATTGACAATGTAAAGACTCGTGGAAATCCGACGAGTTCGTTCCGGAGAAGAAAACACAGAGGGTACCCTATTTGCAGAAACGGCCAAAAATAGGTGTCACGTTTAAACGTCCATAACTTTTGCTACAGGGATCCGTTTTAAGCCCATGGCCCGTCAAAACAAACCTTATAATGAGAAGCACGCCATGGATTGTCTCTTTCTGGCAGCACACCATGATTTGAGTGGGTATCGATAAACTGCATGATGTACGTTCTTTCGGTTTGGCCAATGCGTGGCTTCGGCAATATCCTGCACGAGAGTGGGTTTTTGCAAGTTATTTCCCTAGAAAACCTTATCATTTACATTTTTGAAGAACAATTGTTAGAGAAGAAATATATTGGATACAAGATCATGAACACTGAATGTCAAAGTACAAGAAGTCAAAGCTGGAAAGTCAACTCTCATTAAAAGTCAAAGTCATTTTGTAATAAAGTCAAAGTCAATGTGTTGTATTTTTTTGTTTCCTTGTTTTTAGTTGCTAGGTATAAATAGACTTTATTTGTTGTTTAATAGAATGATGACTAGAGTTTGAGATTGAGTTTTAGAGAGAATTTGTAGAGAGAGAGAGACTTTTAGAGAGAGAAAGTTGTAATCTTTGAGTTTTGAGAATTGAATCAAACAGGTAATTGAGATCATCTTGTTTGTTTGATTTGTTTGCAATTAGAATCTTGATTTCAGGGACACACAATTGGTATCAGAGCAAATCCAAATTGAAATCAAATCTAAGAAAATGAGTTCGACTCTATGTTCGAAAAGTATAGTGATTTTTGAGTTTTAGTGTGTAATTTGAATTGTAATTGATCAGACTTTGCTCGTATAGTGATTTAGAACGAAATTGTATAGTTTGATTCATGAATTGCACTGTAATTGTTCATAATTTGTTGAATTTAGTGTTTTTTGAGTCACGAGTTCATGAGCACTGTTTCATAGATCGAATTTGTATGTTTAATATTTTTCATTGAAATCTTTGTATTGTAGAGGGTTCAAGATATGAAGTAGAGGAAATCTGCAAAGTTTCAGATCATTTGATGGAGTATTGAATCAAATTCTAAGTGAAAATCAAGTTTTTGTTCGAAAAACACAAGAACACGCAAGATTTATCAAACGTGCAAGTTCTTCAAGAACGCGCAAGATTTATCAAACGTGCAAGTTCTTCAAGAACGCGCAAGATCTACGAAACGCGCAAGGTTCATCGGAAGAACGCGCAAGCTGAAGAATTTTGTTTCTGGACGAAAACGCGCAAAGTGTGGTTTACGAGTTCTAGAAACGCGCAGATTGAAGCCTGCGAGTTTGGACTTCAATCTGCGAGTTTGGTGAAATCTGCGAGTTTAAATACTTGCGAGTTTGAAAATTGGGAAAAAGTTTCTAAGTGTTGAAACACGCAACCATTGCGAGTTTCATCTTGCGAGTTTGTTAAAACGCGCAAGTAGTCCTTTGCGAGTTCTCCAAACGCGCAAGACTAAGTTTGCGAGTTTCTTCGGAATAGTGATCTGCGAGTTATTTCGATCTGTGAGTTTGTTCAAACGCGCAACAAGGCATTTGCGAGTTCAGGAAAAGCGCAAGCCTCTATATGCGAGTTTCAGTGATTATTTCTTTTAGTCTGCGAGTTTGCCAAAACACGCAAACCGTTGCTTGCGAGTTACATAAACACGCACGCCTAAGCCCGCGAGTTTCTTTTTGAACAGTGGTTTGCGAGTTTCAGCGTCTGCGAGTTTCAAGCTTCTTTCGTGTTTTGCGAGTTTCACTACTTAGTCAAAAAAAATTGTGTGTGTTTTTTTTTGTGATTTCATTTGGACTAACGGTCAATTTCAAGTTTCTTATTGCATATTTTTTATCAAACAGGATGACTTCAAGAGACGCTCTCTCGATTGGAACTGATGTCAAGCCCCCGGTGTTGTTCAAAGGGGAATATGAACAATGGAAAGACAGATTTCTCGATTTTATTGATCGGCACAAGAATGGAAAGAACATTCTAACATCTTTTACAGAACGTCCAATGCCAACAGTTTGAGGAGATTCCTACTGAAGGTAATGATTCAGATGGAGCTCCTAAAACAAAGAGAAGTGAGAAGGGATATGCAAAATTTTCTGATGAGCAAAAGAATCGGTTTGATGCTGATAAAACTGCTAGATCTTTGCTTTTACAAAGCATCACTAATGAGATCTATGTGAAAATAGACAGCTACAATGCAACTGCCAAATCTATGTGGGATCAACTTCAGAAGATGATGATGGGTTCAAAAGTTAGAAATCAAATGAAGGTAGCCAATTGCATAAACAGCTACGAAGAGTTTAAAGTAAAAGAGAATGAGAGCTTAGAAGACACCTATGAACGGTTTGTCCTGCTTCTGAATGAACTGTCAAAGAACAAGGTGACAAAGAAACAGATTGAGAACAATGTCAAGTTTCTGAGCATCCTGCAACCCGAATGGAAGAAGCATACGCGCAGGATCAAACAGATGAAGGATCTAAGTGACATTCCATTGCATGAGGTGTATGAGACGTTACGACAGAATGAAGAGGAGGTGGAAGAGAAAAGAGCTGAGAAAAAGAAGATTGAGAAAGTACCAGATCCAATTGCATTAGTGTCTAGAGAGAAAGAGAAAGAAAAGAAAGAGAAGAAGAAAAAGAAGAAGACAGTCGTTTTCAGTTCTGAATCAGAGTCTGATACTGATGGAGAAAGTCTTAAACAAGCAATGTTGTTACTGACCCGAGCGTTCCAGAAAAAGTTCTACAAGAAACCAGGGTCTAATTCTTAGAGATATTCTTCATCAAGTTCAAAGAACCACGAGCATAGAGAAAAAGTGGAAGGAAACATAATTGTTGAGAAGAAGCCGGAAGAAAAGAAGAAATATGTGAATGATTACACCAGTACTGAGAAGACGGCTAATGATATGATTAAATGCTATAACTGTGGCAAGTTCGGACATTATGCAAAAGAATGTCGGAAGCCAAAGGTTCGCAACTAAGAGTATTATCAGAACAAAATGCTTTTGGCCAAGCAACAAGAAGCTGGCAAGGCATTAATGGCTGAAGATGAATACTGGTTGGATCATTCTGATGAGGAGGAAGAACAAGAAGAAACTGCTCATTTATGCTTGATGGGAAAAGAAGTGAAAGATGATGATTCCGATGATGAGAATGCTGATGAGGTAATAACCTTAACTGAAAAAGATTTCATGACCAAAATGGAAGCCATTGATGGTCGAACTTCAAGACCTTCAATCCAAACTGAAAAAGGAAAAAAACAGAGTTGCTAAGAGAAATCAACAAATCTTTGAACTTAATAAATCAGTTATTGAGAACAAAGATTTAATTGATTCTCTACGCAAATCTGATTCTGTTTTTAAAAATGAAAAAGATTGTTTTGAAAATAAGATTTCTGAATTGCAAAAACAATTGTCTAAGTCTGATTCCGAAAAACAAGAATGTGTTTTAAAAGCATTTAAACTTCAGGTTGAGAATAAGACTTTCGAGAAAAAGGTAAATGGTTTGGAAGCAAAACTATATATTCGAGGCCAAACAGATCAAACGATTTTCTTGAATACACCTAATGAAGAAGCTAATTTTAAAGAAAAATGGGGACTAGGTTATGATAATCCTCATTATCTAGAAAAAACTATCAGAAAACAGCCAGGTATATAGAATGCAAATCATATGTATGCTGCTGATGAACATCCTCATTTGAAACCCAAATTTATTACCAAATCATCAAAATAAGTTGAGGACAAAGAAGATGAGAAAAGAATGAATTTAAAGAAAATGTAACTACCATTCTGTTATGAAAGACTGAATGATAGTTATCTTTCTAAAACATCAAAATTTCTTTCAAATGATTACTTTGCTAGTTATTCTTCGACTGAGATGGAGGCAAAACCTGTTCAAGCTAAAATTTATGTACCTCCACTCGTCTTAGAAAGCAAAATAATTGAATTAGAAAATATTTTATCTGATGAAAGAATTTTGGGTGATCTAACACAAGATGTATTTTCTACAGTATTAAAGAACACAGATTTTCATTTTAAATCTAAAGTGTGTTCTCCATCTTCTAAAGTACTTCAAACTTCTGAGACTGTTTTTGATGATTTATTTGAGTCTGCAAATGATTTTCTAAATTCTGATGAAGGGTGTATAGAAGAAATTGATATGTTTGACTTTAATGCTCAACTTACAAATCATTCTACTTTTGTGATAAATGGAAAAGCTTTACCAAGTGTTCATGAAAAAGGTGAATCATCAACTAAGGTTGGTGAATCAGTTTCTGTGAATCCTGACTACTATGCAAAGGGTAAGAAACATAAGAAACAACGCTCACAGAAACAGAATAACACTGGTAAACACAAGAAAAATCAATTACAGAAATCTGATTTTCCTAATAAATCTAAATCTTCTGTTTCAGATATAAGAAAGAAAAGGTCAGAAGAGAGATCTGAATGGCGACCTAAAAGGAAGAGTGATGAGAAGGCAAAATCAATTACTGATAGTTCTTGTAATAGATCAACTAGTAGTATGTGTGATGTAGTTGGTTCTATTGCTTCGACAAATAAAAACCTTGTAACTGATTACAAGCGATATTCTAATAAGCAATTGTTCCAATTATCTTCTACTACTACTAAATCTTATTCTTATCAGTGGAATGATTTTGCTTATCATCATAATTCTAATGATTGGTTTGGATCTTATCATGTTTATTCTTCTAAATCAAAAGTTTTCAAAAGAAAAGAGGATCCATATTCAAATGGATGCCAAAATCTTGTACTAATCCGATAGGACCCGTTTTTAAATGGGTACCTAAAATTGTTGTTTCCTGATTTCTCTTGCAGACCCGGCATATGTGGTACTTGGATAACGGTTGTTCCAAGTATATGACCGGGCAGAAAGCTTTATTGTCTAATTATACAGAGAAATTCAGCGGCAATGTACGATTTGGGAACGACCAGTTTTCACCAATCTTAGGATATGGTGACATCATTCAAGATAACATAACGATTAAGAAGGTGAGTTATGTCGAAGGCTTAGGGCACAACCTGTTTAGTATTGGTCAATTCTGTGACAAAGGGTTAGAGGTCAACTTCAAATCTAAGAGTTGCTCGGTTCGTACTGAAGACGGCAAAGAACTATTAGTCGGCAATCGAAAGACAAATATCTACATCATCAATATTTCAAAGGTTCAGAATGACAATCAGGTTTGCTTACTGACAAAAGCCTCGATGCAGCAAAGTTGGCTTTGGCATTGAAGGCTGTCACACCTGAATTTTCGTTACATTAACAAGTTGGTCAGTGGAAAGTTAGTGAACAGACTTCCTGAGCTCAAGTATGAGAAAGAACACTTGTGTGCAGCATGTGAAAAAGGGAAGATGAAGAGAGCTCCACATAAACTGAAGCCTGAACCTAGTACCAGTTCTCCACTAGAGTTGTTGCATATGGATCTTTGTGGTCCGATGCGAACGCAAAGCTTAGGCAGAAAGAAATATGTATTGGTTATCGTGGACGACCATTCGCGATACACGTGGGTCAAATTTCTCCGATCAAAAGATGAGACGCCCGAAGTACTCATTACATTTCTGAAGACGATCCAGGTGAATCTGCAGAAACCAGTCAAGCTTCTCAGAACTGATAATGGCACAGAGTTCAAAAACAAAATTGTTGAGGAGTATCTCGAATCGGTCGGGATATCACATCAATAGTCTGTTGCTCGTACGCCCGAACAAAATGGAGTAGTCGAAAGGCAAAATCAAACGCTAGTCGAGGCCGCTCACACTATGCTCAGCCAATCTAATTTACCTCTATTTCTGTGGGCAGAAGCTATTTCGACTGCATGATACACTCAGAATCGTTCCATGATACACCACATATTTCAAAAGACTCTGTATGCTTTGATCAACAACCGAACACCAACCATTAAATATTTTCATGTTTTCGGTTGTAAGTGTTTGTGCTCAACGACAGAGAGAGTCTGAACAAGTTCAGTGCTAAGGCAGATGAGGGCATCTTCATTGGTTATTCTTTTACATCTGTTGCATATCAAGTATATTTGAAGAAGTTGAAGACTGTTATCGAAAGCGTAAACGTTACATTCGATGAGGATATGGCTTCTGAACAAGTTAGTTCAGAACCCGTGATAACTGGAGTATTAGCTTCTCGGCAATTCCGTTCAGAACTTGTACCTGAAAAGAACAAATCAGATGAAGCATCAACGTCTACTAATCATTTATCTGATGTAGATACTTTATTTGAACTATTTTATGATGAATATCTTGGATCTAATGTGAATAAACCTGTTGTGGTTGACAGGATTGAAGATTCAACGATTACTCATCCAACTACTTCAGATGCTTCTACTGAATCAAATTCCCCGATTCAGCAAGATATTCCAGTTCAAATGCCTACTCCAATAGTTGAAGTTTATCTACTAATGATGAGCCAGAAGTTGCTGAGTCAGTAGGATGTGCTGTAAGGACAGATCAACAGACTGAACAAGTTGTACCTATTAAAGCTTCTGCACCAATTACTTCAATTGAATCCCTCACTCATGATGTTCAAACTGAAGAACCTGAAAATGGATTTTTATATGACAACCATGATCAATCTTCATCTACTCCACTCCCTCATGAACATCGCTGGACCAAAGAGCACCCTCTTCACCAAGTAATTGGAGATTTTAACAAGCCGGTGCAAACTAGGTCAGCAACTTTGAATCAATGTATGCATGACTCATTCCTCAGCAAAATAGAGCCTACTCGAGTATCAGAAGCTCTAGCTGATTCGGATTGGGTGTCTGCTATGCAAGAAGAGTTAAACCAGTTCGAAGCCCTGAAAGTCTGGAGACTAGTGCCAAAACCAGAAGGAAAAACCGTTATCGGCACTAAATGGGTGTTCAAAAATAAAAAGGACGAAGATGGTATTGTTATAAGGAACAAAGAAAGACTTGTTACCAAGGGATATAGGCAAGAGGAAGGCATAGACTACGACGAGGCGTATGCTCTAGTAGCACGTATAGAGGCAATCCGCATGTTTCTAGCCTACGCATATCACAAGAACTTTAATGTCTATCAGATGGACGTGAAGACTGCATTTCTAAATGGCATACTTAAGGAGGAAGTCTACGTCTCTCAACCAGAAGGGTTTGTAAATCCAGATAAGCCAAATCACGTCTACATCTTGGATAAAGCCTTGTATGGTCTGAAACAAGCACCTCGCGCCTGGTATGATGTTCTATCTCAATTCTTGGTCAAGTCAGGTTTTTCAAAAGGTAAAGTCGATACCACTTTGTTTATTAAAAAGAAGAAAGATGATATCATTCTTATTCAGATATATGTAGATGATATTATATTTGGTTCTACAAATCCTAAATACTGTAAGAACTTTTCAAATCTCATGGTGTCACGGTTTCAGATGAGTATGATGGGAGAGATGAATTTCTTTCTCGGATTACAAGTCAAACAGTTTTCAACGGGGATTTTCATTAATCAATCTAAGTACATTTTTGATATTCTTCGGAAATTCAAAATGGGAAATTGCAAACTTATTGGAACCCCAATGGCACCAGGTACTAAGATTAACACTGATCCTTCGGGAAAAGTTGTTGATGTTAGGACTTATAGAGGTATGATAGGGTCTTTAATGTATCTTACTTCAAGTAGACCAGATATAATGTTTTCAACATGCTTGTGTGCAACATATCAGGCTGACCCTAAAGAATCCCATTTGGCTGCTGTCAAACGGATTTTTAGATATCTGAGGGGACTGCAGATCTTGGTCTGTGGTATCCTAAGGATACTGGGTTTGAACTGACTGCTTATTCAGACGCAGATCATGTTGGGTGTATGCTGGACAGGAAGAGCACTTCATGTCATATTCAATTTCTTGGAGACAAGCTCGTTAGTTGGGCGTCAAAGAAACAATTATGTGTTTCCACATCGAATGCTGAAGCAGAGTATGTAGCTGCTGCCAGTTGCTGCTCTCAAGTATTGTGGATGCGAACACAGCTTCGAGACAATGGATTCAAGTTTGATAAAATACCGATCTATTGTGACTCGAATAGCGCTATCGCTATATCAGCTAATCCTGTGCAACACACTAAAACAAAGCACATTGATGTCAGGTATCATTTTATAAAAGATAATGTAGAAAAAGGTACAATAGAACTTTACTTTGTAAAAACTGATTACCAACTTGCAGATTTGTTTACCAAACCTTTAAATGAAAAGAGATTCAATTTTCTTGTATCTAAGCTTGGTATGTTAAATCTCAAGGTCTAATCAGTAATTACCTATTAAAGTTTCTTTTATTGTAATTTTTCATCATTTCTTTATAATTATTTCTGAAAGGATATCTGCACTTTAATATGTTGTTCATGATCTCAGGGGGAGTGATACAAGATTCTAAGATGATCAATTTTATTTTTGAGGGGGAGTTTATAGAATTTAATTGCTAAATTTTTGTGATGCATGAATTTAGGGGGAGTTTATGCGTACAACAAAAAGGAGTAAGGATGTGATTTCTGATTAATTCATATCAGAACTCGTACTCTCATTGTTTTACTGCTTTATGTCTTTTGATTTTAATTAAATTTTGTGAATAAAGTTGCTTTGACATGACTTTGAGACTTGTGCAGGATGAGAGAAGATTACAAGATCATATCTTTATGACTTAAGCATGACTTCATGAGATTTAAGACTGCATAGAAAGGTTAAATTTCTTATATGGTTGAAAGAAGGACAACTTTCAATCATAGAAAACATGTTCTTAAATGTTCAAACCACTTCCCGATTCTTAAACAGCTTTCATGAATTGGAAGTGTGATTTTTAAATGTTTTCATTTTTACTTGTGCTTCAACGATTAACAAACCGTGTGTTTCTAAAGATAATTACTTGTGTATTGTCTTTTCTATATACTTTCAAGTATTCACACACACCGGTTTGACTTTTTGTTCAAAACGTTCTTACCATGTCTCAAATTTGAATCATATTTTTCGATGGTAAGACACCCCACTTGTACTTCAAAGAATTTTGAGCAATATTTCATTTCTGAACGTCATTTCAATAATGTCTATATTTTGGTTCATATAGACAATATCCATTATTCTTGACCATAAGCTTTGATTGTTATATCATTCATTTCTAATCATTTTCATTCAATGTCAGATTTTCAAACAAGTCTCTTGCATTCATATTCATTCATTCTATTTACTTGTTTGAAAATATCTTTAATGTTTAAAATGCTCAAATCTTCATGATTACATCTATGAGCATATTTCTGACATTTATGTTTGTGCTTTAACTGATATAGTTAAACCATATTGAGCAACATATGCTTCATAGGAATACGGGTTCTTTGTGCTAGGATTTAAATGAACTTCTATGGATTCACGATAACCAGTGTTTCCTACCCAAGAAGTTAATCCATAGTGATTGAGTGTGAGGAGTCGAAAAGAAATGAGTGTAGGTTGTGCGTTGAGGTAAAATGGAAAAAAGAGAGTTTGGTTAGATGTGAGCTTATTGGATTAAAAGAAAGAGGGTGTGAGATCAGAGTAAAAAATATCAAACTCTGCACCAACTACTTTCTGAGTCGGGCAGCCACATTACTAATGTTTCACAATTCTTTGGTGAATGTTATTGACACGTGCAACTAGCCCATGCTAACTCTTGATTATAACCCCACCAACCACTCATTTTCTTCTTAAAAAGAAAATGTTTCATATTTTTCTGGGGACGCAACACATTATCTATCTGGTTTTCATTTGGAAAATCTGGATATTGAAAAAAAAGGAAGTCTGTCCCACCTTTGCACTTCAATCATGCACATTGAGTCTGTGTTTATCTACTGTTGTCTCAGTGGTTTATGCAATTTTGAGCCTTATAAAAGCAATCATCATATGCTTAATTCTTTCTACACTTGCACGAACACACAAGGAATTTGTTTTCTTGTCATAACGTTCGTAGAAATTGCCTTTGTGGTGTTCCGATGATTGGATGGAAACCCTGGGGGAGTGAACATCAAAAATCTCCTTTCCTATGTGTATCCGTTACACACAGTGACTTCGTGTTACTGACAGGAATATTAACTGATTCATTTGTTGATTCAGGTGTTACATTCCTATTTTGTCTGGATTTGCAAAGATCTAGATAAATACATTGTTCGAATTGGCAACGAATCAGTGGCTCTTGGACAGATCAGAATGGTCAAAGACATTTCTTAGAGAAAGTTTTGATGATATCGATGTTCTATTCATCAAAAAAGGGGAGATGATTTACAGAAATGTTTGGATCAGAAATTTCAAAGATTTGAAAGTTTGGATAAAGAGTTGAAGAAGATAAAGTTCAAAGTTTAAAAGTTTGAAAGATTGTTCAAGCAAAGTCAAAGAAATTCTGAAGATGTGCTGATTTTGCTGAAATTTTCTTTGAAGATTATTTGCTGAAACAAGTTGAGCTAAATCTGAAGATAATTTCTTTCCGAAGTTTGAAAGAGTCTTGTGTTAATTCTGGAGAGATTATTGAAGATTGTTTCTATCATCTTTGGGAGAGATTGTTGGTATTTCTTGAAGATAGACTTTAGGGAGATTAAAGTTAAAGATCAATCAAAAGAGGAAGATTGTATTCAGATTGAGCTTAAAGGGGAGATTTAAAATTCTTCAATGTAACTAAAGGCGGAGATTGTTTTGCTAAATCTTTTTGTGATGATCTTGAATCCAAAGGGGGAGATTGTTAGATCAGAAATATATTGGATACAAGATCATGAAGACTGAAGGTTAAAGTACAAGAAGTCAAAGCTGGAAAGTCAACTCTCATTAAAAGTCAAAGTCATTTTGTAATAAAGTCAAAGTCAATGTGTTGTATTTGTTTGTTTCCTTGTTTTTAGTTGCTAGGTATAAATAGACTTTATTTCCTATTTAATAGAATGATGACTAGAGTTTGAGATTGAGTTTTAGAGAAAATTTGTAGAGAGAGAGAGACTTTTAGAGAGAGAAAGTTGTAATCTTTGAGTTTTGAGAATTGAATCAAATAGGTAATTGAGATAATCTTGTTTGTTTGATTTGTTTGAAATTAGAATCTTGATTTCAGGGACACACAACAATGTAAAGATTCGTGGAAATCCAACGAGGTCGGTCCGGACGAGAAAACACAAAGGGTACCCCCTTTGCCGAATCGGCCAAAAATGGGTGTCGCGCTTAAACGTCCATAACTTTTGCTACGCGGATCCGTTTTAATCCCATGACCCGTCAAAACGAACCAAAGCACGCCATAGCTTGGTCTCTTTCTGGAAATACACCATGATTTGAGTGGGTATCGAAAAACTGCATGATGTATGTTCTTTCGGTTTATCCAATGCGTGGCTTCGGAAATATCCTGACCGAGAGTGGGTTTTTGCAAGTTATTTCCCTTGAAAACCTTATCATTTACATTGTAGATGAACAATGTAAAGATTCGTGGAAATTCGAAGAGATCGGTCCGGACGAGAAAACACAAAGGGTACCCCCATTGCCGAATCGGCCAAAAATGGGTGTCGCGCTTAAACTTCCATAACTTTTGCTACGAGGATCCGTTTTAAGCCCATGACCCGTCAAAACGAACTTTAGAACGAGAAGCACATATTGGCTTGGTAGCGTTCTGGCAATACACCATGATTTGAGTTGGTATCAATAAACTGAATGATGTACATTCTCTCAGTTTGGCCATTGTATGGTATCGGCAATATCCTGCATGAGAGTGGCTTTTTTGCAAGTTATTTCCCTTGAAAACCTTATCATTTATATTGTAGATGGACAATGTAAAGATTCGTGGAAATACGACGAGGTCGGTCCGGACGAGAAAACACAGAGGATACCCCATTTGCTGAATCGACCAAAAATGGGTGTCTCACTTAAACGTCCATAACTTTTGCTACGGGGATCCGTTTTAAACCCATGACCCGTCAAAATGAACCTTAGAACGAGAAGCATGCCATGGATTTGTCACTTTCTAGCAGTACACCATGATTTGAGTGGGTATCGATAAACTGCATGATGTACGTTCTTTCGGTTTGGCCAATGCGTGGCTTCGGCAATATCCTGCACGAGAGTGGGTTTTTTGCAAGTTATTTCCATAGAAAAAATTATTATTTACATTGTATATGAACAATGTAAAGATTCGTGGAAATCTGACGAGGTCGATCTGGACGATAAAACACAAAGGGTACCCCATTTCCTGAATCGGCCAAAAATGGGTGTCGCGCTTAAACGTCCATAACTTTTGCAACGGGGATCCATTTTAAGACCATGACCCGTCAAAACTAACCTTATAATGGGAAGCACGTCATGGCTTGGTCTTATTCTGGCAATACACCATGGTTTGAGTAGGTATCGAAAAACTGCATGATGTACGTTCTTTCGGTTTGGCCAATGCGTGGCTTCGGCAATATCCTGCATGAGACTGGGTTTTTTGCAAGTTATTTCCCTTGATAACCATATAATTTACGTTGTAAAGATTCATGGAAATCCGACGAGATCGGTCCGGACGTGAAAACCCAAAAGGGTACCCCCTTTGCTGAATAGGCCAAAAATGGGTGTCGCACTTAAACGTCCATAACTTTTGCTACGGGGATCCGTTTTAAGCCTATGATCCGTCAAAATGAAACTTAGAACGAGAAGCATGTCATGTATTTGTCTATTTCTGGCAATACACCATGATTTGAGTGGGTATCGATAAACTGCATGATGTACATTCTTTTGGTTTGGCCAATGAGTGGCTTCGACAATATCCTGCACGAGAGTGGGTTTTTTGCAAGTTATTTCCCTTGAAAACCTTATAATTTACATTGTATATGAACAATGTAAAGATTCGTGGAAATCCGACGAGGTCAGTCCGGACGAGAAAACACAAAGGGTACCCCCTTTGCTGGATCGTCCAAAAATGGGTGTCGCGCTTAAACGTCCATAACTTTTGCTACTGGGATCCGTTTTAAGCCCATGACCCGTCAAAAAGAACCTTAGAATTATAATCAAGTCATAGATTAGTCTCTTTCTGGCAATACATCATGATTTGAGAGGGTATCGATAAACTGCATGATGTGCGTTTTTTTCGGTTTGGCCAATACGTGGCTTCGGCAATATCCTGCACGAGTGGGTTTTTTGCAAGTCATTTACCTTGAAAACCGTATCATTTACATTGTATATGAACAATGTAAATATTCGTGGAAATACGACGAGGTAGGTCCGGACGAGAAAACACAAAGGGTACCTCCTTGCCGAATCGGCCAAAAATAGGTGTCGCACTTAAACGTCCATAACTTTTGCTACGGGGATCTGTTTTAAGCCCATGACCCATCAAAACGAACCTTAGAATGAGAATCACATCATGGCTTGGTCGCTTTCAGGAAATAAACCATTATTTGAGTGGTAACGATAAACTGCATGATGTACGTTCTTTCGGTTTGGCCATTACGTGGTTTCAGCAATATCCTGCACGAGATTGGGGTTTTTGCAAGTTATTTCCCTTGAAAACCTTATCATTTATATTTTAGATGGAAAATGTAAAGATTTGTGGAAATTCGACGAGGTCGGTCCGGACGAGAAAACACAAAGGGTACTGTTAGATTAAATTAGCCCCCAATTTAATTGAATGTTTTATAAAGAATTGTATTTTGGGCTTTTGGGTAGTTGATGGGCTTTGGCTATTTGTTTTGTAAATGGGCCCTATATAAAAATGCCCATGGCTCACTTTGCTAATTAAGATTGTTGGAGAAGACACGTTTTACACACACTGATTAAATTTCATGAGAGTCGATTAATGTTTAGTGTGGTGATCTTCCCAATATCCCCTCCATTGTTAATCAATCTAAGAATATGAGATGTGATTTTGATGAATATTATTCTTCATTTCTCTCTTGTATCTTCTATTATATGGAGTTCTTCATTTGTTGTCTGTATTGGGATCTAACAATTGGTATCAGGGCCAACTGAAGAAATTTTTCTTCAGTTCGGTCATCTATGGTAACAATTGAAGATAAATGATTATTTTGTTGTTTTGGTGCTTAGATTGATTCAATCACATGAGCCTTGACACAAATATCATTTCTGTGATTTATTCACTGTTTTGTGCTTATTGGAAATCCATTTTTTTTTATTTAGATGAGATTTGGATGATTTTTTATGGAACAGTTTATTGATTCTTAACCGAAATCTATTTCTGCACACCACATGTTTGATGAAATGTCTATGTGAAGATTTGATTCTATTTGGACTAAATCTGATCCTATTTATTACACGTGTGTGTTATTGATCTTTCTCTTTTATTGGTCTATCACTTATGTTGCATATCTTATGGTTGGTTTATGGAAGGCACTACATGACAACTTCTCTACTTTTGGGAACATTCTCTCTTGCAAGATAGCTACAGATTCAACTGGTCAGTCAAGGGCTATGGTTTTGTGAAATATGACAGTGAGAACGCTGCACAGAAAGCTATTGAGAAGCTGGATGGCATGCTCCTGAATGACAAACAAGTGTATCTGGGCAAGATCACAGAAGGTTCCAGAGGTGATCAAACAGAGGTTGCACTGCAGAGTTTTGCTCAGAAGCTGCAGATTAATTCGAATAGCAGCAAATGAACTGAAAGATTTGGGAAGTCTGTTCATTGTGTGATTGTGCAGCAGATTACCGAATTATGAAGATACTATCGACAACCAAGTTCTAAAATGTTCGCAACTGTCACATATTGCTCAAATGAACAAGGCAACAAACAAATTACAGGAAAATGTTTGTGAAGCAACTGAAGATCACAGTTCTGTTGCACTCGATGAGGATGATTCTGAATTAGTGCAGATCAAAGCTTACCTTCCAGATCTGTTGTTCAACAAAGTGTAGCAAAATGGAATTTTTGTCAGAGTTGTGTGATTAGAGGCTGATATAGAATATCAGAAACATAGAGGCTGTTTGTGCAGAGCCTCTGTAAGTCAGTTCACGGAGTCTCTGTGACAAATGATAGAACCTCTGTGGCTGTCCAGATCATTCTCTTGATAAAACCAACAGATTATGACATTCAGTCTCTGTCCAGAGGCTGCTGTGTGAACAGAAGCTTATCGAGAAGTAAAAGTTGTGCACAGAACCTCGGTACACATACAGAAGTTTAGAAGTGCAGAATGTTAACATACAGAGGGTTTGAAGAGCTTTTGTAAGCTTGTTCAGAGGGTTGTCCAAACCTACAGTTCTCTAATGAGTGATCAAAGTCTCATCAATATTGGTTGTTTGAGCTGTCAAAAATTGACAGATTATGGACATATTTGAAATGGAACATCAGATGTGTGCAGAAGTTGACCACAGAAATGCAGAGGGTGCAGAATGAATTTAGCAGAGTTATAGAGGTTGCACCATGTTGCATCAGATCCTCTGATGTAGTTCACAGAGCCTCTGTGACAAATCACAGAACCTCTGTGGCTGTCACAGATCAACAAACTCGAGTGATTCGAGAAGAGCATATCAAAACAGAGGAACTCTGGAAGTTAAAACAATGGTCCACATGGATTTGATTTTTCCATTGGTTGCTGTTGATATGCTTACCGTGATCGTTTCCAGAGTTAATGTCAAAAGAGTGTGAAAATGATTTCATTTCAATCAAAATTGATGTTGTCAATTTGAAGTGAAGCAGAATATTTGTGCAGAGTTCAAATAGATTTCCACCAGAAGCTATCTAGAACTTAATCAGAGTTTCCAAGAACAGATTGTTCAGGTTTATTGTGTCCATGTCACAAAAGCTAATGTGCGGAGCCTCAATAAGGTTGTCCAGAATGTGCAAAAGTAGTTCAAGCACTGAAGAGAACCACAGAGCTTGTGATGAATTGATCAGAGATGTGCAGAGCCTCTGAGGTTGTCAAAATGTATGTGTACAGAAGTTTTAAGTGATGCACAGAACCGAATGCACAAAGCCTCTATACATGTACAGAAGTTAAGAGATTATCCACAGAGGCTCTGACCGAGAGCAACGCAGCCACATGTTGAGCTCTGTGGACCAAAAATTTGAAAGAGAAGTTACCAGAGGGGAGGACCAGAGGTAGGCCAGAAGTAGATACATCAGAGGTCGATGGTCCAGAGATAGAATTGAGCCAAGAGCCTGAAGCCCGAATTTTTCGAGTTTTCTGACAGCATTGCGTTGTTTCAGTTGCGTTGAGTCCAGTTGCGTTGGATGCGCACTACTTTTTACTTGAAGCTCCGATTTACATGAGTCCAGTTGCATTGGATTACTAAAACACATACGTACGACTTTCATGCTTTGAGTTTTCTCAAGTTCCATGAGCTGATATGCAAAAATCAGTGTCAAAGTCTGCGTTAGAGAGCTGGACCGAAAGCATTGCATTTCACTCATGCTCCTTCCGCTTTAAAGAACGGTGTTCTCTCGTCGGTTCTTCATGGTTTCAAGCTACATATGTGACACATTGTTTGTCACTCCCTTCTCTGTTATTCAAGTTTAAGGCTCGGTGC
The DNA here is from genome assembly GCA_954870635.1 of Arctium minus. NCBI lineage: Eukaryota > Viridiplantae > Streptophyta > Magnoliopsida > Asterales > Asteraceae > Arctium > Arctium minus. The sequence continues at coordinate 78,549,455 of OX941093.1, read as the reverse complement.
TGAATGCTTACTCAACAGGATCTTAAGAGTCAAATTTTCTGTTTTGACGACCGTTATGCGCAGCTGTGGTAAAACTTGCACAACTCACTCATATTTCATCCAAAATGTATGAATCAAATCTCGTTGGAAATCTAAGAGGTTGAAGTTCAATGTGCATGTTTTATGTTTTCTCTCAATCAGACTCCTTGATGGTCAAAAATAGCGGTGAAGTTGAGACATGAAAGCTGGACAAATTGGGATAATTCGTCTAAGTCTTTCAAGAATATGAGCCTACATTTGAGTGGGTATCGATAAGTCTTTCAAAAATTGGGATAATTAGTATAAGTCTTTCAAAAATTGGGATAATTCGTCTAAGCCTACTTTCAAGAATATGAGCCTACATTTCAAGAATAGAAATACACCATGATTTGAGTGGGTATCGATAAACTGCATGATGTACGTTCTTTTGGTTTGGCCAATGCGTGGCTTCGACAATATCCTGCACGAGAGTGGGTTTTTTGCAAGTTATTTCCCTTGAAAACCTTATCATTTACCTTGTAGATGAACAATGTAAAGATTCGTGGAAATCCGACGTGTTCAGTCCGGACGATAAAACACAAAGGGTACCCCTTTTGCTGAATCGGCCAAAAATGGGTGTCGCACTTAAACGTCTATAACTTTTGCTACGAAGATCCGTTTTAAGCCTATGACCCATCAAAACGAACCTTAGAACGAGAAGAAAGCCATGGCTTGGTCTCTTTTTGGCAATACACTATGATTTGAGTGGCTATTGATAAACTACACGATGTACGTTCTTTCGGTTTGGCCAATGCGTGGTTTCAGCAGTATCCTGCACGAGACTGGGTGTTTACAAGTTATTTCCCTTGAAAACCTTATCATTTACAGTGTACATGAACAATTTAAAGATTCGTGGAAATCCGACGTGATCGTTCTGGATAGGAAAACATAAAGGGTACGCCCTTACCGAATTGACCAAAAATGGGTGTCACGCTTAAACGTCCATAACTTTTGCTATGGGGATCCGTTTTAAGCCCATGACCCATAAAAACGAACATTAGAACAAGAAGCACGCCATGTACTAGTCAATTTCTGTCAATACACCATGATTTGAGTGGATATCGATAAACTGCATGATGTATCTTCTTTCGGTTTGGCCATTACGTTGTTTTGGCAATATCCTGCACGAGAGTGGGTTTTTTGCAAGTTATTTCCCTTGAAAACCTTATCATTTATATTGTAGATGGACAATGTAAAGATTCGTGGAAATCCGACGAGGTCGGTCCGGACGAGAAAACACAAAGGGTACCCCTTTTTCCTAATCTGCCAAAAATGGGTGTCACGCTTAAACGTCCACAACGTTTGCTACGATGATCCATTTTATGCCCATGACCCATCAAAACGAACCTTAGAACGAGAAGCACGTCATGGCTTGGTCTCTTTCTGGAAATATGTTGGGTGTGAAATATGCTAAGTTTGGATAGTGCTGCTGAGACTTGAAGATTACTACTTCTGAAGACTTAGTACTGCTACTTGGAGATTACTACTGCTAGTAGTATTAGTACTGCTTGAACAGTTAGTACTACTTGGAGAGTTAGTACTGCCAATTGGAAGTTACTTCTGCTAGCATATTAGTGTTGCTGATGATAAGAAGATACTGCTAGAAATATTAATGTTGCTGATGTTGATAAGGATGGTTTGTTACTTGAAGCGAAAGACAAGGAGTTGAAGATAATTATGGAATGGATGTTGAAGATCAACATTACTTTTATAATTATCTTGTAATCTGTTTTGTGAATACAGTCTAGAAGTCTTAGATTATTGAGAACATATGTCTTTTGTGTTTAAGAGAGAATTAGCCTCAAGATTCTTAGTGGTCTTTTCATTAGAGAAGTTTTGAACGTCTGTTGAGCCTGTTCAACAGATTGAGGCTTTGGTTGTAATCATCAAGTTAATTCAATACAACTTGTGATTTGAATTCATACACTGTTCCATTGATTTCTTGTTAAAGTGTTATTCCGCAACTTCTTTAACAAAGTTTCTGAGTGTTTATTTAAATTCTTGTTTTGAATTTCGATCCTGACAAGTGGTATCAGAGCCTTAGGAACTCAGAAATCAATAATCATCATGGACGGATCAAACGACAGTGTTCTTGTTTCAAAGGTTCCCATGCTCAAACCTAATGAGTTTGACTTGTGGAAAATCAGGATCAGGCAGTATATACTTCTTACAGACTACTCAATGTGGGACATCATTGAGAATGGTCCCTCCAATGAAGGAGAGATAGGATCAGATGGAAAGAGACCTCCACCAAAGACTGATGGAGAAAGAAAGATGAGGCAGACTGAGATGAAAGCCTTGAGCACTCTGCTCTTGGCAATCCCTAATGAATATCAACACCAGTTTTGCAATTATGTTGATGCCAAAAACTTGTGGAATGCTTTGGAGAAGAGGTTTTCAGGTACCAAAAGCACTAAGAGAAATCAGAAAGCGATTCTCATGCAACAATATGAAAATATTATGTCTACAAAGAATGAGTCTATGACTCAAACCTTTGATAGGTTCAACAAGTTGATTGGAGAATTGGCCACCGTTGGTGTCAAGATGGACCAGGATGATGTCAACAGAAAGTTTCTAAGATCTCTTGGTGAATAATGGATAATGTATACAGTATCCTTCAGGCAGAATGATAATCTGGAGGATAAGGAACTTGATGACCTCTACAATGATCTCAGGGTGTTTGAAGCAGAGGTTGAATCAAAGAAGAAGCCATCTGGATATTCTCACAATGCTGCTCTCCTATCATCTACTACTGATTCTTCTGCTAATGCAAAATCAGTTAGTGCTGCTTATGGCTCAAAACAGGATGGACCCAACGACTCTGTTTTGGAAGTTTTCCTTGCTAACCATGCTAAATCTTCTCTTATCAATGATGATCTGGAGCAAATCAATGTTGATGATCTTGAAGAGATGGACATCAAGTGGCAAATGGCAATGCTCACCATGAGAATCAAAAGATTCATTAAAAGAACAGGAAGAAACAATTTTGCCATGAGAAGAGAAGATGGTGTTGGATTTGACAAATCCAAGGTGAAATGTTACAAGTGTCATAAATTGGGGCACTTTGCAAGAGAATGCAGAGGAGGAATTTCTCAACAGCATGTGAGCAACAATCAACAATTAAAGTCCACAAACTACAACAAACAACAGGAACTCATCTCAAGCACTTGTCTCACAAGATGGAATGGGATTTGATTGGAGTGATCAAGCAGATGAAGCAATCCATAATCAAGCATTGATGGTTGAGGTTTCAGAGTCTTCAAGCACAACAATCCCCACAGAGGTAAAATCTAAACTTTGCTCTAAAGCTTGTCTTGAAACTGTTAGAAAGTACAGGGATCACAATCAGAGCATGTGTGATGATCTTAAAAGGTTGGAGAAACATAGGAGAGAGTCTAGTTTGATCATTGTGAATTTTGAAGAACAAATCAAGGCATATCAGGCCAATGAACTTCAACATTCATATGATCACAACTATTGGAAGTGGGAGAAAAAGGAGTTAGAGATTAAGCTAGAGAAGGCTAGAGAGGAATGTGAGAAAGTTAGGAGTGAATTTGAGAAGGCCAAATTAGACATTGAGAAATTTTCCAATGCTTCTAAAGCAATGGACACTTTACTCAAATCTCAAGTTCATGACAAACTGAAGAGAGGTATAGGCTACAACAACACCCCTCCACCTTACAATAACAACTATATTCCACCCACCTCAGACCTCTTAGAAAGACAAGATAGGAAGGACTTACCAACAGGAGCTATAGAAATAGATCCACTAGACAAATTAGTGATTGAGGAAGAGTCTGAAGAAGAGAACACTGAGGATAAGAATAAGGAAGACCAGAAAGAAATTCCCCTAGAAAACCATATTCTTACAAATGAGAAGGGGGGTAAACCATTTTTCAAGAGTGAGAAAGTGGAGATATCTAAGATAGGGAAAGAGAATGTTAAGAGTGAGAAAGTTGAGACCTCTAGGAAAGAGAAAAAGAGTAAGAATGTAGAAACTTTCAGAAAAGGGAAGGAAAAGGTACAGGGAGTTCACTATATGCAAACTATTGTTGTAAATCCCTGTACTTGTCAACATATCAAGCCCCATCAACATGATAAAATAAGGGGAAATCAGAGAAACAGAAATAACCATTGGGCTCAAAAACAAGGAATTGATCTAAGAAAAATCAATAGACCAAAGCCTTGTTTTATTTGTGGCAAGTTGAATCATTTAGCCAAACACAATTTTTTCAATCCTGTCAACCAAAGAATTACTTTTCAAAGACAAACACTAAATTATGTTGGTTATAGGAAGCAATCAAGACAATCAAGGAACCACATGGCTGATACTGTGAGAACAGCACCAATGAAAACTGGCACTGCAAAATCTCATATTCAGAATAAGTTTGCTAAAGCAAAAGAAAATACTCCAAGCAAAACAAGGAGTAACTCAAAGAATAAGAAAGCAAACAACTTTGTCAAAATTTGGGTTCCAAAAGGCACTAAATCTATTAGTACTGCTACCTCAAATAGTACTGCTAACAGAAATAGTGTTGCTGATAGCAATACTACTGCTGACCAAGTTAGTACTGCTAACAAGGATAGTACTGCTACCAGTGTTAATACTGTCAAGCCTATAATTATGACAAAGTATTCCAGCCATGAGATTCCTAATTCTGATCATCTCATCAAGACCAAGCTTACTAAGCATGAGTATGTTGATGAGAAAGGGCAACCCAAGACCATTTTGGCTTGGGTTCCCTCTAGACACTAACTGTTTTATCTTATGTGCAAGGCAACCAACAGCTCAAGAGGAAGAGCATTTGGCATGTAGATAGTGGTTTCTCTAGGCACATGACAGGTAACATGGCCTGCCTTCAAATTTTCAAAAGGTTTGATGGAGGACGTGTTGCTTTTGGTGACAATCCAGCAGAAGGTAAGATAAGTGGTAAAGGTATGGTTTCAAAAGGTAAGATGACTTTTGAAGATGTTTACTATGTTGAGCAATTGAGATACAACCTGTTAAGTGTATCACAGGTTTGTGACAAGAAACATAGTATATTATTTAGTGATATTGAATGTATTATCCTTGCTCCAGGATTCAAGGTAGTTGATGAAAATATGATACTACTTAGAACTCCTAGAAAGGATAATGTTTATTGTTTGGACTTAGAAAGTGTTTCATCTGATTCATCACTAAACTGTCTGTTTTCAAAAGCTTCTTTAGATGAATCATCCCTTTGGCACAGAAGGATGTGTCACATGAATTTTAAAACTATGAACAAACTTGTGAAAAACAACCTTGTGAGAGGCTTGCCTCAAAAAGTGTTTTCATGTGATGATCATTGTGTTGCATGTCTTAAAGGCAAGCGGCACAAAACTTCTCATAAGTCCAAAGATGTAAACACAATCTCTTCACCTCTTCAGTTATTGCATATGGATCTTTTTGGTCCAACAAATGTGATGAGTATTGGTAAGAAATCCTATTACTTAGTCATTGTTGATGACTTCTCTAGATTTACTTGGGTATATTTTCTGAGGACTAAGGATGAGACAAGTGGACTGATCAAATCCTTTGTCCTTAGGATTGAAAACCAAACAAATCTAAGAGTTAAAGTCATCAGATCTGATAATGGAACTGAGTTTAAAAACAATGACTTACACAGCTTTTGTGAGACTAAAGGTATTGAGAGACAATTCAGTGCTCCTAGGACTCCTCAACAGAATGGTGTTGCTGAGAGGAGAAATAGGACATTGATTGAGGCTGCTAGATCTCTGTTGGCAGATTCAAAGCTACCCATCACTTTCTGGGCAGAAGCAGTTAATACTGCTTGCTATGTCCAAAACAGAGTTCTAGTAGTCAAATCCCAAGGAAAGACACCTTATGAACTTTTCAAAAAGAAGAAACCTTTTATTGGATTTTTCAAACCTTTTGGGTGTCCTTGCACAATTCTCAACACCAAATCTCATTTAGGCAAGTTTGAAAGCAAAGCTGAGGATGGATTTCTTGTTGGATACTCCTCTCAAAGCAAGGCATACAGAGTATTCAACAGTTCTTCCAGGATTATAGAGGACAGTGACAATGTCAAATGCAATGAGAACACACCAAATCAGATTGGTATAGGTCCTGATTTGCTGTTTGACATTGATTCACTAACTAATTCTTTGGGTTTTAGTAATGAGCAAATTGCATAAACAAGTTCAAAAAAGGTACAAGAACAGAGACAAGAGTTTGTGTTGTTCCCTATACCTACAGTTGATCCTGTTGAATTTTGTCAACAAGAAAAGAAAGATGATTCAGAAACAGATGATTCTGAACCAGAACAGGATGAAGATGATAAAGGTGATGAAGAGGATAAAGGTGAAAAAGAGGATGCTCATCCTTCAGGTTCAGGAAACACAGGTCCTGAAATGCCCACATTGTCAGAGGATGATACTCATGATGAAAATTCTTCAGTTTTTGGTGGAAACACTCCTGAAAAGAATGACTCCAATCTTGATGCAAATATTAATGAGGAGGCTGTAAATCAAACAAGAACTCAGAAGAATCATCCTCCTTAGTTGGTGATTGGTGATATCAATTCCCCCATGATCACAAGGCATTAAAGTAAGTTAGGAGGATTGAAAGACTTACAGTCAGGTTTGTTGTCTTGTTTTCTATCCCAGATTGAACCCAAGAAGGCTTATGATGCAATGAAAGACCCAAGTTGGATAGAAGCAATGCAAGAGGAGCTGTTGCAGTTTGTGCTGCAAAATGTGTGGGATTTGGTTGACCTTCCACAAGGACACAGGGAAATTGGAACTAAGTGGATTTTCAGGAATAAGAAGGATGAAAGAGGGATAGTGATAAAGAATAAGGCCAGACTTGTGGCTCAAGGGTACACACAAGAAGAGGGGATAGACTATGAAGAAGTGTTTGCATCAGTAGCCAGAATTGAGGCAATTAGGTTGTTTCTAGCCTATGCTTCTTTCATGAAGTTCAGAGTATATAGCTGTTGCAAGCTGTTGCTCTCAAGTGCTATGGATTCAGAATCAGATGTTGGACTATGGTATTACTTTTCTTCACACTCCCATATTCATTGATAACAACAGTGCTATAAGCATTGTTCATAATCCAGTGAAGCACTCAAAAACCAAGCATATAGAAATCAGGTACCATTTTATTAGAGATTACAATGAAAATAAATTAATTCAGGTTTTGAAAGTACACACTACTAACCAATTTGCTGATCTATTCACCAAAGCTTTTGATGTGGGTAGATTCACATTCTTGGTCACAAGTGTGGGCATGATAAACACTGAATAAGCCTCTTTTGATTTTCTTCATGTACCATTTCTGTATAGATTCTTCAATGTTTACTTTCTCATATTTCATTGTGCATGGTGTTGCTAACCATTTGTGTTTAAGTGTTTCATATTGCTTTGCTGATTAGATACTTGGTACTTCTGGTTAAGTTAATACTGCTCTCACTATTACTCCTGCTAACAGTTCAAACATGATCAAGTATGGTTACTACTGCTAGGTGGTTTATACTGCCAGGGCAAAGTTACTACTGCCAGACAGTGTTAATACTACTAGTATGTGTTCATACTACTGGTATGTGTTACTACTGCTGATATGGGTTAATACTGCGGGTATGTGTTAATGTTGCTAGGGTACTTAGTGTTGCTTTTAACTGAATCCCTTACCCTATAAATACCCTCTTTGACCGCCAAAAACCCTAACGGCTCTTTGAATTTCTATTGAGTTTTCATCCTCTCTCTCTCTCTCTCTCTAGAATTCTTGATTACCAGTGCGTAAACCTTACTTTTGATTCGAACCCTAGACTCGTTCAGAAGGATGGCAGAACTTGATTTATGTGATGACCACAATGAGCTTGCAATGTTACAAAAACCCAAACAAGCTGAGGGTTTTCATGAAATTGTGGATTTCTTAACAACATCAGATATTGCATATCCGCTAAATGTAAATCTTATCATCTATGTGGAACATATGCGACAGTTCTGGGCAAATGCATCCATTCAGACTGTTGATGGCAATCAGTTCATTCAATCAAGGGTCTGTGATAAACCTATCACAATCACAGAAGGCTGCATACGCACTCATCTTCATCTAGATGATGCCTCAGGTATTTCTACTCTCTCAAAGGAAGATCTATTTCACGAAATTGGTAGAATGGGGTATGAAGATCCAACTAAGGTTTACAAGTTTTACAAAAGAAAATTTTCACCTCAGTGGAGGTTCTTTGTTCATACTCTTCAACACTGTATATCTCGCAAGACAACTGGATGGAGTGAGTTTAGCAGTACAATAGCTTACGCTCTTGTATGCTTAGTTACCTCCAGAAAGTTCAATTTTTCCCAAATGATTTTAAATGATTTGCTGTCAAACTTGGATACCAAAACCAAAACCAAAACCAAAAGATGTTATATGTATCCAAGGTTTGTACAAGAGGTACTAAACATGGAATTGACGGATTTACCCTCTTTTAAAGAGGTGTATGTACCTAAACCTCCCAAAGGGAAGGTATTTTCCAATATGAGAAGGCCTAGTAAGGACTTTTCTGGAAAAGACACACCATTGTTCTCTACAATGATGGCTGTGTCCCACCCACATGGTGAGGCATCAGGGTCACAGCCCATATCTGACCAACCAACTGATGACCTACCCACACCATTCACTTCAAATGTTCTTCCTCAGATCCTTGTTGATAAGCCAATTCCCCCAATCACTCACAAATATACAAAGAAAAAGGTACAGAAGGTTCCTTCCCTTCATGTATCTACACCCCAAAAGCCTACAAGCCCTCTGATGGAGCATTCTCTATCAGAGAATATCCAAAGGGAATCCACAGGGGTGTCTCCCAACCCCGAGAAGGTGCTCTCTCAGGAGAAGGATGAGCATGTGGGCAGCAAGGCTCACACTACTGATTCTGCACAAGGTGTGGGTCAGGACAGTGTGAACATGGCTAAGACCTTCCCCACGGCAACTTTGGATGAGAAATCATCTAAGGGACCCAAGTGCCAAGAAACCAAGGGGGTAGTAGATGCTTCTGCTTGGCAGAAGGCCTCTACTAAAAGATCCCATGATCCTTCAAGGGTAGTAAACACACCTAAAGGAGGTGAGGACAAATATAACTATGACGAATTGATGGATACCATTGGCAATGTGAACCTGGATGTACTCAATCAGGGTTTGGAGATAAAGGCAATGAAAAAGGTGATCATTTCTCAACAGGGGCAGATAGACAAACTCAAGAAGATGGGGCTTAATTTGGTGCACAAAAAGAAGAGAAAGCAATTTGTCTTGAAGAAAAGGGGAAGTGCTCATGATGCTTCCAAAAAGGGGGAGAATCAAGAAGTTGAAGTTGAGAAGGAAAGTTCAGTTGGTATGGAATTTCAATTTGAGGGGGAGATTGGTGGTGAAGCTGAAAAGAATGTTGAGGTGAATAAGAAAGATCAAGGTGTGAAAGCAGCAGAAACAGTAGTGAAAGAAGCAGTAAGTCAGCCAGCAGTAGAAACTGAAGAAGCAGCAATAACTACTGAACCAGCAGTAGAAACAAAGAAAGCAACAGCAGAAACAGGAATGTCTATGGAAGAAATTGAGATTGCAAAGACTTTGGTTAAGGCAAAGAATGATACTCCTAAGGCTACTCAAAAGGCTAAGGGAGTGGTAATTAAAGAAGGAGGCACAGAGAAGAAAAGGAAAGAGATCAGTGTGACAGAGACAAAGAAGAAAGGGAAAGAAAAGATGGTTGAGCCTGTGAAACCGTTAAAGAAGCAGAAGCAAATAAAATTGGATGCAGAATTGGCTAAGAAAATGCAAGAAGAGTTAACTACAGTTGAACAAGAAGCTCTTTCTTTGAAAGTAGCAAAGGAGTTGAATACACAGTTTGAGAAGGAGTTTGAAAAGGAGGATGAGATCCAAAAGGCCAAAGACAGAAAGCTTGCAATGGATTTGGCAACAAGGCTTAATGAAGAATACCAGAAGAGTTTAAAGACTGCTGCAAAGAGGGTTACAATGAAAGCAACAAGACAAAGGCAGCCTTCAAAGACCTTTCTAGCTACATAGGAAAGAAGAAAGATGATAAACTTCTTGAAAGGATCTGTTGGAGTTCCTGAAGGGATGTTTACTAAAATGTCTTTTAGCAGGATAGAAGATTTGTACAAAAAGGAGATGGCAAAGATGCAAGGAGATGTCAATCAGAGGATTGAAGTTGAAAGAAAGATGAAAGAAAGACATGATCTAAACATTCAACAACCTTTTCCTGAAAGTGAAGAAGGCACTCCGACTAAAGAAAAGGTAGAAGTTAAGAAGGAAGAGACTCTAGCTCAAAAGATTGGAGTTGCCAAGAGAATGAAGTCAATTGCTACAAAGACAAAGGCAAAAAGGCCAAGAACTGAGGAAGGTGAGAAAGAGCAGGGCAGTGAAAGAATGGAAGATGAATCATCAAGAACTACAGATGCACCTCTTGTGCCTGCTACTCCAGTCAGTTCAATGCTTCCAAAGATTATCTGTTGGGATGTATGTGTGGAGAAAGACAAGCACTTTCTCAGGATCAAAAGAGCAAATAACAGATTTGAGATCTATACAAGTTTTCATCAGTTCATGCAACAGTGCTCAAGAAGTGACTTGGAAGAAATGTATTCTGTTGGGATGAAGTTGTATGAAGACAGGATTCAGCAAGGAGCTCAGGATGATACAAGGCTTATCATGGACTGGATATGTCTTATGTTTGAACCTGACAGAATACAACTTGAAAAGCAGACTGTGTTGAGATGGCGTTTGCTTAAGCAATGTGGAGTTTATGCTTTGTTTATGTCAAAGGCAAAGATAGAGTATTATCTGGTGGAAAAGCAGTATAAGCATGATGTGATCAGATTGAAAGGTATGCTGCAATTAAAGTTGAGTGGTGGAAGAGGATCAGAAATGGAGAAGGATCTAATCCAGTTACTCAAAGAGCAGAATCCACAAGAGCAGCATAAACCACAAGAGCAGCAGCAACAAGAAGAGTATGTTGAAACTCAAGAGCAGAGTCAAGAGCAATCAAGTCAACAACCTCCAGAACAGCAAAGTCAATCTGATGAGCAGTTTGATTTGTATTTAACAGTGACAGATGATGAACCATTGAAAATTAATCCTATATCAGTGAGAGATCCAGAAATCATTCATTGGGATATTGTGGTGGATAAAGGCACAGAATTCTACAGGATCAAGAGAATGGGTGGCAAGTATGAGGTTTATTCAACAAGGGATAAGATCATCAGAAGTTGTACCAGATTTGATTTGGAAGACATGTACAGGGTTGGATTGAAATTGTATGGTGACTTGTTGAGAGGAGCAAGGATGAGCTTAACAAAGATGGCTCTGGAGTATTTGTGTATGATGTTTGACCCTGATAAAGTTGAATATCTTATCAAAGACTTGCATCACAGAGAAGGATTTAACAGCATTAATCATTGGATGTTTGTTGAAAAATCTGGAGTATATGTCATAACTATTGATAACAGATTTTATGAGTACTATCTGGTTGATAAGGTGTATGATCAGAGCAGAGAAAAGTTGCAGGGGATGATGAAGGCTAAGTTGGTCTGCACTAAAGGTTCAGAGATGGCAAGAATTGTGATTAGAAGAACAATCAATCAATGTGCAGGATTGGATCCTGATCTGGAAAGATGAGCAGTAATTTTGAAAGCATCATGAAGATCTTATTCTGAAGAACTTAACTTCTAGATTTCAAAAGTTAAGTTAGGGGGAGATTGTTGGGTCTGAAATATGCTAAGTTTGGATAGTGCTGCTGAGACTTGAAGATTACTACTTCTGAAGACTTAGTATTGCTACTTGGAGATTACTACTGCTAGTAGTATTAGTATTGCTTGAACAGTTAGTACTGCTTAGAGAGTTAGTACTGCCAGTTGGAAGTTACTACTGCTAGCATGTTAGTGTTGCTGATGATAAGAAGATATTGCTAGAAATATTAATGTTGCTGATGTTGATAAGGATGGTTTGTTACTTGAAGCGAAAGACAAGGAGTTGAAGATAATTATGGAATGGATGCTGAATATCAACATTACTTTTATAATTATCTTGTAATCTGTTTTGTGAATATAGTCTAGACGTTTTGAACGTCTGTTGATCCTGTTCAACAGATTGAGGCTTTGGTTGTAATCATCAAGTTAATTCAATACAACTTGTGATTTGAATTCATACACTGTTCCATTGATTTCTTGTTAAAGTGTTATTCCGCAACTTCTTTAACAAAGTTTCTGAGTGTTTATTTAAATTATTGTTTTGAATTTCGATCCTGACAAAATACATCATGATTTGAGTGGGTATCGATAAACTGTATGATGTACGTTCTTTCGGTTTGACATTGCGTAGTTTTGGCAATATCCTGCACGAGAGTGGGTTTTTTGCAATTTATTTCCCTTGAAAACCCTATCATTTATATTGTAGATGGACAATGAAAAAATCCGTGTAAATCCGACGAGGTCAATCCGGACGAGAAAACACAAAGGGAACCCCCTTTGCTGAATCGACCAAAAATGGGTGTCGCACTTAAACGTCCATTACTTTTGCTATGGGGATCCATTTTATACCCATGACCTGTCAAAACGAACCTTAGAACGAGAAGCATGTCATGGCTTGGTCTCTTTCTGGTAATATACCATGATTTGAGTGGGTATCGATAAACTGCGTGATGTACGTTCTTTCGGTTTGGCCATTGCGTAGTTTTGGCAATATCCTGCACGAGAGTGGGTTTTTTGCAAGTTATTTCCCTTGAAAACATTATCATTTATATTGTAGATGGACAATGTAAAGATTCTTGGAAATCCGACGAGGTCAATCCAGACGAGAAAACACAAAGGGTATCCCCTTTGCTGAATCGACCAAAAATGGGTGTCGTACTTAAACGTCCATAACTTTTGCTACGGGGATCCGTTTTAAGCCCATGACCCGTAAAAACGAACCTTAGAACAAGAATAACGCCATGTTTTGGTCGCTTTCTGGCAATACACTATGATTTGAGTGGGTATCAATAAAATGCATGATGTACGTTCTTTCGGTTTGGCCAATGCGTGGCTTCGGCAATATCCTGCACGAGAGTGGATTTTTTGCAAGTTATTTCCCTTAAAAACCATATAATTTACATTGTAAATGAACAATGTAAAGATTCGCGGAATTCCGACGATGTCGGTACGGACAAGAAAACACAAAGGGTACCTCATTTGCTGAATCGGCCAAAAATCGGTGTCGCGCTTAAACGTCCATAACTTTTGCTACGGGGATCCGTTTTAAGCCCATGACCCGTCAAAACGAACTTTAGAACGGGAAGCACGTCATGGCTTCGTCGCTTTTTGGCAATACACCATGATTTTAGTGGGTATCGATAAACTGCATGATGTACGTTCTTTCGGTGTGGCCATTACGTGGCTTCGGTAATATCTTGCACTAAAGTGGGTTTTTTGCAACTTATTTCCCTTGAAAACCTTATCATTTATATTGTACATGGACAATGTAAAGATTCGTCGAAATCCGACGAGGTCGGTCCGTACGAGAAAACACAAAGGGTACCCCCTTTACTGAATCGGCCAAAAATGGGTGTCGCACTTAAACGTCCATAAATTTTGCAACGGGGATCCGTTTTAAGCCCATGACCCGTCAAAACGAACCTTAGAACGATAAGCAAGCCATGTCTTGGTCTCTTTCTGGCAATACACCATGATTTGAGTGGTATTGATAAACTGCATGATATACGTTCTTTCGGTTTGGCCAATGTGTGGCTTAGGCAATATCCTGCACGAGAGTGGGTTTTTTGCAAGTTATTTCCCTTAAAACCCATATAATTTACATTGTATATGAACAATGTAAAGATTCATGGAAATCCGACGAGGTCGGTCCGGACGAGAAAACACAAAGGGTACCCTCTTTGCTAAATCGGCCAAAAATGGGTGTCATGCTTAAACGTCCATAACTTTTGCTACGGGGATCCGTTTTAAGCCCGTGACCCGTCAAAACGAACCTTAGAACAAGAATCATGCCATGTCTTTGTCTCTTTCTGGAAATACACCATTATTTGAGTGGGTATCGATAAACTGCATGATGTACGTTCATTCGGTTTGGCCAATACGTGGCTTCGGCAATATCCTGCACGAGAGTGGGTTTTTTGCAAGTTATTTCACTTGAAATCCTTATGATTTACATTGTAGATGAACAATGTAAAGATTCGTGGAAATCCGACGAGGTCGGTCCGGACGAGAAAACACAAAGGGTACCCCCTTTGCTGAATCGGCTAAAAATGGGTGTCGTGCTTAAACGTCCATAACTTTTGCAACGGGGATCCGTTTTAAGCCCATGATCCGTCAAAAAGAACCTTAGAATGGGAAGCATGTCATGGCTTGGTCGCTTTCTGGCAATACACCATGATTTGAGTGGGTATCAATAAACTGCATGATGTAAGTTCTTTCAGTTTGGCTAATGTGTGGCTTTAGCAATATCCTGCACGAGAGTGTCGCACTTTAACATCTATAACTTTTGTCGCACTTAAACGTCCATAACTTTCGGTTTGGCCAATGCGTGGCTTCGTTTTGGCCTAACCACTTTCGGTTTGGTCGCTTGAGGGTTTTGGGTTTAGGTGCTTCTCATTTATTCCTCCATAACTTTCGATTTAGGTGCTTATCATTTATACCTCCAATGGGTGGCCAATGCGTGGCTTTGGTTTGGCCAAACCACTTTCGGTTTGGTCGCTTTAGGGTTTAGGGTTTAGGTGCTTATCATTTATACCTCCATAACTTTCGTTTTAGGTGCTTATCATTTATACCTCCAATGGGTGGCCAATGTGTGGCTTCGGTTTGGCCAAACCACTTTCGGTTTGGTCGCTTTAGGGTTTAGGTTCATGGTGTTTGGCCAAACGTACATCATGCATTTTTGCTGAATCGGACAAAAATAGGTGTCGCGCTTAAATGTCCATAACTTTTGCAACGGGATCCATTTTAAGTCCATGACCCGTCAAAACGAACCTTAGAACGAGAAGCACGTAATGGATTGGTCGCTTTCTGGCAATAAACCATGATTTGAGTGGGTATCGATAAACTGCATGATGTACGTTCTTTCGGTTTGGTCATTGTGTGGCTTAGGCAATATCATGCACGAGAGTGGGTTTTTTTTAAGTTATTTCCCTTGAAAACCTTATCATTTACATTGTAGATGAACAATGTAAAGATTCGTGGAAATCCGACGAGGTCCGTCCAGACGAGAAAACACAAAGGGTACCCTCTTTGCCGAATCGGCCAAAAATGGGTGTCGCGCTTAAACGTCCATAACTTTTGCTACGGGGATCCATTTTAAGCCCATGACCCGTCAAAACGAACCTTAGAACGAGAATCACGTAATGGATTGGTCGCTTTCTGGCAATAAACCATGATTTGAGTGGGTATCGATAAACTGCATGATGTATGTTCTTTCGGTTTGGCCATTGTGTGGTTAGGCAATATCCTGCACGAGAGTGGGTTTTCTGCAAGTTATTTCCCTTGAAAACCTTATCATTTACATTGTAGATGAACAATGTAAAGATTCGTGGAAATCCGACGAGGTTCGTCCATACGAGAAAATACAAAGGGTGCACTCTTTGCCGAATCGGCCAAAAATTGGTGGTGTACTTAAACCTCCATAACTTTTGCTACGGGGATCCGTTTTAAGCCCATGACCCGTCAAAATGAACCTTAGAACGAGAAGCACACCATGTCTTTGTCTCTTTCATGAAATACAACATGATTTGAGTGGGTATCGATAAACTGCATGATGTACGTTCATTCGGTTTAGCCAATACGTGGCTTCGGCAATATCCTGCACGAGAGTGGTTTTTTTGCAAGTTATTTCCCTTGAAAACCTTATGATTTACATTGTAGATGAACAATGTAAAGATTCGTGGAAATCCGACGAGGTCGTTCCGGACGAGAAAACACAAAGGGTACCCCCTTTGCTGAATCGGCCAAAAATGGGTGTCGTGCTTTAACGTCCATAACTTTTGCAACGGGGATCCGTTTTAAACCCATGACCCATCATGTAATATTAGACAGTGTTGTAATGGATCCATAGGCACGTAAATCTGTCTGTTTTGGTAAAACGGGTAAGGTTGGTTATGACCATTGACCGCTTGGGTTCGCTAGCGAGTAGGCAATAGGTGGCTCGAGCCTCCGAGTTATAACTCGTCTAGATTAGATAGGCACCCATGTCTGTAAGTCCTTGAGGTGGAACTCGACGGAGTATGGCCAGAGGCATAACGGTCCGAGGATTGTGATGTCGGTGGTGGCATAGGAACTAGCTCCGGGATATGTGGTGAAATCCAATAACATCACGGGTGGCCCCATTTACGTGTTCTCGCCCCCCAAGATGAAAACGTTGAGATGACATGCGAGTACGTTGTATGGGCGGCCTACTCGTGTGTTTCTCTACTCTCAACGTATACGGGTCTCCCCATCGTCGATCCGTGGTATTTTATTTTAAATGTTAATGTCGTATATTACCAACTTTGGTTTTGTGTGGTCGACGGTAAATGATATATTAAGGCTTGAATGAAATACGCCATTCCCACGTTTCGGTATTTGATTTCGTCCATTTTATGGTCGTGTGAGTTTTGTGTCTAATGTCCGTGTTCACGGTGATATTTATTTATATAGATTTTCATCTATGGTTTATGAGTTGTGTATCATGTTCCACCCGTGTTGGGTATTTCGAGTTATAACATTTTTACCGCGTTTTATATATAATTGGGAGTCCTCTCTCTATTCCCATTTTGAGCAAGTTATGGGTTAAATCTAAGTTTACGAAAGAACGTTTTATATTGGGATCTTAGTCTTTAAAACAGTTTGGTTTGGTTAATGATTAACTCGGTGTCTTTTTCGTTTAAAATGCATAATTATTGGTAAACAAGTCGTTTTCATAAGTGAAGCATATCAATTGAAAGATTATGATTCTAATTGCATTCTTCCTCTTTAACAATTCATTTACAAATGTTGAAAACCTTTGAGCTCACTAGGCGTTAAGTCTAACCCTTTTTATTTGTCAGCATGTGCATCAGGTTCCAGTTGGGGGGTTTCGATTTTAGCAGTACTATGAAGAGTTGAGAGTCTTAGCCTTACACAAGTGTAAGTAGTTGGTGAAGTCTTCCGCAGTTGGAGATAGTGACTGTTATTGGGTTTTAATAGCACTCGTCCTTATTATAGCCTATATGTATGGAATGGAATGTGTGTATTGAGGTTAAATCTTAAATTGTGATTGTAGATGAATCAATTATCGATGTATTTAGAAAATTTTAAATTAGTTCCTATTTCTAGAATTGAGGATGTTACATTAAGCCCATGACCCATCAATACAATATAATATATAAACCATAGGAACGAAACATGTAATTTATTCTTTAATTTATAGTATAATAGAGATTACACATAGAAACTCTTAAAAATTCCAACACTTGCAAAAATAAAAATACATAAATTTCAAAATTAAGTGAGCAAATATATAATTATGAAAAACAGTAAAGCTTGTGTAAATGAATATCGTTACACCAAATTTATGTTTCATTATTTATTATTTTTATCAAATTTGATATAAAATTTAATGTGTGAGGTTAAAAAGATTTTAAAGTAAGAAAATGATGTTTAATGTCAAAATTGATGATGCATAGGAAATCCATCGTCTTAATTATGCAGTGAATTTAGGTACGGGGTCTCATTGGATGAAGATCATCCAAAGTCTCATTTTACAATTATCCCTCCACTCCGTCACCAGTTAGTTGCCGATAGCATATATATATATATATCATAGTACTCTTGTTGGTAAGGTGGTTATATTATTTTACTACTAAATAAATATATATTTTAATAATTGCATGTATGTTAATTGCTCATCTAACACGGAGTTCTAGTACTCATTTTGAGATGGCATTATTATTATTATTTTCATAATTGCAATGCTTGAGGAACACGAGACCCATGAAATAGAATGAATTATATATAATAATAAATAAATATAAAAGACTAACGGCGTAGATCCGACGGACTTTCAGGATTTTGCTTTCTTCACACGTCCTTTATTCACGTGCCAATGCTGCTGACTCCAATTTCATCCTCCTTCCTATTCCTTTTCTTTCTTTAAACATGGGAGCGGTTATCAAGGAAGCTAGAGTAAGCCAAAACTTAATTATACATTGTATATTTTATTTTCATTTGACTGACTTTCATACGGTTTTTGATATTCATTCATCGATCCTTTATATTTGAAATTGACAAAATATTATATATGTTGTGAAATATTTAAACTTAATAATTTAGGGGGAAAAAAATGAATTGAACTTCAAGGTAAGAATATATATATATATATAGGATGATCGATTTGAATTTAAAGAAAGAAATTAAAAGAGATCGATTTGGCTCGAATTTCATAATTATTTAGACGAGCACCTCGATAATAATAATAATCATCATTTGACAATTTATATAAAATGGCAAATTAATAATACAATATATGTACATACCCGTTGTGGAATTAAAAAGAATGATTATATATATTTGTCAAGTAATTAATTGTTAATACAAAATGAATTAATTTAATTATATTTAGAGCTTATGAAAGTACTTATACCAAATTAATCTAATTTAACCACCGTAGACGGTGATTGCATGCGTGGCTACATTTAGAATTTAAATAACTCACATCACATGTCTCTGTGTGTATACATACATACACCTGGCTATATATATATATAGGGATGTAGCCCTTTGCTTGGAGGATGATGGTGAGTCAAAGAAATCAGAAAAGAAAAATATAGACACAAAGAAAGGAAGAAAGTTGGCCCAGTTTAAAATTAAAAGTGAAAGGAAGCAGTGAATTCGGTGCACGCGTTCGATCGATCCAAGGAAGAAAACTATCAAATGATCCGTTAAGGTAAAATTATTGATATATATAGTACATATTTGTATCGAAATGTTTGTTTATTTTATATATCGTTAATTAGCATGCTAATCAATAATATGTTGTATTGAAAAACAATTAATTAATGGTTTAAATCGATCAAAAGAAGCCACTATTATTGTGTTGGATGGCAAATTAACTCTGGCTCATTCGAGAATCAAATGGTATTCATATATATGGATATCACTGAAAAGGTCTGAACCAGAAAAATCCAAAAATACTAAATTAAATCACACTAATTGCAGTCATAATCACATATATATATATATATATATATATATATATATATATAGTTTTAGTTGATCCTGATCAGTGGTTGTCCTCGACAATCATTTTCATGTTGTATCGATGGTATTTTTGCTCAAATTTGGAAAAATCTAGCAAGGTAGATAAAATCTAGAAAACATATATTGTTTTGCAGCTAAATAAATAAACAAAAAAACATATATATATAGAGAGAGAGAGAGGGGAAGGTTCAAACGAGAACGTTAACTATTTAAGAATACAAGAAAACAGCAAATCATGTATAAAATTACATTAATCCGAAAAAAAACGGACGCAGACGACTTTGGTCGCGACCTAAAGTCGCAGGCAAAGTCGCGTGAATCATGTATGATTTTGTACGTGAATCATATATGATTTGTATGTGCTCGGTTGTTCTCGTGTTTTCTTAATAAATATTGTTCTCGTATGAACTCACCTATATATATATATATATATATATATAGTTTTGCATATATATTAGTGATCCCAAACCAAGCCACTAAACCGACTATGCAGGAGCCACAAGCTAGAATAATGATACTAACAAATGAAGAGATGCTTTAATTATAAGGATGAGGTAAATTAAGTATGAGGAAGTTTATTAAACGTAATTAAAGGCCTAACAAGTAGATTTATGTTGAACGATCTAGATATGATATGATGAGGTTAAGTTGTTGAAGCTACCTAAACATGCAACATGAAATCTGATGGTGCTGTATTTTGAATCTAATTAATTAATCATGCTATTCAGTATCCTGTTTTTCTTATATTTTTGTTGAAAAAGAAAATACATCTTCTTATTAACAACAATAAGAAGGGGGGGGGGGGGGGGGGGGGGGGGGGGATATATATATTTCCCCCCTTCTTATTGTTGTTAATATATATATAACATTGGGTTGGGCACACTTTAAAACTAACCTACTTTTGTTTAGTTATTTGGATCGAGTAGTAGTGATGTGTCAACATGCATGCATGGAGAAAGTGACGTTTGCATATATAAAGCATGCATCTCTTAATTCAGAAGCTCATTAAAAAATATTTTCTACATTTCTAATATATTACTAGATAATAAAAATATGAGACAAATATATGAAGCCTACAATAATCATATCAACAATCACTACTACTAGAAAATATATTCATATATATATATATATATATATATATATACTAGTCATATACTCGTGCACGATGCGGCGCGAAAAATCGTGAAATCGAAGGAACAATTGACAAATGTATGTATCCGCTCGCGAAACATCTCGAAATCAAAATGACAAAAACGCTTTATTTTAAGTTTGTATTCTTCGTCCTTATCGCTACTTTAATCTATGAAAACACGGTGTTTGAGTCGTTTAGTATACTTATATGTGAATCATGCATTGTCTCTGAATTAATTTGTTATGTATTTTCAATCATATTTCATTTTTGTTTTATTTTTGTCCATATTGATGTTAGTTGTATACCTTTATAATTTATCTGATTATAAATTTTTAATTAATTCAATAAAAAAAAACCTAATATAGATATGTATAGATTTATATAACTCGTTTTTTTTTCTACAATAACTGTGATAAATATTTATCGGTATGCTATCTTCTCTCTCTCTCTCTCTCTCTCTCTCTATATATATATATATATATATATATATAATAAAATTGATACGTCTTTATTCTATTTTATAATAGTACTAAATCAATAAATATTCAAAAATAAACTTAATTTGAAAATATTGACGAACAAATAATAGTGGTGTGATTTATAAAAAAAATGAAATGCGTTTTTTTAAATATTTTAGTTGGTCTATGATTATGTGTTTTTAATATGCTAAAAATGAAAAAAAAAATGTATGGATAAAAAACAAATTAATTAATAGATATTAATGATATTTAATAGTACGGTTAGATTAAAAAATATTCAATATTTGGCTCGTTTTAAAAGTATTAACGAGACGATTATAATGGTATAATTTGTAAAAAAAAAAGAAACATATCTTTTCATTGCATTTTTGTTCATATACGTTATTTGTGTTAACATGATAAAAGTGTGAAATGAAAAATGAAAAACCAAGGGATATAAAGTAAATTAAATAACTAATTATAAGGGTGCTAAATGTAACTTCGAAGAAAAGTGGAGCTAAAATTTTGGCTTTCAAAACTTTCCAAAAAACTAATTAACCGTATTAGAATTTTAATAATATAGTAGAGATAAAACCCAAAAAAATCAATAATTAGGTTATACTAAAATTATTGACGAAAAAATTATAATGATATAATTTATAATAAGAATGAAACGTATTTTTAATATATTTCAGTTGATCTACGATTATGTATTTTTAATATGTTATGAAAAAAAATAAAACGTATGGATAGAAAACAAATTAATTCGTAGATATCAAAGGGGGTTAGCTCAGTTGGATAGGTAACATCCTGGGGAGTGTGGGGTGAAAGCCACACTACCTGAGTTCGATTCCCACGAGCGGCACTTTCCTGAGATATCCAGACTCTGGGCCCGGTCCTTCGGGGACGGGGCCGGGACCGGTTCGGGTGGGTCCAGTCTATGGGACCCTCTACCTGTCGGTCGGGTTCAGCCAAAGGTTGGGCCGGGTCGCAGCGGATTAGTGGGATTACCCGTAACGGAGGCCCGATACCGCTAGAACGTGTGTGTGTGTTAACTTGCCGTTCAAAAAAAAATTAATTCGTAGATATTCATGATATTTAATAGTCCGGTTAAATTAAAAAATATTCAATATTGGGCTCGTTTTGAAGGTATGACGAGACAATTATAATGGTATAATTTGTAAAAAAAAGAAACGTATTTTTTCATTGAATTTTGTTCATATATAATTATTTGTGTTTACATGATAATGGTGGAAAATGAAAAATGAAAAGTCAAGGTATATAAATTAAATTAAATAACTAATTGTAAGGGTGTTAAAATATAATATTGAATCTTGAAAATAACCGTTTTACAATTTTAATAGAATAATATAGATATAGAAAGTATATATATAATGTTACATATTTATGCTAGACATAAAAATATTCAATAGCTAGTTTATATTAAAATTATTGACAGAAAAGTTATAATAATAATAAAATGTATTTTTAACATATTTTAGTTGATCTACGATTATGTATTTTTAATATGCTAACAGTGAAAAAAAATAAAACGTATGGATAGAAAACAAATTAAATTATAGATATTCATGATATTTAATAGTATGGTTAAATTAAAAAATATTCAATATTGGACTCGTTTTGACGATATTGACGAGACGATTATAATAATATAATTTGTAAAAAAACGTATTTTTTCATTGCATTTTGTTCATATACGATTATTTGTGTTAATATGACAAAAGTGTAAAATGAAAAATGAAAAATGAAAAAGCAAGAGATATAAAGTAAATTAAATAACTAATTGTAGGGTGCTAAATGTAACATTGAATTTTGAAAATAATTGTTTCACAATTTTAATATAGATATAGATAGTATATATATAATGTTACACATTTATGCTACCCATAAAAATATTCAATACTTGGTTTATATTAAAATTATTGACGAAAAATTTATAATAATAATGAAACGTATTTTTAATATATTTTAGTTAATCTACGATTATGTATTTTTAATATGTCAACGCTGAAAAAAAATAAAACGTATGGATAGAAAACAAATTAATTCATAGATATTCGTGATATTTAATAGTACGGTTAAACTAAAAAAATATTCAATATTGGACTCGTTTTAACGGTATTGACGAGACGATTATAATGATATAATTTGTAAAAAAGGAAACATATTTTTTAATTGCATTTTGTTCATATATGATTATTTGTGTTAATATGACAAAAGTGTAAAATGAAAAATTAAAAAGCAAAGGATATAAAGTAAATTAAATAATTAATTGTAAGGGTGTTAAATGTAACATTGGATTTTGAAAATAACTATTTTACAATTTTAATATAGATATAGATATAGATAATATATATATATATATATATATATATATATAATGTTACACATTTATGTTACCCATAAAAATATTTAATAATTAATTTATATTAAAAATATTGATGAAAAAATTATAATAATATAATTTATAATAATAATGAAACATATTTTTATTATATTTTTGTTGATCTACGATTATATATTTTTAATATGCCAACGGTGAAAAAAAAACGTATGGATATAAAGCAAATTAATTCGTAGATGTTCATCATATTTTATAGTACGGTTAAATTAAAAGAATATTCAATATTGGGCTCGTTTTGAAGGTATTGACGAGACGATTATAATGGTATAATTTGTAAAAAAAAAACATATTTTTTCATTGCATTTTTTTTCATATACGATTATTTGTGTTAACATGATAAAGGTGTAAAATGAAAATTAAAAAATAAGAAATATAAAGTAAATTAAATAATTAATTATAAGGGTGGTAAATGTAATTAATATGGAAGAAATGGATGGTTTTCCAAAAACCGTCTAACTATATATATTAGAATTTTAATATATATATATATATATATATATATATATATATATATATATAACTCAACCCAGACTTCATATATTTGTCTCTTATTTTTATTATCAAGTAATATACTAAAAATGTAAAAAAATCTCTTTTAATGTGAGTTTACACGTAAACCTCAAATTATCATCGGAACCCAACTTATATAAAAGTAAAAGACCCTTCTGAAAGGCCACATATATAAAAGTAAAAGACCTTTTATATACGGTTTTAGAAAAGTCCAACGTTGAGTTGTAATGTTGATTTTGAGATTGCAATACTTGACAAACGATGCAATTAACCATATACTAATTTTATGCTTGTTAAACCATATCATCATAGGGAAAGGTTCAAACGAGAACACTCCTATTTTACGAAAATACGAGAACACTTCTAGGCCTTCGGATTAATTTACACATAACAAACGTTAGAACAAATAAAAGTAAATTAGTATTTATCCACAATTTTCTATTATTTTATATTGTCTTTATCCCTTAAATATTGTTAATATCACCGGAGACTTCTTACGTTGAAGTCTCCTTTGCCTATAATGATGTAATAATGATCTGATTTTGCTGTGATAATGATGTGATAATGTTTTGATAAATTGAAGATTTTTTACGATGTGATTTTGCCATGATAATGATAAGATAATAATGTAATTTTGTTGTGATAATCGAAGACCAGTGATCCAACACCTCTACAATTATCACCTATGTCTGTTCATTATGTGATTTTGTTGTGATAATAATTTGATACATTGTAATCGATGCATATATTATCTGTATGTGAATTTAAAGATAAAATACAAAATTACATGATTATCTTTAATTAATTACTTTTAATTTTAATTATGAGTTAAATAATTTAAAGGTCCATAAACATTCTCGTAAAATGGGAGTGTTCTCATTTGAACCTCCACTTAGCATCATATGGTATGACTATGTGTCTTATTATTTATTGCTGCAAGATGAGTGAGTGAGTAATTAAGCTGGTTTGTTAATCCAATAATTCTGACATACATGCAGGTTGTATTTTTGTGCTAGGAATATATATAGAGAGAGGATAGGATGATGCCTCCTACAGGAAACGGACAAGTGTCAGTACCTCCAGGGTTCCGGTTCCACCCTACAGATGAGGAATTGTTGTACTATTATCTATGGAAGAAGGTTTCCTACGAGGCCATTGACCTTGATGTTATCAGAGAAGTAGATCTCAACAAACTAGAGCCATGGGATCTAAAAGGTTAATTAATTAATTAAGTAGTATTTTATTTATGTTGATGATCATTTATTTAATTAAGTAGTAGTAATTTATTTAGAATGATAATGTGAATGTAGATAAGTGTAGAATTGGGTCGGGTCCACAGAACGAGTGGTACTTCTTTAGCCACAAAGATAAAAAGTATCCAACTGGAACCCGGACAAACCGTGCAACAGCCGCTGGATTTTGGAAAGCAACTGGGAGGGACAAGGCCATCCATCTCCTTACCAATTCCAAAAGAATTGGGATGCGGAAGACCCTTGTATTTTATACTGGACGTGCCCCTCACGGCCAAAAGACAGACTGGATCATGCATGAGTATCGCCTAGATGTAGATGCTGCCACCCCATCAGACCTCCAGGTATTTTATCTTCTTAATCTTAATTTAAATACATACTAATTATTTATTTAACAATACATACATACATACATACAGGAAGATGGTTGGGTCGTCTGTCGAGTATTCAAGAAGAAAAGCCATAACAGAAGCCCATTTCAATCTGAAGAAGAAGATCATACTACTACTCTTCAGGCTGAAGATCATCATCATCATCACTTAATTGATCAAGACAACAACAACAATAATAATAATAATAAGAATGGCAGCCTGCACTTGCAAGCTCTTCTGCATAATAATAATAGCTACGACTGTACTAGTACTACAACAACAACCTTATTTGATGGTTCCATGCACCTTCCTCAGCTGTTGACGACAACATCTCCTCACGACCACACCCCATATTTTCTAGCACCACGTCAAGGCAATAACGAGACCAGCTGTACAATGATGATCAATGACATGGATACTTCCAGCAGGAACTTGTTGAGCTTAATGTCATCGCCCAGCTGTCGGGCTGCTAATTGTGCAGGTTGCAGTAGCGGAGGAGGACATCAACCACAAGACAAACCACTACTACCTACTAATAACGTCACAGCAGACTGGTCCTTCCTCGACAAGCTTCTAGCTTCCAACCAACATCACCTGGGGCCGGGAGGGATTACCAGCTTTGATCCTCCTTCATCTTCCCAACCCTTTCATCATCCTGATGTCACCCCCTCATCTCATATATTTCCTTTCCATTACCTTGGTTATGAAACTGAAATTCTCAAGTTCTCCAAGTGATCTAGGAGGCTTCTACTTCCTTATATATTTATATATATATAAGGAAAATCAATCTAGTATGTATACTCAACACTAGCGTCCTTCACTGCTTCAGCTCTTCTTCCCATCTATTAATCTACTTATTGTCTTTCTCAATCATGCAACTTTCATGATGGAAAAAGGAATTAATTAAAGATCAGCGCTACCTTAGCTTATAATCCATCTTTACGGATATAATGTTTGGTTTTGTTAGTTTGCGCTCATTTTTTTCAGTCCTAGTAAATCTCAAAAATTGTTCCTTGGGTTTATGAAAACTGTCTCTCATTCCCAACTGTTCAAAATTACAACATCATCAGGGTTTTGATTTGGTTAAGAAAGCAGTCTATGGTCGTTATCGTCGCTAGTTGCTGCCGCTAAGTGATCATGTATATACCCTTTAATACACTTTCACAAGTGATCATATTATCTCCAAGTATTCTCCTTCTCAGATTCTTATATTATATTGTTAATCTAGTCATAATCATAATAAATTTATAACATGTCATAAATCTCTGATCAAGGAGCATATGACAAGTTTCTATGTTCAAAATTTTATGTGCAATTTCCATTAAAACATTTAAAAATAACTAATAACCGCCCAAAGGTTTCCCTTGGGAGAAGAGATTTAATATTTACAGTTTAGCTATCAATAACTATCCCATATTACCAATGAATTTACACTACAGCAACCCAAGTCACCAAGTACAAAATTACTTACAAATATGCTATGAATGAGTAGCTTATTTCCCCATTTGATGTTTCTTCCGTATATGCCATGAATGAGTAGCTTATTTCCCCTTGATATTTCCTCCGTATCTGTTGACAACGACGTACACACAACAATTACTCCACTGTATAATGAGCAAAGTAAACTACTTCCAATCATACAACATAACAAGTTAAAAGAGTAACAGCTACAAAAAGGAAAAGGGATGAATAACACAAAATAATGATGCAAATACAAGTATATATGAGCGGCCGCTGATTAAGATGAAGCTGAAGCTCAATGGTAAATCAATATTAGGAGAATTAAATAGATAAGTGTAATTATTACTAGATTAAGAAAGGGACATATAGAGGTCTTGCTCACAATGTAATCTCTCAAATATTATTTCTAACCACCACCTGTCGACTAAAATCATTCTATTTTAGATTTATTACATCGGGACTCTTCTTACTACAAGGATTCCTTTCATGACATCACCATTTCCTGACTTCTCAATCAACTCCTTTCATGTACCACATCTTTCCCCTTGGCTTGAATTAGCTAAGCTTCCAGTATAATAAGAGAAAGAGTGGCTCGTGCATCTTTTTCCAGCATGGATGCACCACATGATCAACCCAATCCTTGGTTGAAGAAGAAAGACTTCAATTTCCTCTCTTCAAAAACGAAATTGTCAATTGTGGGGATTTATAAAAGCAAGGAAAAACATGAACAAAAGCATAAAGCGAAAAAAACAGGAGTAACAAGATCAAAAAGCACAAAGCCAAAAAAACATGCCCATAGGAGACCACAAATGGCTCCCATTAAGAGGGTGGAGAGTGTCACAAACTCACAGTCGAGGGGGTGACGAGACAAGGCAGGCTGCTGAGAAGGATGTGGGATGAGCAATTGAGGCTGTATATGGAGGCTTTGGTTCTTTCAGAGGGCATGATCTCAGACAGAAGTATTTGAAGAGTTGGAGATGATGGATTAGGGTAGTTGATTGTAAGTAGGAGTGTGGTTGGGAGAGGGAATGGGAGGCTAGAGGGTGGATAAGGGAAGAGTCTTCAAATAGGTTGGTGGTTTCTTGTGTTTGAGTTAGGGAGTCTCTTGCTATGTCTAGAGTGTTTTTTCTCATGTTAGGCTCTTTACATTATCTTTAGAGCATCTCCAACAGGATCTCCAAAATTTCTTCAAAATGGAGAACTGAAAGTCAAAATCTCCAAAAAGAATTACATTTAACTCCAACAAATTCTCTATATTGAAGATTGCAACATTAATTATATAATCAAAAATTTCATACATTTAATAAAATATTATTTCTCTCTCATAAACATTTAAAATCAAGGTTTATTATTGATGGAAATATAATAATAATCAAAAATTCTCTTTCATGGTAATCATTTTTGGGGAGTTCTCCAAATTTGGAGAATTTAACACTATCTCTCCTGTTTTCTCCATTTTGGAGAAAGCTTTGAAAAATCTGTTGGAGCAAAATTTTAGAGAATCTGTTGGAGATTCTCTTACATGCCTTTCTGACTTTTTCCAAAGGTAAGGTCTACGCCCCCATCCCCCCCCAAAAAAAAGATCCTACCTTTGGATGGGATATACTAGTCTGTTTGGCCTGTTTGGTTTGGTTTAATCATGAACGAGGGAAGGAGAGACCCCTGGATCCGCTCAGAATTGAAAGGAAGATGAGTCAAAGAAGCTCCTTAAAGAGAAACCCCATGAATCAGAACCTCCTTTCATCTCTTGCGAAGGCAAAAACAAAAGCAATAAAAAAAACCAGAAGGGAGTTGGTCGCTCGCTGGTTTGGAGAAATTGGAGATTACAATAAGACTGAGGGAGGGTACAACATATCAACACACCTTCACTCCTTTAAAAACTCTCACTTTTAATGGCCTCTCTTGCTCCCATTTATATGCTTTACTCCTCCCTCTGTCTCGCTGTAATCCCCAATTTCTCCTATAAGGAGGTGGATAGAACTGTAAGCTGGAAGCATCAGGTAGTCCATTCATAGGATGGTAAATTGGTAATGGCACATAACAAATGTAAAAAGACAAAGCAACTCAAACGTCTTCTATACTTAGGACATTGCACATTGATATGTTCAACTGAATTCACAAGAGGTTACGTCAGCTGTGGTCAGATCACATTAACAGTTGGCACCCTATGAAAACAACAGGAAGGAATAGCTTGGGCAGGATATTAATACCCTTTTCCGTGAGACAATTCAGCACCATATATGCAACATAAACATCATCTGTTGGTAGCCATTGCTTCTTCAATGCTTCTGATGATTACACTGAGACTACCACCACTTTCCAGAGCTTTAACAGCGGCTTGATGGGCATGTTTATGCCATTTTAACAGATTATAAGACTGCAGAACTGACCACCTTGCTTGATTTGACATCTATTTCAAGACAAAAGCATGGTACATCATCATCTACTAAGAGAATGGCAGGAGCAAGAGCTCAGTAAGATCTGGGCAGAAATGGCAGAAACTTCGGTGGTTACCTGCGCAACAGAGAATGGTGGCTCCAAAAGCAAACAGATGCTCCTGAATAGATTTTCATCATTCTCACCGCCCTCAGCCTCTCCATAAACAAGAGCTTCTGCTGCTATCCCAGCAAATAGCACCATGCAGTATCTGAACGAATATAAAAATGAACGCAACTCCTAAGAAATAATGATTACAAGTCCCAAACAAAGTATGCAAATGATCCCATCTACGAGTCTACCCTCTACTGAAGTTAATTCTAAGACTTACCAAACATGTGAGTAATTGAGGAGTGACAATTATTTCTCAGCCAACTTCATACAGCCCACTTATGGCGCATCGTATAATTTCAAGACTTTTATTAAAGGCCCAGTCTATATATAGGACATCAGCGTTGAACCACTGATCACTTACATGTAAAAGAAAAAAGTGAAAAGAAAATGAAAATGAAACCGAAACCAGCGTCTTGGAAGAATCGCCCAAGGAAATAGGCTCTTGATGGGAAGGACACATTTTCTGATTACGACAATGTACCCAGCAGGACATCTCATCCCAAGTATGAAATACTGCTTATTTTTTCCCCAAAACAGTTGCTAGTTAGACACAACACGAGAAAAGGAGAAAAGTGGTCAGGCATATCCACCTGTCAAAGGCAATACCGGTGAGTCGGCCCTCAGCAAGCTCATTTTGAAGGTTCTCATCCCAAAATTGTGTTCCTGCCTGCGTAATTGAAACTAATACCAATCAAGCTCCAACTACATATTAAGGTGCTCGCTGCCAATTTGCAAGCCAATATATTTGCCAGTAAATCACAAGGATATCATAAGCGACTTGAAGTGTCCATGCTCAGGATTACCTGCCCTTGAATTCCCATCTGCATTGCAATGATAGGATCTAAAATTACGCCACGAATGGGGCATCCCATGAGATAAGCTGCAATTTTCATAATGGGAAAATAGTCAGCAAAACACAAGTCACTAACAGAGGACCCCCGGTAAACATTTTCCAATCAGTGTCTAACAGAAATGTTATCGGTCTATTGCTTATCTATGCTATGAAACTGTAACACCCCAACCCCATAGATTAGACCAATAACCTTCTGATCAACTTAAAACCACGGTGTAAAGGTAAATTCACAGCCCAAAACCTACGACTTATAAGGACCTAACATTTCTAACTCACAATCATGTGGGATAGAAATAGAATGTCAAATCTCCCCCGCTTAAAGTCTTGACATCCTTGTCAAGCCTACACAAAACCCCAAATAACTATACTCATGAGATGCATGAGTCTATCCCATTTTACTTTGACAGGTAGAGCTCTTATACCGCTTGTAACACCTCAATCCTAAAAGAGAATGCTAACCCAATAACCTCCAAATCAACTTAAAATCATGGGGCAAAGTTATTAGTATCCCAAAAGTTGTGAATTATAAAAAGGCTCACAAGCAGGGACGGAGCCAGGATTTGGGTATAGGGGGAGCATATATATATATATATATATATATATATATATATATATATATATATATAGACGGAGGTGTAAGGGAAAACCTAAAAAAAATAGAAAACTGAAGAACACTCTGATAGTCTTTCATCTGGACAGTATGCACAAGTGCATACTGGTAAACTGGTAAATTATGTTGTTTTTTTGGTTTTATGAACAAGTGCATTGCATATGCACGTGTGCTTGTTACAAATTACTTGTATGCACAAGTGCATACCATCCAGATGAAGGGCTACCAGGGTGTTTTTCAGTTTACTGTTTTTTTGAGGTTTTCACCTGAACCTGACCCTATATATAAAGATTCAAATGAGAACACTAACTATTTAAGAAAACATGAGGAAAACAAATCATATGCAAAATTATATATGATTCGGCATTAATGGCCAAAAAAATGGACGCGGACGACTTTGGTCGCAACTTAAGTCGCTCGCAATCATATATGATTTTGTATATAAATCGTTGTTTTTGTGTTTTCTTAAATAGATAACGTTTTCGTATCTATAAAAGATGTTTTACCAAAAATATATTTTGATGGCCGAAAATGTTACCCGATAAGGCAATTAAGTAGTGCTCTTGCCGGTAAACATTTACTAAGCGTTTGGTAAACCGCATAATCCTTAAATCGAAAGCACAAAAATCTTAAGAGAGAAGCTGGAAGCATTAGAAGTCAGAGGGAGCCAAATCCAATTTAGATATTTAAACCATTAGTTTCTACCATTTTATAAAAATAATATTTATTATATTTATAATTTATAAAAAAAAATTAAAATTTTAGGGGGAGCCACTGCACCTCCTGGTGCCTTGGTGGCTCCGCCCCTGCTCACAAGTCAAACTCACAACTGATATGGCTGCTTAGGTTTACCTTTTAAGTCTTAACAGACCCACCTATGGCATAAACCATCAAATTGACGCTAAAGAGTAGGCTAGAAGGAATACATAGCTAGAAACTTCAACACGACAAGACTCACAAACAAGAAGATGTCCTGCTTCATGCACAAGTATACGCCGCTTGTATGGAGGCCAATAACTTGATATTTGGGCTAAACAGGAACCACCAAGAAATATGGAGTCTACCATGGCTATACCCAATATTACTGCCAAATGAGGTCTGAGATCAATTCCATGGTCCACCATAAACGATAATCCAGCAAAAAGTGCAACCAGAACAATACTAGAGCTTCTGGAAAGACCCCATTTCTTCGGTGAAAGTTTGGAAACTGTACCATGAATTGAAGAATGAAGAGGCAGTTAGAAACTTTAAGAAAAGTGTAACTGTGTAAGATATAGTCTCATTACAAGGGAAGGCGAAGCATATTTGTCTCATTATAGCTTTATTCCAGTTAATAGAAACGGCGGATTAACTCCAACATTTCTTACACTAGAAGATGGCGTGAGTTTCAAAAGAAAGGAAATTTATACCTTCTAAACCAGTTGAAGACTTCAAAACAGTCGGGGTAACGTCTCTTGGTCCCTCCAGAACTGCAGATTGTAAAACAAGGACTGAGAATGGAAGATAAGGTTGTTCTTGTCAAGAAACATAGTTGAATCTCAATTATGTTAAAGTGTGCCACATAATACTCATAAAGGTAAGATAGTCCTATTCCAATTAGCGGACAGCCCCAGTTCTGGAGATAGATATGCCAAAAATCAAAGTGCAAAAGAAACATGATAAGAATTACGACCGTTGGTATAATAAGAGTATTATACTGAGTATTTAGGTGTCTAGTAAAGTAAGTTTGTAATAATCTTGGATTTCCTCGATTTAGTAGTAGACATTTGCATGATTTTATATAGAGCACACTAGTTAACAAACTTGGTGACTGGAAAGACAAACAAATAAAATTATTTGCTTGTTGCTATGGATATGTACATGAAATCAAGTGCCAAAATGTATACAACTATTGAAGAATTACTGCTTGTGAAAACCCTGCGAGTGAGGTAATACAGTCTCTACTCTCCCCTCCTTTCCCATGAGCTACTGTTATAGCGTTGTCTCTACCCTAGCTTCTTTCTTTCTACAGTAAGTGGTTGATCTAGCTAATGATTCAGATTGACTCATAGGAGACCTTAGATACTATGAGAAATGAATGTTACTACAACCAGTAATCTTGCCAAAGCATTCATACAACAACAAAAAAAAAAGTGAATAACTTTTATACAACGAGGATGTTTTTCATCTGGACTTGTTAAGCTTAAGGAACTCAAATTATGTGGCAAATCTCAGGGTATTACAGCAGAGAGAGCGGATATGATATATCAACAAACAAAATCTGGATTAAATGGGAAGTAATAAATAACAAGTGGTAAGATGGAGATAGTATTACCAATACTACGGTACTTTCCGAAGTAATTCAAGAAGCCCTTGTCCTTGAGAAAAGTATAAGCACTTCCAACAAGCCTCATATCATCGGCGTTTAAGCATGTATCCAAGACTTGCCAATCCCTCTGCTGCTGCAACTCCAACAATTGTGAGTCGATGGAATAATAATCATTAGGCAGTGAGATTTCCTGGAGGAAACGAAGGGCTCGAGCAAGATCCTTGTCTTTAACAGCTTCCTCGTACTCTCTCCACTCCGTCAGCGCTCTGGCTCGTAAGCCTTGTCTGCTTCCGAATGGATAATCTGGAAATGGCTTAGAGTGAAACAATTGAATTGTGCGCGATTGGTGGTGTAAGGGAAGAAGCGGAGTACATCGGAGAGAGATCACCATTATCTAAGTGTTATTGATTCAATAATCTGGAAAAAAGTTTCAAGGATTGGACTCTCTCTCTCTCTCTCTCTCTCTCTCTCTCTCTCTATATATATATATAGGGTTTGGGAAAACGAGATGCGTTGCTAGTGATTTAAAGCCCCAAATGTTCACTAACGAATAGTAGGGGTAGTAGGGGGTGTAAACGAGTCGAGCTATTCGAGCTCGAGCTCGTTTATCTCGAGTTCGAGCTTAATTATTCTCGAAATCGAGCCGAACTTTATAACACCGATGTTCGACTCGGTTCGTTCGAAAACTCGATTAATTTTTTCGAGCCGAGCCATTCGAACATATACCCTTTTTCGAGCCAAACATGCTCATATATTTATTAATCATACAATAAAAATATAAAAATTATCGAGCTCAAGCCGATAAACGAGTTAATCGATGGCGAGTTCGAACCCATAAACGAGCATCGAGCTCGAGCTCGATAACTTAAAAAATATTTGAGCTCGAGCTCGAGCCCTACATTGAAAAGTTAATCGAGCTCGAGCCCAGTATTAATTTTTTGAGCTCAGCTCGATTATCCTACTACTCGACTCGACTCGGCTCGTTTACACCCCTAGGTATAAATAGGTCAGGTCGGGTTGGGTTGGGTTGGGTTTGGGTTCAACCCATTTATTAAGGGTGCGTTTAGTATGCAGACAGGACAGGACAAGATGGAACAGGACAGTTGTCCAGCATTTGGCAAGACATGACAGAACTGGACAGAACAGGACTAGGCTGGTTAAATGACGAATTTACCCCTGATGAAAAATCATATATTACATCACATAAAACTAATTTACATCACTAATACATAGTGCAATGGATTATCAAAAACATAAAACTAATTTATCACGATTGGATTTTGGATATGGAAATCAAAACCCAAATTTTAAGTTTCGGATTTTATGTTGTTTTCGGATTTGGGTTGGTCGGTTTTCAGATTGATGTCGGTCGGGTTCGGGTATTATATAATGTAAAAGTTATATATAAATTCAGTCGTTTTTTAGGATGAATACAATCGATTGAAAGATTGATGAAATCGATACCAAGTTTTAAATTTAAAAAATATTTCAATTGACTATAATTTACGATTTTCAAAAAATAATTAGATAAATATAAATATATATATATAATAGTATTTAAAATATAGATTTATGTTATTTCGAGTTTTCGGACGGGTTGGGTGGCCAACGATCAAACCCGATCCAAACCCATATATCCTCCCAAATGTCGGGTTTCAGATTATCGGATTTCAGGGTATTCGGGTTTTGCAAAAACACCTTATTTTCGGTTCAGATGCGAATTCGGATTTCTGACTATTCGGGTTTTGCACACCCCTAGCTTGAAGGCGTGGATGATGAGAAGACATGTTTTATTTTTTTGTTTTTAACAAAGGGTATATTAGTCAAAATATTGTTGTTCTACTTAGTTCCAGGGGGTTGGAGTGGAACAAGTGTGTCCCATGCTTGTTCCACTTAGTTCTAGCGTGTCCCACATATGGTAATGTCAAACATGGGACACGTTTGTTCTGTTCTGTCATGTTCCACTCTGTACTGCATACCAAACGCACACTAATTGGGTTGAAAATCTCAACCCAACCCAACTTGTTTAATTAAATGGGTTGAGATTTTCAACCCAACCCAACCTGTTGGGTTGATGGGTTGGTAGCGGGTTGACCTGTTTATGACTATCTCAACCCAACATGTTAAATAAATGGGTTGAACTTGGGTTGACCAATTTAAATTTAAAATTGTAAATGAAATAAAAATGCTTAAACTACTTCATTCCATGACAAATACACAACGACAAAGTCAAATAAATTGTTCGAAGTTTAATAAAACACAACCAAAAAGTAAAATAAATAGTTCAAAGTTTCGCACAACCACAAAGTTAAATAAATCATGAGTTCTCCAATAGTCCAAAATGTTTATATTCTTCACGCGAGACGTGAGCTTCTCCTTTAAATAACATTCAAGCTCAGATTTAACGGCTTGAGAAGTCACCTTGGTTGAAAATTCATCAAAGTCCTGATAGACAACAAACAATTAGGAGATAAATAGAACATGTATAAACAAAAAAACAGTAAATGTATAACATACCATCAAAAGTGAAGCAGAAGTTGCATCTAGCACATCTTGAGATTCTTCTAGGAAGTGTGGAACAGTCGAACAGAGGGAGAGAACTCCAGCGTATGAGGAGTCGTCGTTAACAAAGGGAGAGGAGAGGACGGTCGGTCGCCGTAAAGCGTAAAGCGTGAACAGAGCCGAAGAGGGAGGAGACTGGAGAGGAATGGTTCAACGCCAACGCCTAGAGGAACTGACTACTGAAGAAGAAGAGCGGCGCTATTTCCTTTTGTTATTTAGGGTTTCAATTTTAACTTTAAAATTTTAATATAGAAATTATATTATATTTATTAATAACTAAAATAAAAATATTAGGTAATATTATAAATGGGTTAGAAACATGTTGTAAATCGGTTAGAAACAGGTTGTAAATGGGTCAAAATCAGGTTGTAAATGGGTCGAAATCAGGTTGAAAATTTCAACTCAATCCAAACCCAATTAATAAATGGGTTAGACGGGTTGACCCATTTAACTTAAATGGGTTGAAATTCTCAACCCAACTTGCTAATTTTGGGTTGGGTTCGGGTTGGGTTGACGGGTTGAGTCACTTTTTGCCACCCCTAACGAATAGTTGAATACCACCGGTGAAAGTTTTTTCTTTAACTAATCCCCTAACATTAGACCAATCTTGTTTGGGAAAAAAAATTGTCTCCTCTGAATTATTTTGTATTCTGAACCCCTTAACTATTAAGCGTCCTAATTTCCTTCTGAACAATTACAAAACAACCCTATTTCACTTTTAACCATATTATAAGTGTCTCTTAATCATTCTGTCCACTTAATCATCCTGCACCAAACCATTCAGAAACAGTCAAACAACCCCTAAATTTATCTGGTATAAATTTATTTAATTGTAAAACATCTTAAGATTACTAAATTAATGATCTGTGAATTACAACTTGTATGAAAAAATTTACATATGTTTCAAAACTAGCTTTAATTTTGGTACACATGTTGTTGGTGTCGTTTGTTTTTTAAGAGGTCTAAAGTCTGAAGTCTTATTTTAGTTATGATTAATAAAAGGTGGTGTGTAAAAAGGTCTGAACGATTCAGACTTAAGAGTTATTAAGAGGTTTTTAAAAAAAAAAAACAAACCCGTTGTATTATTACTAACGTTATCAAATGAAATACTAACTACTTTTTGAGATAAATTATAAAATGCAAAATTTCTTTTAATAATTTTAAACAAAAGATCACCCGTATGTGCCGCACCAAAATGTTCAAACGTGATAACATGTTTTACTAATTGCCACGATTGCGGTTAAATCCAATGTGCCGTTATGCATATATATATATATATATAAATGTGGTAAACTTGTGGCACGCCCCATACATCACACGTTAAAGAAACACAACTAGGCAAAAGAGAAAACATTTGTTGCATTTCATTTTGACATGTGTTCCACATTTTTATTGCATCACGTCTAAGAGTTTAACGACTTATCGGTTCGTAGCATGGTTAAAGAGGCTCCATTAAAGAATCCCACATGCTAGTGATGTGAGGGTTATTAGTCATTTTACATATTACTGTTGGAGAAATCGAACTGAACACGTTCCGAAAACAACCCAAATCGATGTTCCAAATTAGAACCGTATTGATTCAAGCAGAAAACGGAATTAACTATCGAGAACTTCGACGAACAAATAACCCAAACGATCGAAATAACAACTCACATATGTAAGTAAATGCAGAAAATAAAGGAGAAAAACGACACCCGATTTACATGGAAAACCCAAAATGGGAAAAACCACGAACGAAGGAGACCACCGAGAAGTTCACTATCGATTATGTTAAAGTACAAAGCTTGGAAGAATTACAATGGAGAGAAATCGGAAAAAAAAACCTCATCTAAAAATGGTTTCTATCTCTATGTTCTAATTTTTAGAGAGAGAAAAAGTGTTATCTCACTCTGGAAGAAAAACCATATGAATTTAAGTGGAAGTAAACCACCGAACCATGATCTCCTACTCACGTGAGACCCACATGGACAAATGAAAGAAAAATTGAAATAGCATGAAGGATCGTCCAAACACAGCGTTCAACGTGCCTTGGAAGCATTCGTTTAATTCGATATTATTTTCTTGTCAAAAACCCATATTTAATGTGCTAAAATGATAAAACCGAACTACATTAATTCGTTTTTATATTTTTTATCGGTTCGGAACAAGTTGGAGCGAAAAAGAACAAAACGAGGATTTTTGACAGATTTGCGCGACTGTGGCGTTTCGAGCAAATCTCACTCATCCGAGCTCCGTTTAAGACGATTCAAGATGATTTGGAAACCCAACACACAAACCTACGACTTTTAAGTTTTGAGTATTCGCAAGTTCGGAATGAATCTGGGTCTAAATCGATGTCGAAGACGAAATGAGGGTGCTGGACAGCAGGTTACAAGTTGTACAACAACATGTACAACCTGCCACAACATCAAAACAAAAGAAAATAAGGTGAGATTGGACTTTGGGTTTTTAATATGGACTTTTTATCCAAAGAAAAGAATAAAAAGAGAGGCAATGGGCTGAAATGAATATGGGCTCATGGTGTTGTTAAATAAAAAAAAGAAAAAAGGAATGAATATGGGCTCATGGTGTTTGATTAAAGTCCTAGGAGATTTATCTTCTTTTATTAGATGGTTAGGAGTACATGTGAATGATCTTGATGCTACTTTGTTGGCTAAAATTCTTGTCTTTTCGTTTTCTAGTTAATGCCTAGTTAAAAAAGTTAGTTATAAAGTTTTGGTTTTTATATGTTTAGTCGTTTAATTTAATTTCCTAAATCAAAAATCGTTTGAAGTAATGTATTTGTGCCAAGTAGATTTTTGGTTTTAGTTAGTGAGTTTTGAGCTTAAGTGATTAAATTGGGTAGTTAATCTTTGTGTGACACGTGCATTCGGTTTTGACACAAGTTGTTAATTTAACCACCGACTCCCTGAGAAGAACGATACCCGACTTACCCTATCACTAGGTTTGAGTTAGGTTTATAAATTTAAACATTGTTGTGCGTTTAACGACGCATGCATCAAGCTTGCATGAGGGGAAAGTAGCCATAAAGTCGCCCGCATGATTTTTCTTTTACCTTTCACAAAGTGGCTAACGAGAGTTCCAAGTGAGTTGAACTAGCATCAAAGTCGCTTTAGGCACTGTCATCCTCAAGTTTAGATTTTAGAAGCTATATTTTGAGACTAAACTTCACAATCTCCACCTTGGTGGCATAAATACGTCCAAACCAACAATAGAACACATATCTTTATAAAACATTGTTTACTTAAGCATTTTATGTTAAGCTCTTACTATGAAAATAACCATTATATCCTTTTATTTATTATAATTACTAAATATAGATTATTGTATACCAAATATATTATAATAATATATTTACATTACTAGCATTTATTTTATCGTATGTTATTATATTATAATTATAATATTGAATAATTATGATAGTAAATTTAGTATAGTGTTTTTGGTTAATTTATCATATCTATGTATTTTGGTGCATATTTTTGTTTATTATTACATAGATCCCTTACCTTGGGTAAAAAGAAAATATAGGTGGCAAATTGTGAAAGAATGAAGAGCACCCCTTGTCGCGTAAGGAATTTTTTTTTAAAGGAGGGTAAATAAGTAACAGGCTATCCGCTGACCATGGTAAGATTCGATACTATTGTTGTGTTTGGTCAATGTAGTAATAAGGGATAGATTTGATTTGGTAAATAAATATAGACAGATTAATCCATACAAACAGTTTTGTCTATACAAAACTTAACGAAAAACCAACCAAACATCACCTCATATTATTTTTAATTTTTTATGAATGGTTGAAGGGTAAGAGATAAAAAAAAAAAGAAAAATTTTAAAAGCGAGGTGAAGTTGTAAATTTTTATTAATGGTTGAAGGGTGTTTTGGTAATTATGAAAGAAAATATTGTGGGCCGGGCAGACAGGCTGAAGAGGAAAACAAGAGAAAGCAAGCAGCCCACCAGTCGATTGATTTTCTACAAACAACTACGACTGATGACTGACTCACTGACTGGTATCTTATTTATTTAGGGCTCAAATCTCAACACCAACACCATACGTTCTCGATCCCTCCGCTCTTAATAAACATCGTCGTAAGTTTGATCTGATCCTTTTTGTACCACTGAAACTGTTTTTGTTTAATCATCCTGATTTCTTTTTGTTTTTGTTTTTGTAGGGTTTAATCTGAAATCAATACTTAATTGTTAACCAGAAATGGCGACCAAGAAGAGTGTTAGTAGTCTGAAAGAAGGAGATCTCAAGGGGAAGAGGGTATTTGTTAGGGTTGATCTCAACGTACCCTTGGATGATACTTTCAAAATTACCGATGATACCCGTATTCGCGCCGCCGTTCCTACCATCAAGTACTTGATGTCTAATGGCGCCATAGTCATCCTCTCTTCTCATCTGGTACATACATACATACATCTACCTACTCTTTCATCT
Organism: Arctium minus; assembly: GCA_954870635.1. Lineage (NCBI taxonomy): Eukaryota > Viridiplantae > Streptophyta > Magnoliopsida > Asterales > Asteraceae > Arctium > Arctium minus. The sequence continues at coordinate 78,509,221 of OX941093.1, read as the reverse complement.
TTTATGCTATTATATATAATCCTAAACCAAGCTGCCTGCCTGCCTGCCTGCCTGTGGATATTGATTGAGTTTGATCTGTATCCATTTTCCTCTTCTCATCACCAATGTTTTGTATTAGATTAGTTGTAACTGAGCAAAGTATTTGAGACCGCACGCATGCCCACCTCTTTCTTTCTGCACCTGCTTCAGATCTTTAACATAGAGTAGCAACTTAAAGGCTCATAGCAGATCGCTTCTGCATCCTTATGATACACTTTATGTGTGGATTACTTGATTTTTTTTCCAAGTGTAATACAACATATTAAGCTTAGTTGGTGGTATCGTATGGATGCCACCAAGTTGGTTAGATCTAGTGTAGAGTCTTAAGGAGCCATAACCCAAACTCTTCGGTTAGTATTTATTTCAATGAGGATCTCTGCGTTTAATTTGTTTATGTTTCTATTATGAATTTGGTGACGGGTTTTTGAATGTTTCTGTCACTTGTGTCATAAAAATGTAATAACCTTTGTCAATGTAATAACCTTTGTCAAAAGATGAAGAGCAGTAGAGAACAAACAATTGTAGGAGATAAGTTGTTTATCATCTTTAATGAAACCCTAGTTTTTATAATCTCAAGTGTTATTTTATTTTAATTGCTGCTACCACTCTGAGAATTTCCTGGAACCGTCTTATAGTATACATATATGGTTCCAGTTCCACTTTTGGATGATTTCCTTTCTGTTTATATGCTTCCTACTCGAGTTACTATAGCTTGCTGGAAAGTGTACATGTAGTGATGGGTTTTCTTTATTTCATGTATTTGTTGTTTATAGGGACGTCCAAAGGGTGTCACTCCAAAGTACAGCCTGAAGCCACTGGTGCCTAGGCTCTCCGAACTCCTTGGACTCGAGGTTTGTTCAACCGTGCATCTCAACTCATGGATTTCTGGTTTTTGTCATTGCAAGTCAAGTGTAACTCTTTGTGCCTTGAATTTTATCATGTAACAGGTCAAGATGGCAAGTGACTGCATAGGTACAGAGGTTGAGAAACTGGTTGCTGAGACTCCGGAAGGGGGTGTTTTGCTCCTTGAAAATGTGAGGTTCTATAAAGAGGAAGAGAAAAATGATCCCGAATTCGCAAAGAAGTTGGCATCCCTAGCTGACCTGTACGTCAATGATGCTTTTGGCACTGCACATAGGGCCCATGCATCTACGGAGGGTGTGGCAAAGCATTTGAAGCCTTCTGTTGCCGGTTTCCTCATGCAAAAGGTTTGATTTTTAATCCTAAGAAGCCTTCGAGGATATACAAGTCTGGCACATATATCTCATTGGATGTTGAGCAAGCGTTGAAATTTGCATTTTCTCTTTTGAACCTGCATCTTTGGAAGTGCTAAACGACAACAGTTAGGGTTAACTATTGAATGGTCATTATGCCATGTCATGTTTCTAATTCTTTTCGTTTTTAGGAGCTTGACTACCTAGTTGGAGCTGTATCTAATCCTAAGAAGCCTTTTGCCGCAATAGTTGGTGGGTCAAAGGTATCCAGTAAAATTGGTGTGATCGAGTCATTGTTGGAGAAGGTTGACGTGCTTGTGTTGGGTGGAGGTATGATATTCACTTTCTATAAGGCCCAAGGGCTCGCGGTTGGTTCTTCCCTTGTGGAGGAAGATAAACTTGACCTTGCAACATCCCTTCTTGAGAAGGCCAAGTCTAAAGGAGTGTCTCTGTTGCTCCCTTCTGATGTCGTCATTGCCGACAAGTTTGCTCCAGATGCCAACTGCAAGGTTAGCTTTTTTGCTTGATTTACAATGTGGACTGTTTCACCTTTGTTGGGGAAAAGATTGTCACTTGTACGCTGTTAATCATTGCAGGTTGTTCCAGCATCTAGCATTCCTGATGGTTGGATGGGATTGGATATTGGACCAGATTCCATAAAGTCGTTTAGTGAAGCTTTGGATGCTACCAAAACCATCATATGGAATGGACCTATGGGTGTGTTTGAGTTTGAGAAATTTGCTGCAGGGACGGAGGTATGTACATACACATATAGTCTACTCTTTCAAGTTGCTTGTATGTTTTTTTTCATTTTTCAATGCATGGCACCACAGCTGAAGTTTGAGTATTTCTGAATTCATTACAGGCAATTGCAAAAAAACTAGCAGAACTTAGTGGGAAGGGAGTGACGACTATCATTGGAGGTGGTGACTCGGTTGCAGCGGTGGAGAAGGCTGGGCTTGCTGACAAGATGAGCCACATCTCCACCGGCGGTGGTGCCAGTTTGGAACTTCTTGAGGGAAAGACGCTTCCTGGAGTGCTTGCCCTGGATGATGCTTGAGCCTACCTAGTCTAAGCCTGTTGCGTTGTTTTGTTCTAAACCAGAACCAATTATATGTATGTCATGTCACAATGGAACTAAAGTTGTTTCAGGTTTGAAATTAATAAGTGCCATCACCATCACATGACTAGCTTTTGAGAGCATTCGAGTGGTTTTGAATTCAATGATCCTTTAGCACTAGATATTTGTTAGTGGAGGTCTCTCTTTTATTCAACGTTGGGTGATAATATTCGAATGCACTACTTTCTCTTTTATATGCAAGTGCAAAACACCACAAAAAACCCATCCACCAACTCAACTCTTTCATCAAATTGGCTTTGAGAATGTACCTCATCACACCAAATTAGGTGGAGAGACATCTTACTTATACATGGATAATTTACATTTTAGATCCTTGAAGAATTTAGACAAATACAACTACATACACTAGGTATTGAACATATACATAAATATTAAGTATGTCTAATATCCCCCCTCAAGCGAGACGGTGGCGGACCAATACGAAGCATTTCTTGAAAGAACTCAAATTGATGACGCGACAAGCTCTTTGTAAAAATGTCAGCCACTTGAAGCTTGGTACGGTATGAAGCTTACCGGATGACACAAGATCAATGTGTTTGGCACGTTTGTGAGAGACCGGATTTTGAGTAAGAAAAAGAGCACTCTGATTATCGCATAACAATGTCGGGTGATCTGGTGGAAGCGCATGAAGTTCTCGTAACAGATGAGTGATCCAAATAATTTTTGCAGCGGTGTTGGCCATTGCTCGATATTCAGATTCACAACTGGATCGCGAAACAGTTGGTTGTTTCTTGGCACTCCAGGATACAAGATTGCCCCCCAGGAATATCGAGTAACTATAAGTGGACTGACGGGTCTCCAGACATCTAGCCCAGTCAGCATCAGAATAACCCACAATAGTGGTATACGTTGGCCTGGTAAAGGAGAGGCCAAAAGAGAGTGTACCCTTGATGTAACGAAGAAGCCGCTTAACTGCCTGATAGTGAGAAGTAGTGGGAGCTTGAAGAAACTGACTAACTTGATTAACATACGAAATATCTGGACGAGTAATCGTTAAATACTGAAGAGCACCAACAAGAGATCGATAGTGCGAAGGATTGGGGTAAGGGTCACCACTGGAAATAAACGTCGTGTTGGAGGCAATAGGAGTGGTGACTGGTTTAACATCAAGAAGGCCAGCCCGAGCAAGAATGTCATAAACATATTTGGACTGACTAAGAAAGATACCACTGGACGTGTAAGTGGCTTCAAGTCCCAAAAAATAGTTGAGCCGACCAAGATCTTTGATGGAAAATTTTGTGTTCAAACGAGTGATGATAGAGCGAATGACTGTGACATCAATGCCGATAAGAATTAGATCATCAACATAGACCAATAAGTATAGCACACATGAATCATGTTTGAACACAAATAATGAAGGATCGACACGACTACACACAAATCCAGAGCTCGTTAAGAAAGCACTCAAGCGATGAAACCAAGCTCGTAGAGCTTGTTTAAGGCCATAGGGAGCTTTGTTAAGACGACACACATGATCAGGATATCGAGGATCAAGAATGTAACACCCGGAAATTCTCAAGGTAAGTATTTGTTCCCTTAATACATAAATTGTGTTTATCTGGAAATACGAACCTTTATATGCTTATGAACCTTATTTTAATGCTATGATGTTATCTGGTTAGTATTAAAGATGCATGTGTTTAGACCTCGCGCTCGTTTTCGATTTTGGTTAAGTTTTCGGGCCGTTTTGGGTTTGGCGCGAGAGTGCCACGCGATAGTGACATTGTCACTATCGTCGGGCACAATCGCTGAGAATGTACCGTGAGTGGGGGGAGTTTCGCGATAGTGACACGCGATAGTGACAATTGTCACTATCGCCGGACATACTCGTGGAGGATGTACCGAGGGTGTGTTTGGGTTCGCGAATGTGACTCGCGCACTATCGCCCGCGTGGTCTGGTCGATTTAAAACACCATTTCAGCCCCTATTCACTTCATAACTTCAAAAATCAGAACTAGGGTTTGGTTGAGAGCATTTTGGGGCGATTTCTTCACTTCTCCACTCTCTTACTTCATTTATTACATAGAGGTTGTTGGGGGTTTACAAGTATCTTATCAACTACTTCAAGGGTGCATTCAAGACCTAGCAATCAAGTGTTTGGAGTGTCAAGACTTCATTCTTCTCCATTTCATCTATTTTCTAGGTTTTGGTTCAAAACCTAGATAGTGAGTTTACTAACCCTTTGTTAAAACTAGATACACATCATAATCTTCTATTTGTTACTTTATCTCTATGTATTCAAATGTTTGGGGATTATTCATGATAATAGTTGGAAGATGCATATATATATGGGTGATTTGCCATGACTATTGTTATATGTATCATTATTTGGGATTTGTCTCATAGATACATAATGTGGGTACCTTGATATGTTAAATGTATGCATATACGGGCATGATGATGATTCTAGTTAGAACACCATTTTGTTGATATGTTTATATGTATGATGAGCATGATTTACATTGGGTCTTTTGTTAGACATCATGAGGATAAGGAGGTAATATTATACCCGTAGTTGGTATTGAATTATGTGGGTTGAAATATACCTAAAGGACCCCTTATAAATGTTATGTGGACGAACCAAGTCAGTACACTAGGAGGAGATAGTCTTGGGCGCCACTGTGATGGTATGTGCCTAGACCTCCGCCATTCGGGGAATTTTCTTAGCGATAGTCTTCGGGTGGGCCGGGCCTTTGGGGTGTTTCTTGTTAAGGGCATCAAGGTATATCGACTCTTGGGTAGGACTTGATTGGTGTTATGGGTCTCCCCTATTGACTCCACATTTGTTGAACTATGGTTAACTGCTGATAAAAAATATGCCTTTTCATTCATACTCATTATTGTTCAACTCACTAGGCTTTTTGGCCTAACACTTGTTTGGTGTCGATGTGTATCTCGGGTTTTAGCGGCAGCGGTCTTAAACAGGTTTAGTTGCATTGGGGTGAGAGCTTGGGGAATTGCACATGGACGCGTTATACTTTTGGATATCGACCGTTTGGGTCTATAGATGACAACCCTTTTTGTAATCTCTTTTCTAGATGTAGAAATTAGATTAGTTGGTTGTTGTTTTTGTCCGTTAAATTACAATTGTGATTAAACATGTTATTTAATTATATATTCCCCATTTTTGGGAGGCTCTTGCTATGGCAATTTTAGTATACCTCATGTCCGTTTTTCGGATTTTTGTTATCCCTATTTTTAGGGTGTTACAAAGAAATCCCGGAGGTTGCTCCATGTAAACGAGATTACTTAATGTACCATGAAGGAAGGCATTATTAAAATCAAGATGACGAAGAGGCCAACCATGGATGACTGCTAAACACAAGACACTACGAACCGTAGATGCTTTCACAACCGGACTAAAAGTATGAGAGTAATCAATTCCCGGTAGTTGACTAAAACCTTGCGCAACGAGATGAGCTTTATGTCGGTCAATCGTTCCATTTGCATGATACTTAGTTCGAAAAACCCATTTACAACCGACCACATTGCGATCAACAAGCCTAGGCACCAAGGTCCAAGTTTTGTTAAGATGAAGAGCAGTCATTTCAGCATTCATGGCATCTACCCAATGCAAATCCGAAGCTGCAGATTCATAGGTGGTCGGATCACGACGAGCAAACAATGCAGAATGAAGACCAGATTTGATGGTGTGAGAAATATCTGCTCGATGCTTTGGTTTAAAGATCCAGACTTTAGCCCGTCTAATCATAGGGTGAGTAGGAGCGAGTGAAGGAACAAGAGGGTCAGATGGCTGTGTGGATGTGTTTGGTAAACTGGAGGCAGGTGTAGACGAGGTGGATGTATCAATCGGAACAGTAGAGTGAATTGTTTGGGTCGGAGAGGGTGGATGGGATTGTTCCGAAGATGTTGGATGTGATTGGGCCGGAGGCGACTGGGCCACAGGAACATCATCAGAGGTCGTAGGTAATTGGGCTTGAGTTTGGCAGGTGGAGTTGAAGATGGAGCAGTAGCCGGGAAAGGTTGAGAATGCGGGATATCATCTCGAAATGCAACCAAAAGAAGGTCATTAGGTGAAGCCTTAGATGAAGAGCCACTAAATGGAAACGAAATCTCATCAAACTTGGCATGCCGAGTAACATAAATACGGGACAAAACAGGCACAAGACATTGATAGCCTTTATACTGTGTAGAATAACCAAGAAAGATGCAAGGAAGGCTGTGTGGTGATAATTTATGATATGCATAATCTTGTAAGTACGGATATACCCGACATCCAAATGGTCGAAAAAGATCATAAGAGGGAGCTCGAGAAAACAGTGTTTCAAAAGGCGGCGTATTTTGTAACACCCGAGTAGGTAGCCGATTAATGATAAAGACGGCGGAGCTAAATGCATGAACCCAATAAGAGGAAGGAACGTGCCCATTAAATAACATAGCAAGTCCAGTTTCAACAATATGACGGTGCTTTCGTTCCACCCTCCCATTTTGTTGTGGGGTGTACGGGCATGAGATTCGATGAAATGTACCATTTTTATCAAGCAAACTTCGAACATGATGATTCAAAAATTTTGTGCCTCCATCACTTTAATAAACTTTAATTTTAGATGAAAATTGCGCTTGAACAAAGTTAATAAAAGTCCCAAATACCACATGAAAGCTTGACTTGGTTTTGAGCGGATAGAACTACATAAATCGAGAATAATCATCCACGAAAGCAGCATAATAACGATAACCATCAATGGAGTCAACCGGTGACGGTCCCCATAGATCACAATGAACCAAATCCAAGACATGTAAAGCACGCTTATCATTAAGTTCAAAGGGTAAGCGATGTGCCTTAGCTAATTGACAAGGCGAACATACAACGAGTGATGGTAATAAAGACTTCACCGATACATGACCCAATTTATTCAATAGAGAAATAGTGTCAAAAGATACATGACCCAAACGAGAATGCCAAAGTTTATATGACGCCTTGAATTTCGAAGCCGTAAATGCTTGTGGTTCATGAGAGAGAATATATAACCCTTGTTCACAGCGACCCCTTGCTAGAACCCGCTTCGTTGCTCGATCCTGAATATAATAATTAGGGTGGGAAAACAAAACGTCCACACTATTATCAGTAGTTAATTTACTAATAGACAATAAATTCTTGGTAATATTTGGGACTACCAAAACATCTCGTAACCGAACATTATTATTAATGATAGATTGACCAATATGAGATATGAGGAGAGTGTTACCATCCCCAAAAGTGACCTTTGCATGTCCATCATGAGTAGGTTGGGTCACAGAACTTGCGGAGGATGCCATATGGTCGGTAGCACCGGAATCAACAAACCAATCCGGGACATTCGTTGTAACATGACACTGGGCATGAAAAGCCTTTGCTAAATCCGTATCCGAACCGGGTCGATGAGTGGCATATGAAGAAAGATGTGGACACGTACTAGCATAGTGACCATCCTTACGACAAAATTGACAATGCGGAGGACGTCGACCGCGACCACGACCACCCCTATTAAATTGACCACCACGACCACGAAAGGAATTAGGCGGCCTGGTGGCAATCGAGAAAGCCACAGGAGGGGAAGCAGTCCCATGCAAGGATTGCAAAAACAATTCATGAGTTTCTGCTTGAGCAAGAAGGTATCATAGAGTGGTGGGAGACCGAGAGGCTCTAATGAAGAGAAAGAACCATATGCTCTGATACCATGAGAATGTAACTCATCACACTAAATTAGGTGGAGAGACATCTTACTTATACATGGATAATTTACATATTAGATCCTTAAAGAATTTAGACAAATACAACTACATACACTAGGTATTGAACATATACATAAATATTAAGTATGTCTAATAGGCTTGCAGCTCGCAGGCAAACATGGGAATTGATCAATTGAATATAAGATCCAAATATCTAACCAAACAAGTGCGAGATCCTCATAATGGACTGAAGTTAGAACCAAACCAGATGTAAAATCTCTAGAAAGGAAACAAATGTAATCGATTATTTTCTTGCAACAAACACAAATTTTGATTTTAGGATGAGAATCGGTTAAATAACATTTTAATGAAGAACAAATCAAAAGGGATCGCGTGGCCTAATGGATAAGGCGCTCGCCTCCGGAGCGGGAGATTGTGGGTTCGAGTCCCATCGCGATCGAAATTTTAGAACTTGGGTATCTTGTTTTTAGACTCATTCTCTCTGTTTTCTAAAATTTAAAAAAAGTCAAAGATATGTGTGAAGTCTCTCTCCACATTAATTTAATCCATTTGTTTTTGTTTTTAATGCTAAATGTTTTAGAGTATTTTTATTTATAAAATCAGACATTCAATACAACTCAAGGAAATAGAAGGAAAGAAAATAAACTTTCATGTTCTCGAGTAGGAGAAAAAGGAAGAAAAATATGTCAACTTTACCAATATACCCTTATTTATTCAAATTCAATAGTGAAATGTAACTAATGAGTATGTGTGTAATTTTATAAATATTTTTATTTTTTTCTAAAAAAAATTTCTTTCCTTTCCTTCTGTTTCCTCTCACATTGGGAGGAAAATCAGTAATATTGTCCTTCCCTTTCCTTTCCCTCCTTAAAAAAAACTCGAGAACACAACATTTTTTATTTCCCTCCTACTTTCCTTCTCTTTTCTTTCCTTTCTCTCCTTAAAAAAACTCGAGAACACAACATTAGTCTTGTCCAGTGAGCAATGTAAGGCATAAATTAATAAAAACTACTTTCAACTTCTAAAACTTTCTTTCCACTCATTTTCTTGAAGAAAACTCAAGTGTTATGTTCCATAAGGAAAACCCATATTGTAGCCTTTTAATTTACGTTGTTATGCTTGCGGAAAGGTAACAAGATCACAAAACTAAACCAAGTTATTTGAAATTTTCAAAAGTATAAATGTTCTCGAAAGCAATCATCTTTGTTGTTCTTTTGCCAAAACCATGTCATGTTAGTAATTTTTTTTAATTATACGAGAAATTACAACAATTTCAAACACCATGGTGATGATGCAAAACAAAAGGATGAAGAAAATAAGTTGGCATAGTTACCGTTTCCAGTACCTACCTGACTGTAATTAGTTATTATATCTCCGTCAAAAGAAGACATTAAATTCCATAAACTGTTAGCAGATGACAACTTTACTCTGTACATGTTGGGCTTGTTGCAATCATATGATTTGAGCATTATCATCAGCCAACGACTAAAATCCAAACCTTTGTTTCTATTGAATTGGGATTAGCATTATCATCAGCCAGATCAAAGTTTGTATGTATGATCTTCATCTCTCCATCATCTTTACCATGGGTGCTGAAACTGCTAGTCCTTGGATAGGATCCTAATGCTTTCAAATAACAGTATCCTAAACCATGTTTAAATAATTGAAATGACAAAAAGATCACAAATTGTGCATGTTAATGCAGTAACTCAGTACAGGAAGGAAGGGATCATGGGGTTTCACGCAGCTTAAAAAACTTGTACATGGAGCATAAAAGGATGAACATCTTAATTTTATATATAGATAGATTACAGCGCAAGGTATTCCATCTTCTACATTACAGCGCAAGGTATTCCATCTTCTACCTCCTGCATAAGAAGAGGAGTATGGGAGCTAATGGTCGGTTCAACATTTGAAGCTTGCAGCATATCCACTTATCAACTGGCAATCCAGAAGCGAATCCTTCCACCATCTCATATTCTTCCCTGCATGCATTCACCAACATCTAATCTCAAACATCATTTTTTGGTTTAAGCAGTTTTTTCAGATAATATTACTATTACTATTACTATATATGCACAGAATCCGAATGAATGCAATATTACATCCCACCAGGATGCCCCACATAAACCATCATGCTGATAACACCTCCAGCTGCTACAATTCTGGTTGCAGCCTCCATTCCTAATAGGGTTGTTTCTGATTTAGTAATTACTGTTTTGTCACCTCCTGGAAGATATCCCAAGTTGAACGCAACTAGCCTATCAAATATCACAACAAGGGGTTTAAGAATACAAATTATTGATATAAATCCATATGTACATGAAATATCTCTTCTGTGTACCTTACTGTCACACCCCTTGGAACAACTTCTTCCATTTTGCTGTGACAGGTAGCAAATAGCTTTACCATTTCTTTCTGGAAAGAATCAAAACCATTGACTCACTCTCATTGCACATTTTTTCAGTCTAACATATATATATATATATATAGATAGATTTCTGTCATGTGTTGCTTTTCAAGACTAGCTCCTCCTGATATATAATAGACGTAACCAAGAAGCATGGTACACAAAATATATATTAATTGTAGTCAAGAATTGAGAAAAGTGGCACCTCACATAATCCATCCAACAAAGACATGGTATTCTTTAATGCCGTTTCTTGAATGTCCATTGCATAAACACGACCACTATGTGACTTATCACTCACCATATTCAGCATAGCCAATGTATCATAACCATTTCCGCAAGTGGCATCCACAACTGTGTCTCCTTTCTGGACGACATGCTTCCAGACACTGTATTCACACAGGACATGATGTAAATTAAGATCATACATGAGTGACACTTGGCATATCGATCTGTTATACAGAAGCAGGGTTAAGATTAATAGGTCTACGTTATTGTTGAATCGTAAGAATGATTTATATCTTCTTCAAGTGTGGGTGGGTGGGTAATATATAGAAAAGAGTCCTCTGATTTGTTTTGCATCTTCTTGTTTGGTAGCAACAGGCAATATCTCTGAAACAGTCTGTCTGTCTGTCAAGCTTTAAATCTTGATTTACTGCTGTTGTGTTAAATGTTGAAACTTAATACAGTTTGACTCAATTCACACTCACCAATTGATTGATCCCCATAAAGGAAAATGCTTTTCCACCTAACACAGTTTCTAATAAATCTTGATAACTAGTATATGTTGAAGATGACATTTGCAAAGTATGGAATTATATATATAAGATGATGAATGGTTTTAAAAGGAGGTAGGGTAGGGTGAATGAAGTAGCTACGAGTGAGCAACTTGAGTGGCCTTCTTCTTTCCGAAAATATAATCCATCATCACGCATTCTAGACCTAGAAAAACAGAATATTTAAACCCATCAAGAGTTGAGTTTTAAATCATCAAGAAATTATATAGTCAGTCAGTGAGTCTAGCATACCAGATAGAGGAGAGTCCTCCTCAGCCTCAGGCTCAGGGTGAGGAAGATTAATGTGAGATGATTTGGAAGCGAGATTATGAGAGGAATATTTATATGAGGAAGAGGAAGAGAGAAGAGAAATAGACAAAATCTTGGTGCCCAAAACTGGATAACATCGCAAACTCATCATCATCTTTTGTCCAACTGCAGCAAATGGTAGATGGATTGTTAATTATGAGAAACAGAACTGAAACTACGCCTCACACCTTCATTTCTTGTGGATTGGAAGGATTCCTCCGATCTCTCTAATGCGGTGCGCCTGCAGTCTCTAAAGAAAGAAAAGCAGCAGGCAGTAGTATACCTAAACCATAAATATATAATACTACTCTTTTATCTTTTTCAAAAAACAAAACAGAACAACCCAAGTATTTATTATCTATCATTCATTTCATACGGACTAAAACCATCATTTCCAAAATAATATAAAATTACAGATCAACAAACTTTTTGTTTAATACTCGACTATCCTTAATGTTAAGATCCAATATTTTGCACGTAATCTTGAATTCCTTTGTTGTTACCGAAATAATTATCTAATACATTTTAAATTATTGAAAGGGGTCCAAGGGGATCTTTAATTAATTTTCACTATATATTATAAAACAAATTAAGAGAGATAAAATTAATATTAAAGTGGTGATTCATAGGGGTGAACATCGGAACCGGGTACCTGCTTTTGGAACCGGAACCGCTCCGGAGCTGCTGGTTCCGGAACCGGAACCGATGCGATTGGTTCCGGTTCCTAAAATACGGAACCGATTAAGACCGGTTCCGGTTCTAGTTCTCATTTTTTTGGAACCGATACCCGCTGGGTACCTGCCGGAACCGACGGATGCTCGTTGTTTTTTTTTTTATAATTATTTTATATGTTTAAAAAACTATTACCATTTAAGGTTCATTTCCTTTCATGATTCTCAAATTCACATTACAATTACACACTTTCATTTGTAAATGGCTGCTCCCGCCTCCCACATCACCATTATTTGACGTAAAAAATGTAATGAAAGTCGTTTTATTACGATCAAGACTCGAGAGTGTCTACGTTGTTTATGTAATAGTTAGTTTTTGTCGGATTAGTTTTCACCATTTGTTGTATTTATTACTTTAAGTTGGTATTTTGTTGTTTGCACTAGACTTAAAATTTTAAAATTACTTTTTTATTGTATTAAATGTTAAAATTTAAAAAAAAATTGTAACCGGGTACCCGGAACCGGTTCCCAGCGGTTCCGGTTCCGGTTCCTTCATCCCAGGAACCGCCGGTTCCGGTTCCATGAAATATAGGCGGGTACCCGGTTATGCTCATTCCTAGTGATTCATTTGATTTTATATGGTGAATTTAAATAAGGGGTGACTATATCGACCTAGCTAGAAGAATCGAAGCGGTTCTAGATATTACTACTCTCTCTCTCTTTCTCTCTCTCTCTCTCTATATATATATATATAGAGAGAGAGAGAGAGGTTGGTTCAAGGGAAGACCTCAAAAAAGGGAAAATTGAGGATCATTCTGGTAGCCTTTAATCTGGACGGTATACATTTGTACATACAAGTAATTTAGAACATGCACACGTGCATATGCACAAGTGCATAATATGCATTTGTGCATAAAAACCAAAAAATAAATTAATTACTTGTATGCACAAGTGCATAACATCCAGATTAAAGGCTATCAGGGGTTCCTCATTTTTCCGTTTTTTTGAGGTTTTCCCCTGAACCTGACTCTCTCTCTCTCTCTCTCTCTCTCTATATATATATATATATATATATATATACCATATTATAAAGCACAGATAAAAAACTCTTAAATACAAATTATTAGGCACAAAGTACCATCATTTTATGCAATATTTTAAAAATCTTTTAATTTACAAGTATCAAAGCACAAGATACATATTACTAATACAAGCTTCTAACACCCACCAATTTGGTATGTGCAAGATCTTCCTTTTATGCAGACCTTTTCATATATCACTATTAATTAATATATTATATTACTATAATTTTGTTTTAATTATATTATTAAATATGTAATTGGTTTATTTTTTCTAGGTGTCATTAAAATATATAAGATAATAATTGAATTCTAAAAAAATACTAAATTTTTTTATATAAAAAACATTATATTATTAAGTCTAAATTAAACAAATTTATAAAAAAACATTATCATTTTCTCAAAACCATCAAAAATCGTACTGTAAATCGACAAAAAAATAAATTTAAACATTAAAATTGTAATGTATCTCGCTGCATTGCACGAGTACGCTTCTAGTATATATATAATATGTATATATTAATTAGTCAAGCTTCCAACGAATATATAAATAATTAAATAAAAGCAAGTTTCCTCCACAAATTTCCTTCCTTGATTTTGGGTTTAATTAATTAATACTATATATAGGGGTGTAAATAGGTCGGGCTAGGTTGGGTTCGGGTTCAACCCATTTATTAATTGGGTTGAAAATCTCAACCCAACCCAACCTGTTTAATTAAATGGGTTGAGATTTTCAACCTAACCCAACCTGTTGGGTTGATGGGTTGGTAGCGGGTTGACCTGTTTATGATTATCTCAACCCAACCTGTTAAATAAATGGGTTGAATCTGTGTTGACCCATTTAATTTTAAAATTGTAAATGAAATAAAAATGCTTAAACTACTTCCTTCCACGACAATGGAACTGAAGTCGATTAAGTTAAGATTATAAATATATATAACTAACAATGGAACAATGGAACTGAAGTCGATCAAGTTAAGATTATAAATATATATCAAGTTATGAACTGAAGTCGATCAAGTTAAGATTACAAGTTTACCGTGAACAATGAAACTGAACTCGTCGTGAAGCCATGGAACAGAGGAAGAGGAGAGGAGTCGCCGGTGAAGAGGGAGGAAGATCTGCGCCAACGACGTATGAGGGAAGAGTGAGGAGAGGAGGCTGGAGGCGTATGTCGTTTCAAATTAGGAATAAGATTTATTGATTTAGTCGATTAGAGTTTTTAACTTTCAAATTTCAATATAGAAATTATTTTTTAATCTTTAATAATTATATTAAAATATTAGTTGTATTAAATATTGATTAATAATTAAAAATTAAATATTAAATATTAGGTAATATTATAAATGGGTTAGAAACAGATTGTAAATGGGTCGAAATCAGGTTGAAAACAAGTTGAAATTTTCAACCCAACCCAAACCTAATTAATAAACGGGTTAGGCGGGTTGACCCATTTAACTTAAATGGGTTGAAATTCTCAACCCAACCTGCTAATTTTGGGTTGGGTTCGGGTTGGATTGACGGGTTAGATCACTTTTTGCCACCCCTAACTATATAGCAGTTAACCCTTGACAGACACTTGAACTTAATTTGGAGTTTTACACTTTCAGGAAGCCCAATTCTGTTGACCAATCTTTTTTTATGGATCCATAACCGGTTAAAGCTTAAAAATGGAAATCACTTTAAGGAATAGGGCCAATGTTTGTTTGGATAGGTCCTTTGGGTTTGCCAATCCTCGTGTTGCACTCCTCTTATTCTCTTTTCACAATCCATTAATTGGACATACTATATATAATTACCCCCATGAATATCACTTAACATATAATAATAATATATCTACATACAATTTCACTCTCCTTTTCCTGTGGTTATGTACCTACATTTATATATGCACTTCCAATATAATTGAAGATCGATCTGCTAAATGCAGTTTCATTAAGGATTGCTTGGATGTTCCAAATAGAGCTGCACAGAAAATGGATCCATATTCATGGACTTGATGGGTGTTATAAGAGGAGGTTGTTCCCACTGCTGTGTACCCGTCGGAATCCACCTATCTTCTGCATCCTTTCTCATACCAGCCTCAGACCCAAAGTAACCTGTTATTTCCCACCTCCAATCTGTATATATATATATATACAGACCTTTATATATTCAGTTTCAAAATCTCTCTCTCTCTCTCTCTCTCTATATATATATATATATATATATATATATATATATATATATATATATCTGACTTATATATTTACCTTCAGAATCTGCAGCCACCTTAGAAGAAGAAGAAGAAAGGGACAGCTTGATCAAGAATGATCTCAGGGAGGACTCCAGGTCCATCATTGCCCCATAAAATTGCTTCTTCACATTAACCTTGAATATAAATCTCTCCAATGGAATTTTGTGACTGTTGAAGAAAATGACTGCAACTCTCTCAACCATCCCCTAAATAATATATAATAAATGTACATGTTACTTCCAGTGTATGTGGATGAATGACAAGTGCACTACTATACTAGTTTAGTTATTTACAAGAATGGAAAAAGAACACCAATTCATTCTCTTGAGAGGTCCATTTAACAACAAATATATATATATATATATATATCAACACATAAGATATGAAACTGAGAATAAAGGAGGGGTCTCTTATTCCAAAAAAAAAAAATAAAATGAAACTTGACATGTTATAAAAACTAGAAAAGAAGGTTAAAATTTGTTGTATATGATACATGACATACACATAGAGAGAGATAGATATTGATTACTTTTGTTATCCATATGTTATATGAGCAGTAGCATATTAATATAAAATTAGAGTTGATAATTATGTATGAAAAATTAGAAGCAAAATACAGTTGAAGATGAAAGGGAGGGGAGAAGAGAAGGATGCACCTGTTGGATGTAAGGAAGAAGATGATTGAGGGTATTGTGAATATAATGATTAAGGTGTGGGTGTCGAGCCCTGTGAACCACTAAATTCATATATCGACGCCTTTCAAAAGCACCTATATAGAAATTGGAAACCCTAGGTAAGGTAAGGTAAGCAGTAGTCTGATTATATAATTAGAAATTGAAGAGTTTTTAAATTAACCGGATGGGTATATTCCTTTGAGGAAGACGATGGATGTAATGGCAACTTGAAGAAATTCAACAAGTAGACGTGACGTCTCCCCTGGCCCTGCTGCTGCAACAAATTTACAGGAAATTCAACAAGTCAAGTAGACTAGAGATGAATGAATGAATGAATAGTGAGTTCAATTAGCCATTACTTACTTTGAGGAGTAGGAGAATGGCGATCCATCAAAACCAACAGACTTCAAATTCATATAAAGCAGAAGCAGTCTCCCCTTCCCTTATAAGTAAATTGTTACTTCCAACCAACCAACCAACCAATTCCAAAATATATGATCGATCTAATCAGTTGGGCCTGGCCCGAATGTAAATGGGCCTGGACTTAATTTGGTGAAGGTTTGTTTGTTTGTTTCTTGCTTATAATTATATCTCCATCTGTATGTATCTCTTATCTATTCCTTGTTTTATTACTTTTTCACAACAATGGTTTCCTTGGCAGCTGCTCCTTGTAACTTCATTCACAAATCAATCATCATACATAATAATTATCATATAACCAGTCACTGAATGCTGTTGCTGTTTCATATTGCTTAAAGGAAAAAAAAAATGGGTAAAGGACCCAAACTATGATTTCAATTTTCTTCTGATACAACGGTTTTAGGTGTGTGTTAGGATCAATAATTAATTTAGCACATTTGCTAGGCTTTTATTATATATATATATATTGCTGGGTAATAAAGAGATAAGAATTATGATTGCAAGTAAAAAAGAGCATGGAGATGAAAAATACACTGATTATATATAAGCAAGTAAAAAATGAAAGAGAAAAGTTGATAAATACACTAATTGATCCATAGAAATTTGTATCTTTGCATATCAATCCTCTAAGATTGTCAAGTGTTCCCATCCCATGTGCCATTGCCTTGCCTACTGAATCCCTTTACCTGTTGTAGGCTGTACTAGCAAGCTTGAATTTGAACTCATCCCATGCACAATTGTTTTCATTCCTTGTAGTTTTATTATCCATAAAAGAAAACATAAACAGGGAACCTAACCATCAAGGATTGCTGATCAACACACTATTAAAAATGCCCAAGCCATCTCCAAGTATCATTTCTTTTAGGACCTGACCTGGCCTGGGTTTTATGATCAAACATCCATCTTGTTACCCACTTTGAAACTACAACACAAACGAAACTTAATGAAACCGTAATTACAATAACAGAAACACGAGATAGATAGTAAACAATTATATAGAAAATAAAACATCTGAGTTTGTAAATAAAAGTTGGATTTTTAAAGCTGTGTTACCTACTAAGGAAGGAAGGCATGCAGCATGGTGCTAAATAGAAAACTTTTGAGTAGGAAGGAAGGAAGGAATATATAAGAGACTAATTAATACTAGTGACTTAAATATGATTATTACTCTTTAATTTCTGAACCAGCAGCAGCAGTACCAACCAACCAACTTACAGCTTGTCCTCAAACTCGGAGAGTGGTGTGAGCTGCTCCTTCAAGCCTTTTCTCTTGCGGATGTTGGCCACAAGTGTGTTTGCCTGAGACCCAGGTTCCAATGGATCAGAAGACATCATGTCCCAGTGATCAAATACAGATTGCGGGAAGGCTTGCCCTGAAGTAGCTGCTCTCAAAGCACCAGAAAATCCAAACGACTCAACAACAGGCAGGTAAGCCTTAATGTTGTAGAGTGGGGTACCAGGCCTCTGCATCTCCTCAAACACATGCCCACGCCTTTGATTCAGCACGCTGTAGATTCCACCAAGGGCCTGTTCAGGTGCCTGAATCTCAACCAGATACACCGGCTCCAGTAGTCGCGGCTTGGCTGTCAACTGGGAAGCATATATCACTCTCCTGGCTGTTGGAATAACTTGGCCACCACCCCTGTGAATGGCATCCGCATGAAGAACAACATCACACACTTCAAAGCAAATACCCCTCATGTTCTCTTCTGCCAAAGCACCTTCCT
The DNA here is from genome assembly GCA_954870635.1 of Arctium minus. NCBI lineage: Eukaryota > Viridiplantae > Streptophyta > Magnoliopsida > Asterales > Asteraceae > Arctium > Arctium minus. The sequence goes on along the minus strand of OX941093.1, from coordinate 78,490,832 downwards.
TTGATGCCCACTGGAACCCAGCAACCACTGAATCCTTTATTTCATTCAAATACTGGACTCCCTTACACATGTCCACAACCATGTTGGGCCCTGTTGTCTCAGGACCAAAGCACCAGATCTTTTTCGCCAGATCCTTATCCCATCCAAATTCCTCAGCCAAGATCTTTGCACGAGCCTTAGGCTCGTCCCTTGGACCAATCCGCCCTTCATCAATAGCCTCCGGAAGCCCTTCCTCCATGGGTCTAGCTTCCATGTACAAACGATTGTGCTTGTTGGGGGACTTGCTCATAACAGTCCGACATGATTTCTCAAGGACGGTTTCACGGAAGGACACAACTGGATCTGCAACCACAATCTCGGCACCACCCATAAAATCCTCCTGAAGGTCTTTCAGACAGATTTCAAGATGGAGCTCTCCAGCACCGGCAATGATATGTTCACCAGACTCCTCGATGGTACAAACAACCATAGGATCGGACTTGGCTAGACGCTTCAGACCCTCAACAAGCTTGGGAAGGTCAGATGCAACCTTACACTGAACAGCAACACGCACGACAGGCGAGACAGAGAACTTCATGGCACGAATGGGATGAGCATCGACTTCTTTCTCACCTGTCAATGTTGCATTCTTGGTGATGAACTGGTCTAAACCAACCATAGCAACTGTATTTCCACAAGGCACATCCTCTACGGTTTCTTGCTTCTTCCCCATCCAGATGACAGTCCTCTGAACACCCTTCACATACAGATCCTTCTTCTCACCAGGGACATAGTTAGGACCCATGATCCTCACCTTCATACCAGTGGAAACCCTCCCAGAAAACACGCGTCCAAAAGCAAAGAACCTTCCTTTGTCAGATGCAGGGATCATCTTTGATACGTAGAGCATGAGAGGGCCATCACGGTCACAGTTTCTGATGGCATTGGCATAAGTATCGTCCAAGGGACCCTCATACAAGTTCTCAACACGATATCTCTGAGCAGTGTGAGGGGAAGGAAGGTGAAAAATCATCATTTCAAGTAGGGCAGTGGCAGCAGGTAGCCAGTTCTGCATCACACGCTTCATCAAAGCCTTACCCATCAACTCTTTCTCATCGGACTTCATGTTAACACCAAGCTTGGCCAGCATAGGCCACAGCTTATCTTTCTGGTCATTCATACAGATGCTGATGATCTGCTTGATGGGGTCATAGCAGAACTGAACAAAACCACGCTTGCATGTTGGGGAACCCGTGTTCTTGTTGGTCCACTTTTTAGTTTTAGGGTCAAAATAGTTCTCTCCCCAGAGCCTTTCCATCATCTTGGACTCGTCCACACCAAACTTGGATGCATACATCTGGGCAAAGTTGGTGAGGGTAAAAGCCCAGCCGTGCAAGCCAGCAGAGAAAGCGACAGTACCTTTCTCGGGGTAAACCATGACATCACCAAGAAGGGGGTCTTCATATGTGGCCATAATGACATTGGCATTTTCGATAACCCTCTGGAATGTCTGGTAGGCCTCTTCTCCGTCGACCTGAAGCTCAAGGAAACACCTGTCCATCTTGTTGACGGTTAGGACAGGTCGGATCCTCTCTCCAAGGGCTTGTCGGAGGACGGTTTCTGTCTGGACACAGACACCTTCAATACAATCAACGACAACCAATGCACCATCGGTAATACGTAGAGCAGCAGTAACTTCAGAAGAGAAGTCAACATGGCCAGGTGAATCAATAAGATTGATGAGGTACTCATTGCCGTTACGTTCTCCCTTGAAGCTCTTGAGAGCTTCGTCGGTCATCTCATAGTAAAGGGAGATACCAGTGGACTTGATGGTAATACCACGCTCTGCTTCATCAGCACGGGTATCTGTCATACGGACATCACCAGCAACTTCTTGGGCAATAATACCAGCAGCAGCCACAAGAGAATCAGTTAAGGTGGACTTACCTATATATATTCATTCAATTACAAAACAAACAAGTCATTACAACTTACTTACCAATTGTGTAACTAAAAAATGACTAGTTAGTTACCATGATCAACATGAGCAATAACAGACATATTACGGATATTGTGCTTGTAATCCATAATCCTGCGAAGCTCATCAGCTGTGAACTTCACCTGTTGTGATTAGTTAAATTCAATTAATAAATAAATGGTAAAAAAGAATTGATCATCTCAAAATTAAGAAAATGAAATTACCATGTTGCCAGCCTAGCTAGTGTTACTGCAACAAAATGCAGTTAATATGATGCCCCTTCAATTCCACCAAAAGTTGCTGCCAAGAGAAAGAAAGATAGATCGAGTATACTATTGGTTAATTAAAACACAAGACAATATTCATAGAATTCATATACTATTGAATTAATTTATATGATTGTAGATGGTAATTAATACTGGTAAATGAAATCCACAGACATATCCATTTTTTGATGAGCTGAAAAGAAGTAGCTAGGCAGCCATGATAAACAAAAATAATTAAGTTGAATGAATCGATGATTTAATAGAAAGGGAGATATGAACGTAAGGAAACATCGATCAATTCAAATAACTGAAAACAAATGAAGCTATGGTGACAAGTAACAAAGAAAGGAAGGAAGGAAGGGAAAACTAATAATTAATTTGATGTTAGACACAAATATATACCAGATCAAGCAGATGATTATGATTATGATTATTATTATTAAAACATGATGGTTGGTAAAACCACAAATTGAAAAGTTGAATAAGACTAATGGAGTGATAGTAGATCAACAAATTAAAATTAGTTAGATTGAAACAGAGAATATGACATAAATTAATTAAGAAGAAAAAGAAATTATTAATAGATAGAATGAATGAATGAAAGAAAGAAAGAAATTAGAAAGAGAAATAGGAATAGTTAATCACCGGAGATGGAGCAGCGGAAGGAAGGAAGGCAGATATGAGATGCAGAAGACGATGATGAATGGGTGAAAATAAGCAGAGAAAGAACAGAAGAAGGTGGCGAAGTAAGAGGAAGTCTCACCTTTGCTCTTGACTTGCAACAAACCAACACTTTTTTTTTTTTTTTTTTAATTCTATTTTAGAGTAAATTATTTTTAATTCCATTTCCATTTCCATTTATTTATATATACAATACAGTTATGGCATGATATGCTATTACTTGGTGTCCAAGTTTGAAATCCTACTTTAATTAATATACATACTATTACTATATATATATATATCTCAACGGATCCTTGGTCTCCAAGTTTGATTAGTATTGAAAATAAAATTTATTTTCCTTTATAATAACACCATGCATATTTGGTAGTTGAAACATTCAATCATCTGTTTTTTTATATGACTAGTGTTGAGCCCGTGCATTGCACGGGAGGATAAATTTTTTGTTGGAATATTGAACCGAGTTAAAATGAAATGTAATTTCTCTGTTAACAGTTAATGAAATACAATGTGAAAAACGAATGTATTTTCATAAGTGGTTAACTTGCATATATTCTTAATCGTTTGTTGTTATAAGTTTGTGCAATAATATTGATAATAGTTTTGTATTATATTATTTAAAACTCAAATGACATGTCTCACAACATATTTATCTGACTATTGATTTCAAGACCTCATAGTATTAATCGATAAAAATAAAGATATGTATATATATCTTATTCCCCTACTTCGAAAAATATGATTGTGGGTTTTGAAAAATATAAACAAATCCTCAGTAAATAAAATAAAATATAAAAAAGTAGTTTTTCAAAGAAACAAAAATATAGTGGAATACCTTTTGTTCAGTTGCAGGTTCCGCCATTGACACCCGACCGTTCGTCTTCTTCTTGTACTCGGATGATACATAGAGAAGCTATATATATATTTATAGTGAATGTAGAGAATATTTTAAAATTTTTTATTTAATTTTCGATTTTACATTTAAATGTAAATATATTAAAAATATGGAAGAATATTTTTATATCTACATCGTTTCTATTTTATTTTCTTTACACTTGGTTAATTTGGAAAGTATTGCGGAATATTTTTATTTTAAAGAATATGATAATTTATTAGTGTATCTCGTTATTTTTTATTTTTAATTCATATCAACCTACTTTTTCCTTCTTTTAATGCTCGTGAAAAAAAAATACGTGTAGATTTTATATTATGCTAATATAAAATACGTGTAGATTTTATAAAATAAAATATATTTTATATTAGCAAAAAAAATACGGAAGAAAAAAAAGTTTATATTACATCTCATTATGTAAAAATATTTTATAAAATAAAATATGGAAAAATCATTATGAGATGTAATATAAAAAAATACAGAATAAAAAATATTTTATATTACATCTCATTAATATAGATTTAAATGTAAAATCTACATTTAAAATAGATTATGCTAATATAAAATCTATTTTATAAAATCCTCCACCAAAAAAACAAATAGTTATATTAATAAATGAGTATTCATTCCACAAATAGATGATTATGTGAGATATTGTGCTTGGAAAGGTTGTACCAAAGCATTAAAAAATTATAAATTAAGTAATTAGTTTTAATTAGTTATAACTTATGCTTAAAATGTTGTAATTAAGAGTTTTTTATACCGGTTTTATAATATAGTATAGATTATGAGGAGACCACAAGGTTTTGTTGGAGACATTGCCTTGTATCAACATCCTTTAATTTGTTTGCTTTTTACTATAAACTTAAATATTGTCTTGAGTTATTAATACTCATTACACTTCCATCACATGTTTCCCTTTTAAAATTAAAATTTACTCATCATTCCTTTCATCAGACTTTCAAGATAGACACTCAAATCCATTCATTGTTCAACCTATTGAGTTAAAATCACATTCAACAATTAGCATCACAATCCAGTTAAAGGCTGATGTATGCCACCAAAATACATTAAACAACAGATATATCTAAATAAATAAAATAACTCGACAAATCTTTCTTCAGAATCAAAGCTTAGAAAAAAGCCAACGATTCTTTCCGCTCTTGAACCACTCCTCAAGTCGGGATTTGATCTCCTTAGCAGTCATCACCTTCTTGTCACGCGACTAAAGCGCTTAAACGTCCTTCAAATCAACGTCCATAGTGTAACGGGTAGGCATCATTAATTGGTTGTAGTTCACCACCTCCATCAAGGCCTTTACACGACACTTCTTTGCAGAGTCCTTTTGCATATTACCTTATTCGTGTACTTGGCGATTCCGGTAACCAAACAGTGTCCATATGAACGCTCGTGAGTTCCCTCATCAAATGATCGCCACAATCACTCCTTTACGACCGGCGAAATGCCTTTTGAGAATCAACACCGCTTTCTGGGGTTTCAAGAACTTCACCATTTTCGCCTTCCTTTACCTGCAACGGTTAGCGTTTGAGATTTTACAATTTTATAAAAAAGACAAGCTCATTTTGTAATTCCAACTTTCCATTAGGCCAATCTCTTCCATACAGCCCATTTGTCCCTATGGTTTATGATTTGTAGGGATATAGTTCTTTTTTATTTACTTATTACAAAATAAACCTCCACTTATGCGATTTGGTTTGTCCACCGTCTATGTTTTTTCAATTTACAAGTTTCTTTATATTAAGAATAAATTATGGATTTTAGGATAAAAAACTGTAATCCCTTTATCTTTGTCTCTCTCCCTCTCTCCCTCCTCATTTGAATCTGATTCATGTGTTATTCAAGATAAACTCTGACGCAACGGGGATAGCGCGGAACGGATCAACAAGCGTCAAATCCAAAGGATTAACGAGTCTACAAGCATAGAACCCGGAAAATAAGAGAAAATTCTTATAACTAGAGATAAAACTCTAAAAGATAACTTTATTGATCAATAATTTCTGATTAACAAAGAAAACAATAAAACTGTTGTAGGATAAGTGTGTCATCGTCTAAAGAATATGACGATAGAGATAGAGATAGAGATAAATATATCAGGGTTAGATTAGAACTGAAATATCTCCTAACTATCTACTTGTAACTCCTCCCTATTTAAAGGGCTTATGATTAATGAGAATTATAGACTTCTTCTCTCTGTCTTATTGTTATTCTCTCTATATTGTTGTTTAATTTGTTTTTCCCTTTTAACACGTTATCAGCACATAAGCTCAATCGGTTAGTTCGACAATCAAATTTCGGGTTTCCAACTTCATAAATCTATCCCTCCGTCGATGCTACAATCCAAGTAAGAATTCTTACACACGTATAATATTTATGTGGCGTAATATTCATGTCATAAACCGTAAATCTGTCTCGGTTAACTTTCTGTTTTGAAAATTTTATATGCATATTGGCTTGTTTTTAAAAGTGTTCGCTTTTGAGTCTCGAAGTAATTTGTTATGTATGTTGTGTTTTTATAGCACTAGTTATACGTTTAAGGGCTCACCACCCTTATTATTTCATCAAGTCTACATGACTTGGAATGCTGGAGAATTTACATCATAAGGATTTGATGTTAATTGCATATGTATTAGGATCAATGTAGAGTTTCCTATACCCCATGTGTATATATAAAATGGTCTCATAGAAGTTGTTATCAAAAGAATATGATGATATCTAGGGTATTAGTAATGCGCATCAATTTACCCACATCTACCTGGGATTATGCAATTATTATATGCATTTTTTTTGTCGTTTTTAGACCCACTACTTGTTAATCAGACTCATGCGTACCAGTTGGTAACTGGATATAAGTCTGATACTTTACATTTACGAATGTTTGATTATATGTGCCAATTGCGCCCCCACAGCGCATCAACATGGGTCCTTAAAGACGATTTGGTAAATGTTGGATATGAACCCCCAACAATTATCCGCTAATTAGAATATTTGACTAGTGATATCTTTACCGCTAGATTTGCGGGTTGTCACTTTCATGAGACAGTCTTCCCGTCGTTAGGGGGAGATAGGAAAAAGGATTTTCCATGGGAACGACAGGAAGTGTCATTGAATATTCTCACTCTGTCTCATTTTGATCCCCAAAACTTCACAACGTAATGTTGAAATCAAACGAATCAGACTCGATACCTGATACGTTTAATATTCCAAAAGTGACAAGATCACATATACGAGCTGCAAATATACTCGCAAGGTTAAAAAGTCCCCAACAGGGGCACAACGCCACTGGAAAGTGCGTTGCAATCACACATAGTGGAGGTGTGGTTGAGGTCGTAGCTACCAAATGGAAGTGGTGGAAGCTACTTGGTTCGATGGATAATATTCTAAAGGAAGAGAATAGTTAGGCACATCCATTTATCATCAATACACAAAACTCTCATGAGATTGTCTCTAATTATAATTATGTCCATGAATCATCACTTAAGGACGCTCCGAAGTTAATATTGATTCTAGAGATGAATATTAATCTCAAATGAACTATGAGAGTATATATGAGTTGATGGACATATCATATATAATCATTGATGATTTATTCACATATACGATGGCTCATAAGATGATCGAGCACGACGACATCGAGGCTCAGTTGAATAATATCAACAAAGAGCATATTGGCCTAAATGCAAAAAAACAATCCATAAAGAATTATATTATTTGACAAATAATCGGGTATTTGGTCAGGTAGTGCTAACCTACCAAATGTAAAGCCCGTAGGACATAACTGGGTCTTTGTCAGAAAACGTAACGAGAATAATGAAGTCCTAATGTATGAGGCTCTCCTTTGGCGCAAGGTTTCTCACAACGCCCTGGATTGACCATGAAAAGACTTACTCTCTCGTGATGGACGTTATAATGTTCTGCTAATTAATTAACCTAGTAGTTTCCGAAGGACTGGAAATGTAGCTCATGAATGTGGTTACCACATATCTCTACGGGGATCTAGATTTAGAGATATATAAAAGTACTTGATGATATTACATTACCAAAATCAAGTAACTCTAAACCACAAAATGCGTTTGCAATAAAATTGAAACACCCACTTTATAGATTAAAGCAATCTAAGTGGATGTGGTATACCCGCCTAATGGAATACTTGATTGGGAAATGATATATAAGAACGATGAACTGTTCTCTTGTGTGTTTATTATGGAAAACAAGTTCCAGATTTTCAAAGTAGCTCTATATGTCAATGTTATGAGCATAATAGGCACTCTTGATGAAATGAGAGGAACCACAAGCTACTTGAAATCTGATTTTGAGATGAAAGATCTTGGGAAGACTTGGTTTTGTCTAGATATTTGAGCTAGGACACCGAGTTTGTGAAATATTAATTCACCGATCTCATATGTCCAGAAAATAATCAGGCAATTTAATATGGACAAAGCGAATCCGGTTAGCACTCCCATGATCGGTCGAAGTGTCGGATATAAGGAAAGATAAATTTCGTCTAAAGGATGATGATGAAAAATGCTGGGAGTTAGAATTCCCTATCTAAGTACAATATGCGCATTATCGTACTTAACATAATACACTTGACCATATATTGTATTTCTCAGTGAACTTGTTAGCTAGATTTAGCTCAGCGCCAACGCAAAGTCATTGGAATGATATCAAATTAATCTTTTGGAACCATTGACATGGGTATATACTTTCCCTATAGAAAGAAAAATGGGATTGATAATGGAACTTCAATACCTACTTAGAATGTAAGCAACAAAAGTACTAGCTCTTATAGAAAAACACCAAACAATGTCTTGGTATGTGTTTGCTGATATTAGGTATCTGTCTGACCCATACAAAGGTTGTTCCCAAACTGGATAAAGAATTACCACAAGGAACACGTCGATTGCTTGGAAGTAAACTAAGCAATCCTTTGTAACTACCTCCTTGAACTAATCTAAGAATATTACTCTCCATGAGATAATAAAATAATGTATACGATTAAGGACTATCATTACATATATTAGAGGAGTTAGTAATTTTGGGTTCAACCAGTATCCTACTTGCATATATGGAAATAATGCATCATGTATCGAAGAAATGAACATAAGATACATGAGAGGTAATAACACAAAGCATATTCTGCTTAAGTTTCTATACAATCAGCAATAAAAGACTCTCCTTTAGATTCAAGTGAAACAAGTAAGGTGTCAAAAGAATGTGACATATTTTACCAAGTCATTACCTAAAACCATATATTGGGAAACGTGTAGAAAGTAAATGGAAATGTTTTCCAAACTCTCTTGATTAATGCACGAATCAGGGGGAGTAGTAGACAAAAGGGGGAGTCTACTATATATTTGATATTGGTATGTTGTGCTATTTTCTTCAACCAAGGTTTTATTTTTCCCATTGGGTTTTGTTCCTTGGTGTAAGGTTTTAGTGAGGCAACTGTTTATATACCATCATGCTTTCCTAACTCTCAAGATTAAAGTATGAATCTAAGAGAAAACTAGACTGAAAGATAAGTCTATGTATTGCAAAGAAGCTGGTGCGTTGTACTCTTTCCTTCGTCATATTTTATTTTTTCCCACTGGGTTTTATTTTGGCGTAAGGTTTTAACGAGGCAACAACTGTGCACCACCACTCATTTAACTCGGTACAAGGGGAAGTGTTGTAGGATAAGTGTGCCATCGTCTAAAGGATATGACGATAGAGATAGAGATAGAGATAAATATATCAGAGTTAGATTAGAACTGAAATATCTCCTAACTATCTACTTGTAATTCCTCCCTATTTAAAGGACTTATGATTAATGAGAATTATAGACTTCTTCTCTCTGTCTTATTGTTATTCTCTCCATATTGTTGTTTCATTTGTTTTTCCCTTTTAACAAAAACCTATTTATAGTTAAACTAATCAAGTGATAACTATGAAAACTAAATTTATCCTAATTATAAACCAACTAGGAAACTATTTAAATAAGCAAGAAAAAGAAACTAAATAATAATCCTAATAATAATTAAGGCTAACAATAATTATCCTAAGTCAAAATAATTATAATAATCAATCAAGTTGTCATCGGTACTTCTACCGGGACTTAAGTCTCGGTGTAACTACCTGTATCCTTCTTTGATGCCAAATTCTAAGCCTTTTTCGAGCTCGTTTTCTTCTTTTCTAAAGATAGAAGAAACACCTTGATAGCTCTCGAATTCTCCCTACATCAAACTCCCGTGAAACAAACAACTCATATCACCCTTTTCTAATGAGTCCCAACTCTGATCACCCTCCTTGTTCATCGAACAACACCCCCTCTCATCTAACTGAATTTCGGATCTATCGACGAGAAGAGTGCAAGAAAAGATCAAATACAACAAGAGAGGGGGCGGTGCCCGTGAAATTGTGATATGCTTCTCCTTCTCCAACAACATAGGGTTTATTTTTCCTTCTCTAAACAACAACGAAGTCCAGATAACTTATTGTAAACCGAAAAATGTCATAATCTCTATTTATGTTTTAGAAATTTTTAGGACTACTGTATCTTTTTTGAACCGAATAGCTTCCTCTGTCATTTATGCTATGTCCTTTTTATAAATTAAAAAATTGTATCATGCATGACTATGAAGAGCTTAAAGTCTATTGGGAGAGGATGTGGTGGTAACCCCTCGACTTCATCTAAAGTCTGGCGTCTAATCGTGAAGAAACCAACCATCATATTAGCAAATAAACCGTTTCAAAAAAGCTCCAATTTAAAGTATTTAAATTGTGCAACCGGGAATCCAGTTATGAACAGAACACTTGTTCTTAACCTAGATCTTGTGTAAGGATTGATTACAAAAATTGTTGACCATAAACTATAAATTGTCTTTGTAAATGTTTTCTTTTCAGAAGGAACTTGCACCTCATTCAATATTTGTTAAAAGTTTTAAATTAGTCGTTTTTTTCTCTCCATATTTTGAGATGTTACATGTGAGATCCATGAGTTCGCATCTAAACCACACACGTCATATTTAATCAATAGTTAACATTAAAACATGAATAATTTGATAATTTTGACTAAATAATCTAAGTCGGAGGCATTGTGGGTATCTACAAATCCCTTTTACTTCACTATTTTTCCAACAAACACTTGTTCATTTGCAAATTCAACGAACTTATTTTTCCATCTTTACTGGTTTGCATTATAAACATTTGTGAAAACATTGAAGAACACCAAGAATGCCAAGGGAAAAGGTTTCAGAAAAGCATGTAAACACCTAAAGTTTATCAAACATAACCTCTTAGATATTTGATAAATATTGAGTGGAGTATGTGAAGCGAAAAGGGAAGGTGGGAGGGGGTAAGGTAAAGTTGAGATAAGATCGTAAAACACGACCCTTTCGCATCCGATTGAAGGAATGGTCTCATCATCAATAAGGTGGACTTCAATTGACACGATAACGTGTTAGAAGTACCCTGACGGGCCATGGTATGTCGTTGGTTGGAAGGCTACTTAACTTGATTATTTAATAAATTAGCCCCATGATATCATCTTGTTGCACCCCTCACAAAACATTAGAGGGTTGAGGTGGCTCCCAAGTCAAGTTGTTACATTAATTTTATAAGTCCGTCTATATCAATAGATTAAAAAAAAACATAGTTATGTAGTTATTGATTGATAAAAATGGATGAAAAGCCTTAAAATTAGAATATAAAGAATTGTAAATAAGTGTGATTATTTTACCTAAAACTCAAAAAGTAAAAAAAAAAATTTAATTTGAAAACAATTTATATGCCATTTATTTATTTATTTAATTAAAAGAGTGTAGAGTGAAAGAGACCATGCGGGAATTAAAAGCAAGAAAACACTTGTAAAAATAAATAATGACTCCTATTTTGGAGTTTATATATTTTGTTCTGTTTTGACCCGATTCCATTTTTAAATATGATTCCATTCGATCACACACACCCACCTGGTGGGGCCCCACCTCTCTTTTTTTTTTATTTTTTATTTTTTATTTTTTGCCAAACCAAAACAAATCAAAACCCTAGCAGTAGTTGTAGTTGTAGTTGTTACTCTCTCTTTCTACTTGTACCAGTAGTAGCTCCATATCTACATCTGCACCGGCCGGCGTTCGGAAGTTATGGCTGCTTCCACTTGCATAAATAATAATATCGGCTTCTCGCCGGACAACTTTTTGGACTACTCATTATTGCCTCACCAAGATAACCTCTCAGATCTACCAGATCCCGACCTTCCCCTCCCTGACTTCGAGTTCAGACTTGAAGATCCGGTTATCATGCTTCCCGCCGACCAGCTCTTTTCTGACGGTAAACTCATTCCGCTGCATCTCCCCCACCAACCTACCACAACCACAACCACAACCACTCCCTCCAAGCCTCGTCGGAGAGTCTCTGTGGCTGATCCCTTTTTGTACTCTCCCAAGGCGGCGCCGCTGCTCAGGTGTTCCAGTAGATGGAAACAGCTTCTCGGTTTTAGGAAACTTTATCAAAACAATAATAATAATAATATTGCCAAACCGGATGGTAATGCCACCAAATCTATCAAACAATTTCTCCAACGAGGCTCAAAATCTCCCAACGATAACCTTCCGTTGCTCAAGGATACGGATAACGAACCGACCTCACGACTCTCTCTTTCTTCATCTTCTTCCAGTCACGATCCGGACGAACTTCCTCCTCGTGTCTCTCTTGATTCGTCGGAGAAGGCAGCAGCAGCAGGGAAGGTGAATCCTCCGAGGATGAGGATGGTGAAAATAAGAACAGCAGCGTCGTCATCGAGCGATGGAAGAAGGTGTCCAGCGGAGGCGTCGGTTCGTATCGACAGTCCACGGATGAATTCATCGGGAAAAATCGTTTTCCAGAGCTTGGAGAGGAGCTCAAGCAGTCCGAGCAGTTTGAACGGATTGAAACATAGGGGAATGGAGAGATCCTATTCAGGTAATGTTAGAGTGAGTCGAGTTCTAAACGTTCCGGTGAGAACTACTGTGTTTGGGCTTCCCTTATTCTCCTCCCCTCAGAATCAGAATCAGAAGCAAGGAACCACCCGGAAGACTAAAACGAGCTTGGGGTAGTAACTAGTTTTTTATTGTTGCATTTTCTTTCAATGTATATACTACTAGTAGATCTGAATCTGAACCTCTTCAATCCGTGTGGGTGATGTTAGTTTAGAATTTTAATTAGAGCATCTTCTTAACTTGATATGATGATGATGATGATGATGGAGGCCACAGTAGCATGTTATCTACAAAAAATCCGTCTCACTTGATCAAAATATCACAAGGATCGATTGGATTTGACGTGTTATCTCTTCTTCATATTTACTTATATATTTTTTTTTAAATAAAACACACAAAACATGTCATCTTATCTCTCATTTTCCTTTTCTTGTTCTTGTTCTTTTGCTTGTTTGCACTTGTGTATAAACCAGTTAATTCTAGGTTATATATAGATGGGTGATTAGTAGTGTTTGTAATTTCATGTTCTTTACATTCAAAATCTAATGGCTATATTTTTTCTTACTAACTTTTTTTTGGAAAAGCAACATCCATGCACTTTGTGAAGATTATATTTGCAGACAGTAATTAAGATGAACACAATCATTATTTATTATGTAAAAGTACTATTTTCATGAAGATCTTTTTAACAAGATTTATGAAACTTTTTGCCATAATTTGTCATTCATAAACTACTTTTCTCTCTCTCTATATATATTTATATTAGAAAAAATGAATCCAAATGTCAACACCAACTCTACGAAATCCTAATTGACAAACGACAACGACACTACAGTTCTATTTGGAGTAAATTACAGATTTGGTCCCTGTGTTTATATCAAAGTTATGGATTGAATCCTTAAAACCAATTAATTACATATATCATCATCATTGTGGTTTCAATTTCGGTCCCTCAAGCCGTTAGACCCCTCACATGAGGGGAATTTTTTGTAATTATTTTTTAATAAGTATTTTTGTTGTACAAGTTCAAATGCTTGTTATACAAGTCATTAAAGAATTTAAGGAAAAAAAAACCTAAAGTAATCCACCCATCAATCAGGGCCGTTCCTAAGGATTTTGATGCCCTGTGCAAAGATACTAAAAAAATACCCCTATACAGCTATACGGTTTTAAGTAAATGAAACGACAAAATATACGATTTTTTAAAGGGTTTGGAACCTAGTCAAACTAGACGGCTCATCCATACGCCAATTTTTATTAATTAAAATAAAAAGTACAAAAGGGGGGGACATAAAACCAAAACCCCAAATTACAAAATATAAACCTACATCACCTAAAACGATATCTTCGTGCATTTCTTGAAGCAAAAATATCAATCAATTTTTCATATTCGACATTCGCTAAAATTTTACTTTTAATACTCAAAATTGCTAACCCGTTTAACCTTTATTGACTCATGGTAGACTGTAGATACGACTTCAATAACTTTAACATTGAAAAACTTCTTTCCGCAGATGCTACAGTGATGGGTAAAGTCAACAAAATCCTATACGCAAGCAACACAGGAAACATATCCATCAGGGGGTAAAATCAGCAGATCAACCTTACCAAAGGTAAACCGTAAACTTATCGACCCTAATACCGGAACCAAGAACATGATCAAATAAATCCAACACTCTAACATAACCAGAAGAAACCAAACATTCCAGTAGTAAATTAAAGGAACAAGAGAAAGGAAACCGATAAAACCAAACTTGAAAAAAATCAATGGCTTCGTTGGAGAGGTTTTCTTCAACACAAACCAATAAAACCAAACTTGAAAAAACTTTACACTGAGCGTAAATATCAGAAGGCGTAGTGAATATCAACTTTGAAGTGATGAGAGATTTAATTAAATTTTTGGCAGTTTGGATTTGGCCTTGTTAGCCTAGTATGTGAAGCTTTCTAAGTTGTTGTTCTGCATCATCAGATTCTACAACACCATTCTAAAACTAGGGTTTTTTTTCCCAAATTTAAACACCATGAAATTGATTATCACATTCATAGTAACCACACAAGAAATTGGAAATTGGAATTGGAAATACAATGAATTTAGAGTTTAGAAACAAAAAGCATACGTGGGACAGTGGGAGATTTGAGAAGAAAATCAAGAAATCTGAAATCAAAATTGGTGACAGAAGCACAGCCGCACAAATTGAGAAGAAGTGAAGAACAAACAATGAAATATTAAGATTTGAGAAGAAATCACAATTGGTGGTGACTGGTGAGGCTATGAATCGGTCGACGGTTGTATACTGGTATATATATATATATATATATATATATATAGTCGCCGATTGCAATCGGCCTATTGGCTTCATTACCATTAAACGTTGACATTAATCGGCAATCAGCCCCTCTGGAAGTGGAACGTCGCCTTGAAAATTGGAAGAGTCGATCAATTGGAAGAGTCAATCAATTGAAAATTGGAACGTACTTTTTTCATTCTCCAGAGTCTATTTATCCAACCATGGGCTTGGGCTTTGATATAAAAAAACAAGTCTACCAAATATGAAATATACACCATGGGTTTTAATATTTTTTTCCAGCCCAAACCTAAATTTTTAGACCTATACTAATAATATATAAAAATTTGATGCCCCTATGGACTTTGATGCCCTGTGCGGCCGCACGGGCCGCATGGCCCCAGGGCCGGGCCTGCCATCAATAGGCTTCTCCTCCTTCTTTGAGTGCACCCCCCATCTCTGGCTACTCTCCCATCTTCAGCCACTCCACCATCTCCGATCGTCAACCACCGTGAGACACCAAATCCAAACACAAACAAAATATCACTCGCGAACATTAAAAATTTAAACATCTAGTATTTTTTTTTATTTGATGGTTTTTCTTCGCACGAGGAGAGTTCCTTGAACAAGTGGAACTTTGATGACATGACAATAAAGGAAGTCCAGACCTATAGATACATTCACATAAAGAAATATTGAACGTCTACATACCATTACTAATGTCTACACACCTTAACATAAAAAATGCACTGGCCCTTTACATACTAACCTTCACCAAAAAAATTATTGCACGTTCATAAGAAAAATACGGAAATTTTACATACCTTCATAAAAATCGATCAGATTGTGTCAAGATGCAGAAAACCTAAAACGAAAGTGCCCCTCCATTACAAAAACACGTACATCAAACTTTGTCGGATCAAAAGAGATCAATGACTCCTAAAGCCCTTTCATACTTCTCACAAGACGGAAACTTCTCATCAAAACCCAACGTTTATATATATATAACGTTTCTTTTGCAAACCAAACAATTTGTACAAACTATGCAAACCACTATATTAGGAAACAATAGATATATTTATGGATAATGATTATGATTCATTAATAATGATTGTGATATATATGGAAAATGTTAAGTTTATTCATTATAATCATGATTTTAAATTAGGAAATGTTAAGTTTATTCATTATAATCATGATTTTAAATTAGGAAACAGAATAAAATCATATATTCATTAGACATGATGAACGGCTAAGATTGGTTTGCATAGTTTGTACAAATTGCTTGGTTTGCAAAAGAAACGCATCCTATATATATATATATACTAGGCATATACCCGCGCACGATGTTAAACTTTCTTCTAAATTGTGATTGAAAAATTAATACGATTATCTATAGAATGTTCTAAACCGAGAACTTGAAATGACAATCATGTTTCATTTTTTGTTCTATTTTCTTCCTTCTCGATGTTAATTTGATGGATCTAGTTATATACCCACTGCATTGAAGTGGAATGTAAAGTTGATGTATGAGACCGAAAAAGAAATGAAAAGTTTAAAAGTAAAACATGGTTTAAAAAACAACTGGTATAAACTAATAATGTTAAATAGTTACATACCCGCGCACAATGCGGCGCGAAGTATGTTTTCTGAAGTAAGATATTAGAAGGCCTTATCTTTGACCCCGTTTTATGACGATCTTAGGTACAACTTAGTTTATACGAGCGTGCTCCGCAAGTCCTAACCCCTAACCACGTATAATATGTTAACAATAAACCCCATTGTTCTCTTGTAAATAACAACTACACAAAAACGATTGACTACATTAAATTGGACAAAATGAAATGGTTGATTTAGTTATTACAAAAACTACAACAGACGCATAAATCACCAATTCTGGTATAGAATTGGTGATTTCTATGAGTATTAGAAGTCAGGAACATAATAAAGGAAGTTGCCTGTATTTACCATGAAAACCACCACTTTTCCATCCTATGACTTCCAATAGCAACCAAATAAATGCAAAAGCTGCAATCCAAATGAACTTGTTAATAGAGCAATTTTTCCATCCTTATACATCCATGATGCAAATTACAGGCCATAGATAATGAACCCATATAACAAGTTTAAACTTGAAGTAAAATTTGGCAATCTGGCCAAATGCCATAGAATGTATGCTTAATTCGACAGCAGCAGCTTGTAGGACCAATTGGGGTCCTGATTTATTAAACCACAAAATGAGATAAAGAAAAGTTGAAGTACCATGGTGGAAATATGGTGGTTTTTACTTATGTCCTAACTAGATCTTAACAAAAGGGTGTTAATAGATTTTGTATAGGATACCAAATAAGTCTTGAAAGCCCTTTTGAAGAAATAAAGGCTTAAGACCTAAAATAATGTTAAAATGTTCAAAAACCTTAAGACCGATATACTTCGAAAATTAAGGACAATAGAATGTTTGATATCACGAAAAGGTAACTTAGGAAAGAGAATCCATTAAATAAATAAGCACTTGCAGAGTGATTCACATTTGCATTACGATCAGATGAAAGATATGCAACTCGGAGATCAAGCTTTTTATATGCTTTAAATGGATATCAGATCAAGTACCCAGATTTTGGAGGCATATGTTATAATATTGCATATAGGGTAGACAACTAATCAGGCTATTGATTTTATCAGGCAAAAACATAACTTGATTAAAGCAATATGGAGCGAGCTTTGAATGTATGTGGAAGACATTAAAAAGTTAAGTACATGTAAATTTGGGCTTACAAGATTTGCAGCATGCCCCTGCCTACCCAATACTCCAGCACCTGCAACACGTCAATGAAGCTAGAATCAGCAAATCGGATAAGCCATAATGGTAAGCCTCAAACAATATGGCAGTACTATATTTGAATCATCTGCAAAGAACTAATCCAGATTTCACGTGTACTTTTTCAGCTGCTTTAGGCCAACATCTGAACTGATATATGGAACTGTAGCAACATAAACTGATAAAAGTACATGACTAAATAGGAGCATCAACTATTCATATATTGATTCTTGAACCCCTATTGTAAACTCACCCCTCCTGTTAGTTGAAAAGTAGCATTGGATTGGATAGGCAATTTGGAAGCGATGGTTCAAGTAAAACACCACTTTTAATGCATACTTGTTGTCCGTTTTACAAGAGCACATAAATCCTATATTAGAGCTCAACTATTCACATACTGATTTCTGAACCCCCATTGTAACATGAGAACCGCGGGAAACATAACTCAACAGGTTTCAAGCAAAGAGACCCCTTCTGTTAGTTGAAAATTAGTGGTGGATAGGCACTTTGGTCCTAATGGTTCAATTAAACACCACTTTCAATGCATACTTGCTGGGCCTTCTACAAGAGGACATAAATTCTATCAACTGCAACAGCCCCAAAATTAATACATGAATAGTACCTTGAAAAGCCTACTCCAAATACAAAGATCACCAATACCTCCAACAATAACTTAATTGGGTCTTATTTTCTTTTAAATTCCATTTGTTGGTCAACAGTCCCATTTCAGACGATAAAACAGTTTCGAGGAAACAATTGATTCTTGTTTTTAACATGTTTAATTTATTCAAAGAGTGAAAACATTGCGGCCATTGTGCAAAACAAAAGGAAGAACAGTGGGATTTTTTTAAAATCAACCCCAATATCAGGAACATGAAGGCAACCCGAAATGGGTGATTGTTTTAGAAACAATATTTCATTAATTTGAAGGAGAAAAGGGGGGTAAATTACCTCCAATAGTAGACATAATCGAAATAGGTTTAGCATCAAAGTCTATAATCTGTGAATTATGAAAAACAATTTAACAAAGCTCAAATCTTAGAAAAAATGTGTAACTATTTAGATCGAAGAAACATAAACTTTTACCTTTGTGGGCTCTAAACTTACATTCCAATGATTATGGTCGGAACCCTTGACACGACCGGCATACTTTTTGAGAACTCCATAGAAAGCAAGGAGTTGATACCACCCATCTGAAATCAAAGAAATACAAATGTGACCCGAGTTCCAGGAAGATCAAAAACAACTTAAACAACTTCGATATGAGATCAAGACCTTTGCGTTAATTTTTAGAAGAATGTTGGTTAGATATTGATCATTGCACTGCATCACGATTCCAAAGTCCACAAGGCATTTTCGCTTCCAAGGACCTATCAACAACCAAACAACTTCCATCAACAAAAGACAATTTCTTTTTCCGGGTAGCAAAAGGTCAAGAAAGTGAGTAAAAACCATAGATGTCCGATATCTTTCTTTCCGGGAGAATGCATAGAAGAAAACTGGGAGGGCCATGGAGTTTTGTTTTATCAACTTGAACATCTTATCCACACGAACAGGAGAAGGACAAAGTGTCACACGCCCATCCTTGCTCACAACCAGAAACCGTGGTCGTTAGATTACAGTTCCCGTTAGGCCTCTCATAACTGTTACCCAGAAAGAAGCCTTCGAAGTATAACTTTAACTCTGTTGATGTACACAGGCGTTGTGTAACATCTTCTGTTAAATAATCAGAATCCAGTTTAGATATGAGTTGTTAGAAACTACTTTAACAGAAGGTTTCAATCTTTGGCAATGATGATGACAGAAACTCATGTTGACCGGATATTATACAATTTTCTTGTTCTCATTATACCAAAGGAATCTGCATATACTTTCTATTAGTAATTTCTAAGAGATTGAAGTAAATCTATACCGTTGGTTTTCTGAATGCAAGAAGTCAAGAAGTCCAAATTAGAAGAATAATTAAAAGCTTTATCCCACTCCACTTCCCTGTTAACAACATAAAAGGCCCAAATTAGAAGAAAAATTAAATGCTCAATAGCACTTGGTTTCCATGTTAACAACAAAGAATTTTGGATAATCGAATTAAATTCATCTTAAAACACACAAGAATTTTTGACAATCGTGATTTTGACTTTTCAATTCAAATAGATCATTGAATAAAGCTGTCTCTAACTTCTAAATTCAAAAATTGGTATTTTTCAAATTGCAAAATCGAGTGGCATTTTTTTGCAAATCAAATACCAACATCACTTTGTTTGTTATATACTTTGTGAATGAAGTTTGATATTGTTTCCCTTTTCCCAAAAATAAAGCAAACACTTCCCCCCAAAATTTTAATTTTTTTTGCATCTCTCATGAAAATCAGAAGAACTCTGATCCGATTAAAAACCACCAACTCTAAATTTTATAGCATTATGCTACAAATTCTATAGAAATAAACACAACTTGCTTACCGATCCTTAATGCAGAAGGAGGATTGTTCTCCAACATCGCTATCAAGAATTGTGGAAGTGAGATTTGAAAGACTGCTAAAGAGGCTTCATGTGAGATCCATTTTTGTTTGTGCGGCCTTACAGGGTTGTGGGGAAACCATATCAAACTTCGGGCATGGTCCCATGTCTATTTTATGGAATTGAAAACACATAAACTTTAAATAAGCATAGTAAAATTTCTCATCATAACAAAATGGCTAGCTAAAATAATATGCATAAGTCAGCTGTAATTACATAACACTTCATAAATTCATTGTTTATTAAATGGTATCATTTTGTTTTTACATTCCACTGATATCTCAATGTCAATTAAAGCCCTATTAACGTTGAAATATTAAAAATTCCAAACCCTCGCTGCAACAAATTTGGTTTTGCTTACAGTGAGTTTTAAAAGTTCGTAAGGGCAAAGGACGACTAAAAAGAGACGACAAACATCACGATCCTGAAACTCTCATTAGCTTGACTTATCTAGCATGTCAACGGATCCAATCATGATTTCGATTTGGCTATCCACTTTGCCAATCTTTGAATGATGTCTATCTATTTAATGCAACTGTACTGCTGCGTAATTACACAAGGAGATAGCTTATTTCCATGTATCTTCTGTTATATTTGTTGGGATTTTCTCTTTTTATATTTATATACATATATAGGAGATAACAAGATGAAGAGAGTCACTATCAACATGAGCTGAAGGTTGTTTTCAGAGGGCTCTATCATATCTCTAGTACCTGTTTATCATATCTTAATTCCTTTTCTATCCACAACAATTATCATTAAGATTACAAAATTATTATGAAGTTCAAAGGAGGAACATGCAAAATAATTTAAATCATTTAACAAATTGCAAACCATCCCACCATATGCATAAATGTATTTAACCTAGAGTAGATAGGAAATGACTTAAATGCAGAAAAGATAACAAAAGAAATAAAGAAAATCACACTCACAACAACTAGCAAGATGCTCCAATAAGATGGTGTAAGTAAAACAATCAGCGAATCCATAACCCGTTGAAATCTTCATCAATCATTATGAAGATGAAGTCTTTTTAAACAAACCATCAGCTAATCCATAACCCGTTGAAATCTTCATCTTCTTCGGCTTAACTTTAAGAACAAACCCACAAATTTAAAACCGTAAATCAAAAACTTTATCAAGATATATAAGATTAAGCAATTAAAAAAAAAATCCCATTTAGACAGCCCATCACAAGAAAAGGAAATGAAAAAAGCAAGAACATATGTACCTATGAAGAGAAAAGATGCTCGATAGAACACATTTGAGGGTTAGAATAATGAGTCTTTGTTGATATGAAAGCAAACTCACCATGGAATCATCTAAAAACATGATAATTCTCAAATAACCTAAACCTATATTTTAATCCTGTGATATACAACCATGGTTCCAACAGCAGCTGCTGCATGAGCAGCCCTCGGTGAAGGTGCTTCCCCAACCGGTCGCATTCTGAAAAAGTTTCCGCAAATCAACATCCGATTTCTAAGCAAATTAACGAATTAAACACAAGAACAATGAAGAATCGAATCAAACCTGTTCCATATTTTAGCAACAACATGATACGAATGAACATAATTTGTCACCCCAGCTAATCCTGAAATCAAAAATTCAACAAAACATTTATCATTTTTGCAGACATTATAAGAAATTATTAATCAATTATATACATTTCTAGCTTTCAATAAAATGCCTTCCTTCAGAAGCTTGTCCTTAATTTCTGAAAAACCAATTAGCAACCTTAGAATGATCTCAATGCATATGATTTTTAGGGTTTCAGGTAGTTTTAGTAAAAAATTGAACGTTGAAACTTACAAAACTAAGGAAATCATATGCAACCCACAAACCCAAATCTAAAACCCAGAAAAAACCCATACGAGAAATTCAGCAACCACATGATAAACCCAACACATAGGCAGAGGAGGAGGAGCAGTAGAAAACCAACACAAATAAATCCTAACCTGGCGAAGGAGTGAACGATGGAGAGAGCGGCGGGAAAGAGAGAAGAAGGATACGGGATATTGAGAAGATGCAGGGATTTGAGAGAGAGAGCATTGAACCCGTTTCTTGTTGGGTGAGTGCGAGAGAGGGAGAGATTTTAGGGGAAGGTGTATGATGATGAGTGCAGAGAAAACAGGAACATGGAGGAAAGTGGAGAGGAAATTTTAGCTTTGAAAGAAACCGTGATTTCAAAGAAACTGCTTTTTGTACAAGAAACCGCTCTTGTATAAGAAACCGTTTTAGATTTTTCATTAGATAGTATATATATATATATATATATATGTTTTTTTTAAAATTTATAATTCGTGAGATCCAATTTATAATACAAAAGGTTTGTTAAAATATAAAATTTAATTAAAGTTTAAAAGAACTCTCTGTCCTTCTCCTCTCTCCTATTTCTTTTCTCGTCTCTCCTGCTACTCTTTCCTCTATTTGTGACATATATATATAACGATAATCAAATGAGAACCAAAAATAGCCGTCAAAACCAATCTAAACCATTGATTAATTTTAATCCATGGTCATTAAAGGCAATGATAATTTTGAAATAAATTGAAAGTGAAACAACTTTTAATTAAAACCATAAGATCAAAACCAAATTACGGCTTAAATTGGTTCTCAATCTTTTTTTGGTTCTCATGTGATTTAACCTCTACATATATAAACAATTAAATATGCATACAAAGTGAACACATTATAAACAATTTTTTATAATGATAATATAATTTGTGAACACTTTTATAAAAATAATATTATAATTTGTTAATAGATTATGAACACTTTTTGTTTAAATCTGTGGAACATTTTGAGAAATTAATTAACCTTAAGTCTAAAGATGGAGTAATAATTAATTCCCGCATTGGGGCTTACTACCTACCATTCAGTTCACTGTTGTGTTGGTCCAATTTTACTTACAGTCCAGTCCAACCTTTGGACGTGGAGACGACGATGCCGGGCAATGGAAATTGCAACAACTACTCATGCGCCACTGCTACTGAAACCCTAGAATGGATTCACGCCATTATTCATTTCATCCATCCTTATACCTTCTTCTGGGAATCCCATGTCGTCAATTTCCTCACTGTATGTAATTAATTAAACAAACAAACCCTTACTTATTCTTCAATTTCTAAATTTTATTCATCTTCCTCTAAATATCAGGATAGACTCTGGGAAGCTGTCGATAAAGAATGGATTGATTGCCTGCGGAATGAACCCGTCGACCATCTTATTCAGATTCCTTCTGGCTTTCTCAAGGTACAATTTCCACTTTATTTTAATTTATGTGTTAATTAATTATTTCTCATCACAACCAAGCCAAACCAAACCAAACCAAACAGACCTGTAAATCCCTATCGGAAATAATAGGTAGGGATGGGGTTAGTTAGATGTACAATTGTTTTTAAGAGTAAAGCAGCTTTTAACATTTACCTCAACTCAAAAGAGTAGAGCGGTGTGCAAATGTGTTAGCAAACATGAATAAGGAACAAGGACTACTAGCACATGGGTGAACATACAATGAGAAATAAAATTAAGGGCACCTCTCCAGTCCTAAGGTAAAAGCTCCATTTGGCCAGTATGGAAACTTTAACTAGGCGGGCAAAAGTAACAGGCTTTTGCCGGAGATGGGAGAGAAACGCCGTGTGGTTGGAGATGGATAGTATTATTGGCCCTACCTACCAATCTGGTTCTTTTGGTGCTAGGGTTGGAGATGGTCTAAGTAAGAAAGTAAGGTAAGACAAAATACACACAAAGCAAGAAGCCAAACCATACAGAGCAAGTAATGCAAAAACACATCCTTTCCTTGCCCAAACTTCTAGCCAACTCCCTTCTGCACAAGCTAGTCTACTACCCTAATCCTTCGTCTCCAATCTGAGGTCATGTCCTTAGAAAATGTCTAAGGCCACTCTCAATTGCTCACTTCACGTCCTCCTCGAGCTTCCCCTCGACCGTCACCCTTTCTACTCTCCTTGCTGGTGCCATCATTGGTTGCCTACATATCTCAATTTATCTGTTATTGGGGCAACTCCCAACTCTGCTCAGACAGAAAACCTCAGCATCCTTGTTTCCGCTCAACGGCCTTCCTTGTTGCCTAACATTCCAACCCATACAACATAGTCAGTTTGAGGGCCACCCTATAGAATTCCCTCTTCACTTTTAGTAGGACCTCCTCATACAACACCCTTGTGGCACTTCTCCACTTTAGTCACCCTGCCTTTATGCGATGTATTATGTCTCCCTCTCCCTCTCCTGCTTTCTGAATCATGGATCCTAAATACTTCAAGTTGTCCCTTTGGCCCCCGATGTTGACTTTACCCCCTCTTCTATACGCCCTCCTGAAATTGCACCATAAAATTATCTTTTAGAACCCCACTCCGACCTCTTGTTGACCTCTACTTTCGATTTGCTACCAACACAATGTCAATAGCGAATAACATACACCATGAGACCCTCCTCTAGATCATTCGGGAGATCTCATCCAAAGTCGCAGCAAAAGGAAATTGGCTTAGTGCTGATCCCTGGTGTAGGCCTATCTCTACTGGGAAATACTCTGTCTCACCCCGCTGGTGTCCTAGCATAAGTCCTCATTCTCCCATACATGTCTTGCATAACATACCTCCAAGGTACCCATCCTCTCCAGGCTCCGCCATATCACGTCTCATGATACGCTACCATAGACCTTCTCCAGGTCTATGAACACCATATGTAGGTCCTTACTACGCTCCCCATACTTCTTGTTAGTTATTTTCAATGGCAGCAAGGAGATTAAAATGTTATGTAATTATGCATAAGCTACAGGTGTTATGCAACTCCCCTTGAAAATTTTGCCAATTTCACTGAACTAAGAGGAGAAATCTGGTCGATGCCCCTTTATTCTTCACAAGTGAACATTTTAAAACCTCTTGTACGAGAATAATGACATTCTAGATGGATGCAAACACACACGCATACATGCATTTACACTCATGCTTATCTTAATAAGTTATTTAGGAAACTAGAATATCAACTATCCCAGTATCCCACCAAAGCTGTTGCCATGGAGAGTCGCAATAGTAGGAGCTCCTTTCATTGATCTCTTATTTTTTCATGCCTTATCAAATATATGCAGTGCATAAAATTGTATTTGATTGCTTCTTTTTAATGCAATGTTTGCATTACCTTAAAGTTATAATGACCTAACCCATTTATGACAACTGTGTTTGTTTAAGCTCAATTAAGACTACTCCAGTATTGACATTTATATACGCTCATTTTCTGCATATAATACCAGGACCACTGGCCTTCTTCATTGAAAAAGTTCATTACAACCTCGAGCTCTCTTGCATTTCCTCGTCAGCAGGCAGATTTGGAGAAGGTATTGTATTGGTAGATAATAAAACCATACTATAATATTACAAGATTGTAGGTGCTGTAGTAGCTATGTTGTAGGCAAGTTCTGGTCTGTGAGTTTTTTGGCTACTTCATTGCGCTCTTAGAGCTAATGTTTACACATTTTGCTATCGTATTGTTTTTTGATTTATTAGTATTACATTTTTTTTTTCTAAAACGAAATCTGTTTACACTGTTGAGAAGTGGGCATCTTATTTTGTAGGGCAGGAAAGGTGAGTTTAGATTGTAAGAAATGGTAATGTAATCTTTTCCTTGCAGCTGTTACCGAACATGCAGGTGGCTTTGCTTAATAATGTTATAACCCAAGGCATGAATCAGAAGAAAAGACATGAAGTAAGTCATAAATACATTTCATTTTTCTTGTCCTTTGTGCTTGTAGTTTTCCATGTCCTAATTGCCAGTATTATTAATCCTTCCATTCCAAGAGCTTATGCTTAATTTTGGAGCATTGGTTATTGTTCTCAATCATCAAAAACTTCAAGAACGTTAGTTTATCCTTTTATTTTTATTTTATTGTCCTCTTTTCTTTTTTACTTTCAAAATTCATATTTTCAATTCACGTGTGTTAAGATGAAGCATGTATTTGTAGAATAGAAGTAGTTTTGGTGTCATATTAGTTATCAGTATCTAATTGGTTGCCCACGGTCATAATGAAATCATATCGCAAGGGAATTTGAAAACTGCTGGTTGGGCCCATATAAGTTTTCTTTAACATTGATAACACTATTAACTATTCATGTGTATGCTTTCTTCTTGGAATATGTCATTGTCAGCATCATGCTTGAAACTGGATTGTAATGCAATATACTATGATAAAGCTTCTCCAATTGTAAGATTAAAGAGAGGATTAAAACTGAATGGTTGATGGAAAGTAATTACCTTGAACACAAGTGAAGCAGTTGGAATATGAATATTAGAGACTTCTTTTCTTTATTAGTTATGGAGGACTAATATTTAAACCTTGAAATTTAATCGCTCAGTTACTTTGTATCTACAGATAGAAGCTCTTGCGGCTGTTGTTAGTTCAGTGGCAAGAGATGTTGAAACTAATACAGTAGTTGACGTAGGTGCAGGCCAGGTAAACATCATCTTTTCATTAGTATTTCATTGAAAAGTCAATTATTCATTTCTTCTAAGTATCGTGTTGAGTAATGTCAAAACATTATATGAATTAATTAAGAAATTGGGCCTGGTTACTGGTTAGGACCACCTAGCCTAGATCAGGCCTGTATTTGGAAGACGGATCGGGCATTAAATAAAACCGAGACCGGGCCTGGTCCTGGTTCTAAAGGGCCAAGCTTTTTGTGCATCTCTAGATTTCACAGTTGGATTTCTCTTTGAAGTAAAACATCGTTTTTGTTCTCTATTTATCAAAATGTATGTTAAGATCTATATTCCTGTTCTGCATCTATTTAACATCACCCTAACTTGAATTTGTGTAGGGATATCTTGCACAAGTACTCTGTTTTGAGTACCAGCTGTCTGTAATTGCAATTGATGCCTCTTCTCATCATGGAAGTATTACTCATGCACGTGCTGAGCGAATTAAGAAACATTATGATTCCAGGATGCGAAAATCTAGGTATTTAGTAAGATGATAAAGTTTTGTTGACTAATTTTTATTAGCACAGTGCCCCAGGGACTTGTGCATGAAATCTTTTGTTCCACTTTTATACTGTCAACATGTTGGTTCTCCGAATCTCGGCAGATAGTATGACTGAGAATGCAACTTAGTTAAAAGAGAAGATATTCGCCATGTATATAGTAATCAAAGTCATATTGTTTTAAGAACCTGGAGTATACCTCCACCCGTCTGTAAGTCAAATATTGCGCAAACATAAACACAATTCAAATGCACTCCTTTTGCATCCCCTGAAACTTGATCATGTACAACTTTTTTAGTTTAGGAGGAAGAGACTTGACCGTGCCCAAGACAGTTACATGCCGTGTCCTCTCCTCAGATATGTTGAAGACTTTGCTTAACTCAAAGGATGTTGAACCTAGTTTGATCCAACAAGGTACCGGCATTGATAAACATTGTCATAACCAATCATCCTCTACAAATGATTCGTTGCTTCTCACTGGTCTTCATGCTTGTGGGGATCTGTCTGTAACAATGCTCAGGTAAGGCTATGAGTTGGGAATCGATCTGTCTGTGCTGAGGCATCGTTAATATGCATAAGGCCTTGAGGAATATGGTATTGAAAACAGTTGCAAGAGTAGTAATACTTGTACTTGACAAAATCCTGGAATGATATTATCATGTCTTGCAAATGGTTTCTTGATGCCAAATTCCAGTCGAGATTCTTGTAGGGTGGAATACTACTGATTTGATTATCTAGTGATGCTTATTTTGTGAAGGACATTTTTGGAGAGTGAACAAGTGAAAGCAGTAGTTAGCATTGGGTGTTGTTATAACTTGCTATCAGAGGATGAAGATGGTTTTCCTATCAGCAGAGGTGTTAAATCAACTGGCTTACGTCTGACGAGAAATTCACGTGATCTTGCTTGTCAGGTAGGTATCTAAAAATCCAATCATTTTTCTTGATAACTAAAGGGGTTGGGTTGTGAATGTTACAAGTAAGAAATATATTAATTAGGTTTAGGGTGGTTGTTATATTAGCCATTAATAAAATTTTGATACTAGAGTGCAGATAGATGGAGAGCTCTGGAAAAAGATGGTGGTGTCCATAATTTTGAGTTGCATGCTTTCCGTGCTGCATTCCAAATGGTATGTTTTGAGACATTTACATATATATATATATATATATAGTGATGATGTGATGTGGGGGAATGGAATTGTGTTATAGGTGCTTTCCAGATATTTTCCAGAGACTTTGAGCACAAGTAGTCCTAGGATAGGGCGACAAGGGAAGGCTTTGCGGCGCCAACAACAGCAACAGTGGCGGGGGATGGGTACTAGTCATCCTGAAGAAAGTAGCAATTGTCCAGTAGAGTATATGGGTATGTATGTTAGGTAGTGTATAGTAGATTAATTGGTTGAATTAATTAATAAATAAATGGGGTTATGCATGGTTGGTTGCAGGTAGTAGTAGTAGTAGTGGAAAGGAGAGATGTTCACTTTTTGAGAAATTCAGCAAGTCTGGGATGCGTCGTCTGAATGTAAAGGAAAGGGAGAATGTTGATTTTAGTGGGATCTGGAAGGAAGCTGAACCATTTACTGTAGGTTTATTTTATTTTTCTGAATTAATATATATATAATTTTAATAGAACAGAAATGAATGATATATATATATATATAGTAGTAATTAATAGTTTTATTACTTTGGATGGCATGGCAATGGGATATATATATATATATATATATATATGCAGGAGGTGATAGGGGCATATTGGTCACTTAGAGCAGCAATGGGGCCTGTATTGGAAACATTGATTCTGCTGGATCGATTGTTGTTGTTGCAGGAGGAGCAAGGGGTGGAAGCAGTGATGATGGTACCCATATTTCATCCCACCATCTCCCCCAGGAATATAGCTCTCATTGCTAAGAAGAAGAAGAAGAAGAAGAAGCAGCAGCAGCTAGCTGCTTTAATTAATTAATTCATTACTCTTTATTTATGTAACTATATTAGTATTATAGAATAGAATACAAGTAATAATAATAATAATAATGAAAAGAGAAGATGATAAATAGATAATCAGAAACAATTAAACAGTACGTATGGACATGCCATATGAATGAGTGTGATATGGGCTGGCACGTGTCTATGGTTGACAATTAGTTTGTCTTTATCTTTCTGTCAACTCCAGGACGGCATCCCAGTCACTACTCCTATAACTATCTATTACAAACTTCATTTATCATATATTCATTCATTCTTCTTTCTGTATATTTATATTCCCATTTTTTTTAATGGTTTGTTTATTTAGTTTTTAATAAACTTGTTTAAAATTTGACATGCTGTCTCTTAATTACGTACTCCAAGGAAAAGAAAAAAAAAGAAAGAAAAAGGAAGCATATATATATATATTATGTATTAACTGCATGATTTTTTTTTTAATTTTTAATTTTAAAGAAAAAGAAAAAAAGAGTGAGGAGACGTGTTGAATAAGAAGTGAGGTTGGTGACCAATCCTGGGATGGCTGCGTTGTTATACACATCTTCCAAACGTAATTACTTCTTTTCTTTTTATGATGAAAATGACCTTATATATTATCCTTGGCCTTGAGTGATCAAATAAATAAAAATGGAAATAAGTCGTCCTTTTGTTTAGGCAGCTGGTTGCTAGATTCTGATATATATATATGCCTGCTGCCCAGTAGCTAGCTTAGTTAGTTGTACAAGTATTATTAATTAATTAGTATATATAAGAATAAGAAAGCTAGCTAGGTTTCAGTACTCCATTTAATTTCCATTCATATATATTGCTTGCTCTTGCTAGCTAGCATTAGGAAGGTGAAGGTGATGGTGATGGTGAAGGTGATGAGCAGCAACAAGAAGAAGAAGCTGGTGATCAGTATGGTGGAGGCTTCTCTTCCCCCTGGTTTCAGGTTCCATCCCAGGGATGAAGAGCTCATATCTGATTACCTTTCCAATAAGGTTTATAATAATAATTCTACTGCTACTGATGATGATGATGATGATTCCAATCCTCATCTTCCTCTCCTCCTTCAAGTTGATCTCAATCACTGTGAACCCTGGGACCTTCCTGGTATCTATCTATCTATTCATTCCAATTTCAATTCTAATTCATACCTTTTCTATATATATAATTCATTCATTCATTAATTACTACCTAATTTTCATTCATTCATTTCCTATTAATTAATTTACTTCTTAATTTCTAACTAATTAACTATATATATATATATATTCCATCATATCATTGCTATTTCTTTCACTTACTTTTTCTACAAATTGACGTTTATTTTGTCTTCTAATCTTTAAAAAGACTACATACATACATACATACATACGTGTCCAATACGTACGTATATACTCATCTTAATTAATTACTCAATTTTCAACACAATAATAACAACTAACCAGTTGGCAACATGTATGCAACTAATTAATTATTAATAATACATACTATTTAACATCCATAGATTTTGACACTTTAGCCTCATCCATACATATATGAGAATAATATAGTGGATGTACTTAGACTGCCCACGTGATTGACCCTCACACAACCACCCCCCTCTAAATTTACAACCATTCGTTAAGTTTCATCATCAATTAAAACATATACATTCATTCCAAAATAAAATTAATTTCCTATCCTTTTTACAAATATCTTAATTATAAAATATACAAATTAGCTAGCTAGATTGCATGGGTGTCTGTCTGTCTGTTAATAATAATTAATTAATTAGTATGTATGTATGTACATATGATTGATAATTAATTAATTAATTAGTGAATGAATTTGATTAATTATAATTAGAAATGGCATGCGTGGGAGGCAAGGAATGGTACTTCTATAGCCAGCGGGACCGAAAATACGCAACAGGACTACGAACAAACAGGGCGACTGTGTCGGGGTACTGGAAGGCAACTGGAAAAGATAGATGCATCCATGACAAGCGCAAGCAGATTGTTGGGATGAGGAAGACTCTGGTTTTCTACCTGGGAAGGGCACCCAAAGGAAAGAAAACCGATTGGGTCATGCATGAATTTAGGCTCCAATCTTCACCACCTGCAGATCTTCATCATAATCATTCTTTTCTTAAGGTACGTACCACATCTCTCTTTCTTTCTTTCTTTCTTTCTTTCTTTTTATATATATATATATATATATATACTCTCCATCATATTGTAGGATATATATCAAAAACATGTTGTGACATATATATATATATATATGATCAAAATGTAACATTCTTTTTGCGGAATTAATTAACTACTTTTGTTTAGTGTAAACATATATATTAGCTAGGTAGGTAGAGATTCCAAATTAATTTTGTTAAATAAATAATGTCTGTATATATCCATTTGCAATAATTAATTATAGAGAATGAATATATATGTACTGTATACATACATATATTTATGCATTGATGAATGGTACTATTAATTAATACCCATCCACACAAATCCAAGTGAGTTAATTAATTTGTCTCCTTTGAAGCTGACGAAAATATAATATTCCATCCTTTGTTAAAAAAAACAAAAAACTTATTTAGATTTTTTTTCTTTAATTTTTTGCAAAAGATTAGAATATATAGTTGATGATTAATTTAATTTTTTTGAAAAGAAAATCATAAACAGCATGAACTATCTAGTAGATCTCTTTTGACTCCTCATCGCTATATATATTAATTTAATTATTTTTCATTCATATTAATTAAGTAGTAATAGAAATTAATTGTTTCTAATTAATTAAGAATATATATATATATATATATATATATGCAGGATCAAGACTGGGTGTTATGTAGGGTGTTTTGCAAGAATAGAGAATTAGTTGGTGGAAAACAAATGACTACTAGGTGCGGCAGCAATAATCATGAAGATACACAAAGCTGCTCTTCATCTCTTCCACCATTAATGGATCCTAATTACAGCTGCTGCTTCTCTTTTGACCAAAGTCAAGCAGCTGTTGCCACCACAAATATTGATGATATGATCTTTAACCAGCAAGTGCCCTGCTTCTCCATGATCAATAGGCCACCCCCAGCTGATATAATATTATTCTCCAACACCAACACCAACACCAACACCATATCCATACCACCACCTGCTGCTGCTGCTGCTGATGATGATGATGATGCACCAAACATTATTCCTTCATCAATATCCCAATCACTTGATCATTATTCATCTTGTGAGAAGAAGGAGGTGTTTAAAGCCATTTTGAGTCGATTTAATGAGACGGATCATGAATGTAGTGCTACTAGTTTAAGCTTTGGCCAAGGGATTTCCGATCAAAGCTTCTTATCGGATGCAGCTTTGCCTGTTACCATGTGGTACCCTTAATTAATTCACATATACATACATATATACTATATATATATATTTTTCATCATATATATATATCCTATTGTTATTGTACAGATCTAAGCCATGTATTAATTAATTCTCTATCAGAATTTTAAAGAAAATGTTAATATTATATCTACCTAGCTAGCTAGCTACTTATCCATGTTATATACGTACATATAGATACACATGTATGTAGAAATATAAGATATGTGTATTCTAATGCTCAAACTCATATGTAGCTGTATATATGTAAAGACAAGCAAATTAATACTTGCATGTTTAACAACATAAACTTAGCAATTATGTGTGATTTTGATTGATGAAGCTAGCTAGAAGATACTAATTAATTTGTTGGAGTTATATGTTTTTAGTAATAAAAAAATTGGTTTCATGTACAAATTAAAGGAATAGTGTAATTATTAAGTATCATTTTCATTGGCTATTAATTAATTAATCCTTTATTTAAATTAAATATTTATTTACATTAAGTAATGAAACATGAAGATCGGCTCTCTTCATCAATTATATTTGGTCAAATATTTTTGTTAATGATTGGAGGGAGAAATTAAATAAATCAAATCACTCCCTTGATCTTGATGTCATATGTAATACTTTTACTTTTTTTTTTCTTTTTAATTATTTAGTTGACGGTATGTGTAAAGTTCTATTTATTTCTAAATTGAATATATAAGTTAAAACCTATATATATATATATATATGTATATATAGGTTTTAACTTATATATTCAATTTATATATATATATATATGTGTGTGATTATATATTGTAAACAACCTCTTTACTCTATTCAAAAGTATAAGTATGAAATTATTGTTAAAAAAAGAGTATGAAATTGTATTTGGGTTTAGATATATGGTCATATGCACCAACATTAATTAATTAATTAATGATGAGGTAGGGGAATAAATGGTTTCCGCAATTAATTAAGCACACGAATTGAATTAAGGAGGGGAAGTGTGACGTAGCTAATAACAATGACATGATTAAAAGTTGTTAGTTAAATAACTGTGATTAAGAAAATGAAGACCGTACAATTAATAGAAATATACATGATTATGATAGTGGGTGGGTTAGGTTTAATTTGTATGCCAAAAAGTCTAACGAGAATTAATCTCACTCCTTGGAATATTGGAAAGCAGCTTACAACCAAACCCATATGTCCACCAACTTCCATGGTTGTTGAATTTTAATTGGAAGCCAAATTAGCACAACTTGAACTAACCACAAAAGTCAACTTAACCGTCCAAGACCCATATCATATATATATATATATATATATATATATATATATATATATATATATATATATATATAGGGGTTGTTTCATTTGCAACCCTTAAAAATGTTGCAAACCTTGCAACCCACATCTTAACTGTCGGATTCATGATCGACGGTTACAATAGATATAGGGCCCAATATTTTTAATTAAAAAAATAGAAAAATAAAAATAAAATAACCGTCGATCATGAATCCAACGGTTAAGATGTGGGTTGCAAGGGTT
This sequence comes from Arctium minus, assembly GCA_954870635.1. Classification (NCBI taxonomy): domain Eukaryota; kingdom Viridiplantae; phylum Streptophyta; class Magnoliopsida; order Asterales; family Asteraceae; genus Arctium; species Arctium minus. The sequence continues at coordinate 78,456,590 of OX941093.1, read as the reverse complement.
GCAACCTTTTTCAGGGTTGCAAAATATCCTTCCACTATATATATATATATATGCAACCCTTAAAAAGGTTGCAAACCTTGCAACCCACATCTTAACCGTCGGATTCATGATCGACGGTTACAATAGATATGGGGCCCAATATTTTTAATTAAAAAAAACAGAAAAATAAAAATAAAATAACCGCCGATCATGAATCCAACGGTTAAGATGTGGGTTGCAACATTTTTCAGGATTGAAAAATATCCTTCCAATATATATATATATATATATATATATATATATATATATATATATATATATATATATATATAGGGGCAAGTTCAAACGAGAAGGTAGTCAATTTGCGAGAAGACGAGAAGGAATAAGAGCCACATAATTTATTAATTAAAAAATAGCATAAATAAATTATTTTTTTAAAAATTAGGATAATTACAATTTGAATTGGATAAATCCTTAAAAATCTTATAATATCTTTTAATTTTAATAAATTCATAATTTTTTTTATCAAATTTATATTATTATTTTCTAGATAAAATCGTAATTTTCATCAAATATCACATGTGATATCCATAATTAATTCATTATTTATTTCACCATTTTTTTCTCTATTTTTTAGATTTACGTTTTGAATAACATGTTATTAATTTCGTTTAACATGTGATATATTATTATGTATCACATATGATCCCACTAATTGGATTTTTGTAAATATCACATATGATAATATATGTCTGAATATAAATGACGTATAATCACATGTGATAATATTTACATCACAAAAAAATCTATAAATATAATACATAATCACATATGATTAACTAAAATATATCCAATTATCACATGTTATAATATTTACATCACAAAAAGATCTATAAATATAATACATAATCATATATGATTAACTAAAATATATACAATTATCACATGTGATAATATTTACATCACAAAAGATCTATAAATAGAAGTATACATAATCACATATGATTAACTAAAATATATATATAATTATCACATGTAATAATATAATATGTGATATGTATAAATATTCATATAATTATATCACGTGTAATATTTGATTAAAATTGTGATTTTTTTTCTTAAAAGTATATTTAGAAAAAAAATTAATAAATAATTGAAATTACAAAATAAATAAATCTAAAAGATATAATGAAAATTTTAAGGATTTATCCAATTTAAAATAATAACTATCCTAATTTCTAAAACTATTTTTTATTTTTTATTTATGTTTTTTTTAATTAATAAATTATGTGGCCCACATTCCTTCTCGCCTTCTCGCAAATTAGTTTACTTCTCGCATGATCCTCCATATATATATATATATATATATATATATATATATATATATATATAGGGGTAGGATATTTTGCAACCCTTGAAAATGTTGCAACCCTTGCAACCCACATCTTAACCGTCAGATTCATAATCGACGGTTACAACAGATATGTGGCCCAATATTTTTAATTAAAAAAAAATAAAAATAAAAATAAAATAACCGTCGATCATGAATCCGACGGTTAAGATGTGAGTTGCAAGGGTTGCAACCTTTTTAAGAGTTGCAAAATATTCTTCCACTATATATATATATATATATATATATACTAGGCATATACCCGTGCGATACAGCGGAATGTAAGTAAAGAACGAATAATTAATGCTACTTTCTTATATACATGTCATCAACAATCAACCATGACATAAGAATCACAACTTATGAAACCTAAACCCATAAAGATATTCAATAGTTAGTTTATATTACAATTATTGACGAAAAAAATTATAATGATATAATTTATAATAAGAATGAAACATATTTTACGATTATGTATTTTTAACGTGCTAACGGTGGAAAAAAAAACGTATGGATAGAAAACAAATTATTTCGTAGATATTCATGATATTTAACAGTACGGTTAAATTAAAAAATATTCAATATTGAGCTCGTTTTGTAAGTATTGACGAGACGATTATAATTGTATAATTTGTAGAAAAATGAATGTATTTTTTCATTGCATTTTTGTTAATATATGATTATTTGTGTTAATATGATAATGGTGTAAAATGAAAAATGAAAAAGTAAGGGATATAAAGTAAATTAAATAAGTAATTGTAAGGGTGATAAATGTAATATTGTAAGGGTGGTAAATGTAATTGTACAAAAGTTTGTAGAATAACCGTTTTAGTTTTTTCATTATATAGTATAGATATATGAACACTAAATTATTCGTAATGCCGAAAAATAAACTCGAATGTAAACTACGTAGCAACCATAAAGCATGTTACTTGACGTAAATAAAGTAAGGGCGCGTTTGGTTTGCGGGATTGGAATAAAATGGATTGGATTTCAAGGAAGGATTTGGATTTGGTGGGATTTGGATTTGGGGGGATTTAAAATCCCTCGATGTGTTTGGTTTGTAGGATTTGGAATGGATTTCAAATCCATTCCTTTATAAGTTTTGTTTGGTTTGTAGGATTTGGATTGAGTTTTTTTTTTTATTTTTTTATAAAGAATTTATTTTTTATTGGTAAATTACTTTTTTTTTTTCTAAAATTGTATATTTAATCATCAAAATTTTTCCAAATTTTCAAAACTACATAATTAATCATCTATTTAATTGTTTCAAAGCTACATATTTAATTATCTATTGCATTGTTTCAAACCACATATTAACCACCAAACTATTTAATCCAAAATACATTTTAACCATCAAAATGTTCTTCCTAGACCACACATTTAATCACCAAGATCTTTCATTCATCCAAAATCCACTTCACAAAAGCTTCCCTATCCGCTTCTGGTAAGTCCCAAAACATGTTCACTCTTTCAGGATTTTCTCTTATCTTTGATATTACTGTAAACTTCTGCGATTGAGTGAACGACTGCATTTTTGAAACCTCGGAAGTGATCAATGAACGTTTTTTATCAAGTTCTTCTTCTCGGTCGATACCCTTGTTGAGTTTGTTTGCCATTTTCTCCAAACTTTCTCCAAGTTTGGCAACCGCACTATTGAATACGTCAGCCATAGGATCTACTCGACGTTTTCTCTTCCTACCACGCCCACTTGAAGTTTCTTCAAATGGCATATTTGCATTGCCACCTTGAATATGGCTAGTTGCCATCACGTCATCAAACTCTTCATGCATGTGTTGTTCTTGATCTTCTATATTCACCTCTTCCTCCACCTCGACAAAGTCTCTTGCTCGATTTCCTTGAGCCCTATCTTTCCCGAATACGATACAAAGATCCTCATAAAAAGGAAATGTTTTGTTCCTCCATTTTCCCGCCCCTTTATGGACCTATTTCATTAGAATAACATTAATATATATATATATATATATATAATTATATATTATATATATAATTATATATTACGCAAATTTTAAAAACATAAAATTTTAGCGTGTACCTGAAGATACGACTCCCAAACTTGGTCGTCGGCAACCACACAATGTTGTACACTATCGTATCCGAAGCCACTAGTGTACGAACCACTTAACATGTCATGGACAATCATCCAATCTTTTTTCATTATTTTCAACTTTGACTCAATGTGCGGTCTCCCTAAAATGTTGGAGGTCGGCAACGAGTCTTTTAACGCATTTTCTAGATATGTTAAATAACCCGATTTAAAGCCATTATCGGCTTTAAACGATCCCGTATTCACCATGGCAACTAAAGCCTCAACAAGTTTTGCTTCTTCATGATTCGTCCAAACTCGATAGTTTCTGTTTTGGCTCGCCATATCTATAAACATAAATAAATCATTTCAACTACAACAATATATATCGACGTCCAAACTCCATAATTTCTATTATAAATAAACATTTGAAGTATGAGTTAAACAAACATTTGAATCATACATATTATCAATCGGTAGCATTCCAAGAAGCAAACATAGATTGTGCTAAATTATCTCTAAATGCAGTCCACTCATTTGAAGTACCAACAACATTTATATTATCCCCGTCTTCAACTCCAAGGTCTCCGGTTCCCTCATCCACTTCATCTTCATTGTCAAATGGATCTATCGGCATTTCTTGCATTATAAAATTGTGGAGGAGACAACATGCCATGATGATCCTAACTTTTAAATCAATAGGATAATACGAGTTATCTCTTAAAATTCCCCACCTTGCCTTTAACATACCGAAACATCGTTCAATAACATTTCTCGCAGATGAATGCTTCATATTGAAAAATTCTTTAGGAGTGGTTGGTTGGTGTCCATCACGCCAATCATTTAAATGGTATCTTTGACCCCTATAAGGAGCTAAGAAACCCTCTCCATTTGTGTATCCAGCATCAACCAAGTAATAACCTAATAATAAATTAAGTCAACGAGCCATCAAGACTTATACTTATTAATATATAGTAAACTATGAAAAGCTATACCAGGTCTTGGAACTTTTAATCCATGAGGCCTAAGAAGAGCATCTCGAAGAACTCTGCCATCTGCCGCTGACCCCTCCCATCCTGGTAACACATATATAAATTGCATATCTTGTGAGCACACCCCTAGAACGTTTGTCGCAATATCATTCTTTCTTGTTCTATATCTAGGTTTGTCTTCGAGTGGAACTAAACACTTTATGTAGGTTCCATCTAAAGCTCCTAGACAATTCTAGAACCAAGAAAAAAAGATTATTATATTTTCATAAAAAAGTAAACTTATTCACGAATAAGTAAATTTAAAAAAAAAAGTGGAAATACCTTAAACCATTTCCATCTTTGATCGGTAGAGTTATTTGGAACAGGTTCCGGTTTCTTAAGCAATCGTGGATGTAACCTTATTATGGCATTGCAAACTCGAGCAACAACTCTACTAATTGTTTCTCCCGAACGATGAAAACGACATATCATAACTCGATTCTTAACATTGTGAGCAATAACATGAAGAAACATGGCCACTTGTTCTTCAACATTAATAAACCTAGTTGTTCTTAACCCTCCGTATGTTTCAAGCATGTCACACAACTTTTTGAAACACATTCGAGTCATCCTAATTTGCGATATAGACATAGTGTCACTCTCATAAACATACCTATGCAATATTGAGGACCGATTAACAATCGACGAAGAGTATCCAATTTGTGGTTTATCCCTTTGTCTTTTGATCATGAACATCCAAAGAGACACAACAAAAAATATAACAACAACGACAACTGTGTTAAACCATTCCAACCACTCTTGTCTCCTTTGCCTACGTAAACGTCTTGTTAAACTAACTCGGTCCATTTCCTGTCCAATTACTTGAATTGTTAAATATATATATATATATATATATATATATATATTTATATATATTAAATTGTTAAATAAGCATACATACACACATATAATTTAGGGATACAATTTGATCGAATTCAAATAAACCCACATCACTAAATATGATAAAACACAGAAATCCATCACTGAAATCAGTAATGTGGAGAAGGAAAGTGGGGAAATCTTACCGATTGAACTTGAAATCAAACGAAGAAGATTGATTTTGTGCTGCTTACAGTCGACGATCCGGATGATTGAACTTGAAATCAAACGAAGAAGATTAAAGTCGCCTGAAGAGGAGTGAAGTCGATTGATAAAGCCACAAATATACCCACAAAAATCATTCACCAACTTTTAACTTTAAAAGGCAAGAATCCCAAATTAACCCAAATCCACATTGAACCAACAAGCATCTTCATGAACAATTAAACATCAAACAAACATATTATGCAAACAAGATTTACACCCAAAATGTTCACAAAAGTAAAATGGTTTCTTTGGTTTTCGATTCACTCCTGTATAAGCAAACCAGTTGTATTTTAAAAGGGAAAAAATAATAATATTAAGAGCCATTTACCGAAAATTAGACGCATAATTTTCTTTCGCTGATTAAGAGAACATCAAAACTGAACACAAATGTAACAAAAAAACAAAAACAGAGAAGCATAGTACTAAAGTCAATGTAAAGAGCAATTTACACAAAAAAACCCACAAAAAAGTCTATGCTTTCTTAATCTTTTTCACATAATACTAAAATCCCATCTAAAAATAAAAAAAACCCACAAAAAAGTCTATGCTTTCTTAATCTTTTTCACATAATACTAAAATCCCATCTAAAAAGATTAACAAGTTCATATAAGTTTAAGGCAAAAGATTCACAAACCATCAAATTCCATTAAAAAATTGCAAATAAATGTGTTTAGGATGTACGATAAATGTGTTTATATATGAAATATATAATCAAATTGAGGCTATGGATGTGGGTGTTGCAGATAAATGTGTTTATATATGAAACGAGTAGGTGGTCTGAGTTTGAATATAAGCACCACCCACATGCTCGAGAAGATGATGGCATGCCCTTTTTGTAGAAGATGTGTGTATTTTTAACGGTGAGAAGCGTGAGAAGTTATCAAATTATGTTTCTCCAACGGATCAAATTTATTGGGCTTTTCATTTTGTGAACAGCTCCACTTAACCTTTTAAAAGCCATTCGAATTAATCTGAAGGGTAAATTTTTTTTTAAATCACTGTATCAACAACCCAATTGAACTTATATATACATAAACCAATTGAAGGTGAAAGAAACATATACCTGTATTAGTTGTGGATGTTAACCATTTGAGGGAAAATTACAAAATGGGGTCTCAATTATGGTAGGATGGATTTAGTCTCATCATTACTACAATAAAAAAAAAGAATTTGGGGGTTTGGGATTTCTTCCCCAGCATCCTTCACACACAACACAGTTTTCTTTTTTCTTTTCTTCCATATCTCTCTCACCTTTTCCAAAAACACCAAATTATTCCTACTGGATAATCTGTCTCTCTTTTATAAATAATGTTGTATCTTGCTTTTTTTTTAAGATCCTGGCATAGTGTCACCATCACTTTGCTTTTATAAATAAAGCTTCACTTTGCTTTGTTTCAAAATAAATGGAAGAAATCGAAGCACAAATCGCAATACACAAAATGGAAGCACAATCGCAATACAAAAATAGAAGCACAATCGCAAGCTTTTTTTTACAGAAAACTTACCTGATCTTTGAGATGAAAGAAATCGAAGTATGGAGAGGAAATCGATCTGGAGGATGAGCGTGATCGTTCGTCGACTGATTGAACTGGAGAAAAGGGTCGCCGGTTTAGAAAGAAGCAAGCACAATCGAAATTAGGGATTCAGAAGGAAGCGTGTTTCTTATCGATCAGATTGGATTTAGACGAAAGAATCCATGGGATTTGGATTTGAAATCCTGGCCCAATCCAAGGGATTTCCAAATCCACCAGAAGTTGGATTTTAAATTGGTCAATGGATTTAAAATCCAGTCAACACAATCCAATCCCACAATCCAAACACAGGATTGGAATGGATTTGAAATCCAAATCCTTCCAAATCCATTCCATTACCGCAAACCAAACGGGACATAAGAGAAAAAAAGACATTGGATTTACATGAAAAACCCAAATTGAGGAGAAGACCACCGAAAAGACAACTACTAATAGTTGATGATTACAGTGCTTGGAAAGCATAGATTTAGAGTACGTGGTCGTGTATAAGGTTTGGGAATAATTTTGTATGGGAATATGGAGGGAAGTAACTCAAATTAGAGATGTTGGAACTGATTAAAAACTAGGGCACATGGAACTTGGTATGCGACCTAAGTCACATATAGAAGTCGCTTGAATATCCTTGCCTTTGTCACTCTGCATACCAAATCACACCCCAAGTAGCAGGGGATGTACCATAAGATACGCGACCGAAGTCACATATGGCTCTGTTTCACCCAATTTGATGCAGGGGCTTTGGAGACAAACATTACAAAGTAGTGTTTGCATAAACTTTATTAATAATGTCTTTTCGGAGGTTCCATCCCCCTTTTTCCAAAGATTTATTAACATTATAATTGATGTGGACATTTTGACAATGAGCGAGGGCTAGGGAAATTAACACACCACCTTTAAACATTTTGTAACCGCTAACTAATGAATTTTTTTAAAATCAATTTGTCATTGCAATTTTTGATTTTAAGGTTACATTTGATGAAAGAGATTTCATCTACAATTTCTTGAAACCCAATTAATTAATTTGAACTATAGAGACATTTCTATTTTCATTTATTGTATGTTGTGAAAATCGAACCGTAAACGTTCCGAAAATAACCCAAAACCGATGCTCCAAATTAGAATCGTATTGATTCAAGCAGAAAATCGGAATTATTTACCGAAAACTTCGACGAACAAATAACCCAAACAAGCGAACAACCCAACACACGTATGTAAATAAGTGCAGAAAATTAAAGGAAGAAAAACGACACCGTATTTACGTGGAAAACCCAAAACGGGAAAAACCACGGGCGGAGGAGGCCACCGAGAAGTTCACTATCACGACGATGAAGTACAATACTTGGAATGAAATTACAATGGAGAATCGAATCAAAACCGTCGTCTAAAACTAATCTCTATATTTATTTTTAGAGAGAGAGACGTAGATGGTAGAGAGTGGAGTAAGTGCTATGTATTGGAAAAATGGAGTAAAGAAACCATATATGTTGCAAATGAGAAACCACCGTCCCACTATGTCATCCTCACGTGAGACTCACATAGAGAATAAAAGGAAATAGAAATGAATTGTCCAAATACACAGTGAGCAGCGTGGCTTGTAGGCGACTTGCATGAGATCAAAGTCACCACAAACTCACGCGCACCTTTTCTTTCTTGCATCCAAAACAGTAAGTTACGTGGGTTTCAAGTGGGTTGAACTAGTCTCAAACTAGCATCAAAGGTAATTTGGGCACTGTTTTGATTTATTTTTCCTTTGACTTTGGAGACAAAATTCAACAAATCTCCACCTTGGCTCCATAAGTCAATCCAAACCCAACACATAAAAACACATCTCCATCGAAAAACGATTCTCCAACTCAAGCGACCTTCGAACATCAATTAAATGATAGAAAACCAAAATAACTTCTCGGGAAAATGAAACAATACCTCCTCCACCACAAGTCCTTCGGACTTAATTGCTATTCGAAAGACCGACCAAGTTTAAACACAAACAAAACTTGGCCACTAGAAGAAATTTGGTGAACACATCCGCGGGATTGTCGTTAGTGTCAATTTTGCTTACTTTGAAATCACCTCGAGTAATGACTTCCCGCACAAAGTGGTAACGCACATCAATGTGCTTCGTTCGGTCATGAAACATTTGATATTTTGTTAGAAATATCGCGCTTTGATTGTCACAAAACACCGTCGTGACATTGCGCGACTCATCAAGCTCACCGAACAAACCCTTTAACTAAATCGTCTCCTTGAATCCTTCCGTAACAGCCATATATTCGACTTCGGTCGTCGAAAGCGCAATCGTAGACTGTAATTGTGCCTTCCAACTAATGGCACAACCACCCAAAGTGAACACATATCCAGAAATTGATCTCCGGTTTTCAATATCTTTGGCATAATCTGAATCAACATAACTAAAAACACCATCATCATTCTTGCCAAAACACAAATTCATAGATGACGTACCTCGAAGATATCGAAAAATCCATTGGACGGCCTTCCAATGTTCTTTTCCCGGGTTCGCCAGAAATCTACTAACCACACTGACTGCATAAGCCAAACCAGGGCGTGTGCAGATCATCGCATACATTAAGGAACCAACGGCACTAGAATACGGAACACGTGCCATGTAAGACACATCAGCCTCTGAAATAGGACTTTGAGCGGATGATAGCTTAAAGTGAGCCGCTAGGGGTGTGGTGACCGGTTTTGCATCATGCATATTGAACCGGCGTAGGACTTTCTCTATATAACTCTTTTGAGAAAGATGCAAGGCCCTTGCTTCTCTATCACGCACAATTTCCATCCCCAAAATTTTCTTGGCAGCCCCTAAGTCCTTCATATCGAATTCAACGTTCAACTGGTCTTTTATCACTTGAATCTCCTTCATATCTTTCGCTGCAATTAACATGTCATCCACGTATATGAGTAAGTAGACCATCGACCCGTCGTCACACTTTTTGTAGTAAACGCAGCTGTCATAGGTGCACCTTTTCAGCTCGTGATCGGTCACAAAAAAGTCAAACCTCTTATACCATTGTCTCGGAGATTGCTTGAGACCGTAGAGTGATTTCTTCAACTTGCACACATAGTCCTCCTTGCCCGGAACTACAAAACCCTCGGGTTGTTGCATAAAGATCTCCTCCTCAAGCTCACCATTTAAGAACACTGTAGTTATATCTAGTTGCTCTAGTTCATAATCGTTAGAAGCAACTAATCCCAACAAAGCACAAATAGATGTATGTTTAACAACGGGTGAATAAATATCAGTATAGTCGATACCTGACATTTGACTGTAGCCCTTAGCAACCAAACGAGCTTTGTACCTTGGCTTATCACCCAGATTAACGGCCTCCTTGAGCTTATACACCCATTTGCACTTGACTGGCTTCTTGCCTTTCGGAGCCGGGACAAGATCCCAAGTGCCATTCGTGTGCAATGATTCCATCTCACTGTGCATAACAACCATCCAACTATCTGAGTCTGCAACGAAATAGCCTCATCATAGCACGTAGGCTCTAGCATATACTCGATATCTTCAGTAACTGTAAGAGCATAAGCGACACAATCGGCATGAGCATACCTCCTAGGAGGTACAATATATCTCCTCGGCTTGTCTCGTGCAATAGATGGACTAGGAGCAGGTGAGGAAGATGGTGAAGAGGTCTCACCATCCACATGTTCACTAGTCGGAACAAATACAGGCTGATCACCAGTGACCGGTATAGAAACCGGTGAAGAAACTGGTGTAACGGTAGATGATGCCGTCAACTCCACCTCAACTTGAGATGTCTTCTTACTTGCCTCAGATGGTTTCTCAACAGTAGATGTCGAGCTAGTAGCTCGATGGATCATGGAAGTCTCATCAAAAGTCACGTCTTTTGAAACAATTACCTTCCTTAGCTCAGAACTCCATAACTTGTAGCCTTTCACACCCAATTTATATCCAATAAACACACACTTCAAAGCTCTCGGATCTAGCTTCCCATTGTCAACTCGTGAATACGCTGGACAACCAAACGGTTTCAAAACTGTGTAATCGGTAGTATCACCGGACCATAACTCAAACGGGGTCTTCTTCTCAATGGCTTGAGAAGGTGACCGATTGATCACAAAACAAGCGGTAGAAGCTGCCTCTGCCCAAAAGGACTTTGGTAGCTTAGAATGGGAGAGCATACACCTAACCTTCTCGAGAATCGCGCGGTTCATCCTCTCGACCACACCATTTTGCTGCGGAGTGTGAACCACCGTACAGTGTCGAGTAATGCCTTCTTTTCGACAGTAGGCATTGAAATCCTCTGATCAAAACTCAAGGCCATTATCGGTGCGCAAATACTTTATCTCCTTACCTGACTGCTTTTTAATCATCACCTTCCAATCTCTGAAAGTAGAAAACACGTCTCCTTTATGCTTTAGAAAAAAGACCATACATTTCTCGAATAATCGTCGATGATCGTAAGCATATAAGAAGCTCCACCTACGGAAGTAACCCGATCCGGTCCCCATAAATTGGAGTGGATGTAATCGAGTGGCCCTTTTGTCGTGTGCTTTCCACTCAAAAATCTCATCCGTTTCTGCTTGCCATAAACACATTCTTCACAAAACTCTAGCTCAACAACTTTGTCGCCTCCAAGAAGTCCTCTTCGACTCAATTCAGACATGACATAAAACTCATATGGCCGAGTCGAAGATGCCATAAACGAGATCTATCCATATCCGAAGAACCCTTTGAAACAACCGCTGCATCACCGATAACTGTCTGACCATCCAAGATGTAGAGATTTGAGGTCTTACAATTTGCCTTCAATTTATTTGTATCACCTCTAAACACCCGGAGTGAGCCCTTCTTGCCAACAAACTCATATCCCTTCTCTTCAAGAGAACTAAGGGATAGAAGATTTCGCCTGAGATCGGGAACATATTTGACATTCCCCAAAGTTTTGACAACTCCGTCAAACATCCGAATTCTAACCGTGCCCTGTCTTTTGATCAAACATGTAGCATCATTGCCCATCAAAACCGAGCCATGGTCAGCGTCCTCATATGTATGAAACCAATCCCTATTGGGACACATGTGGAACGTACATCCGAAATCAAGAGTCCACGCATCCGAAAGTGATGATCCACCTCCGGATACAGTAAGAAGTTCCCCATCAGAATTAACCTCGGCCACGTCAGCTTCACCAGAACCGAAAACATGCTTACCCTTTGCGGCCGCTTTCTCTTTCTCTTTGTTCTTCAATTTGAAACATTCTTCAATTACATGTCCTTTCTTATGATAGTAATTGCAGAATTTTCTCTTTGTCTTTGATTTGGATCTCGCCTTACCGGAGGAAGATGAGCCTCTCTCGAATGACCGACCTCTCACATTTAGACCCTCGACTTTCGCTTCAGAACCACCATTCGTGAGTTGTTTCATTTTCTCCTTCGAATCCAAAGCAGTGATAACATCATCCAACACAAGTGTGTCACGGCTATACATGATCGTGTCACGAAAATGGCTATAAGAATCGGGCAACGATGACAACAAGAACAATGCCAAATCATCATTTTCATACTTCACATCCATATTCTCTAAGTTGCAGACCAACTCTTTAAATGTGGACAAATGACTAGACAATGAACTACCTTCCGCCATCTTGAGATAAAACAAACGTTGCTTCAAGTGTAATTTGTTCGGTAGACTCTTCGTCATCAACAATTGCTCCAATTTCAGCCATAAAGCTGCCGCCGAAGTTTCCTTCAACACATCTTGCAACACATCATGAGATAAGTGTAAACGGATTTGAGATTGCGCCTTCAAATCCTTCTTTCTCTTCTCGTCGGCGGTCCAAGTCACCGACATTCTATCAACACCCAAAAGTGCTGTAACAACCTGATCCTTTATATATAATAAATTAACATTTATTACTAAACACCGTCCCAAGCTTACAATACAGAGTACAAGGTTCTTTACTATCAACTATTACACAACTGAGTTTCTCAAAAAGATAGCTATGGCAGGAAGTCTTCTATCTCCTGCTAAAAGCTCACACCTTCTCTTTACCTTTATCTGCTACTTTTCGATAACCTGAAACAGGATTAAAATTTCGAAATAGCGAGGGTTAGACCAAAGGTCTAGTGAGTCCCCTCCAATCACTACTACAACAGTTCAAATATTAATTAAAACATTTAAACAAAACTGTGTATCTCAACACATAACTTGCTCTTTAAATCACTTTAAAACATATTATGCTTCGCAGGCACAATAAGACTACTGGCCATCACTGACCACTTTCTACGCTCGCAAGCGTACTTTAAACTACTGACCAACATTCCCGTCAAAGACGGTATGTCTGTCTCGCACTGCCTTATTTTAGGGACACACCCTAATGGCATAAACGGGCCACACTCCCCGGTACGAGCAGGCGGGTCACACTTCCCGACTTAGGTCAAACTTCTGACTCAAAGGTATGCATACACTGAGTCCTGCCAGTATATAAAACAAGTTTATATACCCTGAGCATAAACATGCCCAACTAATTAAATCAATCATTTGAAATAATTCTACTAACTTTCAATATTATAAATGCGCAGTATATAAAAACTCACATTTATAAAATAACTGCTCAAATCATAAAAGATTTAATTGAAAGACTCACCTTTAATTTCTCTGAATTAAACTCTGACTTCTATCGATTAACACCACCTACGATGGTATTAAAACAAAGATAAGCTAATTTGCAACTCTTTCTTTTAAAAGACTCATCAATTGAAATCTAATGTTTTTAACCCGGTCAAAACCAATCTGATTAAAAACCTCTTAGACCAGATATCAAAATACCGGTCTAACAACACTACCGGTCGAACAACACTTCCGGTCTTACACACTACCGGTCTTACACACTACCGGTCTTACACACCTCCGGTTTTACACACTACCGGTCTTACACACCTCCGGTCGAATACACTATATCGGTCTTTAGCATAAGACCGATACCTCATCTTCCGGTCTTTATCAAGAACATAAATCGGCTAAACACAGTTCAACCCAGAAAACTTTTGATCGATTAAATCGATTAAATACACGGTTAAAAGCTTGATTAACAAGTCTATTTACCGACTATAACATGCAGATAGAAGTATGAAGCTAAAAACATACCTCTATTTGACCAAAACGGATCAATCCTTCAAGATCACTTCTCTTCTTTCTCTCTGCCTTATGCTTTCTCTCTGCTTTCACTCTTTTTCTCTTAGAAAATAAGCTGTCTGATATTTGAGATATGAATCTCAAATATCTGATAGATTTGATTATAAAAAAAACAAATTTCCACTTTACTCCCCTGAACTTTGGGCCTCGCTTAACTTTTTCCCCCAACTTCCAAAATTAACAAAATTTCGAAACTGGTTATTACAAGTGCCTCATCAAGTTCTAATTGAATTAGAACATCCTTCATTTGCACTTGCCATAGTGGAAATCGAGTATTCCGATCAAGCTTTGGAATATCGAACTTCATCGAAGTCATAATGTAAACCAACGATAAATAATCCCAAACGAATCAATACTCAAAACCCGGAAGCTCTGATACCAATTGTTGTGAAAATCGAACCGTAAACGTTCCGAAAACAACCCAAAATCGATGCTCCAAATTAGAATCGTATTGATTCAAGCGGAAAATCGGAATTATTTACCGAAAACTTCGACGAACAAATAACCCAAACAATCGAACAACCCAACACATGTATGTAAATAAGTGCAGAAAATTAAAGGAAGAAAAATGACACCGTATTTACGTGGAAAACCCAAAATGGGAAAAACCACGGGCGGAGGAGGCCACCGAGAAGTTCACTATTACGATGATGAAGTACAATACTTGGAATTAAATTACAATGGAGAATCGAATCAAAACCGTCGTCTAAAACTAATCTCTATGTTTATTTTTAGAGAGAGAGACGTAGATGGTAGATTGTGGAGTAAGTGCTATGTATTGGAAAAATGGAGTAAAGAAACCATATATGATGCAAATGAGAAACCACCGTCCCACTATGTCATCATCACGTGAGACTCACATGGAGAATAAATGGAAATAGAAATGAACCGTCCAAATACACAGTGAGCAACGTGGCTTGTAGGCGACTTGCATGAGATCAAAGTCACCACAAACTCACACACACCTTTTCTTTCTTGCATCCAAAACAGTAAGTTACGTGGGTTTCAAGTGGGTTGAACTAGTCTCAAACTAGCATCAAAGGTACTTTGGGCACTGTTTTGATTTATTTTTCCTTTGACTTTGGAGACAAAATTCAACATTGTATTATTGCATTCAACGGAGAGGGTTGATTTTGAGGTAAGAAGAAGCTAGCTAGATATGGATGGAGGTGCCATGGTTTTGAATTATTTAGTATAAAAAAAATGGTTAAATGAGAACTAAATGCATATTTTTTTAAAACTAGTTAAAGATGAAGTAGACCTATTAGTTTGTTATAAAATTAAAAGTTGCAAGTGATTACTATCGTAGAATTTTATAGTGGTTCTTATGATAATGCTTTTGTTTAGTTATATATAATTTTTCACTTTAAAAGCAACTTAATAACTTATCTCAAACCTTTTTTTTGGTATGGTCAATGAGCTTATAAGTTGCTCCTTTAATTTCCTTTGCGATTGAGACCTCCTCATCATCAAATTGAAAAATTGTCTTAAATTAATACCCAAAAAGCAACTAACACTTGTTCAATATCGTTTGTTTCTTGGTAATTAAACATAGTACAACACAACTAGCTCCATGTGGTGTCTCCCTAAGTTTTTTTTTTTTTTAACAAATATGGATAGATTGATGGATGGATATCAATATATTCTTGCTATATTGGTTTGCTTGTTAAAAGATTTAAAATATCAAAGTTGTTAGGGTATGTGGGTTTGTAATTAAGTAATACTTGGATAAATTCTTGGATCATGAATTGGAAGTCACTCTCCAAATACTATATTTTGACCCTTTAAATTTAATGCCTTGGGTTACAAGAAATCAGTATTGGGATAAATCCAAAATTTTCATACACGAATTAAGGCACTAATTTCATGTATATATATATATATATATTCATCATATCACGTTTATGTATTTATATGAGAGATCGATGATTACGAACGGTTACAACCGTTAAGTTAAGATTGAAGAACATTTATAACTGAATCAGAGTTTCAGGCCCGAAGTCTAACTCCAAACGCTCGAATTTTAACTCAAAGTCCAAGTCTGAGTCCCAAGTACCCGAACTCTGACTCTGAAGTCCAAAAACTCTAAGTCTGACTCTAAGGTCCAGAGTTCCAGACTTAGTCAATTTCCTATGGATGTATAGCGCCCAACCCGCCCTCCTCTCCTAGGGACGACCCCGTGGCCTAGAGAAGTTGATATATTGTATGTAGATGGAAGTAAAGAAATGTTCTTATTCATTCATTCATCTAAAGTATCAAAATAGTGAGCAAGTAGATTAACAAGTATTAGAAAAAAAAAGGTAGCTTTTAGAAATATCATGGTATTATTATTATATAATCCATCCATCTATATATCCAAAAAACAAGTAGAAAGAAGAAAGTTGTTTGTTAATAATGGAATGCTAAACTAATTTCATTACTTGATTGTCTTGTTTGTTAATTGTTATCACATAATATAATTAATAGTAATTGAATATTACTAATTACCATTTGTAATTTCAAACTTGTAATGACTGTTATCCTTTAATTTCTTTCTTGGTTAAGTTGGGATCAAAGTTGGAAAAAAGGGAACTTAGGGACCCTTTTTAGAAATAAGTGAAAGTTATATAAAGGTGTTGTGTTTTAAAATTTATACCGCAAGCGTACGGGAGGTGTAGCATACAGGTCGATCATAGGGAGACAATGGACTAAATATGGACTCGTTATAGACTATGGCCTAGTTACGGGAATTATCAATATTTTGATTTTGATTTTTAAAAACTAATAAAATAAACAAACAAAAGAAAAAAGCGAAAAACAAAACTATCGCGCATTGGGTAATGTCAACTTCAGATTTTAGTAATGGTGAGAATTCGTTATGCAAAATTACTTCAACCCTCTTTCGAGGTGGAAAAACTTTTCTAACCCAAGACTCATATTTACTTTCGCAATATGTGTACGTTGGGAAGAAACATTATAATTTAAAACAAATATTTTTCCCAATCAATGTCCCTAACTATTTATCATGTTAGGACCATTGTCATTGATCAGTTTGATCCAAGTAAAAGACCAAATTTTCGTTTAATCAAAAACCAATTGAATTAACTAAATGATTTGTTAAAAGGCAACTAAATCAATTTCAACTTTCGTTAAAATCGAAATGGATTAAAACTCAACATCCGTTTAAAAAAAACAATTAATCAATATCAAGATCTTCGATCTAAAGAGATGTAACACCCTAAATCTGGAAATAGCAACTAATTTAAAATTTTCTAATTACATCGATAACTGAATCATCTACAACAACAAATTAAGGTTTAACTTCAATAAACATATTTCAATTCTTACACGTGGTCTATAAAAGGTACGGATGTTACTAAAACCCAATAACAGTCTGTAACACCCCAAAAATCAGGTAAATAAATAAATATGAGAAGGAAAGGAAAAAAAAAAGAGAGAGATAAAATAAAACGAGTTTTTATTTTTATTAGATGAAAAGTGTAACAATTGGAGTTTTGAGAGGTCAATTCTTCTATCATTTATGAAAATGATAAATGGCTAAAAGGATTGATATTCATTTGTATTAAAAATGTTAACTTTTATGTCAACAGGGGATAAATTGTTAATTTTGTAAAGTTAAAGGGGCAAAACAGCAAATGATCGACACTTAAGGGACTGTTTTGTTATAAAATCAGAAAATCTGATTTGTTGATGGTGAAGAGTAGGGGGGACGTGGGGTTCGGCTGGTATGGGCCATACCTCTTGCTTTTCACCATATACATAATTATATAATATAATATATATATATACATATATATATATATATGTGTTATACCTATCCTTCATTTTTAACTTATTTGCAAAAAAAAAATGATATGGAGATGTTTAGAGTATGGTTTTGGATTTGGTAGACGTAGGGTGGCCGGATGGCCATGCTCTATATTTTTTTCTAAAAAAAAACCAAAATTTAAGGGTATATATATATATATATATATATATATATATATATATATATATACATCTCCTAGTTATATGGATATTTTGTTCTCATTAACTTACTAAAACATAAGAGTTTTAGAGAGAAAGAGATAGAAGGAAGAGACCATTGATATGGAGGTTCAGTTTTCTTCGATTATGGTAAGAATCCTTAACCAAATTTCATAGTTTTTATGTCAGTAGCTTCATTTTGAAGTTCTCTATCGACCCATTGATCTAATATTTTATATTTATGTTTTGATGGGTCGATTTGGTATTCAAAGTTATTAGGTTTTAGTTTTAAAAACTTCACTTTAAATGAGAAGATGTAACTTGTTATGTGATGAAAATCTATGTTCTTTATGACAAAATGTTGGTAAAAATGTTACTAACGGTTCGGTCAACAAGAACGAAGGAAAAATGACAAGAAATGAGTCAAAATCGAGCTCGAAAGCTTGAAAAGTTGTAGCCAAGGATTCTCTTATTATTATTATTATTATTTTTATTTAAAAAGAAAAGGAGTTGTATGGAGTTGGGTTTGAACCCACAATCTCTAGTTTGAAAGAACAAAGTTTTATCAATAGTCTAATGATTTTATTTGTTCTTTTAAAGTATTGGAAAATTATTATTATTACTGAAAATTCGTGTTCAGCGGTGATAATTTTTCTATAAGTTTTAGAGTGGTCGTTGGACTTTATAAAATGTAATTTCGACTCGGTTTTAAGTAAAGGCTATTATGGAATTTCTAAAATACCCCTCTTATTAAAGAGTTGGTACGTTAAGTAATACTTGGGTATTTGACTTTTATAAAATTACCAAAATGGTCTATATCGGGACTTGGTATTTTAGTTATCTATTTTCTAAGGGGATGATTAAAATAAATCATTTTATTTATTGATTTAATGATGGGATTAAAATGTGTCGCATTTGGGTTTAAATAATATTAAGACGTCTTAATCCCGAATGGTAACTTTATATAGTTACACAATGGTTATTTGACTTTTTGGGACGTTATCAAGTTTTAGACTTGAGGTTTGACTAAAGTTAGTCGAGGTTGAACGAGTTGATGTAGGGTTGACTTTTACCTCGTTTGACCCACAAGGAATTTAACGATAAGATCAAATGGAAAATTTGAGATATATTAAGATACTCGAGTTTCGAGTTTGACTTTAGGTCGGGTCAAGTTTGACCATAATTGACTTTTGTTGACTATTAGAGAAATTAAGCCATTAATCGGAAATGGTGACATTAAATGTGTAGGTGTTCAGTCAAGAGCTATCAATAGTCGATCTACACGGACAAGTGAGTCTTTATGAGACTTACACTGGGATGCATACATATGTACAAAATTATTTTGAGCATTATATGATTTGTATGGTGATGTATATATATGCACGATGTTTCAGTTTTCATACAAGCTACAGTATATTTACATGTATGTTATTTATGATCAGTTGCATGCTTTATGATTAATTGTTTTTAAACTATTCTAGCATGCCATTTTATACGACATTTTTATGATAAGTTTCAAGGGATGAACATTTGACCAGTAAGTCACAGACAAGTGGCATGACCCAGACAAGTGGGTGATAGAACAAAACAGAAAGTTCAACCCAGGGCGTGTCAGTGACAAAATGACCCATACCCAACCAGAAATTTATGAGATCTCAATTGTTTTCAGCGTTGCTTGTTTTCAGAAAATGCATACTATTTGATACAGAGTTTACAATAGTTGACATGTGAAATGTGAAATAATTTTATTCACACAAACCATGAACTCACTGAGCTTTTTAAGCTGACTATAGTATGCATCTCAGGGACAGAAGGTTCAAGGTTGGAAAAAGGAAAAGGGTGCACGTAGATACTTTCCCTATCCCTTAAGGTTTAACATTTATGTTTGGACATTTATGTTGGATAAATTTTGTAACGCAACTCGGTATGGGACGGGTTAGCATTTAAGTTACATATTTATTGTTTTAAAAGTCTTCCGCTGTAAACGGTTTTAATTTAGTCGTTATTTTGGAATATTTTAGAGAATTGTTTTGGATTACGTAACAATTCCCAAGAACAAAAAAAAATATGGGTGTTACAACTTGGTATCAGAGCAGTAGTTCAAGAGAAATAGGTTATGATCTATAGCCTAAGCTTGAACTGTTGGGTATAAGAATGAAGCCTCGATTTTAGATACAACTCAATATTAGTATCGCATGTGTAGATGCATCTCAGTATCAACGTATTACAAATTAGATGCAACATAACAAAATGTAAGTATAGTATAAGATTGTGCAACAATACAGTAAGTTTGGGTTTAGTTATAATTGATCTAACTACTTTCCCTTGAAGATGATTATTGTTAAGAATGCACGGAGGGTGCTCATAAGTAAGCTTGTACATGCCAGGGGCAGAACAACTAATGTGGGCTTAGGTCTGAGAGTAAGAAATGTATGTATTCAGATTTATAAGCATCAAGAAAAAAAATGATTATAATATCACCAGTAGTGCTAGTCGAAACATGAATTGTTTCATATATTAGTTTCAGTTGAAATAACTAGTTTCAGTCATCGTTCAAGTATACATGTTTTGGGTTGGTATGTGTAATGGGTCATGTATCTGGAAACTGAAATTCTGGTGGGGTACTGTAAAGTTGTAAAAATGATACACATACCGAAGTGACACATGTGTAGGGCAAGGTAGAATAACTTGTATGCGTGTATTCCCCATGAGTTAGATAACTAAGTGTCAGATTTAAAATCGTCAAGACAAATTTCATCTTAATTGCATCAATAGATTCGGTTAGAACTTAAGTTGTTTCAGATATCATCTTTCAGTTGACAATTCCAGTCTCAATCGACGTCCAATTATGTATGTTCATTTAGGTATGTGTGAAGGGTCATGTACCGGGATACCGGTAATTCAATCAAGGCACTGCGAAGATGCATAAGTGCTACACATGCCGCAAGGGTACCTCTGTACACATGATTGTTCAGTTCAACTAACCGGTACAAACTGCGGTCACTGTACTTGGTTGGTTTAGATATGATAGTTGACCCCGCACTACGCCAAGTGAGTCAAGATCTCGAAAATTTCTAGCCATGTTATTTTGTTTATATGCAAATTGTTCAGATTTATTAGACATCAGTGTCATTGTTTAAGATGAACTTAAAATGTTACATGTTTTGAGGTAACATTTTCCCATATATTGGTTAGCTTAAAATCATGGGCTTTCAGTAATGTCGTCTACGTTGAGGAACACAACAGTAGCGTTATGGACCTAATAAGTGTAGTATGTGTGGATCATACTTAAATGTGTTGTTATAATCATTGTTTGCAGTGGTTAAGTTATTCGAGAAATAAGACTAAGCAAGTATAACAACAAAAGTTGGTCCCACAACTGTTAAATAAAAGAAGTTATAAAAAAGTATGAGTTGTAGATGTAAAGTTTCAGTTTTCTTGGTCACATATGTGACAAGAAGGGAATCTAAGTCAAGTAAGCAAAATCAGAGATTTTGTTAGAGTTAGAGAAACCAAGATTTGTAATTGAGATATAAGATTATCTTTGGATAGTAGATTACAGTCGAGAATTTATTTAGGGTTCTCTGAGTTGCAGATTTTAGTATCAAGATGAACCCGAAAGCACAGTAATTCAGATTGAGCTCATAAGCAACACGTCTTTCAGTTATTGAAAGCAAGAATGAGGAAATATATAAATTTGATGGTTGCCAGAAGTACTAGAAGACTTCGTAGTTTTCAATGACAATTTGAAGTTTGAATTAAATCTAGTATTGATGCAATGAGGCAAGTTTATCTCCTATGCATCATGTCAATTTGTAAGAACATGATAAGGTTGATCCAATACATGATCAAGAGTTAGTAGTATGGTGATTGCACTCAAGTGTTGTAGGCATTACCAACATGGCTCAAAGTATGCTATGTATACATAACATGATAGTTAAAAGTCCATGTTCGATAGGAAATGAACAAGTTTGAGGTAGAGACGTTGTTTAGCATCATTGAAGAACTATGATGATGATACTCACTATCATCTAGAATATGCAAAGAACAATCAGAGTTGATCAGATTTTTTTAAGTTGTGAGAGTAGATATCAGATTGAGTTCGAACGATCTGACTCAAGCAGTTCGGCAATAAAATATTCGAGGAGAAAATGTTAAGAAATAAATAATTACTAGCCACCTAAAGTTGCTATTAGTAGGCTCAAATGAAATCTTGCAGATTTTAGAACAAAATATGGGTTCCAGCATGGAAGGACTGAGAAACACAATGTTAGAAGAATCACGTAAATCTATGTGCCAGAAGCACCCTTATAGTGATAAGACGTATAAGAATTTGAAAAGCTTTTTAGTATGTGTAAGAAAAAAAAAACGTCAATACGTCAAGTCGATGACAGTAAGTTGGGGCAAGCCCCTTGTTTCAGTAAGGACTAGTATATGCCTGTGGGCCAATGTACGAATTCAAGTGAGTAAGGCAAATGTTGATCTAATATATGTGATGTGAAGGAAAGTAAGTGACACAACATGTGTTCTCTACTAAACAAGGATATGGCCGAACAGTGTAGAATATGTAATATAGTTATGTCGCAGTACATTGACGACGTTTACCAGGAATGATGTTTATGCATCAATATCTTTAGAAGGTATCAGTATGTGCATTAAGTATGCATCAGTGTATCAATAAAAATTTGATTGTACATCACTTTTGGATAAAAGTGTTCTATCATGCATCATGTCTGATGAGTGTTCCCAACAATGTTCAGTAATTTTACGATACATTAAGAATTGGGTTTTCAGCCATAAGATGTGTGTTTGAATAGATAATGTAATAGTACATTATGTACAAGAAACTGTCCAACGTATGCATAAAAATGTAGTAGTCAAACGTGTTACCAATAATCCAATATGAGTAACATAATAACATGCATACAGTAGCAATACATAGTACATGGAAAATCTATGCAGGTAAGTGGCGTAGACCGCTAAAGTTTTAGGCATGCAAAAGAATGACATTATAGACAATATTAAAGGGGCGTACACCGCTAGAGTTTTAGGCATGCAACAAAATGACATTAACGTTATTGCCTTGAAGGGCATAGTTGTAACACCCTCGTTTCGGTATGTACTCAGTTTATTTATAAATCCATTTATAATACCGTACTTTTGATTTCGCGTGCGTTCGGGTCAAAATCGGGTGAAGATGGGGCACGGTACGCCTGGGGCGATAGTGCCCGCGATTGTGATAGAGGTCACTCTCGCGGGAGTTGTACCGTAAGTGTTTGGCTCGGTGCGATAGTGACCAGCGATTGTGACAAGTGTCACTATCGCGTGGCACTATCGCTGAAACTGTATCGGGGTCCAACTATTCGGGCGATTGTGACAGTGTCACTATCGTGTGGCACTATCGCGAGCGGGCATCAGGGTCTTAAATGCTCATATTCGGGATTTTAAGTCATTGGGTCTTTTTGGGAAGCTTTGAAAGGCGATTTTGGAGAGCAAAAGGTAGGGTTTCCAGCCCCCATCATTGAATGCTTTAAGTATTGTTACTTATGGTTGGTTGGTGGATTTAATGTTAGGTTCTTGCTTGTGGTTAAGAAGATTAAGTGTCATTTATTCCTTCTCTCAAGTATCAATTGGGGTTTGGTGTATAACCCTTGCAAGGTGAGTTTCTTAGGCACTTCTCCCTCATAAATACTTTAGTTGTTGTATTATAACCTTTCCTTATCTCCTAATCATAGTTGGATTTTGTTGAGTCTTGACCTAACTAAGGGTTTTGAAGACGCTATGATTACTTGACTAAACAAGTTTTATGGGATGGTATGTTAAAGAAAATAATGGTGTTTATATTCATTCAATCATTTGTTAACTAATATTTGCTATTTGGGGCATTGGTATCACATGAAATGAAAACTAGGGTTTTGGGAATATTTGATATATTAGATTTATTATTGGGCATAATGACCTTTGAAATGAGATTATGGTGTCATCATTGATGGGAGTACATTTATGGAATTTCTTAACAAATGGGAGATGAGCTATGTTAGTAGCTCATATGTTTGGAATTTGGTCTCATGAATTATATACATGATTATATATGGTTATGATGGTAAGTTGGTTCTTGGTTTAGTGCAATGGATCCATAGGCACGGTACCCCAATGTCTTGTCCGGACATTTGGTTACCCTTGGCACGGGATAGGCATCGGGCTCCATGGTAAGTAGGGTGTGGGCCTATACAGTCGGGCAGCGTCCCTTGGACAGTATGGTGTAATCCTATTGTGCTCGAGTTGCCCTGTTTTGGGAACTCTCAAGAATAGACCTGGAGTGGTTGAGTTGATGTTTTCGAGCAAAAGACTTGGAGTAGTTGAGCTCGCTACGTGGTTTTGAACTGTTGACAATATATGTTGAATACTAATGGTTTATTGGCTTTACCTTGATTTAGCTCATGGCTAGATCGGCTTCATGACTTCAAACGGGTTTATCGTTCATTTTATCTTTCGTTTATTTATTCTCACTAGGCTTTAGCCTAACACTTGTTATTGGTTGTCATGTGTGGCAGGTCACTCTAGCGATGGGATGCGTCGGGATTGAGTGGACGACTTTGGGTTCGAGAGCGGTCTTTTTGATGATTTAGTGACCGATATTTTTGGAAGTATAGATTGTTACTTTTGGGAGAACAGCGACACCCGACCTTAATCTTGCTCACTCAAGTTAGATTATTAGGTTGTCGAGTTTATTCTCTATTTTGCAATGGGTTGTAATTACCGTATTATAGTCCCCGTGTTGGGTTGACATACATTAGTTCGTCTGGTTGTATACTTTATTACAGGTTATTGGATCTCCCGTTTTGGGTAGATTGGTTTATACCATTTTCAAACGTTATATGACCAAATTTCCAAATTTTAAATTGACCCCAATTTTTAGGATGTTACAATAGTCATATTTGACAAGTAAGTTAAGTAAAGTTCAAGATATATCAGGCCGAAAAGTTAATAGCAAGAATTGATAGAGTAGCCTATCAACCAAGTGGGCCAGTAAAGTTATAAATTAAATTCTCGCACTCTTCACGTGTCAAATTCGAGGAATTGTTTACTTGATGAGTTACTTGTCTTAAATTTGGAAGATATCAATCTTATTGACAAATAGAATTATGTAGAAGAGGCAATCGAAGTGTTCAGAAGGATAACAAAAGTTTAAAGAGTAAGGATATAACTCTCGTCCTATTTAAATAGAAATTTCCTGAAAGTTCAACAGGGAGTAAATTGTTAATTTTGTAAAGTTAAGGGGGCAAAACAGCAAATGATCGACACTTAAGGGACTGTTTTGTTATAAAATCAGAAAATCTGATTTGTTGATGGTGAAGAGTAGGGGGGGATGTGGGGTTCGGCTGGTATGGCCATACATCTTGCTTTTCACCATATACATAATTATATAATATATATATATATACATATATATATGTGTGTGTGTGTGTGTGTGTGTGTGTTATACCTATCCTTCATCTTTAACTTATATGCAAAAGAAAATATGATATGGAGATGGCTAGAGTATGGTTTTGGATTTGGTAGATGTAACACCCTAAAAATAGGGATAACAAAAACTTTCCATAAATGGAGAAGTGGTATAAAGTTTGCCATAACAAGAGCCTCCCAAAAGGGGGAAATATACAAATAACCTATTTAATCACAAATATGTAATTTAACAGATAAATAAACAACAACCAACAAATCTAATTTCTACATCTAGAAAAAAGATTACAAAAGGGGTGTCATCTATAAACCCAAATCTTCCAAAAATAGTTCAAGTGCCAAAATCCCCAAGCTCTTGCCCAAAGCATCTAAACTTGCCTAGGAGCCGCGCCGCTAACACCTGAGATACACATCGACACCAAACAAGTGTTAGGCCAAAAAGCCTAGTGAGTTGGACAATAATAAGCATGCATGATCAGTCACAATTTCTTATCAGCAGTTAACCAGTATTCAATTATATGTGGAGTCATTAGGGGAGACCCAAAGCACCAATCAATTCCACTCCAAAGAGTCAATGTACCTTGATGCCCTTAACAAGGAACACCCCAAAGGCCCGGCACACCCGGAGATCAGACCGTAAAGGAAACTTTCCGAGTGGCGGAGGTCTAGGCACATACCATCCCGGTGGTGCCCCAAGACTACATCCTCCTAGTGAACTTGCCTTGATTCGTCCAACATAATGCATATAGGAGGTCCTTAGGTATATTTCAACCCAACATATTTCCATACCGACTACGGGTACAATGTTACCATCCTATCCTCATGAAGTCCAACAAAAGTCCCAAATGACAATTATATTCATCATGCATATAAATATGTAACCAAAGTGATATTCCAACTAAAACCATCATAACATATATATGCATACATTTAACATATCACGGTACCCATTTTATATATCCATGGGAGAAGCCCCAAATAATGGTACACATAACCTAAAACATAGCATATCACCAACATCCATATTTCCAACCATTTTCATCAAGAAATCCCAAATACTTGAACACATAGAGAATGAAATAACAAATAGAAGATTATGATGTGTATCTAGTTTTAACAAAGGTTTAGTAAACTCACAATCTAGGTTTTGTACCAAAACCTAGAAAAGATGAAAACCCTAGATTTGAGGAGATGAGACTTGAAGTGGAGAGGAGTAGCATGAGGAGAATCTTCACTAGATAAGCTTGGATGAAGCTTAATGATCAATAAATGACCCTAACAACCCAAACCCTAGGAAATAAATGAAGTAGGTGATGAAACCCTAAAAATCGCCTCCAAGAAGTGTTCTCCCGTTTTTTTGTAAAGTGAAAGTGAGAAATGAGGCTGCCAAAGTGTTTTAAATCCACCGGACCTCGCGGGTGATAGTGCCATGGGCACTATCGCATGTCACAATCGCGAAGGTTCCCACCCCCCGGTACAAGCTCGGCGATAGTGCCTTTGGCGATAGTGCCAAGGCACAATCGCTGGCATCCCTCAGCCCACGGTACGCCCCTGGCGATAGTGCCTCCGGAGATAGTGCCAATGGCACAATCGCGCCAACCCAAAACTGCCCGAAACTTAACCAAATTCGATAGCGAGCGAGAGGTTTGAACGATTAACGAAGGTAATTCAATTATATGACATTTTGACATAATAATGATCATAAAGGTGCACATAAAGACACATATTCACACATAAGCATAATTAATGTATTAAGAGAGACAGGATACTTACCTTAAGAATTTACGGGTGTTACAATCTGTTGGGAACTGAAGAATTGCTGAGTACAGTTAATGCTGCTAGCAGAACCTGGTTACTACTTCTGATGTTAATGCTGCTGATACAGAGTGTTAATACTGCTGAAGAATTAATACTGCTTATGAGATAATGAAGACTTCGCATGGAAAGAAGACAGCTGGATTGATTGAAGATAATCATGGAAGTCTTGAAGATAACTATGGAAGATTATACAGAAGATCTTTTATTTATTGTAATTATCTTTTATCTACAAGTATATATATATGTATAGAATAATTTGCAAAAAGATAGATTTTTGTCATTCTAAGTTTTTTAGCTTTCATAGAGAGAATCAACCTTAAGGTTAGAACCCTAATTCTAGAGAAGTAGAATTCGTATTGGTGAGTCTGTTCATCAATATTGAGGTTGTGTGTAAAAGCTTGTGACTTTCAATCATTCAATAAGAGTTTGCAAGTTGTGATTCTGATTTACTGTTTCATTGTTTTTCTGAATATTAAAGTGCTATTCCGCAGCTTCTTTAATATTGTTTTCTGAGTGTGTGTTCTTGTTAAGAATTAAGATCCTGACAAGTGGTATCAGAGCCATATTC
Organism: Arctium minus; assembly: GCA_954870635.1. Lineage (NCBI taxonomy): Eukaryota > Viridiplantae > Streptophyta > Magnoliopsida > Asterales > Asteraceae > Arctium > Arctium minus. The sequence goes on along the minus strand of OX941093.1, from coordinate 78,428,529 downwards.
TCAGAAATCTTATTCATCATGGAAAACGCAGTTGAATAAAACAGTACCCTGGTCTCAAAGGTCCCAATGCTCAGATCCAATGAATTTGACATGTGGAAGATTAGGATCAAGCAATATATTCTTCTCACAGATTACTCTATGTGGGACATCATTGAGAATGGCCCATCTGATGAAGGAAAGATTGGTCCAGATGGAAAAAGAACTCCACCAAAGACGGATGTAGAAAAGAAGTCAAGACAGACAGAGATGAAAGCCTTAAGCACACTGCTTTTGGCTATTCCCAATGAATATCAACACCAATTCTGCAATTGCACTGATGCACAGATGCTTTGGAATGCTCTAGAGAAGAGGTTCTCTGGTACCAAAAGTACCAAGAGAAATCAGAAGGCTATATTGAAGCAATTGTATGAAAACTTTATGTCAACCAAGAATGAGTCCATGACTCAAACTTTTGACAGGTTTAACAAGTTAATTGGTGAACTAGCTACTGTGGGAGTACAGATTGATCAAGATGATCTAAACAGAAAGTTCTTAAGGTCCCTTGGAGATAAGTGGACTATGTATACTGTTTCTTTCAGACAGAATGAACAATTGGAAGAAAAAGAACTTGATGATCTGTACAATGACCTTAGAGTGTTTGAATCTGAGGTAGAAGCTAAGAAGAAACCATCTGGATATGTTCACAATGCTGCACTCCTATCAGCATCAATTGATTCTTCTTCTAACCCTGAATCAGTTAGTGCTGCTAATGGAGCAAGTCAAGAGAAAGGCACTGAATCTGTGTTTGAAGCCTTTCTATCCAGTCATGGAAACTCTTCTCTAATTAATGATGACTTGGAAAAACTCCATCCGGATGATCTTGAAGAGATGGACATTAAATGGCAAATGGCCATGCTCTCTATGAGGGTAAAGAAGTTTATCAAGAGAACTGGGAGAAACAACTTCTCCCAAAGAAGAGAAGATGGAGCAGGTTTTGACAAGTCAAAGGTGGAATGTTATAAATGTCATATGAAGGGGCACTTTGCTAGAGAATGCAGAAGTGGAGTATCTCACAACAACAACCACCAACAATCACAGTCTGGAAGCTTCAATAATAACAGAAACTCTGCTCAAGCCCTAGTCTCTCAACAAGGTATGGGGTTTGACTGGAGTGATCAAGCAGAAGAGGCTATCCAAAACCAAGCTCTCATGGCAGAAGTTTCTGATCTCCCAACTGAGGTAATTTCTAATCTTTGTTCTCAAAATTGCATAGATACAGTTAAAAGGTACAGGGATCACAATCAAAGTATGAGTGATAACCTGAAGAGATTAGAAAAAGATATAAAAGACTATGTGAAGATTGTTGAGAGGTTTGAGGAACAAATTAGAGGTTTTCAAGCCAATGAACTTCAGCACATGTATGACACCAATTACTGGAAGTGGGAGAAAGATCAGTATGAGTTTAAGCTAAGACAGAAAGAAGAGGAGTGTGAGAAGATAAAAAGTGAGTATGAGAAAGCTAAGCTTGACATTGAGAAATATTCATATGCTTCTAAAGCTATGGACTCTATTCTAAAGGTCCAAATACATGACAAGATTAAACCTGGAATAGGGTACAACACCACACCACCACCTTACAACAACAACTACATCCCTCCTACATCAGACTTGCTAGAGACCAAAGATAGGAAGGACTTGCTTGAGGGAGCCACTGAGATAGATCCCTTAGATGATGTAGTTGTTGAGGACAAGACTGAGAAGGAAACTGTCAAGAATAAGGACAATAATGTGAGTGGTGAGATTCCTATTGAAAATCACATTATCACCAATGAGGGGTGTGGAAAGACTTGGGTTAAGTCCAATAAGGTAGAAAAGACTGAGGGAAAGAATAAGAAGGTTCATTATAAGCAGACCACTATTGTGAACCCTATCCCTTGCAAAAAGTGTGCATGCAATAAATCTGAGCCCCAAAAACATGATAAAAAGAGGGGTAATCAGAGAAACTGGAATAATCTGTGGGCACAAAAACAAGGGGTTGATCTGAGTAAAATCAATAGACCAAAACCCTGTTTTATTTGTGGAAAGCTTAATCACATTGCCAAATACTGCTATTTTAATCCTATGAACCAAAGGCTGAATTTTCAAAGACCTGCACAAAAACCCTCTGGTCATAGGAAGAATGACAAGAACCATGTGGCTAAGAAAGTTGTTAAATCTAAAAGCCACATGAAGAAAAAGAATGTGGAAGAAAGTGTCAATATGTGGGTTCCTAAAAGCACTAAAACTGTCAGTACTGCTACCACAAATAGTGCTGTTGGTAATGATAGTGCTGCTAGAAGTAATACTACTGCTAACAATGTTAGTGCTGCTGACATTGTTAGTACTTCTTCAAAAGTTAATATGATAACTCTGTTAGTACTGCTAACAAGGTTAGTACTGCTAAACCTGTTAGTACTGCTAACTCAGTTAGTACTTCCAAAGTTAGTACTGCTTCTAGTATTAGTGCTGCTAAGCCAATCATATTGACAAAGTACTCTAATAAAGAGTGCTCTGAGTTCAAAAACCTCATCAAAAAGGAATGTAAATACTTTGATGAGAAAGGGAGACCCAAGACCACTTTGGCTTGGGTCCCCAATCAATACTAATTATTTAATCTTATGTGCAGGGCAACCAATAGCTCAAGGGTAAGAGAATCTGGCTTGTTGATAGTGGTTGCTCTAGGCACATGACAGGGAACATGTCATTCCTCAAGAATTTCAAGAAGATTGATGGTGGAAATGTTGCCTTTGGTAATACTCCAGATGGAGGTAAAATCAGTGGTAAAGGTGATGTGACCAAAGGTAAAATGACCTTTGAAGATGTATTCTATGTTGAACAGTTAAGGTACAACCTGTTAAGTGTATCACAGGTCTGTGACAAACAACATAGTATATTATTTACTGATTCTGAATGCAATATCCTTGCTCCTGGATTCAAGGTAGTTGATGAAAAGATGATACTACTAAGAACCCACAGAAAGGATAATGTATATTGTTTAGATATGGAAAGTGTTTCATCTGATTCATCCCTAAATTGTCTTGTTTCAAAAGCTTCTCTGGATGAATCATCACTTTGGCACAGAAGGATGTGTCACATGAACTTTAAAACAATAAATAAACTTTTTAAAAACAACCTTGTAAGAGGTTTGCCATCAAAAGTATATTCATGTGATGATCATTGTGTTGCTTGTCTCAAAGGCAAACAACACAAAACTTCTCATAAGTCCAAAGAGGTGAACACAATCTCTAATTCTCTTCATTTATTGCATATGGATCTGTTTGGCCCTATAAATGTTATGAGTATTGGTAAGAAATCATACTGCCTAGTTATTGTTGATGATTACTCTAGATTTACTTGGGTATATTTTCTAAGAACTAAGGATGAGACAAGTGGACTGATCAAATCCTTTATTCTAAGAATTGAAAACCAAACAAATCAAAAAGTAAAAGTCATTAGGTCAGACAATGGTACTGAATTTAAAAATCATGACCTAAACACCTTTTGTGAGGAAAAAGGAATTGAGAGGCAATACAGTGCTCCTAGGACTCCACAACAAAATGGTGTTGCTGAGAGAAGGAATATGACACTGATTGAGGCTGCTAGATCTCTGTTGGCAGATTCAAAACTTCCAATTACTTTCGGGGCTGAAGCAGTTAATACTGCTTGCTATGTCCAAAACAGAGTTCTAGTAGTCAAGCCTAAAAACAAGACACCTTATGAGCTTTTAAATAAAATAAAACCTTTTATAGGATTTTTCAAACCTTTTGGGTGTCGTTGTACCATTCTCAATACCAAAACTCACTTAGGAAAGTTTGATAGCAAGGCTGATGATGGTTTTTTTGTTGGTTACTCATCTCAGAGTAAGGCTTACAGAGTTTTTAATACTTCTTCTAGAATAATTGAGGAAAGTGACAATGTCAAATGCAATGAGAACACACCAAATCCTATTGGGTCTGGTCCTCAGTGGCTATTTGACATTGATTCACTAACTAACTCTTTGGGTTTCAGTAGTGATTATCATGCAGGTTCAGGAAGTGGAGGATCAGGGGATGAACAAGTACAAGTACAAGACACTATGCCTCAGGCTGTGATCTTTCCCATACCTATGATAGATCCTGTTGAGATCTGTGAAAAGGAGAATGCTCCTGAACCTATTCAGAGTGAAGAAGAAAGAAGAGATGAAGAGAATCAAGTACATGAAGAACCAGAAGCAGCTGATGAGATCCCCTCAGCTGACTTAAATGATTCCAATCTGGATGTGGGAATCAATGAAGAACCTAGTCATCAGACTAGAACTCAAAAGAATCATCCTCCAGAGCTGGTCATAGGAGACATCTCTTCTCTTATGATAACAAGGAATTAAAGCAGACTTCAAGAGCTGCAGGATCAGCAACACACAGTACTCACTTGCTTCCTATCCCAGATTGAGCCTAAGAAGGCCTATGATGCAATGAAAGACTCAAGTTGGATAGAAGCCATGCAAGAAGAGTTACTTCAATTCAAACTACAGGATGTTTGGGACTTGGTGGACCTTCCAAAAGGTCATAGAGCTATTGGCACCAAGTGGATCTTCAGGAACAAAAAGGATGAGAGAGGAATTGTGATCAGGAACAAAGCAAGGCTTGTGGCTCAAGGGTACACTCAAGAAGAGTGCATAGATTATGATGAAGTGTTTGCTCCAGTGGCAAGGGTAGAGGCAATTAGGCTGTTCCTAGCCTATGCCTCATACATGAAGTTCAAGGTCTATCAAATGGATGTAAAGAGTGCCTTTCTATATGGTACAATTGATGAAGAAGTATATGTATGTCAGCCACCTGGTTTTGAAAATCCTACATATCCTGACAGAGTATACAAGCTGAAGAAAGCACTCTATGGTCTACATCAAGCCCCAAGAGCATGGTATGACACTCTGTCTACCTACCTCTTGGAAAATGGGTTTGAAAGGGGCATAATTGACAAGACCCTTTTCATTAAAAGAAGTAAGAAGGACATCCTACTAGTTCAGATCTATGTGGATGATATCATTTTTGGATCCACAAAAGATCAGATGTGTAGAGACTTTGAAGAGTTGATGCACAAGAGCTTTAAAATGAGTTCAATGGGTGAACTTAACTTCTTCCTTGGACTTCAGGTGAAACAGCAGACAGATGGAATCTTCATTAGTCAATCAAAATATGTGCAAGACATCCTGGATAAATATGGTTTAAAAGACTCAAAGCCAACAAGCACACCAATCGAAACTCACAAACAGATCACTGCTGATCTTGAGGGGGAGGATGTTGATGTCCATCTATATAGATCAACGATTGGATCTCTAATGTATCTCACAGCCTCAAGACCAGATATCATGTTTCCAGTATGTGTATGTGCCAGATTCTAAGTCAAGCCAAAACAATCACATCTTCAAGCTGTGAAGAGGATTTTCAGATACTTAAGAGGGCAACCTAGATTAGGTCTTTGGTATCCATATGAATCTTCATTCGAATTGATTGCATATTCAGATAGTGACTTGGGTGGTGCTAACATGGACAGAAAGTCTACTTCAGGGGGATGTCAACTTTTGGGTGCAAGACTAGTATTTTGGCAGTGCAACAAACAAACCATAGTGTCCTTATCAACAACATAAGCTGAGTATATTGCTGCTGCAAGTTACTGCTCTCAGGTTCTATGGATTCAGAATCAGATGCTGGACTATGGGGTAACCTTTCTGCAGACTCCAATCTTTATTGACAATAGCAGTGCTATAAGCATTGTTAACAATCCAGTCAAGCACTCCAAAACAAAGCACATTGAGATCAGGTATCACTTTATCAGAGATTGCAATGAAAAGAAGCTCATTCAAGTTGCTAAAGTTCATACTGACAACCAGTTTGCAGATCTATTCACTAAAGCTTTTGATGTGGGTAGATTCACTTTCTTGGTCTCAAGTGTGGGCATGATCAACTCTGAATGAGCTCATGGTTTAAAAAAAAAGTGTTCCTATACCTGCTATTTTGGTTATTTGTGTGCTGCTAATCATCTTTCACAGGAAGTTAATGCCTTGATCAGACCTCCATAAGCTTTAAAAGGAGTAAGTATAGTTAATGCTGCCAGTGCGGTTTTAATACTGCCAGTGCTCAGTTAATACTGCTAGGTAATTAATACTGCTTTCAGTTAATACTGCTAGTTAGTTAATACTGCTAGTGGTTAATACTGCTCTCAGTTAATACTGCTAGTTAGTTAATACTGCTAGTGGTTAATACTGCTCTCAGTTAATACTGCTAGGTAGTTAATACTGCTCTAGGTTAATACTGCTTATGTCCCATACACTATAAATACCCTTTGCCCGCCTAAAAGTTCATAACGACTCTCTGCTTTCTATTCACTTTCTCTCTAACCCTTTTCTTTCAAGAATCAAGTGTTTCAGGCAAGAATACTCAAGCTCAATGGCGTCTATGGCATTTATTGACGAGCACAATGAAATTGCGATGCTACAAAAGCCAAAGCAAGCTGCAGGCTTTCATCAGATAGTGGATTTTCTGAAGTCTAGCCATATCGCCCATGCTCTAACTGTGTCTCCAACTATCTACATTGAGCATCAAAAGCAATTCTGGGCGAATGCCACCATAGTCACAGAGAATGGTGTGCAGATTCTGAAAACAAGGGTGTGTGACAAACCCTTGTCAGTTACTGAAGAGGTGATACGCATCTGTCTACGTCTAGACGATGCTGAAGGTATTACTTCTCTTCCTAATGAGGACTTGTTCTCAAATTTGTCAAGAATGGGGTATGGAGGCCAAGTGGGTGGTTTTAAATTCTCAAAAGCAAAATTTTATACCCAATGGCGTTTTCTTGTTCATACCCTTATGCACTGCATTTCCAAAAAGACTACTGGATGGAGTGAGTTTAGCAGTACCATTGCGTATGCTTTGGTCTGTTTGGCCACTGTCAGAAAGTACAATTTTTCTAGAATGATTTTCAGTGATCTTGTCTCAAACTTGGGAAACAAAAAGAGCTTTTATATGTACCCCAGGTTTGTATAAGAAGTTATAACCCACGAATTGACGGATATGCCTCACTTTGATGAGGTATATGTACCAAAAATTCCCAAAGGTAAGGTCTTTTCAAACATGAAGAGATCCCCATTAGACTCGGAAGGAGTTGACACCCCATTATTCTCTACAATGATGGTGGTGTCCCACACTGAAGAAGGTATGGCAGCAGGGTCAAGGCCCTCATTAGACCATCCCACTGCTAGCCAATCTCAACCTTCCCACTCTATATCTATCCCACAGTCTCTACTTCAAAAGCGAACATCTCCAATCACCCAAACATATATAAGGAAAAAGGTAAAGAAGGCTCCTTCCCTTTTTGTACCATCACCCACAGAGCCTTTAAGCCCTCTAAGGGAGAATTCTCCTTTAGAGAATATCTACAGGGAAACCACAGGGGTGTCTCCCAACCCCAAGGAGGTGCTCACTGAGGAGATGGTTGAGCATATGGGTGCTAAGGCTGCCTCTACTCCTGCTAGCACAGAGGAGGTCAGTGGTAACATAAATAAGACATTCCCTATGACAACTTTGGGTGAGCAATCATCCAAAGGTCCCTGGTGCCAAGAACCCACGGGGGTGGAGAGTGCTTATGTTAGGCAGAAGGCTCCCACTACAAAAAGATCCCATGATCCTTCAAAAGAGGGTAACACTTCTGGAGAAGGTGAGGACATATATAACTATTTTGAATTGATGGAAACCATGGGAAACATCAACCTGGATGTAATCAAGCAGGGGAAAGACATTGAAGAGCTGAAACTGGTCATTCTGTCTCAACAAGACTAGATTGTCAAGCTAAAGAATATGGTGAAGAAATTGATTCTGCAAAAGAAGAAGAAACAGTTTGTGCTAAGGAGAAGGAAATCAGGGGATCATGCTCCCAAAAAGGGGGAGTCAGAAGCTGAGTTCCACATGGAAGAGGCTACAGTTAAGGGGGAGAAACACAGTGTTGAGGGGGAGATTGATGAAGGGGTAAGTAAAGAAACAGTACAAGAAGCAGAAATAGAATTTCAAGCAGTAGCAGTAACATCAATAGCAGCAGAAACAGTTAATGCAATCAAATATAGCAGCAGAAACTGTTAATGCTGCTGAACTGAATGAAGCAACAGAAATGGTGAAAGAATTACTAATTGAGCTTGAGAGCAGAAATAAGGAAGAGCTTGAGACAACTGAAGCATTAATCAAAGCCAAACATGATACTCCCAAGGTCACTTCAAAGGCCAAAGAAGTTGTCATCAAAGAAAAGGTTGAAGTTGTCAAGAAAGTTAGTGTTGATAAAGCAAAAAGCAAAGACAAAGGCAAAGCAAAGTTAGTAGAATCTGATCAACCAATGAAAAAGCAAAAGTTGGTTGAGTCAGATGAGGCTTTGGCTAGGCAGATTCAAGCTGAACTTGAGCAAGAAGAACAGGTTCAAGTGGAAAAAGATAGAGAGATAGCAAAAGCTATGGCTGCAGAACTCAATAAACCTTATAGACAGAGTCTTGCAACAGAACTAGCCAAGAAGAAAGCCACATCTCTAAGGAAGCCTGGAAAGATCAAAATGGCTGCAAAGAAAAGACAACCTTCAAAGACATACCTTGGTGCTCAAGAGAGAAAGAAGATGATTACTTTCCTCAAGGGTGCTATAGGTGTCAAAAAGGAAATGTTCTCAAAGATGTCTTTTGAGAAAATCAAAGGGCTATATGATGCAGAAATGACAAAGCTTCAAGAGAATGAAACTGCCAGAGTTGAAATGGAAAAGAGGATGAAAGAGAGCAATGACTGTCTGATACAAAAACCATTCCCTGATGAGCAAGAAACACCAAAGAAGGAGGCCTCTCTAAGTGAAAGTCTGAGGACTTTAAAAAGAACTAAGATGATGGCAAAAAGAAAATCAGCCAAGAAGCCTAGAGTGGAAGAAACTGAGGAAGAACAGAGGGTTGCTGAAGAAGAAGGGGCACCTAAGCCAAGTGATAAGGTAGAACCATCAAGTACTGGTAATGTGAACATGTACATGGTAGTGATGGACAAAGTGCCTGAACCTATAACTGCAGAACCTGTTGGTGTAAAGCCTCCAGAAGTCATTCACTAGGATACACTGGAAGTTGATGGAAAAGAGTACATCAGGCTCAAAAGAAAGGATGAGAAGTATGAAGTTTATACTACTTGGGCCAAGATTGTCAGAACATGTTCCAGGTCTGATATAGAAGAAATGTTTGAAATAGGGATGAAGTTGTATGCAGATCAGTTAAAAGCACCAGGGATTTCAATTACAAAACTGGTGATGGAGTATCTGTATATGATGTTCAAACCTGATGAAGTGGAAGGAGTGATAAGGAATGTGTTTCAAACTGTCAACAATTGGACTCTATATGAAACTAGTGGAGTATATGCAGTGACTTTGGATAGAAATCATATAGAATACTTCCTAGTGGATAGAGTGTACAACCACAGTAGATTGAAGCTTCATGCAATGTTGAAAAAGAAGCTTGGTTGTATTCAAGATTCAGAAATGGCTAAGTATCTAATCCAAAGAACAATTAATCAGAGTCTGGGGTTGGATGCTAATACAGGGCTTTGAAGAATGGTGTTTTGGGAGCATCTGAAGAACTTGACTTCTCTTCCTAAAAGTCAAGTTAGGGGGAGATTGTTGGGAACTGAAGAATTGCTGAGTACAGTTAATGCTGCTAGCAGAACCTGGTTACTACTTCTGATGTTAATGCTGCTGATACAGAGTGTTAATACTGCTGAAGAATTAATACTACTTATGAGATAATGAAGACTTCGCATGGAAAGAAGACAGCTGGATTGATTGAAGATAATCATGGAAGTCTTGAAGATAACTATGGAAGATTATACAGAAGATCTTTTATTTATTGTAATTATCTTTTATCTACAAGTGTATATATATGTATAGAATAATTTGCAAAAAGATAGATTTTTGTCATTCTAAGTTTTTTAGCTTTCATAGAGAGAATCAACCTCAAGGTTAGAACCCTAATTCTAGAGAAGTAGAATTCGTATTGGTGAGTCTGTTCATCAATATTGAGGTTGTGTGTAAAAGATTGTGACTTTCAATCATTCAATAAGAGTTTGCAAGTTGTGATTCTGATTTACTGTTTCATTGTTTTTCTGAATATTAAAGTGCTATTCCGCAGCTTCTTTAATATTGTTTTCTGAGTGTGTGTTCTTGTTAAGAATTAAGATCCTGACACAATCCTCCCCACCTAAAATGGGATTTTGTCCCCGAAATCTTACCCTAAACAAACAAGTGAGGATAACGCTTCTTCATGTCATCTTCAGCCTCCCACATAATGTTAGCACCCCGATGGTGCTTCCGTTGGACTTTAACCATGACTACGTCTTTATGCCTCAACTTCTTCACTTTCGATTCTAAAATCGACTCCGGCTCTTCCACACATCAATTTCCATTGTCCACCTGAATTTCTGTCAAAGGAATAACGCTTTCCTCCTCGGCTAGGCACTTCCGAAGGTAGCATACATGAAATGTAGGATGTATTCCATCCATTTCCGGTGGTAAATCCAATCGGTAGGCTTGTAACCCAATTTTCTCCAAGATGACGAAAGGTCAAAGGAAACGAGGACTAAGCTTCCCACGTTTCCCGAACCGTATGATCCCCTTCCATGGAGACACCTTCAACATGACCCGGTCGCCCACTTGAAACTCAACCGGCCTTCTCTTCTTGTCCGCATAACTCTTTTGTCGGTCTTGTGCCACCTTTAGCCTCTCCCGAATCTCTTTCACCTAGTCCTCCGTCTCTTGCACTATTTCCGGCCCGACGAATTTCTTTTCGCTCGCTTCTAGCCAACAAATTGGGGTTCTACACTTCCGCCCATACAAGGCCTCGAACGGTGCCATTCCGATACTAGAATGGTAACTGTTGTTGTACGCGAACTCTACCAAAGGTAGATGTGAATCCCAACTTCCCCCGAAGTCTATTACACACGACCTCAACATATCTTCTAATGTCTGGATCGTCCTCTCGCTTTGACCATCCATTTGAGGATGATACGTCGTGCTCAAATTTAGTCGAGTACCCAACTCCTTTTGTAAACTAGCCCAAAAGTTTGAAGTGAATAGGCTGTCCCAATCCGATACAATAGATTGCGGAACTCCGTGCCTCGACACCACCTCGTCAATATAAAGCTTGGCCAACTTTTCCATTGGCAAGATCTCCCGCATTGCAAGGAAATGCGCACTTTTTGTCAACCGGTCAACAATTACCCAAATGGTGTCGTGCCCACGCAAGGTCTTTGGTAATTTCGTCATGAAATCCATAGTAATGTTGTCCCATTTCCACTCGGGAATGGACAACGGTTGCAAACTCCCATACGGTCCTTGATGCTCCACTTTGACTTGAAGGCATGTGACACACCTTTCCACATGGATAGCCACATCCAGCTTCATCACCGGCCACCAATAATTCAACCTTAAGTCTCTATACATCTTGGTGCTACCGGGATGTATAGAATATCTCGACTTATGAGCTTCCTCGAGAAGTAAGTCACGATTTCCCCCAATCTTTGGCACCCAAATTCGCCCTTGGAATAGTTTGAGTCCACGACCATCTTTTGTTAAGAGTTCCTTTTGCTTGGACATAACCTCGGCTTTGAGGTTCTCTTCTTTAAGTGCTTCCGCTTGGCTCGTTTTTATACTTTCCAACAAACTCGACACCACATCAATCCTAGCAAGGGACATTTTGACACCTCCGTCATGACTCCTTCGACTCAACGCATCCGCCACCACGTTGGCCTTACCGGGATGATAGAGTAGGTCACAATCGTAATCCTTCAAAAGCTCTAACCATCTCCTTTGTCGCATGTTGATTTCCTTTTGATCGAAGATGTACTTGAGACTCTTGTGATCCGTGAAAAGAGTACACTTGGTCCCATACAAGTAGTGTCGCCACAACTTTAATGCGAAAACTACCGCTGCCAACTCCAAATCATGAGTCGGATAGTTCTTCTCATGATCCTTTAATTGCCGCGACGCGTAGGCTATTACTTTCCACCTTTGCATTAGGATACACCCAAACCCCATCTTGGAAGCATCACTAAACACAACAAAATCTTCCGATCCTTCGGGTAGGGATAAGATCGGAGCTTCGCACAACTTCCACTTGAGCGTCTGAAAGGCTTGCTCTTATGCATCGGTCCAAAGAAACTTGACGTTCTTCCTTGTAAGAGAAATGAGCGGCGTAGCTATCTTGGAAAAGTCTTGAATGAAACGTCGGTAGTAACCCGCTAAACCCAAGAAGCTTCGGATCTACGTCGAACTTGTTGGAGGTTCCCAACTCATCATTGCCTCGATCTTTGCTGGATCCACTTTTACCCCGTCCTTTGATACCACATGCCCCAAGAATTGCACCTCTTGAAGCCATGATTCGCACTTCGAGAACTTCGCGAACAACTTCTCCCTCCTTAAAACTTTTAATACTTCCCGTAAGTGTTTTCCATGCTCGGACTTATCCTTTGAATATATTAAAATATCGTCGATGAAGACGATCACGGATTTATCCAAGAATGGGCGACACACACGGTTCATCAGATCCATGAATATGGACGGAGCGTTGGTTAAGCCGAAAGGCATCACCAAAAACTCGTAATGGCCGTATCGCATTCCAAAAACCATCTTAGGAATGCCCTCTTTATTTACTCTCACTTGATGATATCCGGACCGAAGGTCAATCTTCGAGAAACATCCCGCGCCTTGAAGTTGATCAAAAAGGTCGTCGATGTGAGGTAGAAGATACTTATTCTTCACCGTGACTTTGTTTAACTCTCGATAGTCGATACACATACGCATGGATCCATCCTTCTTCTTAACGAACAAAACCGGTGCTCCCCAAGGTGACGAGCTTGGTCGAATGAAGCCCTTCTCCAACAACTCTTGAAGTTGTGCCATCATCTCCTTCATTTTTGTCGGTGCCAAACGATATGGAGCACGAGCTATCGGAGCCGCTCCCGGTGTGAGGTCAATCTGAAACTCCACTTGTCACTCCAGCGGTAATCCGGGTAAGTCTTCCGGAAAGACGTCCGGATAATCTTGCACCACCTCCACATCTTCCACCGACTTCTTTTCTTTCTTCGCGTCCACGACGTAGGCCAAGTACGAAGGGTAGCCCTTCGCTAAGAACTTGCGAGCCTTTAGAGATGAGATAATAGGATTACTCCTCTTTCCTTTTTCCCCATAGATGGTTGCCACACCATTTTCCGGTAAAGGAACTTGGATCATCTTTTTGGAACAAAAGATGTCCGACTTATGCCGTACTAACCAATCCATACCTATGACTACATCAAATCCTCCTATAACCATAGGTAATAAATCCACTCCAAAAGAATTCCCATCAATCTCTAGAGTGCAATCACAAAAACGATCACGAATGATCACTTGATCCCCATTAGCTACTTCTACTACTAAAGCATCGGGAAGGACACTAATAGGAATAGTGAATCGCTTACAGAAGGTATCCGACACAAAAGAACACGTAGCACCCGGATCAAACAAAACACGAGTTGGCAAGGAGTTTACTAGGAACGTACCCGAAACGACATCCGCAGTCTCCTTTGCCTCCTCGGTAGTCATCCGGAAAGCTCGACTCGGTGCCCTTGGTGGTTGCTCGACTCTGGCCGTCGAACCCACATAATTTCCCCCATTTCCTCCAACTAGCTTTGGGCAAAATCTTTTCATATGCCCCGGTTCTCCGCACTCAAAACATACCGATCCCTGGATGGAACATTCTCGAGTCGTATGGTTCTTCTTACCACACTTGGCGCACCTGGTTAGACCGGAGTAAGTTCTTGTAGCACATGGCCCCGAGTGCTTTGAACTCGCGGGCGATAGTGCCCGACGATAGTGCCATGGGCACTATCGCATGTCATAATCACGAAGGTTCCCACCCCACGGTACAAGCTCGGCGATAGTGCCAAGGCACAATCGCGGGGCACAATCGCTGGCATCCCTCAGCCCACGGTACGTCCCTGGAGATAGTGCCTCCGGCGATAGTGCCAATGGCACAATCTCCAGGCACAATCGCTCCAACCCAAAACAACCCAAAACTTAACCAAATTCGATAGCGAGCGAGAGGTTTGAACGATTAACGAAGATAATTCAATTATATGACATTTCGACATAATAATGATCATAATGGTGCGCACAAAGACACGTATTCACACATAAGCACAATTAATGTATTAAGAGAGACATGATACTTACATTTAGAATTTACGGGTGTTACAATCATTGTAAGATCCCACATTGGTTGGGGAGGGGAACGAAAGGTGCCTTATAAGGGATTGGATACCTCCTCTACCAGACGCGTTTTAAAACCGTGAGTCCGGGTGTGTGGACAAAGCGGACAATATCTGGTACGGTTGTCCTGGGATGTTACAGATGGTATCAGAGCCGGGAACAGGACTAATGTGCCAGCGAGGACGCTGGGCTCCCAAGGGGGGTAGATTGTAAGATCCCACATTGGTTGGAGAGGGGAACGAAAGGTGCCTTATAAGGGATTGGATACCTCCTCTACCAGACGCGTTTTAAAACCGTGAGCCCGGGTGTGTGCACAAAGCGGACAATATCTGGTACGGTTGGCCTGGGATGTTACAGTAGACGTAGGGTGGCCGGATGGCCATGCTCTATATTTTTTTCTAAAAAAAAACCAAAATTTAAGGGTATATATATATATATATACACATCTCCTAGTTATATGGATATTTTGTTCTCATTAACTTACTAAAACATAAGAGTTTTAGAGAGAAAGAGATAGAAGGAAGAGACCATTGATATGGAGGTTCGGGTTTCTTCGATTATGGTAAGAATCCTTAACCAAATTTCTTAGTTTTTATGTCAGTAGCTTCATTTTGAAGTTCTCTATCGACCCATTAATCTTATATTTTATATTTACGTTTTGATGGGTCGATTTGGTATTCAAAGTTATTAGGTTTTAGTTTTAAAAACCTCACTTTAAATGAGAAGATGTAACTTGTTATGTGATGAAAATCTATGTTCTTTATGACAAAATGTTGGTAAAAATGTTACTAACGGTTCGGTCAACAAGAACGAAGGAAAAATGACAAGAAATGAGTCAAAATCGAGCTCGAAAGCTTGAAAAGTTGTAGCCAAGGATTCTCTTATTATTATTATTATTATTATTATTTTTATTTAAAAAGAAAAGGAGTTGTATGGAGTTGGGTTTGAACCCACAATCTCTAGTTTGAAAGAACAAAGTTTTATCAATAGTCTAATGATTTTATTTGTTCTTTTAAAGTATTGGAAAATTATTATTATTACTGAAAATTCGTGTTCAACGGTGATAATTTTTCTATAAGTTTTAGAGTGGTCGTTGGACTTTATAAAATGTAATTTCGACTCGGTTTTAAGTAAAGGCTATTATGGAATTTCTAAAATACCCCTCTTATTAAAGAGTTGGTACTTTAAGTAATACTTGGGTATTTGGCTTTTATAAAATTACCAAAATGGTCTATATCGGGACTTGGTATTTTAGTTATCTATTTTCTTAGGGGATGATTAAAATAGATCATTTTATTTATTGATTTAATGATGGGATTAAAATGTGTTGCATTTGGGTTTAAATAATATTAAGACGTCTTAATCCCGAATGGTAACTTTATATAGTTACACAATCGTTATTTGACGTTTTGGGACGTTATCAAGTTTTAGACTTGAGGTTTGACTAAAGTTAGTCGAGGTTGAACGAGTTGATGTAGGGTTGACTGTAACACCCACAATTTTGGAGTTGGATGAAAAGTTAATAATTCCCAAAGTTCAAGGGGGTTAAATGTAACTTGGGTTTAAATAAATATTAACTATTGAGATATTTAAAATATCTCATATTGATACTTGTTTTGAAGACCAGAGAGAGAGAGAGAAAGCTTTGAAGTGGGTTTTCGATTTCTTGTCTTTTGAGGTATGTTTTTAGCTTAATCTTTCGTTTGAAGTGTTATGGCTGGTGTAGATTCCCGTTGTGTAGCTTTTCAACCGTTTAAATCTGTGTTTTTAACGTTTTTGAGTTTGGCCCGAATCTGGGTTGGTGCTCCGGCGAGATCAGGTTGAGCAGGTCGACCGGTCAGGAAAAGCCAGTGGTCGCGCAAAGTGTCATTTGCGCCACCCGTTGGTCGCGCGAAGTGTCACTTGCGCCACCCGTTGGTCGCGCGAAGTGTCATTTGCGCCATCCCTTGATCGCGCAAAGTTTCTTTGCGCCAGGTCTCTTTTGCGCCACTCTCTTGTCGCGCAAATCTTAGTTTGCGCCACCTTCAGTTCGCACAAAAGCCTTCTTTTGCGCCACCTTTTGCTCGATGTTAGCTTCTGTTGTCTTTAAGTTTTAGTCAGAAAGTGGGAGAGTTATCTGCGTTTCGACTTACCGATTCTTTCGGTGTTGTCGTAGGTAGCATTCGTTAGGAAGAAGAAAACTGAGGCGAGTTCCTACTAACTTTTCTAAACTGTTATATATGTCAAAGATTGTGTTTTTAACTCCTATATATCTCTACGGTTTCGGATTGTCCGTTTATTTCATTTTGATGTAACTTGGGGTTTTGAGATATTTTAGGGTTCCCGAACACTTTTGACTAAAATGATGGGTTCCATCTTGTTGAAGTAAAAGAATGTTTTACTTGCCCAGTTGTGTGGCTTATTTGAAAGAATGCATATAATCTTGTTTTATGATTATCTTTCTTACCAGCAGTTGATCTTGAAAATGGCATTTTGAAATATAAATGTTTTGATAGCTATTTATCTAGCTTGGATGGTCACATGAAATATTGTGACAAGTCATGACCATACTAGTGGATCCCTAGGTATCGAGTCGGCTTATTGTTGGGATGTTTGTACCCCATTGTATGTAGCTAGATGCATTTGATTTTCGGGGGCATTTGGTACGGTTATGTGAGACCGGTTACTAGCCATGGGTCAAATGCAGTCTAGTGAACGAGTATGACTGGTTCCTTGGGGGCCTCCCTCACATCGTAGTACGGACCGAAGAGTTCGTGGCCATGGTTCCATGTATTTAACTCATAACTCGGATTTGTGGCTTACTTTGTGTTCCACTACGATCCTCGGTAAATCGGGTAATCCCCGTCATCGGAAGATGTGTATTCGGACCGGTTGTCCTTTTGTACCAAATAACTCCATTTGTATAACTAAACCTTTGGAAGGATTTAATTTGATACAATTGTTTATATCTCTTTGAAATTTATAAACTGTATGTTCTCACTAGGCTTTAAGCCTAACACTTTTTCTCAAATAATGTGTATAACAGGTTTCCCTTAGCGGTGGGTTGCACAGGGTTTTGAGAGTCGAGCATGGACTCGAGGCATTTTGAGATGACTATTATTTGGTGTTGGGCATTGTTTAAGTCCCATCTTTTGGTGATTATGGATTGTCAACTGATGTAATCTAGATAGTTTTGCTTAGATTAGTTTGTTGTCAATTTCCATAACCGAACACAGGTTTATACCAAATATGAAGGTCGTGTTGCCATATTTCCAGGTTTTAATTTACTCTGAATTTTAGAGGGTTACATTGACTTTTACCTAGTTTGACCCACAAGGAATTTAACGATAAGATCAAATGGAAAATTTGAGATATATTAAGATACTCGGGTTTTGAGTTTGACTATAGGTCGGGTCAAGTTTGACCATAATTGACTTTTGTTGACTATTAGAGAAATTAAGCCATTAATTGGAAATGGTGACATTAAATGTGTAGGTGTTCAGTCAAGAGCTATCAATAGTCGATCTACACGGACATGTGAGTCTTCATGAGACTTACACTGGGATGCATACATATGTACAAAATTATTTTGAGCATTATATGATTTGTATGGTGATGTATATATATGCACGATGTTTCAGTTTTCATACATGCTACAGTATATTTACATGTATGTTATTTATGATCAGTTGCATGCTTTATGATTAATTATTTTTAAACTATTCTAGCATGCCATTTTATACGACAGTTTTATGATAAGTTTCAAGGGATGGACATTTGACCAGTAAGTCACAGACAAGTGGCATGACCCAGACAAGTGGGTGATAGAACAAAACAGAAAGTTCAACCCAGGGCGTGTCAGTGACAAAATGACCCATACCCGACCATAAATTTATGAGATCTCAATTGTTTTCAGCGTTGCATGTTTTCAGAAAATGCATACTATTTGATACAGAGTTTACAATAGTTGACATGTGAAATGTGAAATGATTTTATTCACGCAAACCATGAACTCACTGAGCTTTTTAAGCTGACTATAGTATGCATCTCAGGGACAGAAGGTTCAAGGTTGGAAAAAGGAAAAAGGGTGCACGTAGATACTTTCCCTATCCATTAAGGTTTAGAATTTATGTTTGGACATTTATGTTGGATAAATTTTGTAACGCAACTCGGTATGGGACGGGTTAGCATTTAAGTTACATATTTATTGTTTTAAAAGTCTTCCGCTGTAAACGGTTTTAATTTAGTCGTTATTTTGGAATATTTTAGAGAATTGTTTTGGATTACGTAACAATTCCCAAGAACAAAAAAAAAATATGGGTGTTACACAATCACTATCTCCAACTGCAGAAGACTTCACCAAACTACTCACCCTCGTGTAAATCTAGTGCTCATCTCTTCATATCACCGCTAAAACCAAACCCCAACTGGATCTGATGCACATGCCGACAAATAAAAGGTTAGGCTTAACGCCTAGTGAGCTCAAGAGTTTTTATCATAAACGTATAAAGCAATAAACTTAAAGAATATTATTTAAATCGTGATTTCCAAAATGATGACACATTCCAGCTGAAACGACCAAGGCGAAATACATTAAATCTGAAAACAATCTCTTTTTCAACATCCCCTTCTTTGTGATTAAAATCATGAGACAACCGTTTTCTTCAAATATAAATCCAAAACCCAAAACTCGCGTAATACATAACTGACGCTTTAATAATCAAATACTGAAAACGTAGATAAACTCTATTATCCAAAACATCCAAAACATGGATAAATTTCAGTATGCAAAACCCCAATCATGGATAACAATCCATACTCAAAACATCACCGAATACATGGGTTATAAAACTCCATAACCCAAACAACACCTTGCGGTGACGGGGATGACCCGATTACATAGTGTGTGACGGAACGCAAAAGTAGGTCACATTATTATGTACTAAATCAAAGCATGTGGGTTATGCATATAAAAACCCACCGAGCTCAACTCCTTTGAGTCTATCGCTCGAAAACATCAAGTCAACCCCTCTAGGTCTATTCTTGAGAGTTCCAAAACGAGGAACTTTAGCATAAGGGAATTATACCTTACTGCCCATGAGACGCTGCCCGACCGTATAGGTCTACACCTTACTTATCATGGTGACCCGATGCCTATTCCGTGCCAAGTGGCGAACCTAATGTCCAAAACGGGGACATAGGAACACCGTAGCTATGGATCCATTGCACTAACTAAAACATTACATGACTCCAACGAATGAACTAACGCATTCAAAACATGTAATTCTCAAATATGATGCAGTAAATGCAAATCGTAACCAAACGCTCTACAATGAGCTATTAAAACGGACAAGTGTCCTCAAAACCTAACAAAATCCAAACTGAGCCATAAGCTCAACAAACCCAAAGTCCCAACGTTGAAAATCATAAAGTGAAACCAAACGTAAACAACTCGCATGTATGTAAACCCATACTCCAATTTGTATAAATAACTCCAACGTAGTGTAGATTGGGACAAATCATTTCCCAAGTGGGTTTATATCTTTTATCCTTTCAAATCATCCCATAACACCCAATGAAATGCATTTATACTCAAAAATATACTCTATGAAATAAATCATCAAGGTACCCAAAATATATGATTTATTTATCAAAATGCCTAAAATCCCAAATGTGGGTGTTTTATAAGTTTATAAAGTTTACCACTTCCAAATAATCCAAAACTTATCAAGTGATCAGCAGTTAACAATTCCATGTAAAACATGTAAACACTTTAAAATAGACATTTTGGCATGTACACCGTTTTCACAAATCAACTTGAACTCATCTTGCTAGATTTAGGCTAAATATAAATTTTACCCCATTTGAGCTTTCTTGAAGAAATCCGAATCTACGAGCAAGAATCGTTCCAAAACCTAGATCCACAAGTTCTCAACCATAAATAGACATATTTAACCACATAGAATCGTTCCCCAAACATTTCACATGAAAACCTCAACTTATATCGAAACCCTAATTTTCATAAATGAAGAGAATAGATGATTACCTCAACCACAACTTGAATCCATCAATCAAAAACATCTAGGACACCAAACCAAGCCACAAACTACCAATCTCCAAAATGGTGAAAAGGGTTGGATGAAACCCTAGAAAATTGATGAAGAAGATGAAGATGAGAGGATTCTAGTTTTTAGCCTCAAAATCCTTGTTAGACGGTGAATAATCCCTTGGAATTCTAAGTCTTGGTGCCACAAATGCCCAAAATCTCAGTGGAAGCAAGAGGGTTTGATTGAGAGAGTTTTAGGAGAGAGTGGGTGAAAGAATGAATGAGAAAAAGTGAGAAAAATGGGTTTAATGGAGGTTGGACCCCGACGACGAGTATGCCCCGCGATTGTGACATGTGTCACTTTCGCTGGGCACTCTCGTGGAGAGTGTACCGCGGCCATAAGGCCCTCCGCGAGAGTTACACGCGAGAGTGACACATGTCACTTTCGTTGTCACTTTCGCCCAGGCTCCCGAAGCCCGAAAATCCGATCTTTTTCGACACTAAGGCCCTCGACGCTCTTTGGGACTTTTAGTGGTGTTTTCCAAACATGAAACCCACCAACCACAAGGTACAGAAACGCCTGGGTTCCCCTATACTTATTGAAAATCTCGGGTGTTACAAGAGACGATTACCCAAATGAACGAAAGTTAAACTAAGAAACAAAACATAAACATAAATCTAACGAAAGCAATAAAATTAATCTATGAAAACTATATAAAGATCGATTTAAGGAGTGTCACTCTCCAATAATCGTTTTTAACCTAAGAAAATAGTAAATGAAATTAAGAGTGGTGCAAGAAATTAAAAAAAGGAGAAGATAAGGATAAGAAGGAAAACATAATAGAAGAATGCGAAATTTAACCAAACAATAAATTCACACATGAAAATAAAATATGGAGAAACGAAACGTTACAACGGGTGTTGAATGTTGAATGAGAATTTGTCACATTCCATATTCATCTTCGATCCGTTGAAAATCGCATCTTCTTCACATATTCAAAAGACTCAAGAAACGAAGGATTACAAATAAACCTAAAATCTAAACTAAACCTAAAATCTAAACTAAAGAACTAAAAACAAATATAAATATAAAATAAAAACTAATCCTAAAAAAAAGGAAAACAAGAGGAAAGAAGAAGTTCAAAACGGCAGCGCCGTCGTAAGGTAAAAAAAGAGGGTTCAAAAACCTAAAACACATTCCAATTTAAATAAAAAAACTTTCAAAAACAAGCCCTTAACTTTGCAACTCTTTCAAAAACAACCCTCTTGATTTATGCTCTTTCAAAAGCTCATTTGCTGAACTTCTTTCTTTCAAATTGGTCCAATTTTTATCAATTTTTTTTGGATTTGCCCACCACATAAGGAATGATCAAATACTTCAAATCCATCGTCATCCATGTTCACGCTTTCAATATAAATTACCTATCAAAACCCGACAAAACCACAAAAATTCCAATGTAATATCCCCAACGGTGATTATACGAAAAATAACTAAAAAATTAAACAAAACTACGTGCAAACAATTAAACTAAGTGCAATATGCAATTATACACTACTATGATGCATGCATAAAATGCACCTAACAAAATGGAATAAAACCCTAACCCCTCATTTCTTGTTTTCCTTGCCCCCGCCGTTGAGAGAAAGAAGAGAAAACAGAAGGGGTTGAGGTTGAGTTAGAAATCTTGAAGAAAGTGAAGGAGAAATCAAAGCAACTTGAGAGATTTCATCTTAAGAGGTAACCCTATTCTCATATTCTCTTCTGTTGAAGGAATAGAGGTTTTATTGTAAATTTTATTGGTTTTGTTTATGTTCTGAGAAGATTATAAATGATAAAGTTAGAGTTGGGAAATCAAATGCTTAGATGGGTTGAATCTTCCGTTTTGAGGATTGTTATGGTAAAATTGTTGTTATGAGGTTAAAGGAAGCGGGAGACCCTGTCGTTTATCCTCGTATAATCGAAGTTCAGGTGCCGGGAATCGCCCCAAACCCGGATCAAACTTCGATTCAGAAATTGGGAAGTCGGACTAGATTCATCCAGATACTGGTATAAGACCCGGATACACTCGACCAGGAATTATATAGGTCCCAGGTATAATCTACCGGGAAGAACCAAGAACCCGGGGTGGCCGCACCTACCGGGAATCCAGGGTGCCGCGCCTACCGGTAAACGGACAGGGACCAGGAGCGAGGATCGGGTAATTCCCGGATACCTCCACTAGAACCGGGTTAAGTCCCAGGAAATAATCTATTCGAGAGTTTCGGTCAAACCGGCTAGGCCGGGAATCATGTGTAAAAGGGGGGGGGGACCAGAAGGAGTAACCATAAACGTCCAGGTAAGTTTTAAACCAGGATCTATTTAGAACCTAGTCAAGGTTTGATTACGTTATATTAAACCAAATTGTAGGTGTTTGGCCTTTTTGAAGTAAGATTGGTAAAGGTGTCGGGTTTCCGACAAACAAGTGAGTTCCCTTAAACCTTTGTCCAAACATGGAAATGTTTATAAATGAATTATCGTTTTACCATGTATTGTTGATGTCGATGTTTAATTAATATTACTTGAACTGGTTTATATTTGGATAAGCTTTGCCAAATGCATTTCAATCTGTAACACCCTAAAAATTGAGTGACTTTAACTTAGAAATTTTCGCAATATAACGTTTATAAATTGAAGGGAATTAAACCTGGAACATTTTATATGAAATAAAACTTCACACAAAATAACACCATCCCAAAGAGGGGAAGAGTATAAGCGTTTACAATTTTAGAAATGTAATGGAAACGAGGACCGACAACCAACTTAATCTAAAAACATTCTAATTTAGATTACAATTGGGTGTCGTCATCATTTCCCAAAATATTATTAAGTAATGTGCACGCTATATCTCAACAAATTCTATTTCTCCAAATAAAAGTCGTCCTCGACGGGACTCCACTCTCCGCTCAAGGCTTTACTGTTGGATCATAATGGTATTCAAGATTAAAGTTAAAGTTAAGGGTTTAAACTGTAATTGTTTGATAGTTATAGTTAAAGGGTTTAAAGTGTAATAAGTCAATAGTTTATTAGCTATTGGGCCCAAGCCCATTAGAAATCCCATTAAGGTTAAAGCCCATATGGCCTGGGTATTTAAAGTTTTGATTAGTTTAGTTTTAGGTTAACCTTAAAAGAACTCTGATAATTTTCTAAATAGTCGCTGTAAGTTTTCTCTGTATTCAAAGGGTATCAAGAACACTCAAGGGTTTCATTGTTTATTCAAGGGATTGGTACGTTATTATTAATCTTTATATCTCTTGATTATTATTGTGTTGCTTGATTACTTGATTGATTGTTTACCAACTAGAATAAATCTGGGATAACAATTGGTATCAGAGCCTAAAGAATCATTTTTTTTGTGATATTATTGTTCATCGAAAAGTACTATTCATCGAAAACACTGTTCATCGTGAAAGTTACTGTTCATCATATTCTGAAAATCGATTGCATGTTAGTTGAGATTCATGCTTCTGAATGCTATCTGGTTAATTAATCGCATTATTGTTGGTTTAATTGTGTTATCGGTCGAATAAATTTTCTGGGTTTGGTTTCGGTCGAACCCCAGATATTCTTCGTGTTCTTCGGTCTAGTCATAGTAATTATCGGTCTTATAAATTAGTCGATCATATCTGTTACTGTGTTTATCAATATTATTATTCGACCGATAGTTATTCGACCTGCACCTTCGACCGAATAGTTGTGATCTCCGGTCATTCCTTCGACCGGACCTTAGTATTCCCCGGTCTTTCCTTCGACCGGGTAGGAGCATCGACCGGACCTTAGTGGTTTTCGGTCTAGCACTCGACCGGATATTTGTTACTCCGGTCTTGGCATTCGACCGATACTAGCCGACCCCGGTCTTACCATTCGACCGGATACTTGTTACATCGGTCTTCGCCATTCGACCGGATAATTGTTTCTCCGGTCTTCCCATTCGACCGGGTAATTGTTTCTCCGGTCTTCCCATTCGACCGGGTAATTGTTTCTCCGGTCTTCCCATTCGACCGAATACTTGTTACTCCGGTCTTGCCATTCGACCGGGTACTTGCATACTCCGGTCTTTCCTTCGACCGGTACAGTTCATTCTTCGAAGCACATTTTCCAGTCATAGACAAATTTTTGCAAGCTGCAACAGGGCCTCTAAAAGCCTAATTTTTTTTGTCTAGCGGGATCCCCGTGCTAAGTCTGCGAAGGGGGACAAAAGTTTTGTGCTTGATCAAAATTTTCCTAATTTCAGTATTATTTCTTTGTGTGTTATACTGCTCAAATTCTGCACTTAATTATTTTTGGAAATTTATTTTTCTGAAATTTTTTGAGTGTGGTTGTTATTTTGATTCTAACGATCTCATCTAGTTGGTTGTCTTGATACAGAAAAGACTATTTACTAACAGTACAGCTAAGATGTCGAATTAGCTTCTCTCGATGGGCTCTCAAGTCAAACCTCCTGTCCTAGTGGCTAATGAGTATCGGCAATGGAAGACCAGAATGATTCAGTTCCTGAATCACAAAAACAAAGAATTCATGAAAATAATCATTGAAGGTCCTAAACCTCCAATGATCACAGTAAAGGGTCAACCTGCTACAGATTCCTCTCCTGAAATCCCTGACAGAGAGATTCCTAAACCTGTTCAGTTCTTCACTGAAAAGCAGAAAGACCAACTCAAGCTAGAAGAAGAGGCTCTAATCTATCTGACGATGGCAATTCCAAACGACATCTACAATCGTGTCGACAGTCAGAGCACTGCAAAAGGAATCTGGGATGAACTAGCAAGGCAGTTTGAAGGAAGTGAAGCCTCTATTCAAGCTAAGCAGAATCTTTGCATAAATGCTTACGAGGGATTTCATGCAAAAGAAGGAGAGCTGCTTTTAGATACCTACAATAGGTACAACATTATCCTCAATGACTTGCGGAGGAACAACATCGCCAAATCTGCTTCTGAGATAAACTACAAGTTCATCAAGAATCTGAATCCAGAATGGAAGAACTTTGCTATCAACCTCCAGATGTCGAAGAATATGGCTCAAGAAAATGTCACCGATATCTTCTCTACTCTTGCTCAACATGAGGATGAGGTGAGATCTATGAATAATGAGTCTAATCATCTGAAGGATTATGTGGCTCTCATAGCCGGTAAAGGTTCTGTATCCTCTGCAAGGTCGAAGAAAAAGGCGTCTAAAGCTCTAGTTACCGAAGTTACTGACTCTGACTCTGATTCAAGTGATGAAGAACTGGAAGTTGATTCAGATCCTGATATTCAAAAGTTCTCTGAAGACTTGGCTCTCATTACGCGACGATTCAAGAAGAGCTTTGGCAAGAAAAGATTTTACTCAAAGCCAAAGTATGATGAATACAAGAAAGAGAAGTCTGAGATGCGATACAAGCCGAGGCATGGAAAGAGAGAGGAAGGACGAGAAGATCGGAAGGAAGATAGAAGAGAAGGAAAGAGAGAGGAGAAGCGAGAAGAGCGAAAGGATGAACCAGGAAGATGCTACAACTGTGGCAAATTTGGGCACTTCTCAAGGGACTGCAAATTCAAGAAAGTGAAGAACTCAGAGTACTACTCAAGAAAGTCACTAATTGCCAAGAAAGCTGAAGAAGGAAAAGTACTAATGGCTGAAGAAGAGAACTGGCTGTTCCAAAGTTCTGATGACGAGGAGCAAGCACATTTCACCCAAGTTTCTTACATGGCAAAGCTGGAAGGTGACGATGAAGACTCTGAGACACAATCAGAAGAAGCAAACTCTGAGGTAAGTGAAAATTCTGAACTTATTGAATCTTTAATGGCCCAAATACATGGCATGAAAGATGAATTTGCTTTACTGAAAGGCAAACTTAGCTCTGCACATCAATCTGTTTTAAGCTTGCGTGATGAAAATGCTATTTTAAAAGTTGTTGTGGAAGAAAAGGAAAAGGAAAAAGATGATTTAAAAGCTGAAAAAGAGTCTTTAAAAGAAAAAAATATCTGGTTTAGAAACAGATCTTGTGAATCTTAATGCTGAAAAGGGTGAGTTTCAAATCAAATTTGAAGTTTGTTATAAAGAAAGAAATGAAGCTTACACCAAAATAAAGCAACTGGAGGACATTAACATGAAACGAGGTCAGACTGAACAAACATTAAATCTGTTGACCAATAAACTCCAAGACGAAAGGTTTTACAAACTTAAACCAGGTTTGGGTGTGCCAATTAATGAAATTTTGAAAAAGGCACCGGAGCACCTATATAATTTTGATAAATTTGGCTCCGCAATAAAACCCATTCCTGACATTCGCGCTACTTTTGTTGAAGCAAGTTCTCCTAAACCTTCTGAAGAGACCAAAGGTCAAGAAGAAATGAGAAAGAACAAGTCTGGTGACACTGATTCTCAAAATCTTTTTAAATCTGTTGGTTTTACATATGGTGATTTGAACGAAAGCTATGCAACTCGAAAGATCGAATTTACTGAGTTTGAATCACTATTTACCACACCTTCTAAAGAATCAGTTAGCACCAACACAGTTCTACCTGAGACTGCATGCAAAATTGATGAGTATGAATCGGATGTTGATCCATCTACTATACCATCAGTCTTAACTCCCATTGCTTCTAAACCTTTACTTCCTGAAGAGGTTGAAGAAGTTGCTGCTACCGCGGATGAAACTTGTGTTCAAAATGATAAAACGGAGTTTATTGAGTCCATGACTGAAGAGATATTCTCTGATATGATGAATGCATCAGACTCTGATCCTGTTTCTGATTTAAAGGGATCACATTCTGTGGATGGTAATACATCTGAATTGATGAAGCAAATTGATATGTTGCAACAATCTCTTGATGAGGTTGAAGATGAAAACTTTGATCTCAAACATAAACTTGAAAAGTCTTTAAAAATAAATCAAGAGCTTTGCACTGAGATCAATGATTTGAAAATTACTTTATTTAAAAATGCTTCAAATGAAAAACAAATGTTAAATGATCCAAGCTGGAAGGTAAGAACCAATCCAGAATTTGATGCTCCTGCAAAACCTACAGTTGCTTACTCTGATTGTCCTGAATATCCACCGAGTATTTTTGAAAAGGGTGAGACTTCAAAGAGCACTAGAAAAGAACCACCTTCTAAGTTAGAGACTAACAAGGTTTCTGTTTCTGTTTCAGATATAAGAGGAAATGGAGTTGGGAAGAGTAAGAAGAATAAAGATCTTAGTTTGAATAAAAAGAATAGTTTGAATTCTAGTAGTTGTCCTACAGACAGTGTTATTTTGAATAGTACTTCTTTTGATAAACATGAATGTAAGATTTGTTCCGATAAATCTAAGTTTATGAATTTTGCTCGAAAGAATCTTTATTGCAAACACTGTTGGGATAATTCATTCAAATACTACTCCCCTCCTAAGTCCAAAAAGAATAAAAGCAAAGCTAAGCTGAACTCTAAGTCTAATTCTAATTCTGATTCTTCTACACAACCAAAAGTGTATCGTGCTAAGGTTGCCAATCCTACTTCTAAAAAGCACTTTCAGGAATTGAATGTTAAGATGGTTTGGAAATGGGTTCCAAAACCGCGTTATGAATGGAGAGTGAAAGTCAAACCAGATGATATTCCTGAGTTGCTTGATGCTAACCGCAAAGGACCCATCCTGATATGGGTGCCTAAGCAAAACTAATTGTCTCTTTTGCAGGCCTGTCGATTGTGGGTAATAGATTCCGGATGTTCACGCCACATGACAGGATTCAAGCACCTCTTGCATAACTATGTGGAGGAGCCTGCCGGAGCAGTTAGATTTGCCAATTCTGAAGCCGAAGGCCACGTCAGAGGATATGGAATGCTCGATAACGGTGTTGTGAAGATTCAAAAAGTGCTATATGTTGAAGGACTTGATCAAAATCTGTTCAGTACCAGTCACTTCTGTGAGATGCAATATCAAGTCCGCTTCACAACCACTCATTGCTATCTAGAAGATCACGATGGTTACGAAGTCTTCAAAGCTGAGCGCCATGGAAATCTATACTATGTAGATTTCCCTACACTGTCTGCCACACGTCCAGTATGTCTACTAGACAAAGCTTCTAAAGCACAATCATGGACGTGGCATCGACGCTTGTCTCATCAAAATTTCCGATCTATAGCGAAGCTACAAAGACAAAGTCTGGTCAAAGGTCTACCAGAAATGAGGTTCGAAAAAGACTCACTCTGTTCCGCATGTGAGTTGGGCAAAATGAAGCGTAGCTCCTTCAAGTCCAAAGCTGAATCATCGACCTCATCAGCAGTGGAACTTCTTCATATGGACCTTTGTGGCCCAATGCGCACATCATCTATCAACGGAAAGAAGTATGTGTTGGTAATGATAGATGACTACTCAAGGTATACATGGCTCGAGTTTCTTCGCAACAAGTCAGATGCACCAGAGTTGATTATCGCTTTCATCAAGCGTATTCAAGTACGTCTTCAACTGCCAGTAAGAACCATTCACAGTGATAATGGCACGGAGTTCAAGAATGACACCCTGAAGAGTTATCTTACTTCCGTGGGTATTTCACACAACTTCTCCGCAGCCTACACTCCACAGCAAAACAACATTGTTGAACGGAAGAATCGCACTCTGGTTGAAGCAGCTCGTACTATGCTTGCTTACTCAGATCTACCCATGTACCTTTGGGCCGAGGCAGTCGCTACAACATGTTTTACACAGAACCGTACCATTGTGGTCAAGCGCTTTAATAAGACAACATATGAGTTAATCAACAATCGTACACCTAACATCAAGTTCCTTCGTGTTTTTGGTTGCAGGTGTTACATTCTAAAAGAGCGTCAAGGATTATCAAAGTTTGATAAGAAAGCGAATGAAGGATATCTCGTTGGATACTCTCTGACATCCAAAGCTTATCGAATTTACATTATTCGAACAAAGACGGTTGTTGAGAGCATGAATGTCTCCTTTGATGAGAATTCAACAAGGACTTCTGGACACAACAGTTCAGAACTCGGTCTTCACGACAAAGCTTCTATTCAAGCAAGAATAGAACCAGCTATAACAGGATCATCTTCTTCAAACTCTAACTCTACTTCATCTGAGTTAGATTTATTGTTTATTGATGCCTTTGATGGTATATGTGCAGATTTTGAAAAAGGCATATCAACATCAATAACAAGTGAAACAAACTCGGAGGTCCCTACTATATCTGAAGACATGCCTGGACCTTCCGACGAAGTCACTGACACTTCAACTCCATCAGGTACAACTACACCATTAGTTTCTGACTCTACTAATACTGAATCTGTCTTTGGAAACGAAGTCCCGAGCACTTCAACCGCTAGTCCAGAAGCTTCAGTGTCAGAAACACCAGTACAAGATGTCCCGAGTACATCTGTGGAGCAACCTACCGTACAAGATGACAACGATGCATCAAATACGCAACAAGCAGTTGATGCACTACCAAGCACACATCGTTGGACTAAGGATCATCCCCTGGAAAACGTGATAGGTGACGTACAATCTGGTGTCACGACAAGATCTGCAACAGCTAACTTCTGCATGTTTTCAAGCTTCCTCAGTTCCTTAGAGCCAAAGAAAGCGGCTGAAGCTCTACGTGATCCTTTCTGGATTTCTGCTATGCAAGACGAGCTTCTACAATTCGAAAGGAACAAGGTATGGCGCTTGATCCCACTACCTAAAGGTAAATCCGTTATTGGAACAAAGTGGGTGTTCAGAAATAAGAAAGACGAAGCTGGAGTAGTCGTGAGAAACAAAGCTCGACTGGTCGCCAAAGGGTATTGTCAACAAGAGGGCATTGACTATGATGAAACATTCGCCCCGGTTGCAAGGATCGAAGCCATCAGAATCTTTCTAGCCTATGCAGCGCACAAAAACTTTACAGTCTATCAGATGGATGTAAAGTCGGCTTTCCTGAACGGCGTTCTGCATGAGGAGGTCTATGTGGCTCAACCTGAAGGTTTCGTTGATTCTCATCACCCTGATCATGTCTATGTTTTAGACAAAGCGCTTTATGGTCTTAAACAAGCACCGCGAGCCTGGTATGAAACTCTCACTAAATTTCTACTTGCTTCTGGTTTCAAGAAAGGTACAGTAGATACAACCTTATTTCTTAAAAGGCAAGGTGATGACTTGATTCTTATTCAGATTTATGTTGACGACATAATATTTGGGTCGACAAATCCAAAATTTTGTAAGAACTTTTCAAAGATAATGGAAACAAAGTTTGAGATGTCGATGATGGGTGAATTAAATTTCTTTCTTGGTCTACAAGTAAAGCAATTACCCGAAGGCATATTTATTAATCAAGCTAAATATATAAAAGATATTTTGAAAAAGTTCAATACGTCAGATGGTTCAGTCATGAAAACACCAATGGCTACTGGTACACTCTTAGACGCGGATCCCTCCGGGAAGCCTGTTGATCAAAAGGTGTATCGTAGCATGATTGGATCTTTACTTTATCTGACTGCCAGTCGCCCGGATATAATGTTTGCCACATGTTTTTGTGCGAGATATCATTCTAATCCTAAAGAGTCGCACTTAACTGCTGTTAAGCGAATCCTTAGATATCTCAAAGGTTCTCCTAATCTAGGCCTTTGGTATCCAAAGGATTCTCGTTTTGAACTAACTGCCTTTACAGATGCTGATCATGCAGGTTGTAAGCTAGACCGGAAAAGCACCTCTGGATCATGTCAATTCATAGGTGACAAACTTGTGAGCTGGACTTCAAAGAAACAAAACTGTGTTTCAACATCCACTGCCGAGGCTGAGTATGTAGCTGCTGCTAGCTGCTGTTCTCAAGTCCTCTGGATGACGACACAGTTAAGGGACTTTGGATACAACTACAAGCGCGTTCCGATTTATTGTGATTCCAAGAGTGCAATATCTATAACTGCTAATCCGGTACAGCACTCGAAGACCAAGCATATAGATGTACGCTATCATTTCATCAAGGATCATGTAGAAAAAGGTAATATTGAAATGCACTTTGTTCAAACTGACTTCCAGTTAGCTGATCTTTTCACCAAGCCATTGGATGAAAAGCGATTTCAATTTCTAATCAGCAAACTTGGTATGTTGAACATGTCTTAAACCTTACTCATGATTCAAGGGGGAGTATTCCAAATCTTGATAGTGTGTTATTTTCCAACTGTTGTTAACAAGAAAGGAATCATTTTCATAAATGATTACCATTGTTTCTTTCACTTATGCAGGTTGGTTCAAGTGACTATGGCTTCTAATCACATCGGATTAGAACCCGCACTTCAGTGCTCTATCTATTTTTTATATGCTTTATTTCCTTATTTATTATTAAAAAAAAAGGGTTAACGGAGAATATCTGTGATATTAACAGATTTTTGGATACTTAAATGCTTATCTGACCGTGTGTTCTTAAAGATAAATACTTGTGTTTTATCTTGTCAATATACTTTGTCAAGTATTCATACACATAACGGTTCAGAACATTCTTTTTTTTACTTTGTTATTACCATGTATCAAAAGTTAAATCTTTCTATGGTAATACTCACGTTAGTTGTATTCACTGTTGTTCGAATCAAACGTCATTTCATTTGCTTTCATTGAAAATATGTTTATATATTGTTCATATAAACAACATTCGTTTTTTATTCTCCAGCATAGTATTCTTCATGACAAATCGTCTATAAGCTTAATTGAAAACTCCTTAAGAGCTTAAATCGTCAAACTCTTTTAGTTTGAGGGGGAGAATTGCATCGTCAAACATCTTCTGTTTTGACATCTCCGAATATTATATTCTTCATGTAACAAGTGGTATTTGTGCTTACATGTACAATAACCTGTTGAACAACATGTTCTTTTAGGAAAATACATGGGATTCAGTGTGTGAGCTTAACAGAACTTCCATGGATTCAAGATAACCAGTGTTTCCTACCCAGGAAGTATTCCCTGAGTGATTGAGGGGAGAAGGGTCAAAAGATTTGAGTGATGGTGTGTGAAGAGGTAAAATGAAAAAGAGAGATTGGTTAGACGTGAGCATTAAAAGAAAGAGGGTGAGAGATCAGAGTAAAAGAATATTAAACTCTGCACCAAACTTCTTTCTGAGCCGGGCAGCCACATAATCTGATTGGTTAACATTCTTTGGTGACCATCATTGAAATAGGCAACTAGCCCATGCCATCTCTTGCATACAACCCCACCAGCTACTCATTCTTTTCTCAAAAAGAGAATGTTTCACATTTTCTGGGGAAGCAGCACATACGCTATTGGTTCTTCATTTGGAAGATACTAATATTGAAAAAGAAGGAAAGTTGCCCCACCTTCGCACCCTTTCTCATGGACATTGAGTCTTTGTATAATTTGTTGCTGTCTCAACAAGTTTACATACTTTGAGCCTAAATTGAAAAGCAATCATCTATGCTTAATTTCTTTCATACACATGCACGAACACACAGAAATTTGTTTTCTGTCAGAACGTTCATAGATAACCATGTGTTATTCGATGATTGAATGGAAGACCTGGGGAGTCTACATCAAACCAGCTCCTTATATAGTAACTTTGTGTTACTCAGTAACTTTGTGTTACTGACAGGCATTCTAACTGAGTCATTTGTTGATTCAGGGTTACAACTATTAAACTGTTTGAATTTGAAAAGATTCGAATAGTTACTACTTTTATGTTATTTGAATCTGAAAAGATTGAAATAATCACTCTTTCCATCTGGGAAGACTGCTCTTATTTCCATACAGGGCTCGTTACATGATGAAGACTATGCTTACATGATGATCATAAACAAAGGGGGAGATTGTCTTGAAAAGGGGGAGATTGTTTTGCCAAGTTTTGATGATGTTGATTCTCACCACTCATCAAAAAGGGGGAGAAGATATAAAAATAGGGAGAAGATACAAAAAGGGAGAATACAATCTGAAGATCTGAAGATTTTCAAAATTTTAAAGATTTGAAGATTATTTAAAGATATCTGAAGAAAAGAGAAGACCCGAAGACAATTGCAATTTTTTTTTTAATCTTGAATCCAAAGGGGGAGATTGTTGGATCATAATGGTATTCAAGATTAAAGTTAAAGTTAAGGGTTTAAACTGTAATTTTTTGATAGTTATAGTTAAAGGGTTTAAAGTGTAATAAGTCAATAGTTTATTAGCTATTGAGCCCAAGCCCATTAGAAAGCCCATTAAGGTTAAAGCCCATATGGCCTGGGTATTTAAAGTTTTGATTAGTTTAGTTTTAGGTTAACCTTAAAAGAACTCTGATAATTTTCTAAATAGTCGCTGTAAGTTTTCTCTGTATTCAAAGGGTATCAAGAACACTCAAGGGTTTCATTGTTTATTCAAGGGATTGGTACGTTATTATTAATCTTTATATCTCTTGATTATTATTGTGTTGCTTGATTACTTGATTGATTGTTTACCAACTAGAATAAATCTGGGATAACATTTACCACCCCACCGCTAACAGGACCTGCTTCACACTAAAGCAAACAAGTGTTAGGCTTGGACCTGCTTCACACCAAAGCAAAACAAATGCTAGGCTTAGACCCCGCGACTGTGCCCTGGGCAAGGTCGCCAGGTGTAACACCCCGAATTTTGGAATATTTGATTAAATCGTATTGTACTTTAATTGGTTTCGCTCAGTTGTTGTCAACAAAGATCAGTCGTGTTGCGGAATTGGAAACGTCAAATTTTGATAGGAGGGACAGTATTGGCGACAGTGACCATGTCACTCTCGCGGTGTCATAATCGCGCAAGGGGGTGAGGGCTCGCGGTACAAATTCGGCGAGAGTTCCAGGGTCACTCTCGCGGTGTCACTTTCGCGGAGTCCATATTTTGGTCGTTCAGGCCGAGGTTGCGGTACAAACTCGACGAGAGTGACTGGCGAGAGTGCCCTGTCACTCTCACGTGTCACAATTGCCTTCGGGTAAAAAGGCAATAAATGTCTGATTTTTCTAGAGGAACTTCATTTATTACATTTTGGGGGTTTTGGCAGTCGATTTTTAGCTCTCATCCAGGTAAGGTTTTTCCTCCCAATCTTCATCTCTTCAACATTTAATCCTCTCTAGAATCTTGTTGGGTGTATTAAATGCTAACCTAGGGTTTCTCTCCTTTGGTAGTCAAGTTCTAGCCATTTTGGTGAACCAAGGTTTCTCATCACCTACTTCTCATCTCCTTGGACCTTCTAGGGTTTGTTTATTGGATCAAACTAGGTAAGTTTCCTTAACTTACAAACATTCATACTTGCACTATTACTTGTTTACATGAGATTTATGTTATGTTGTATGTTAACCTAAAATTTAGGGTTTTATATGTTTCCCATGTTCACTACTTTGGAGTGAGTGTAAGGGTCTAAACACCTTGTGAGGTTCATTTAAGCAAGTTTCATGAATGGGAGGTAGATTATCATAAGTGACTACTCTTCTAAATGTTAAAACCAAGGACAATAATTCTTATCAGCAGTTAGAGTCCTTTTATTATTTGGGGATTTATATGTGGATGAATGAGCTTTAGTTTATCATGAGGAATATGTAACAAGCATGACCATATTATCTGTGCCAAGAATATGCTTACATGAAAGTTGTTAACCATACTTGCTCATAGTCTTTGTGGGAAGTCTTATATCTATTTCCTTGTGCACGAGGATTTAGATAGTATACATTCTATTGCATATTTATTGCCATTGGGCATTATCGTAGACAATAGGGGGCGTAAGTCCCTAAGTTGGAACTCGGCTAGATTGGATAGGCACCCTTGTCTGTAAGTCCTTGAGGTGTAACCCGACGGGGTAAACGCTAGAGGCATAAACGGTTTGAGGATTGTGATGTCTGGCGTGGCATGGGAACTAGAACCGGGATTTGTGGTGAAATCCAATCAACATCGCGGGTGACTCCATTCACATGTTCTCGTCACCCAAGATGGTAACGGGTCACTCCGTTTTACTTGGGATCTTTCTTTGTTATATTTGTACAGGACGTAACAATGTCCCGTTTGGGAGGTTTCGGCATTGATTTCACTGCATGGGTTTCGGTAACATTTATTTATTGTTCATATCTACATTATAAACTGTCTTGGTACGTTAACCATTAGACTCCGTCCTGACACTTGTGTTCATGTTTAATGGTTCACAGGTTCCGCTAGTGGTGCGAGTAGGGCACCTTGATTCGCCGGGATCGCACCTAGGATTCCTCCTTGGACCGGGCATTTTTGGGAAAACGAGAGAGAGCGTTTTGAAGTCATAATGACAACCTATCTTAATCTAGTTATTAATTGTTCTAGATTAAATAGGTTGTCATATATATGTCTTATTTATTCCGCTACTTTAAATTGTAGAACTACCCCAATTCTTATGGGTTATAGTCGTCACGTTTGCAGGTTATGGATTCCTCTTATTGTAGCCGTTATATTGCCGAAATTTTTAAGTTTTATTTTACCCAGTTTTTAGGGTGTTACACTAGGCACAGTCGCCCGCTAAGGGGGGTCCGCGGTACCGGTCCTATGATTGTGACCAATCGATAGTGACCCAGACACTATCGTCGGGCACTTTCGCGCCATGTATACCGAAACCCCTTCACTGGCAGCGATATTGACATTGGCGACAATGACCATGTCAAGGTTGCATGGCACTGTCGTCCCACCCCTTTCCGAGCTCCGAAACTTATGTTTTTCCACCCAACGCTAAACCCGATGTGTACAATTACTCATATATGAAATAACATACTCAAATTAGAATTTATGGAGAAAAACAGAAGGTAGAATTGACAAAGCTTACCGAAATTTCTGGGCATTACACGATCATTGATAATGGTTGTACTTGTGGCATGGAAATTGCACTCTCTAATGCTTAGAACATGTAATTGTGGAAATGGTTTACTTTTGAGCATGCATGGTTCTATATGGTTGTGGCATGAATTTGGTACATTGTTTTGGAGTTGGGTTGCACAATGGGATTAGTGTATCTTAGAATTGTGAATATTTCTTGGGAGAATATTTATACCGTGTTCCTTGAATTTGTTTCTTGTGCACACGAGAAAGGCATCTACTGGGGGCCATGGGGATCTATTGGGGGCCCGATTACGAATATCACGGTGAGGTGATGGGAGACTATGAACACTGTGCAAATACCCAAGTTTGACGTGATGTGGTTGAATTTCATATTGATGGGCCTTATGGCGGTTTGCATTACTACTGTTAAATTGTTAAACTGTTTTCAATGGGGGAATTCACTAGACCTCATGGTCTAACCCTCGTTTTTCAAAAATTAAAAACCATTTTCAGGTAAGAGAGTGGTTGGTGTGTCTTCCAGGAAAAAGGAGAAGGTTTGAAGTACTAGAAGTGGTGACAATAGAGATAGTTTACCTTAATTTCGTATTGTTTTGTCTAGATATCTCAGTTGTGGATGTGTGTATCCGCTGTTTTACTTTGAGAATATTGTTAATTTAAGACTTGATGTTTGGGACCACTTGGTTTTATTTTAAGAGTTATGCTATTCTGGATTTTGGGTCGTTACAAAATTATCCTGCATATATGCATCCCCTGGTTGGGTGTAGTATTATTATACTATTGTGTATTAGTAAACTTCTATTTTGTGAGCAACCAAATTTTTTAGAATTTAATATTCATTCAACGACTCTTTTCTTCTCTTGGATTTGATTTGATTTCAAGTCCATTTTATTACATGGCCTGGTTGCATGTGGAGATGGATTGATATTGGATAACTGACTTAGGGGCTGTTTGGTTGTTTTTTCATTAAGTCTTGTATGGATATATAGTTGATTGTATGGATACAACTATCTGTATGGATTAAACTAAATTGTTGTTGCTAGTTGTGCTGAATAAAACGTCTGAATGACAGAAATGACTGTTTTACCCCTACATTTAGAAAAAATTAATTAAAGGTTCATGTTAAAAAATAAAATCTTCTATCACAGTGGTAAAAAATCTACAAGAACAAGTTTGTTGGATCATAAACTTGATTTGATCATTAGAAATATCTAGAATAATCTAGAAATATCTAGAATAATCTTTGGAAGAACCATGTGGAAGAGTATAGAATAATCTAGAAATATCTAGAATAATCTTTGAAGAACCATGTGGAAGGAGTATAGAATATTCTAGATAGGAAATATCTAGAAATATATAACATCCATAGAAATATCTAGAAATGTCTAGAAATCTAAATAGGAAATATCTAAGATATTAAGAACATCCATGGAAAAATCTAGAAATCTAGAACCTTCCATGGAGTAGTATAAATAGGTGATGAACCCTTGCATTGTATATAAAGAAAAGCAAAGTAAAAGATATCAAATACTTTCTTCAAGTATTCTTCTTTCATTGTCTTCAAACCTCTCCAATCACTATAAGCCTAAAAGGTTTCTTATCAATTCCTAACAAAGTGGTATCAGAGCTTGAAGATTAATATGTCAAATCCGATGAACTCATTCCAATTTCCTCGTCTTACAAAAGATAACTATGGAAGTTGGTGCATCCGGATGAAGGCGTTGCTCGGCTCACATGAAGTATGGGAGATAGTCGAGAAAGGCTATGAAGAAATTGAGGACGAAAGTCCGTTAAGTGCCGCCCAAAAGGGGGAATTGCATAAGGCAAGAAAGAAGGATTAAAGTGCTCTCACACTCATCTATCAATGTCTTGATGATGCTATGTTTGAGAAAGTTGCAAATGCAACCACTTCCAAAGAAGCATGGGAGATTCTACAAAATACATTCAAGGGCATTGACAAAGTGAAAAAGGTACGTCTTCAAACTCTTAGAGGAGACATCGAAAATTTACAAATAGAGGAGGCTGAGACAATATCAGATTATTTCATTCGTGTTTTGACTATCTCAAATGAGATGAAGAGAAATGGTGAAAGTTTGAGTGACACAAGGGTGATAGAAAAAATTCTTCGCTCTTTGACACTAAGCTTTGACTATATCGTTGTGGCCATAGAAGAGTCAAAAGACATTGACTCTATGACCATTGATCAACTCATGGGTTCCCTACAAGCCCATGAAGAGAAAATAAAAAAGAGAAGGGAGAAAGAGCCCTTGGAGCAAGCTTTATACTCAAAACTCTCTTTCAAAGAAAGAGAAAGAAACTTTAGAAACTTTATACATGGAAAAGAGCAAGGACGAGGACGTGGAGCTTTCCAAGGTCGTGGTGCCTTCCATGGTCGAGGACAAGGAAGAGGAAGGGAAGGTTACATACAAGTCAACAAAGAAGACGAGAACCAAAATTCTCCTTCTAGAAGAGGTCGTGGGAGAGGTTTGCAAGCCCAAAGGGGAAGTAAGTCTCACATACAATGTTATAATTGTCAAAAGTATGGTCACTATGCCACAAAGTGTAGAAGCTCGAGACAAGTAGAAGGGAAAGCTAATATTATGGAGTTGGAAGATGAAGTCGAGATCACGTTGCTAATGGCAAAACATGATGAACAAGAACATAAAAGAACCACATGGTACCTGGATTCCGCTGCAAGTAATCACATGACAGGGGAAGAAAATTTGTTCGTGGAGATGGAGCAAATTAAAGGAAACGTGACGTTTGGAGACAACTCAAAAGCAATGGTGAAAGGGAAAGGTAAAATACTAATCCTTGCTAAAGATGGAAGTCACCAATTTATTTCTGAAGTTTATTACGTGCCTAGCCTTAAAAATAATATTTTGAGTTTGGGGCAACTTTTGGAGAAAAACTACGATATTCACTTGAAAGATCGTAGTGCTATAATCCGAAACCATGAAGGAAAACTTATAACCCGAGTGTCAATGGCTAAAAATTGAATGTTCCTTCTAAATGTTCAACATGATGATGTCAAGTGCCTAAAGGCTTGCTTGAAGGATCATTCATGGATATGGCACA
Source organism: Arctium minus (assembly GCA_954870635.1). NCBI lineage: Eukaryota > Viridiplantae > Streptophyta > Magnoliopsida > Asterales > Asteraceae > Arctium > Arctium minus. Next base: position 78,389,358 of record OX941093.1, on the reverse strand, counting down.
TGAGGTATGGGCACCTAAACTTTGGTGATTTAAAGTTGCTATCTACTAAAGGTTTGGTTAAAGGTTTGACTTCTATTGATCATCCTAATCAAGTATGTGAAGGATGTCTTCTTGGGAAACATGCAAGAAATCCGTTTCCAAAAGAAGAAACGTCAAAAGCTAAGGAGCCTTTACAACTTATTCATACAGATTTGTGCGGACCCATTACTCCACCATCTCATGGTAAGAATAAATATTTCATACTCTTTATTGATGATTTTTCTCGAAAGACTTGGGTATATTTTCTAAAAGAAAAATCCCAAGCTTTTGATGCCTTTAAAACATTCAAAGTCATGGTCGAAAAAGAGAAAGATTTAAAAATTAAAGCCATGAGATCTGATAGAGGTGGAGAATTTTTATCAAAAGAATTCAACAAATTTTGTGAAGAAAATGGGATCCGAAGATTTCTAACAGCTCCTTACTCTCCACAACAAAATGGAGTCGTTGAAAGGAAGAATAGAACTATTCTCAATATGGTTCGTAGCATGTTAAAAAGTAAGAATATGCCAAAGGAGTTTTGGGCAGAAGCTGTTGATTGTGCAGTCTATCTCTCCAATCGATGTCCATCCAAGAGTTTGGATAACAAGACTCCACAGGAAGCATGGAATGGGATAAAACCTACCGTATCTCATCTACGACTGTTTGGGAGCATAGCCTATGTTCACGTACCAAGACAGAGGCGTTGCAAGCTTGACGACAGAAGTGAGAAGCATGTGTTTGTTGGCTACGACAAGCAATCAAAGGGTTATAAGCTTTACAATCCAAACACAAGAAAGGTGATCGTAAGTAGAGATGTGGAATTCAATGAAGAAGGACTATGAGATTGGAATATAAACAACAACGAAGGATATGAGTTTCTTCCCATTATCTCTGAAAGTGAAAAGGCATGTGACACAAGTGAAGATGATCAACCACCTTCAAGTCCAACTCTGACTCAAGATTCACCTTTAAGTTCAACCGAAGCGTCTCCAAAGATGAGAAGTTTGCAGGAACTCTATGAGGTAACAAATGAGCTTGCACTCTTTTGTTTATATGTTGATCGTGAACCTTTAGGTTTTGAGGAAGCTATGCAAAGAAAGAACTAGAGACAAGCAATGGATGAGGAGATAAAGTCAATAGAGAAGAATGACACGTGGGAGTTGACATCTCTTCCAAAAGGTCAAAGGATATCGGAGTAAAGTGGGTTTACAAAGCAAAGAAAAACGCGAAAGGAGAAGTGGAGAAATACAAGGCAAGACTTGTGGCAAAAGGTTACAAGCAGAAACATGGAATCGATTATGAAGAGGTATTTGCTCCCGTTGCTCGCTTAGAAACTATAAGAATGATAATTGCTATTGCTGCTCAATATAAATGGAAAATTCACCAAATGGATGTGAAGTCCGCTTTTCTGAATGGACTTCTCGAGGAAGAAGTTTATGTAGAGCAACCTCAAGGGTATGTCGTCAAAGGACAAGAAAGTAAAGTGCTAAAGTTGAAAAAGGCCTTATATGGTTTGAAGCAAGCACCACATGCTTGGAATACTAGAATTGATAAGTATCTTCAACAAAATGGATTCACAAAGTGTTTAAGCGAGTATGCACTTTACAAGAAATTTTCAAATGGAGAAATATTTCTTGTTTGTTTTTATGTGGATGATCTTATTGTCACAGAAAATTCTCCAAGCATGGTGGATGAATTCAAGAAGTCTATGGCCCAAGAGTTTGAGATGACTGATATTGGGCTTATGACTTACTATCTTGGCATTGAGGTAAAGCAAACAAAATAAGGAATCTTCATAAGCCAAGAAGGATATACGAAAGAAATTTTAAAGAGGTTTGGCATGGAGAATTGCAAACCTATTGGCACCCCCATTGAATATGGAACAAAGCTCTCTAAACATGACGAAGGAGAGGCGGTTGATGGAACTCTATTCAAGAGTCTTGTTGGAAGTTTGCGTTATCTGACATGTACAAGACCTGACATTCTCTTTGCTGTGGGATTAACTAGTCGTTTTATGGAAGCACCTACTGTATCTCACTTGAAGGCTGCAAAGAGGATCCTTCGTTATATCAAAGGAACCATTGACTATGGCATGTTCTATTCATCATCTAAAGACTTCAAGCTTGTTGGTTATAGCGACAGTGATTGGGCTGGAGATTTTGATGATAATAAGAGTACAACAGGATTTTTATTCTTCCTTGGTGACACTGCCTTTACATGGGCATCAAAGAAGCAACCTATTGTTACACTGTCCACTTGTGAAGCAGAGTACGTAGCTGCAACTTCTTGTGTATGTCATGCGCTTTGGCTCAGAAGCATGTTAAAGGAGCTACAGATGCCGCAAGAAGATGCAACTGAAATCTACATGGATAACAAGTCAGCAATTGATCTAGTGAAAAATCCGGTCTACCATGATCGAAGCAAGCATATCAACACTCGATATCACTTTATTCGAGAATGCATCGCAAGAAACGATGTTCGAGTGATACATACAAGATCAGAAGATCAAGTCGCGGATATCTTCACAAAGCCACTCAAGGAGAAAGAGTTTTCAAGATTCAGAACGATGCTTGGAGTCGGCAAATCAAGTTTAAGGGGGGATGTTGGATCATAAACTTGATTTGATCTTTAGAGATATCTAGAATAATCTAGAAATATTTAGAATAATCTTTGGAAGAACCATGTGGAAGAGTATAGAATAATCTAGAAATATCTAGAATAATCTTTGAAGAACCATGTGGAAGGAGTATAGAATATTCTAGATAGGAAATATCTAAGATATTAAGAACATCCATGGAAAAATCTAGAAATCTAGAACCTTCCATGGAGTAGTATAAATAGGTGATGAACCCTTGCATTGTATATAAAGAAAAGCAAAGTAAAAGATATCAAATACTTTCTTCAAGTATTCTTCTTTCATTGTCTTCAAACCTCTCCAATCACTATAAGCCTAAAAGGTTTCTTATCAATTCCTAACAAAGTTTTTCATTTCCAACTATTGAATCCAAAACCTACAAGTTTATTGTTCCAATTTTACAAATTTCAAATAAAAAATACAGAGAATTAAAATTTAAAAAGGAGAGAAGAAAACCATTATGTAGGGGTTTTACCAGGTCTCAGATCTACTCTAAACAAATGAGAGGCGATGAAAGTGTTTTTTGTGAATTTTTTTAGCATCCCTTTCAACATCTAACCTGTAATTTCGAGCATCCCTTTCATCAACTTGAAAATTTTGAACAACCCTTCATCTTCTGACCTAAATGAGCATCCTTTTATCTCCATAAAATTTTCAGATTGAGATAGTGAACCATAGATGAACAAAACAAATAAAGCAGATCTCATGGAGGAGGAGCAGGGGCGGCGAACAACAGCGATGGAAGTCCTGTGTTGAGGGAGGAGTAGGAGTCTTTTTACACGACTAAATGTATACAAGAAATGAGAGAGAGCTTAGCGAATAAGTTATTTTCTAACCGATTAAGCCATAACCAAACACTCTTATATGACTTATTCGATAAGCTATATGGACTATTAAGCTCATTAAGTTATTACCAAACAGGCCTTTAGCTTTATTAATACTAATTTGGTTGCTGCATCCTGGGCCTGGCCCATTGGTTTTCAGACCACTCACTAACCAATTAACCATCCATCTTTAATTGTCAATTGCCTTTGCCAATTGCCATGCATACATTACAGACAATGCATTAACTCATGATATATATATATATATATATATATACGTAACAAAATATACCTTAGTTTATCCCAAAAATTAATATTTGATTTAATCGTATGCTGTGCTTGTATGTTTTACACTTTTTATGAGCTTATATATACATACCATCTCTACAGATAATTTTTTTAATGTTCACATATATAACAAAAAGTGCAGCCAAGTATATATACATACATGCATGAATGCAACAAGGATTGGCGATTGATTAAAAAAAGCATGCATGGATGGATATATAGAGTATATGTATTTATATAAAAGAAATAAAATGTATATATAAACAGGAAAAAATGAAGGAAAGATGGGAGGTAGGGTGGGGGTAAAGGGAAAAGCAGGCAAGTAAGTAGCATTATAGGTAGGTAAGGAAGGGGTGTGGAGGAGGTGTCAATCAAGCGCATGTTACATTTAAAGCTTTGCGTGTCAATCCTCCCTCTTCAACTGCATGCTTTGCTTCTCTTCCAAATCCAATCTATATCTATTCCATTCCATTCCATTTTTATTTCATTTCCTTCTATATATATATATATATATATACTTCTCCTATTTATTTATTTATGCCTTCAATAACTCAATCCTAAGCAAATATATATTATATGAACATTGTGGGCTAGCTTCTTCTTGGTGGTGACCATTGCTAATCCTCTTGCTAGCAAGCAATTTGATACAATTTTAACCTATAAATTAAATAAAAATAAAATAGCATAACATTCATCACTAGTAGATGGTAGGTTAAAATCATTCTTCCAAAAAGGAACAACTTTTAGGGTACTATGCCACTTTTGCCAAATCAAGCCAAACAAAATGTATTACACTAAACATGAAATCTAACACATGAAAGTTCTTCTAGGTGAATCAACAATGAGAGAAAGGGGATATATATATGCATACAACACAAATCCAAGTTAAAATAAAAACAATCACAAATCAATTTTATGGCACAAAAGAACATGATTAGTTATATATATATATATATATATATATATATATAACTGATTAATGATTGACGGATTAGGAGCAACGACGAACCACAAAGGAAGGGGAGCAACAATAGGCGGCCGATTGACATGCGTTGACTAGTCAATTGCATTAAAAGAATCACCATTAATAATTCTCATTCTTGTTCCCTACCCCTCTAATTAACCAAACACCATCTTGATGCATAAAATATGTGCAATATATATGTCATCTTCACATCGAAAAGACAAATCTTAGAATTTTGATACCAACACGCATTGCCTATTTAATGTTGATAGCATAGACGAAATTACAATCTTAATTAAACAACTAAGATTCTAAATATCTTTATTATATATCATATGATAAATGAAATATTGCTAATAATTTGTGTTCAATAAAGCCAAAAGAATGACAAGTATGGATGCATTGTAGAAGGCGAGTGTATGATCAGTACGGTCTATATATAGAGCAACTAATTAAAGATGCATTATTTAAGTTAATTATGACAACCAAATTCCCAACTTAATTATTTATTCTTCCACTTTTCATCTTTAGGAAAAGTTGTATAAAAGATGAAACCAACTTTTAACTCTTGAGTTAATTTATTCCTGTTTAATTTGGAGTTGGAATTGATTTTTTAAACCTTCAATTTAAGGTTCACAATGAAACTTTACAATTAATTAAGGGTCTGAGTGACATCTTTAATATCTAATCGGTTGATTTTGTTGTAATGAAAGTAATATTTGCTAAAGTGGCGATGACATATATATGATAATTATGACTTGATGTATTTCATTTTTCTTGATTATGAGGAAGCGACCAAATTAACGCTTCTTTGTTTATATATGGGTTTTACAAAAATAATGGAGTTTCAAGGGATTGAATTCCACACCTCCCACATGGAATTGAAGCTAATTATATCCCAAAAATATAGGTTCTATCTTATGCAATTTACCATTTAATATATAAGTTTACGTCATAATTCATCTGATTTAAGTATATATGTATGACAAGGAAATTAATATTCCTTTAAATCTAACCGCTATCATAAATCATACTAAAACAAATACACATTCCATCATTTTTATATTCATTTAGGAAACAATCGAGATATTCATTGAATCAGATATAGATTAGACTAGATGGACGATTGAGATTGATTTATATGGTTTTTACAAATGATTGGGTTTGTAAAGAAACCCCGACTGGCCTCACACACACACACACACACATACATATATATATATATACATATTCCCATGAAAAATGTCATTTTTCATAAGAAATGTGAGAAATGGAACATTTATTTATATTATACATAGGTGACCACGTTCACATAAACCGGTGAAGGTAAACATTTAGGTCATGTAACCTTTGTCACATTTCACACAATATAATGGTACAATCACCCATTAATTCTCACCAATTTTTTTTTTCTTAGTTAATCATGGTGTGTGTATATATATGTATGTACTATGGGCAAATGATCGAGTGAAAAGTTGAGTTAATATGAGAAGCATAAGAAGTGAATTTGAACTCTTGATCATTTATAATTAGGGGTGTTATTCGGTTGGTTAAATCAATTTTCAGATTATATGGTTTGGATTAATTGGTTTTCAAGTTTTTTATTTTAGTGTTTTTATCTTAATGCATCTCATCCTAATATGCATTTAATGATTGATAAATACTTCTCATATTAATTCTAAGTTGTCATCAAAATCCACCATGTGTGTATATGTGGTACTTATTAGAAGGTGAGATATGGTGGTGTAAGGTAAATTATATGTTAGAAGATTCATAAATACATATATATATATCTCGAATAACACGCACTCTGTCTGTCTGTCTCTCTCTCTCTCTCCCTCATCATTTTTCGTTCAGGTGTTTTGGTTGCAAATATATCCTTCAATTCTTCCATGGCGGATCTCTGTGCAGGCGTCTGTACTGCATGTATAGTAAGGATTTAATTAATTTAGGGTTAGATCTCCATCACATGTTCAAATTAATATTTAAGGCCTAGCTACTATATATATATATATATATATATATTATTACTGCTGATCAAGAGATAAACCATCAACCAAGAGGATCAATAGAATGTCCGCTTCATCGTCTCATTCTCCACTACCTGATGATCAAAACGATTTACATGTAGATCTACCCCCACCACCACCACCACCAACACAGCTACATCATCTGCACTCATCATCATCATCATCGTTCCAGTACTATCTCCCCCAGGCCCAGATCCAACAACATCATCGTGAGATGATGATCACCCGGCCACCATCCATCCACATGCGCCAACTCCTCCTTACCTGTGCTCAACTTATCTCTCGCTCTGATCTGAGTGCCGCCCACCGTCTCATCTCCATCCTCACTACCAACTCTTCCCCTTACGGTGATTCCTCAGACCGATTAGTCCACTCTTTCACCAAAGCCCTCTCCCTCCGCCTCCACCTCCACCCCCACCCTCACCCCCACCCTATCTTCCCCAATCCACCAACCATTACTACTACCAGTACCACCACTGCAGATCATCATACTACTAACAATTTCATCATCACTACTCAACGTTGTAATAATACTACTACTACTTCCTCAAATTACAATGATGCCATCCTCCAGTCATCCTATTTGTCCCTCAATCAAATAACTCCATTCATAAGATTTTGTCAGCTCACTGCCAATCAAGCCATCTTGGAAGCCATTGATCAATCTCATCAACCTTCCATCACTCAAAACATTCACATACTTGATCTCGACATCATGCACGGTGTTCAGTGGCCTCCTCTTATGCAAGCCATAGCCGACCGGTTTCCTCCTCCAACCCTCCGTATTACAGCCATCGGCACAAACCTCAATATCCTCCGTCGAACCGGTGACCGACTCTCCAAGTTCGCCCACTCCCTTGGTCTTAGGTTTCGTTTCTACCCACTCCTACTCCCTTACAACAACAACAACAACAACGAAATAAGCGTCGACCACCTCATCGACCACCTCTCCGCCGTCCTCCTCCTCCCTAACGAAATGCTAGCCGTCAATTGCGTCCTCTACCTGCACCGCCTCTTGAAAGACCGAGACAAACTCTGCTTGTTGCTCAGAAAGATCAAGTCCATGAACCCTAGAGTTGTTACCCTGGCGGAGAGAGAAGCCAACCACAACCACCCCATATTCCTATCGAGGTTTACAGAAGCGATGAACTATTACACGGCTGTTTTTGAGTCGCTGGAGGCAACGCTGCCCCCAAACAGCAGGGAGAGAATCGAGGTGGAGCAAGTGTGGTTCGGGAGAGAGATCGCAGATATAGTGGCGGCGGAGGGAGAGAAGAGGAAAGAGAGACACGAACGATACCGATCCTGGGAGGTGATGATGAGGAGTGCTGGATTTCGTAATGTTTCGCTCAGCCCTTATGCGCTTTCACAGGCCAAGCTGCTGTTGAGACTCCATTATCCATCCGAAGGTTATAATCTTGAGGTTACTAATGACTCTTTCTTCTTGGGTTGGCAGAATCAACCTCTTTTCTCTGTCTCCTCTTGGCATTAATTATTAATTAATCAGTATGATCACAACTACGTACTGATCGATTAAATATCTATCTATCTATATACATATATATATATAAATCAATAAACATGATGATATATATGTAGTCTCTTGATTGATTAAGTGCTGCTTCATATATAATTAGCTAGCTAGCTTTATCATGCATGAAACTAGCTATAGAAACCCTAATGAAAGGCAAAGATAAAACCCTATATATGATCATGATGGCTACTGCATGGTGATGGAACTGCGCTTGCTTGTTTGAAAGAACCCTAGCTAGCGGCAGAGATGAACAAGTACTCATCAGTTTGGAACATGGCATGCATTCGTACGTCTTCTTTCAACACGGGCCGGGGGAGCTGAAGAAATAACTGAAGTGCAGTATAATAATTATGGGTAGATTCTGTAAACCTAATCCACTTACAAAAAATTCGCTATTTTTTTAACCAAGGCAACGAATTGCTTGTTATTTGAGGAGGAATGTGATCATTATTTAATGAAATAATATATATGATTTGTTGATGTTGGAGTATATTCCGATTGAATTAATTAAATTTGTATGTTATCTTATCCACCACCCACCATATATATTGTTTTAGAGGGATATTAATTAATTTTGTCATTTACTCTAGTTTTTGTAGAAGTGGTTTAGTATATAGGTTAATTAGTTGAAGGCTTATCTTAAATAAATTGTTTTAATACTATAATGCTTCATCCATCACAGCCTCGCTCTTACTTTATATTATTTTTATAACACTTTTACCAACTAATTAATGTATATAATTGTTCTTCATGTTATCGTTCAAGTTTTTTGGATTTGATTATACCAGCCAACATTAATGCATGTATAGGATCTTATTGGAACCCCACCAATTAAGCTAGCTAGTATATATAAGATGCATGATATTGTCCAAGTTTTCATTTTTCAATGTTGCCAAGTCTATGTTTTCATGGGGAGAATTAAATTTAAATGTATGTACGTATGTGTATATATATATATGATTGGGGAAGGTAAGTTGATCAATCTTATACTATATACGCCTTCGTCAAGTTAACTAAATGAAATTCAATAGTAAACTTAATTTCTAACCAAACACATATATGAAGGCAGGATGCAGGTGCTAGCTGCATTAATTTAATTGGGATCCATTTCTTGTTAACTAAAATAGGAGTGAAATTTGTGTGTGTGTGTTTATCTTTTGATGATATTAATCTGCAATTACTCTTGTTGTTGAAGTAGCTAATTAAGGCCTAAGATATATGAAGAGAAGGTGGGTGTTTAATTTCATGTTAGACTCTAAGATCATACTTAATTAAATCCACCATTCTCTTGTTCATCTTAATTTTCTTATGTTTTTTCTTCCTAATTTCTTTCTTTATATACATGCAATTTCTTTTGGATATAGAGTGCATATACAGTGTCTGCAATGAATGAATGTAGCTATATAAGAGTGGATAGATGTTTGTTAATTATGTATTACTTAATAGAAGTATATATAAAATATGTATGTATGTATGTATGTAGAATAGTGTATATATATATATATATATATAATTTAATGAAGAGGAATTGAATTGAAGTGGGCATGCATGTCGTTGGCAAATGGAACCGAAACTTGAAAACCCTAAAAGTAAGCATATTTTGTCTGGTAAACTACAGGAGTATGAAAATGAGGACTCTTTGCTCCCCATTCTTCCTTTACTTAGCAAGCTGGTATCTCCCTCGTGTCTTGCGTACTTCTGCTTCTCCCAATTCATTTCATTTCATTTCATATATAATATAATATATAATCCTTCTTATTTAATTAATTAATTAATTTTCTTTCTCCTTAATTAACATGGATCTTCTTATTATAATTCCCTCATAACCCTAATTTCATCTATCTAACCAGCTCTAGTACTGATTGATCAATTTCAGGAAAACTAAAACAGTGTCTTGTTACTTGCACAAATATATAAACCGGATTCCTTTTGTAGCCTACTACCCTTCAATTCCCCTCCGAAGAAAAGAACATACATTCTCTTTCTCTCTCTATCTTTCTTACGGATCATGTGTTTATGAGAGAGAAAATTAAAAAAAAATTATATTATGATTGAGTGTGGAGATATATATATATATATATTGGGTAGGTGGTAAGTGCTGACAAATGACAAGATGGTTACTAGCAAATGTGAGATCTCGCACGCAAAGGCACACAGACACAGTCAGTCATGCACATTATCACACCCATCTACACTCACACACACAATCGATCTCTACAACACCAATATAAACTATTAATATAATTATATTTATAGGAAAAGAGATATATATATATATATATATATATATTGGGTGGGTGGTAAGCTACATTTGTTTATGAATTTGATTTTGTTTATAATATTATGTGTGTTAAATTTGTCACTAGCTCACTCGGTTTTGATGATGCTTCATATATATATATATATATATATATATATATATATATATATATATATATATATATATATATATATATATATAGGGTTGAGTTTCGATGAAAAGTTGAGATTAATGTAAGAAACGTAAGAAATGGTTATCATCCATTGGATGAGAATTGGATGCACATTAGGATGAGATGCACCATGATAAAATACACCAAGATGCACCAGATCAATTCCCTTCTAAGCCGTAATTCATGAGAGGACATTTGATTCACGCTTCTCACGTTTACTTCACCTTCTTACACGATCCTTCACACACACACACACACACACACACACACACACACACACACACACACACACACACACATATATATATAAGGGCCTAATCAAATAAGAACTAGGTAGTCTGTGGTAATCGTGAGATCCAATATGAGCCACTAATTCCATATAATTAATTTTATTCTTAAAATAAACTAAAAGGATAATTTGGTAATTTAAAACTTTTTATTTTTTTATTATAAATAAAATCATTAATTACTCAATCAAAAATTACCTAATTGATTACAATTTACCATAATTATCATTTTGAAACGGATGATAACCCACACTTCTCCATAATGGTATCACAATATATCATAGTGGTGTCACAATGTATCAAAGTGGGTATCACATGTGGTATCATTGTGGGTATTACAGTGCATCTTGTATGTATTTTGAGTATCATGCTTATGATCGTTTGAATGTATTATTTTTTTAACATTGTCGATGTTTTTAAGTATCACATTATGTATTATAGTTATATCACAATGACATTATATTTATATCACAACACATCTTATATTTACTTTGGGTATCACATTGATGAATGTTTGTATGTGGGTCTCGAAGGTCAAATTTTAGAGAGAGAGAGAGAGAGAGGGAGAGAGAGAGAGAGAGAGAGAGAGAGAGAATCATAATACCTAAAATGCCCTTTAGTTAAAATTTAAAGTCAAATTATCAAATATATTAATTTCCTAATTTATTCTTTGATGTGTGGATGATATTGGATCTCACAGTTATCACAAAATATATAGTTTCCCTTGAATGACCCCCTATATATATATATATATATATATGGGGATTGCTATTCCTACCCATTCTCACTTACAAACCCCCTATACCCCCTCCTATGTCACTCACATACCCCTATAGGAGGGGGTATGGATAAAAATTCATCATATATATATATATATATATATTGTTTGGTTCATTTGAGAAATGGTAAATATATGAGAAATAGAGAAGTAATCCTAGCTATTCATATGGTCAAGATCGGATTTGACTAGTCAAATATTGCGGCTTTGACCGGTCAAAAGTTACGGCTTTGACCGGTCAAAAGTTACGGCTTTGACTGGTCAAAAGTTGCGGCTATCCCAAAAATAGAAGGACAATTTCGTAAATTTTACAAAACACACGGGCTGTATTCATATATGAACATGTATAATTCACATATGAATTATATGTTCATATATGAACCAGTGCAATTCACAACTGAACTCTTTTAACTGATTCATATATGAACCTTTGTAATTCATATATGAATCAGTTGAACTAACTAACAGATTCATATATAAATCTTTGTGATTCATATATGAATCTGTATGAATCACAAAGATTCATATATGAATCTGTATGAATCACAAAGATTCATGTATGAATCAGTTGAACTAATTAACAGATTCATATATGAATCTTTGTGATTCATACAGATTCATATATGAACTCATCCCGTGTATTTTATGAAATTACCCCTCTATAGACCACACAAGAAATTATCCGGTGCTTCGCGGTCAAAGCCGCAAATGTTGACAAGATGAATAACTAAGATTACTTCTCTATTTCTCATATACTTACCATTTCTCAAATGAACCTCTCCCTATATATATATATATATATATATATATATATATATATATATATATATATATATATTAGCTAGGCAGACCAAAATCATTGATACATATAGATGCATGCTTTACCTGCTAACAAGTACTTGGTTAAACCCATGGATCCTCAAACTTTACCCCATTCATCTTAATTTCACCGGCTCCTCAATTCAATTTCTCTCTCTCTCTCTCTCTCTGTCCACATTATAAGAATAATATATACAGATTTTGAATATATATATGTATATATATATACAAAATAAAAAGAATGAAAGAACCCATAAATATGAAAAGTAAGTGCAGTAGCAGCCAGTATGATATATATTTATATATGGTGATGGTTATGGTGTTGTGAGTGGGATGAAGTGATCAGTTGACATGAAGGGTTGGTTTGACCTTTACTTGATTAAATTAAACCAAGGAATCTTTTCTTTTGCCATTTGTTGGTGCTTTGGGATGTATAAACCCTGTGCACGACCAACAAGGAACCACCCCCCTAAAATAATACCTCTTATCATTTTCAATTCATGTCACACAATTATTTTTAACAAACATTAATTGCTTGCTTAATATATACTATATTATTATTCTTAATTAATATACTATGTATTGTAAGATAATTTATGAGACACAAACAAGTGATTTTTTAATTACTTGCATATTAACGTCTCTTAAATTCCTTATTTATTTACCAAATAACTTTTATATTATAGTATACTCTTTTCTATTTACTATGGTTAAATTGTTATCTCTAATAAAAATAATTGTAACTATAGATTGAATGATATTTTTTTTAACAACAACTTAAATTATGAAACAAAGAAACATAGCGAGTAGCTAGGGGTTCAGAGACGAGGTCGAGACAACACTCGGATTACAACACCACATTCTAATTAAGCTTCCCAAACTTGACTCTAAGACTAACCCAATGATATTGTAAAATGAAATACGGTTGTTTGCTAATTATATTATAATGAAATTAGAGCTCTAAATAGTTAAGGGAGGACCAAGATACAAAATCATTCAGAGGGTTTTGGAATCATTAAGAGACAGATCTTTTTTTGGTCAAACAAGATTCACCTTTAGCGATTCAGAGGATGTCTATTAATTGAACTATGAGTTTTTTTTTCTCAACTGTGTGTCTTACTCCTTTTCTGTCCTTCATCAATAATTAATTTATCTCTATTTCCAATTTCGAATTCTACTTTGAAATATTGCTAGAAAAATAGTTAGTTATAAAAACCATCACTTCCTTTACTTAGATACAATGGCCAGTTAACAAATAATACAACACACATAATTAGCTTTTTTTTATTGTAAAGTATATAGAGATCTGTAAGCGTACGTACATTATATATAATTTTTCTTCAGGTCACCTAATAAAAATATATAAGTTTAAAAGTCAAAAAATATTTATAATCCTTGATAATATTCCACTTTTTGAGATGTAGGCACAAAACCCGTTCCACCTCTAGATGACCTATCCACCAAAGAGTTCTTGAAGATGCCATTATATATATATATATATATATATATATATAGAGAGAGAGAGAGAGAGAGAGAGAGAAGGAGGATCATGCGAGAAGTTAAACATTTTGCGAGAAGGCGAGAAGTGTTTAATCATATATGATTACACGGCTTGTAAGTGTGTTTAATCATGTATGCTTAAACGTTTATGTATTTGTCAATATAACATGTGTTTAATCATATATGATTAAGTTTGTGTATCATATATGATTAAACATTTCTCGTTTTCTCGCAAAATGTTTAGCTTCTCGTTTGAACCTACCCCTATATATATATATAAATAAAGAAAATAACAATATAAGAATAAAGAAGAAGGAAAAAGAACAACATAAACAAACTAAAAACATAAAAACTTACAGAGAAGGGAGCGGAAACACCAGATTTTATGTACGACGGTGGCCGGATTATGAATAGTACACTCTAATTATAAGGAATAGTACTATTTTTTTTTTTATAAGGTAAGGGATATAATATGAAGAACTTAAAAAGGATTGAGGGATTGAAGGATCAAACTAAGAAGATGAGAGGAGAGGTTTTTAGCAACTCATACTTGTATTATGGATGCTAAGGTGTTGGCTAAAGTGTTGGCCAAGGTGTGTTACAATAAACTAGATGAAGGTTTATACAGGCCTTCATTAGTTGGCTACATAATTATTAATTTGAAAAAGAAATGAAAGGTGGCAACTCTAAGTGCCACATACCTAGTCTAAGCCTATGTTACATAATTACAAAGTTATTCTTAGAAGGTACAAAAATATAAAATACAAAATACTAAATACAACTTTTCAAAAAGAAATACAGTAACTTGTCAGGATAAAACGTCATCTCTTACGTCAATTGTAAATTACTGTTGTTATCATTTGTATCATATGAATTAATAGGGATGATATGGATTAATATCATCTGTGTTGAATATGTGCACTGGTTCTTCTTCGTCTCCAACGAAGGGTAGAAGCATAATCCAATTTGTGTGAGTCCATATTTGAATATAGTGGCCTTCAGCTACCAACTTGTATTTTCTACACCATGATATCTCGAATTCCCAAGGTATTGAAGGCGTTCTTTGGCCTTGTGAAATCATTGTTGTTAACTGTTCCAGTGTGTTAAAATTATTGATGCTGTCCAACCATGTATATTGAGTGCTGCAGACAAGCTGTTTTAGATAATTTTGTTCACTCATACTGTCGCTGATAAATACTCTTTTTCTTGCAGGTCTGTATGTGTGAATATTTGCTTCAGGAAATGAGGCAAAAATCTTGCATCCTATAATGGAATCATGGGAATGAGATGCAATATTTCCTGCTGTATAAATGAACTTGTCTCCGAATTTGTTGAGAAGTGCTTCTGTTGACGGAGTGAGGCTGAATTCCACATAATCGATCATGCCATTGTGATAGAACTGTAGGATTTTTTCTTCTGGCATATCTGTTGTTTTTAGATCGATTTGTAGTAGAAACAGATTTGTTGGAACTGATTCTACTGGAATGTCTAGTGGGGGATTTCTTTGATGTAATCTTTGTAT
Source organism: Arctium minus (assembly GCA_954870635.1). NCBI lineage: Eukaryota > Viridiplantae > Streptophyta > Magnoliopsida > Asterales > Asteraceae > Arctium > Arctium minus. The sequence continues at coordinate 78,373,727 of OX941093.1, read as the reverse complement.
AACTTTCACGCCCCTGTATTTCTGCTCTTCACAAGCAATGTTGATAATCTCTTGTTGTAACTTATACAACATTAAAGGGAATTCTGTACAAATTTTTGTTGATACAATGTTTTCGAATTCAGGGAATTGATCTAACAATGGTTGCATTGTGTTCTTCCAAGGATAATCTAGTATCCTGGCTTTGAAGCTGTCAAAATTTCTGTGAAAAACTGTTGCTGTAGGTTTTTCTGTATTCTCGAGCAGTTTTTCTAGTTGTGTATTTTTTGCTTCGAGAATTGCAATCTGTTGTTTAAGAACTGCATTTTCAAGGAGAATGGGCAACACATGTGTCGTCCTTTTTCCAGTTTTTGAAAGCAATTGTTCCTGTAAACTAGTAATAACTTCTTCTTGAGCTTTAATCAATTGCTCAGGAGTAGTTTTTACCATCTGTAAACCTTTTTCAATTTGTGATGTGTGAGAAACTGTTTCAACTTGTTCGGGTTCAATGTAAAATTGTTTTAACCCAAAATGTTCTCGTGCTGCTTTCATAGCCTCTGAGAAACTTAAAAATCCTTTATAAAGGGGTTTGTTGTGATACTTTATAAACTTGATAACTGTTTCCCATTTATTAAAAATTCCAGTTTTTGTTCCCCTTATGATTAAATAATATGGGAAATTGTTGCTTTGTTTTGTAATAGCTTTTTCACTTTGGTCTAGAAAATAATAGCTCAAAGCATTAGCAACCTATGCTTTGAAAGATGATACCCGTGGTGCAGTTTGAATGTGCCACAGGTTGTATAACAAACACTGTTGCTTTTCTGTTAAAATCATTCCAGCACTTGGCCGAAATTTTTTGTTTGTATCAAAACATTTGTATAATGTGTATGTCCCGAATTGAATAACATCATGTCCTTTTTGGGTATTTTTTCTTGGAACATATGTTTTTGGGGTTATCTGTGATGTATAATCATCCTGTATACACTGTAATTCTTGAGATGTCATCAAAGGTTCAAGTCCTTGTGCATCTTGTATCAATTGAGAATCTTGTATAGATGTCTGTGTAAATGCCTGTGCGTTGATTGTAGACTGCATCAACTTTACTGTAGATGCTGTATAAACTGTTTCCTCAGAAGAAGTGCTCATGGAAGATGAGCCTTTCTTTGAGTTGAAAGACTGTATAATCTTTCGCTTGCCTTTGTCGGTATTTTCCATCTGCATGGAACAATTATCTATAAAACTTGTATTTTGAAAACGTTTCTTTTGTTTTGAAAAATACGATGTGAGTTTCGTTTGAGTGAGTTTCTTTTGAGTACCTCATCCACCACGCTTTCGAGCGAACTCTGATGTGTTACTTAATGTAAGAAAATTTTTGTTAATTGTAATACCACCTTTTAGACCAAATATGAAATTTAATCCTAATATGAAATCTGTCGATTTTATATATTCAGGATTAATATTTACTTGTGGTATGTCATATTTCGCACTGTAATTTCCTGCAAAATCTAAAAATTGTATTCCTGTTGGTTTTATATAATGTTGAATTGAAATTAATCTATCTTCAACTGTTCTCGTTACTATGTTATATGGTAATTCTTTATGATATTGTAAAGGTACTAAACTGTAAGAAATTACACTTTTTGTTGCTCCTGTATCTAGTAAAGCTGTTAAGTCTATATATGTGTTTATAATCTATCCATGATCTGCACTGTAATTTAATCATGTTTGTGGATTCTGTAGGTTGAATGATTGTATATTCATGTTGATTGTATTCTTCGTTCATAATATTTTCTTCTATTTGTTTTTTCTTATTGTCAAAGTTTTTAACCTTTTCTTCTAAATTATCTAGTCTTAATTTATGTAATTCTGTTGTTATTTCTAATTTTTCCATTTTATCAATGTATCTTTCAATATCTATATCTTTCATTTTTATATTATTTTCTGTATTTATGTCTATGTCAAATAATTTTTTAAGACATATATAACAAATTTCTTTGAAACATATATTACATTGTGATCTTTTTTCTATACTTGGATAATAGCCACATTTACAACATTTGATGTAATTATTTCCTCTTTTGTATATCCAATTATGTATACATTCTTCTTGTTCTGTATTCACATATGTATATGTAACTTTTGTTAGTGATTCTTCGTTATCACTGTATATACTGTATATAGATTCATTATCTGAATTATCTGTTTCTACAAGTTCTATATCATATTCTCCTATTTGTTCTACCAGATTACTTCTGTCTATATTTCTGTTTCTATTGGGACATTTATTAGCTAAATGTTTTTCATCTCCACATACAATACATTTGCATTTTCTTGTTTGTGGTCTTTTAACATATTTGTTTTGGTAATATGGTTTATAACCTTTTCTATATGTCGTGCTTTTTCTAAGTTTTTTCTTTTTATTGTCATAATGACCATATGCTTGTGGTGTATAAATAGCTGTTTTACAAAAAGCACAAGCATTCTTTTTTAACTGTTCCTGTAAAGCTACTTCTTTACATTTATCTTCTAGTATACTAAATGTGTATGTTATTATGGGTCCTATTCCTAGATTATTTTGTGTGTCAAAATTTTGTTTCCATGAGTCGTGTATATGTCTTCCTAAATCTCCTGGTAATTTGATAAAATATTTATCACATAAGTTATCATCCATAGCTTGACCTGTTTGTGATAATAACCTTGTAAAGTCTAATGTAAACTCATTAATGTATTTCATGTCTGCTATACTTAATTGTTCTAAGTTTCTAATTGTTGTATCTTGAATTAAAGTATTATTTTTTGCTGGATCAACTCCTAATATAAGAGTTCTAATCTGTGATGTAAAATTATATGGGTTATCGCCTAAGGCTTTTAGCCTGTTTATTTCATCTGGATCTTGGGCTTTTTTACTTTGCCAAATGCCTAAAGCAATTGGGCCTAATGTTGTTTCTAAATAAGAAAACATGTCCATACTGTCTTTTTTATTTGTTTCCCACATTCTTACTACTGTTTGTTCCCATGCTAGTATTTCATCCATCGATAACTGTGGTTTTTGTTGTTCTAATAATAACATATTGCTGCTGTATATATTTCCTATGGGTAGTCTGTTACCTTTTCCTATTGTGTTAGCTTCTTTTTGATATTCTATAGAGGGTTTTGTCCATACTTCTCTTCCTACTATTTCTTGTGTAGATGTACCTGGTTCTTGCCATTGTATTCTTGCCCTTTTGTTTGGATCAACCATGTATGTATCCATAAAATTTTGTTCATGTTTATAAAAATCTGACAACATAGTCTTTCCTTGTAAAATATTTTCAACTAATGGTAAATTGAAATATTCTTGTAATTTTGTATAGCTTTCTTCGTATGTCATTCCTAAATTCGTCATGCATTCAATTATCATGTCATCAACTTCTTCTTGTATATTTAATTCTGTAAATTTTCTGTTAACTATTTGTTATAATATTTTATTTGTTTCTTCTGTCGTAAAACCTGTTATTTTTTCTTCTTCTAAGTAATCTATTAATCTGTAATCAAATTCTTCTTCTTCGAATTTTTCAAATCCTAAGCTTACTAGTATTTCTTTATCTAGTGTTTCACCATCTTCTTCATTATCTGTATGATAGATGGGATCTGTCTCATATTCAATGTTCATAAAGTTACAATCTGTTTCACTTTTATCTTCTATTTCTTTAGGTGTATCTCTTGTGAAATTTACAAATCTTATACTTTGTGTTCCATCTGTATCTTCATATATAAAACTTCTGTTAGGTATTAATATTTCATTTTCTTGTTCTTTTAAATCTTCTAATTTCCATTCTAATCCTGCTAATTCTTCAGGATCTATGTTTACTGGATTTATCATCTGTATAGATTTTGATGCTATTGTGTTTACTATTCCTTCGATGTTTACCTTGTATTGCATACCTGATCTGTTACTAGCTCTTCCTAGTACTCCAATACTTATTACAATATTGTTACCTTCATAATTTTCATATCCTTTTGTTTGTAATGCTATTTTTATTTTCTGTAAATCATTTATGTCTTTTAAAATTCCTGGTGTACAATAAAATAAAGCTGTATTTTGGCTAAGATCAACCTCCATTCCAGAAATTATTGCCTTTTTTAAGTCTGTTTTCCAACTTTTATCAAGTAATAAGGCTAATAATTTTGTGCCTAAGTTCTTTCTTCCTAAGGCTTTAATACCTATGACTATTAATCCTAGATGTGCAAAATTTTTTCCCGAATGTTTTATCTTTTGTATTGTTTCAGGTGATAATAAGTCTATTGTTACAGTTCTGTCAACTACTCGAAGGCTTTCTTCTCTACTACTTCGAATTAAAACTGTATTAAGGTTTAAAAATCCTGTTTGATACAATATTCTTGGATTTAGAATATCTAATTGATGTTGATTGTATAAATTTATATTAATGTCTAGATCTATTTCTTCTTCTAATTGTATAGCTTGTTGTGAACTATTAGAACCTGATCCTCTTCTCATGATTCTGTTAATAAAACTTTCTGAACTTATAATATTTTGTATGTTACTTGTAGAATTTCTACTCTCTTATAATGTTCTGTTTCGTCCTAGAAAATTTCTGTTTTGGTTATTCATTTTCTTGGAAGCCAATGTTTGTAAGGTGTAACTTTTCTTTTTATTTTAACGTCTTCACCAAGACTTAACTTGTTTATCCCGTTAATAATTTTGTTTAAGTCTTCTTCTATATGTACTTCTTGTTTAGGAGGCAAACTCTTTTTAATATCTTTTAATTCTCTTATAATTTGATTATTTTGTTCTTTAATAAAGTCTAAATTTTCTGTTAATTTACTTATTAATTATGTTCTTTTTTCTATATAACTGTATAGTTTTTCAAAACTTTGATAGTTTTGTTTTGACTCTTGTTCTAAATTTATTCCTAGATTTATTACCAAATCTGTTATTCCGTTTAGATGTATATTATCTGAATGTAAAATATGTTTATAACTGTTTTTAAATTTGCAAGAGAAATTGCAACAATCTGTTATAGCAGTACTATTATTTTTCTCGGAAAATTCTAGATTTAAGAAATCTAGTTTTTTGAGATTAAGAGAACCTATGATTACAAGAGTTTTTATCAAGAAATGAGAGAGTCCCAATCTTCTTAATTTTCACCTTAATCCTTATCATTTTTTCTTAAGATTTTCTTATATCCCTTTTATATTTAAAAATAAAACACATAACTTTAAATAAAACACATAACTTTACAAAAATTGAATCAAACAACTTTACATAATTATAAACAAAAAAGATGATTTATCATCAACCAAAAAAAATTCATCAATACCGTCTCAATAATACCATAGCACTAACTAATCCCTTGATTTTCACCTGAGCGGGTTCTCGCATACAACGGTGGAACTTACTTCATTAAAATGACGCCACCAAACAAAAAACGAGCCTGTCTCAGTCTTTTAAATCTTAGAACCGTTCTATGCTCTGATACCATTCAGGGGGGTGTGGCGGATTTTTTAGGGTTATCCGTTAAACCACTTGAAAATTAAAATATTGACATCAAAATAAAGAAAATAACAATATAAGAATAAAGAAGAAGGAAAAAGAACAACATAAACAACATAAACAAACTAAAAACATAAAAACTTACAGAGAAGGGAGCGGAAACACCAGATTTTATGTACGACGGTGGCCGGATTATGAATAGTACACTCTAATTATAAGGAATAGTACTATTTTTTTTATAGAGATCTGTAAGCGTACGTACATTATATATAATTTTTCTTCAGGTCACCTAATAAAAATATATAAGTTTAAAAGTCAAAAAATATTTATAATCCTTGATAATATTCCACTTTTTGAGATGTAGGCACAAAACCCGTTCCACCTCTAGATGACCTATCCACCAAAGAGTTCTTGAAGATGCCATTATATATATATATATATATATATATATATATATAGAGAGAGAGAGAGAGAGAGAGAGAGAGAGAGAGAGAGAGAAGGAGGATCATGCGAGAAGTTAAATATTTTGCGAGAAGGCGAGAAGTGTTTAATCATATATGATTACACGGCTTGTAAGTGTGTTTAATCATGTATGCTTAAACGTTTATGTATTGTCAATATAACATGTGTTTAATCATATATGATTAAGTTTGTATATCATATATGATTAAACATTTCTCGCCTTCTCGCAAAATGTTTAGATTCTCGTTTGAACCTACCCCTATATATATATATATATATCACTGATATAGATTCAAAAAAGCTTTCTAATCATGAGGCGGGTCCCTAGCTGTAATTTCATCCATCTTCATCATCAATAATCACACCATCAAAATTAATTATCAATAAATTATATAAAATGGGATTTTAGGGTGGTTTTCATGGTCTGGATTTTTTTAATCACCTTAACGAAGGAGGTGGACTTCAACCAAGTCAGCCCTTCTTATTGAAGAGATCGAATTCCCCCACACGAACAGGCTTAAAACGGATCCCCGTAACAATAGTTATGGACGTTTAAGTGCGTGTTAGGGTGTTTTATATGTTAAATAGAAGTTCAGGGTGCAAAAATGTAATTATTCTAAAGTTGTTTTAGTTAGTTGGGCCTAAAGCCCATAAACCCATTAAGCCTTGTAAGCCTGAGTATATAAAGGCGTTATTAGTTCTTTATCCAGTTGAGTCTCATTATTCATAATTCTCTAGTCAATAGGTTTACATTTACTGATCAGATATTCTCTCTATAAACTTAAACCCTTTCATTGAATATTAATCATATGACTAGAGGTTGTGGCTATATTATTGTTCTTCATTGATATAACTGTTCGTGATTGCAATGTACTGGGATCTACAATTGGTATCAGAGCAAAGAGACTGAAGGTTTGATCTAAAAAGGTTTGTCTAAAACCCTTTAATTGCTTATTTGATTATAATCTTTGCTTATTTGCAGTAATATTGATCTGTGTTAAGTCGATAGTGTTCTTAAATCTGCTTAATTGTTTTTAAGATTGAATTTCTGGGATTAAGCCTGGTTTCTGCATATTCTTAATCGTTTACTGATTTTCTGAATTAAATCGATTTTTCTGCTTAATCTGCTTAATTGTTTTTCTGGAATTTTTCCTGGGAAATCGTTTTCTGCAAAATCGAATTCTTTTCTGGAAAAAACAGTAGTCGATTGATCTGGTTCTTAAAAATCAAAATTTTTTTTATCGGTCTGTGGTTTCTGGTTTGTTTATCAATCTGCATATCGATTGAAACTGTTGCTTGTTGTTAAGTCTGATTTTCTTTATATGAATGCTAACTTGAATTGTCATATCTATTGCATTTCTGTAGGGGGAGTCAAAGAGCTTAAAAAGGTAAATTTTTTCTAAGTTCAAGTCAGCTTTGCGCCATCAGTTGGTCGCGCAAACCTTGCTTTGCGCCACCTTCGGCTCGCGCAAACCTCACTTTGCGCAACCTTGGTGTCACGCAAACCTCACTTTGCGCCACATGCGTGTCGCGCAAACCTCTCCTGTTTTCTCCGTTTCTTTGATTTTGCAGATCTTAAGTTGTCTCGTCTCCAACATTTGCATGACCAAGTTGATCCAGATCATCAGGGTCATGAGGGGGAGAATTAAGAGAAGTTAAAGGAGATGATTAAGAGACAAAGAACTCAAATGTTTATCTACTGATCAAGATTCGCTCAAAGATTCTATTCTATCAGTTTCAACTAATTCTTTTGTTGTTCCTGCTCCGACTACCACAGTTCATTCAAGGTTATTCAAAAGAGGTGTGTCCTTTAGAGCACAAGCTTCTGGTCCAGACTTGTCAAGGCAACAAAGACAAATCAAACTAAAAGATGCTGATAAGAATTTTCTTTTAAAAGTCAGATTGCTTTGTAAAGTCGCTTTTATGGTCCGTGCTGATTTGGAAGATGTTTTTTGAAGACCAAAGCGCCAATGATTACTAAGGGGGAGATTGTTAAGTCTGATTTTATAGTAATCATTGTATTTATAGGTTTGGTCAAATACTGTGTCTATTGTCGTATACTGTGTAGTATTGACCAAGGGTATTCAAGTCCCTTTGGTCTTGTTTGTTTGAAAGAACATTCACGCCATATTCAATACAATTGCATCTTGCGCTACATTGCTCTCTCTCTACTTTCTCTCTCTAGGATTCATTGATCTTGGACTCTCACTTGTCGATTGAATTTCTGGGTTGATTGATTTGTTTCTGGGTCGATTGTTCTTGAGATTCATCGAATTTATTGGTCTTATCTGTTAATCGTATTATCGGTTATCGGTTCTGTGGTTATCTGTTATCGACCGGCCCTATCGACCGTGTTATCCCAGATTAATCTAGTTGATGAACAATCACATAACACAATAAAGATCAAGAGATATAAGATCAGAATAACATACCAATCCCTTGAATAAGCAATGAAAACCTTGTGTGTTCTTGATACCCTTGAATACAGAGAAAACAACTACCTCACTATAGGATTATAATTATGAATATGAGGATTAACCCTAAAAACTATTTAACAATAACTATTTATACTCAGGCCTAATAAAATGCCTAATGGGCTTGGGCCTAACTAATAATAAAACTATTAACTTATTACAAAATAAACCCTCTAACTTTAACTATCAAACAAATACAGTTTAGACTCTTTAATCTTGAATACAATTATTTGATCCAACAATCTCCCCCTTTGGATTCAAGATTAAATTTTTTTTGACAATAATCTTCAGGTCTTCACTTTTCTTCTCTTTTCTTGAAAAACTTCAGATATGACGTTGATAGCTTCAAAACTTGATATCTTTAAATAATCTTCAAATCTTTGAAAATCTTCAGCAGTCTTCAGATTATATTCTCCTGCTTAATATATTCTCCCCCTTTTTGATGAGTGGTGAGAATCATCATCATCAAAACTTGTCAAAACAATCTCTCCCTTTATGGAAAAATTTCCCCCTTTGTCTTTATAGACTTCAATTTAGCAATGTCTTCATGTATCGAGCCCTGTGTGGAAATAAGAGCAGTCTTCCCAAATGGAAAGAGTGATTATTTCAATCTTTTCAGATTCAAATAACATAAAAGTAGTAACCATTCGAATCTTTTCAAATTCAAACAGTTTAATAGGTGTAACCCTGAATCAACAAATGACTCAGTTAGAATGCCTGTCAGTAACACAAAGTTACTAAGTAACACAAAGTTACTATATAAAGAGCTGGTTTTGATGTTGGCTCCCCAGGACTTGCATTCAATCATCGAATAACACATGGTTATCTATGAACGTTCTGATAGAAAACAAATTTCTGTGTGCTAGTGCATGTGTATGAAAGAAATTAAGCACTGCTGATTACTTTTCATTTTAGGCTCAAAGTATGTAAAACTTGTTGAGACAACAACAAATTATACAAAGACTCAATGTACATGAGAAAGTGTCGAAGGTGGGGCAACTTTCCTTCTTTTTCAATATTAGTATCTTCCAAATGAAGAACCAATAGCGTATGTGCTGCTTCCCCAGAAAATGTGAAACATTCTCTTTTTGAGAAAAGAATGAGTAGCTGGTGGGGTTGTATGCAAGAGATGGCATGGGCTAGGTGCCTTTTTCAATGATGGTCACCAAAGAATGTGAACCAATCAGATTATGTGGCTGCCCGGCTCAGAAAGTGGTTTGGTGCAGAGTCTAATATTCTTTTACTCTGTTCACTCACCCTTTTTCTTTTAACGCTTACTTCTAACCAATCTCTCTTTTCCATTTTACCTCTTCACACACCATCACTCAATTCTTTTGACCCCTCTCCCCTCAATCACTTAGGGAATACTTCCTGGGTAGGAAACACTGGTTATCGTGAATCCATGGAAGTTCTGTTAAGTTCACACACTAAATCCCATGTATTTTCTTAAAAGAACATGCTGTTCAACAGGCTATTGTACATGAAAGCACAAATAAGCACATAGTTACATGAAGAATAAAAAATTGGAGAAGTCAAAATAGTTATGTTTGACGATGCAATTCTCCCCCTCAAACTAAAAAGAGTTGACAATTTAAGCTTTTAAGGAGTTTTTCAATTAAGCTTATATACGATTAAGCTCTTTAAGCTATTAAGCTCCCCCTCAACTGAAGATATATATATATATATTTTTTAACAGTTAAAGCACTGAAGTGCGGGTTCTAATCCGATGTGATTAGAAGCCATTTTTTCTTTGAGGTACGGGTTCTAAGCTGATTTACTTAGAAGCCTTCGTTCTTTCTCCCCCTTAAACTTTGGGTGCCTGCAACACAGATTTAGCTTTTCGTACCCACTGGTATTTGGGTCCTAATGGGTTAGTTGCAGTTCTAGTGGGAGATATGAAGTAAGAACCATACAAGTTATTCACATAATCTTTTCTTACAAAATCATTTGAGCCACAGTAGGAACAACTAATTTTCTTTAATTTGTGCTAACCTGATCAGTTGATTAATAGTGTAAACCAGATCAGGTTTGCCAAAATTTTTACCTTTAGAAGCATAGTTCCATTTAGCATTTGATGTATGCACAAATGATTTGTCTTTCTTCTCCTCTGGAGATCCTTTAACTCTCCAGATCCAATTACCTTTATCTTTCTCATCATCCCTTCTCTAGAAGCTTTTCTTTTGAGACTTGTTCTTCTTTAAGTTACTTGAACCATCAACGTTTTTGTCATAGAAAAGGTTAGAAGGACAAATCTGATTAGTAGATTTAGAAGTAAGACTATCATCTGAATCACAGAAAGGATTATAGAAAACATTTGAAACATGTGAACTTGAAGCCTTTTTGAGTGAACAAGCTGAATCAGTTTGATCATCTCTCGGTGATTGAGCTATTGATTCTGGCGTCTTGTGCTCAGTCAGCTTCACCTTGAACACGATCTCTTCAAGTTCCTTTATCTTTGAAGACAAATTGTTTCTTTCCTTTTCAATCAGATCAAACTTCTTATTCAACTCAGATTTTGCATTCTTCTCCTTCATGATGTTTGTTGACAATTCAGATACCTTTCCTGTCAGCTTGGCTATCTCGGTCTCAAATATCTTCTTTTCTTCAGAAAAGTCTGTATTTGTATCCTTCAGCTCGACTTTCTTCTTCTCATTCTCAGCCTTTTCTCTTTCAAGAATGATAACCTTCTCAAAGTCTGAAACTTGTTGAGAAAGTTTAACACATCTGAGCTCTAATGATTTCTTTTCTTCGAAGGCTTTTCTGGAGAAATCAGAGAATTTCTTGGCAAAGTCTTTTCTTTCTTTCTCTATCTTCAACATTTCATCTTGAGCTATTGTATTGTCTCTGTCTTGGGTTGCGTTTTCTTTCAGTTCATTGATCTCAACCTCAAGACTGAGAACTTTATCTTTAAACTTATCTCTGTCCACACAGAGTTGAGAATTTATCTGTCTTAGTCCTCTACTAGTATCATTTGCAACACTTGTATTCCTTCTAAGCTCCTCAAGCTCTCTTTGCATTGCATCCTTCTTTGACCATGTAGAACTGGATTCAGATCTTTTCAACTTTGCTTGAAGATCTAAGATCTCTTTTTCTTTAGACTCAATTATTCCTGCAAAGTCAATTATAGAATCAAAATCTTTTGAATTTTCTTTTAAAGCATTGATCTGAATAAGAAGAGATGAGTTCTGAATCTTTAGATTTTCATTCTCAGCTTCAAGAGGTAACATCTCGGATTTGAGCTTTTTAATCTCCTTTTCACAATCATCAACCCTGTTTGTATATCTTGACAACTGTCTAGCAAGTCGTTTAGCATTAGCTTTTGCTTCAGAATGTGTCATCTTTTCAAAATCAAGGTTGTAACCTTCAGACATCTTTAGCTGTATGGTTAGTAAGCAAACTTATCTGTACCAAGAGAATCAACTAGATGAGATCGTTAGAATCAAGATAAAAACCACACTAAAATTTTTTCAGAAAAATAAATTTCCAAAAATAATTAAATGTAGTCCTTTCAATCAGTATAAAGCTTCAAATAATACTAGAAAATCAAATAGTGAATAGTGAATAGTGAACAGTGATTTTCGCGAGCCGGTACTGGCGCAAAATGAGGTTAGCGTGAGATTTGGGTAGCACAAAGTAAAGTTTGCGTATGTAGTGGGTTGCGCAAAATGGGATTTGTGTGACAAGGTAGTGGCGCAAACTGAGGTTCTCGTGAGCCTTGGGTCGCGCAAACCGTGGTTCTCGTGAGCCTTAGGTCGCGCAAAGTGAAGGTTTGCGTGGGCCTTGGGTCGCGCAAAGTGAGGTTTGCGCGACAAGTCCGTGGCGCAAAGTTTGATTTTCGCGATAAGGCACTGGCGCAAAGTAGTGTTTGACCGGTAACTTGTCAAGACCGGTGAGTTGCACGACCGGTAAGTTGCTTCGACCGGTAGAGTGCTATGACCGGTATGAAGAGTTCGACCGGTATTGGTCTGTGTGTGTACCGGGCGACCGGGGTGGTGTGAGGACCGGTATCGAGTTCGACCGGTATTGGTCTTGACCGGAAAAGAATCGATCGATAGTGATGAGGACCGATAAAGTGAATTCGATCGGTGATGTGACTAGACCGATAATCTCTGTGGACCGATACAAAGTATGACCGATAATGATTATTTGACCGGTATTCAATTGGACCGATAAAGGATATTGACCGATAAAATGATTTGACCGGTAAACTTCCTTCGACCGATAATCTGTGGTCGATCGATATGTTCTTGACAGTGTTCGACCCAGATAACAATAATCGACCTAGAAACACACAAAAACTCAGAAATTGAATGCAAAAATTATATCTTTGTGCTTAGATATATATATCGATCACAACTCAAGCAAAAGCAAAGATCAATTTCAACTTTCATGCATCAATTTTATGAACCCAGAAAACACAAAATCACAAATTCAATCACTTGAAGGTTTGCAACGCAGTTAAACTTATCAGATCACGTTCAATAGCATGAAACACATCTAATCATATCGATTTTAAGCATAATAACACATTAATTCATGCTGTTAGGTCCCAAGGCTTGAGCTTCCCAGGAGGTCACCCATCCTAGGATTGCTCTCGCCCGAGCATGCTTAACTTGTTAGGATCAAGCGCTTACCACTACACCAAAAGCAATTGCTGATGGTGAAGGCGCAACTTTATTTCCTTAAACCATGGTAGCGCAAAGCCCCGTACTAAGCGACAGGCGGACATGAGGGGCTGCACCACTTTCGTGGAGCCAGCGAGTGGGGCTGTTAGTCCCGGCCAGTTACGTACTCCCGAGTCGAAGGTGAGGGCGCTGGATGCTTGTGGCATTCCCAGCAAATGTTGGGATTTCTCCTCAACAATCCCCCCCCAGCATTTGCACACTGGGAGACTCGAACCCGCGACCTCGCTCTGATACCAATTGCTAGGTCCCAAGGCTTGAGCTTCCCAGGAGGTCACCCATCCTAGGATTGCTCTCGCCCGAGCACGCTTAACTTGTTAGGATCAAGCGCTTACCACTACACCAAAAGCAATTGCTGATGGTGAAGGCGCAACTTTATTTCCTTAAACCATGGTAGCGCAAAGCCCCGTACTAAGCGACAGGCGGACATGAGGGGCTGCACCACTTTCGTGGAGCCAGCGGGTCGGGCTGTTAGTCCCGGCCAGTTACGTACTCCCGAGTCGAAGGTGAGGGCGCTGGATGCTTGTGGCATTCCCAGCAAATGTTGGGATTTCTCCTCAACACATGCAATCAATTTTTACTAGTCGATGAACAGTAATTTTGATGAATAGTAAGATCAAAAAAATTGATTCTTTAGGCTCTGATACCACTTGTTATCCCAGATTAATCTAGTTAATGAACAATCACAGAACACAATAAAGATCAAGAGATATAAGATCAGAATAACATACCAATCCCTTGAATAAGCAATGAAAACCTTGTGTGTTCTTGATACCCTTGAATACAGAGAAAACAACTACCTCACTATAGGATTATAATTATGAATATGAGGATTAACCCTAAAAACTATTTAACAATAACTATTTATACTCAGGCCTAATGCCTAATGGGCTTGGGCCCAACTAATAATAAAACTATTAACTTATTACAAAATAAACCCTCTAACTTTAACTATCAAACAAATACAGTTTAGACCCTTTAATCTTGAATACAATTATTTGATCCAACAGACCGGTACCCTGCGTGACCGGTATAGTGTTGACCGGTATATTGTTTGACCAGTACATTGTTTGACCGGTATATTGTCTTGACCGGTGCCCGTCTGTGACCGGTACCTAGACTCGACCGATACCTTGTTGACCGATACTTGTTCGACCTATACTTGTTCGACCGATATTTGTTCGACCGGTTCTTTGCCTTGACCGGTATATTGGTTGACCCATACTCAACGGTCGACCGATACTCTTTGTGGACCGGTACCCTGTTGACCGGTACCCTTTGTTGACCGAACCTCTATCTGACCGGACCTCTGTTCGACCGGGTCCTTGCTCGACCGGGTCCTTGTCCTTTATATATATATATATATATATATTGTTTTTGGATCATCCTGTTTGTCTCACGATCGCTACAGTGCTATTTAAGTTAAAAGAGTTAAGATGAATTCAAGAGACGCCTTAGCTATCGGTTCAGATCAAAAACCCCCGGTGCTTTATCGGGGTGAATACCCTCAGTGGCATGATCGCTTCATGAACTTTATCGAAGTGAAATCAAACTACGAGGATATACTCAAGTGTCTGCAAGAGGGGTCGCAAGACTGGCCAATGAAAGTCCTACCTGGAAATCCTGATGAAGGTCGACCAGAACGCCGTGTTCGGAAAATTCTCGGTGAGTTTCTCCCCCAGAAAAGAGCATATATGAGGCTGAAAAACATGCAAAGTCCTATCTTTTACAAAGTCTACCCAACGACATATATGCCTGCATCGATAGTTACAAGGAGACAGCAAAAGGTATGTGGCACCAGATTGAGAAGATGATGATGGGTAGCAGAATAAACACTTAGCTGAAGGTGACAAATTGCATCACCCGATATGATGGCTTCAAAGCAAGAAAAGGCGAGACGCTCACAGAAACCTATGAACGGTTCAACCTGCTTCTGAACGATCTGCAGAAAAACAAGATCACAAAGACGAACACCGAGAACAACATCAAGTTTATGAACAATCTTCAGTCTGAGTGGAAGACGTTCGTCTCTCATATCCGTCATACTCAAGCCATGGAGAAGATTTCACTACCTGAACTATATGAAATGCTTCTCCAAGATGAAGAGGAAGTTCTTGAGTTGATGGGAAATCAAAAAGCAGATGAAAAGCCGGTGGTTGTTCCGTTAGCGCTTGTCTCCGATAAAAGAGGTAAATCTGTTAGTCGCGCGTCTGGAAAGGAGCCAGTAAAAAGTGATTCTGAACCCGAAGATCCTGACAGTGACTCGGATCCAGAATACACTCAGATTAAAGAAGCGATGCTGTTCTTGACTCAAGCGTTTCAGAAGAGGAAGTTTTTCAACAAGTCTTCAAACAAGCAAAGATATTCCACTACTCATCTTAATCGCCGTGATAATAAAGAGAAGTATGAAGGGAAGACACGTGTTGAAGAAGGAAAGAAGACTGAGAAAAGACATGAAGAGAAAACAAAAGAGGAGCCGATCAAATGCTATAAATGTGGTCGGCTGGGTCATTTTGCTAAAGATTGTCGCAAGCCTGTCGTGCACAATTCAGATTACTACAAAGCCAAGATGCTGCTGGCCAAAGAAAAGGAAGCAGGTAAGGCTCTCATGGCAGAAGATGACTACTTGCTGAACGTATATGATGAAGAAGAAGCTGATGAAAAAGCACACTTGTGTTTCATGGGCAAGCATTCAGCACAGTCCGATTCTGATGATGATGATCATAATTCTCCATGTCAGGTATGTGCTCCTTACCTAGAAGCCTTAATTGAACAGATGCAAATCACTGTGCACAAATTAGACTCCTGCAAGCTAACCATTAAAAAAAATGAACAACTCATCTCATCTCTGAAAAAACGAGTTTCTGCACAGTCTGAATGTATTGAAAATCAAAGCATCGAACTTGCTGGCAACCTGTGCATAATTTCAAATTTAAAAGAAGAGTGTGAGAGTTGTTCAAAGGAATCAAAATAATTAAAGACCAAAGTAGATGACCTTACCTATGAGCTATGTATGTCAGAAAATGAGAAAATTGATATTGTGACTCAAAGCGTGGCTTACAAAAATGAAAATCAAAGGTTATCTAATCAATTAAAGGATCTTAAACGGAAACTTTATAAAATTGGTCAATCTCGTCAAACGTTGAATCTAATTACACCAAAAGAACCCAAGTATGCGGATACGGGTATCGGTTACGATAACCCATTTTATCTGAAAAAGGCCTTATCCGAAATTCCTACGTTATATGCGTTCGAATTTCTTGGAATTGACAAAACCTATGCAGAATACAAAATCAATTGGACCAAACCACTTGATGATGAGGAAATGGAAGAGGACAATTTGCGAAGGAAGAACTCTACCAAAATGCAACTTCCTTTTGTTTATGATTCTGTGAATGCGTCTTATAAGGATGAAAAAGCCTGTTTCCTGTCAACCGACTATTTTCGAAGTTACACTCAAGCTGAACTAGATGCTAAAACCGTTAAAACTGAGGAGGAACCACTAGACCATAAAGTTTATGTTCCACCTCTGATTTTAGAAAAGAAAATTGTTCAGCTAGAAGAGTCATTTGACCAGGAGAGGGACAATTTTCAAAAGGAAAAACAAGAGCTTTTATCCCAAATTGAGTGTCTCAATTCCAATAAAAAGGAAACTGTGTCAGATGGGGGAAAAAGAATACTTTCAGACAGAGATAAAGAAGTTAAATTCACAACTGGCTACTTTGGCAGCAGATCGGATGAAAGAGCGACTTCACAAGGCTGAGCCTCAAGCTAAGCCTACAATTCTCCAAGTTGAGAAAATTCATCTGTCTGAAAATTCCTATCCATCCTCGGATACATCTTCCTGTAAATCCTTTATGGGTGACTCGTCACCAACTCTATCAAACAAAGGAAAAGAGCCTCACCCGGATCATTGTTCTGATTTTCAAACCGCTTCTGCCTTTGATCGGCTTAAATAAACAAATCCTTCCAATGTCCTGAATTCATCAAGTGATAAGGCTCCTTCTGATGAGGAAATGGAATTTTCATCATTCTTGAATTCTGAGGTGTGCCTAGATAGTCAATTGGACCAATTTGATTTTAATCCTTCTCTACCAAGTCACGTTGTTTTCTAACTTCTTCTTGTGAGCCTCCGGTAAAATTTTACAATGCTGAATGTTCCACATCTGCCCCACAAAATTCTTCTGTGAATAATTTTTCAAATTCTAAATCCAAAAGATGTTCACAAAAGAAGAAAAAGACCGGTCGCTCTAAAAAGCAACAATTATCAAAATTCAAATCTTCTGACTATGGGTTTAACGGTATTTTAGATACTTTTGGTCGACACAAAGAAGTAAAATATGCGTGGGTAGCTAAGAAGTCTAAGGAAAGCACGACGACGACAAAATTAGTTAATCCAACTTTAAATTCTAGGAAAAACAATAACAGTCATGATGTTTTTAATTCTAAACCTTTGGTTGAATGTAATGGATTTTTACCCGTAAAAGTTTATTCAATTCCGCAATTACTTCAACTGTCTCATGATTGTCTTTGTTGATCGTCGCTTTGCATCTGATTGGTTTGGTTCTTATCATGTGTCTAATTCTCATTCTAAGTTTGATGTTCCCCGCCATAGAAACAGACCGAAGTCTAAACGGGCCACCCAGCCGGGTGTTAAGTCTAACCCCAAAGGACCCATTTATGAATGGGTACCTAAAAAGCATTAACTTGTTTTGCAAGACGGTCATGTTTGGTATTTAGATTCAGGCTGCTCCAAGCACATGACCGGAAGAAAGGAGCTTCTCACAAACTTCACCGAGAAGTTTTGTGGAAACGTGCGATTTGGGAATGATCATTATTCTCCCATTATGGGCTATGACGATATCGTTAAGGATAATCTAACGATCAAGAAAGTGTCCTACGTCGAAGGTCTTGGTCACAACTTGTTCAACATCGGTCAATTCTGCGATAAGAATCTAGAGGTCACTTTCAAAGCTAAAAGGTGCAGCGTTCGGACTGAAGATGGAAAAGATATTCTTACTAGAACGCGTCGCACAAATCTCTACACGATAGACCTCTCGTCTCTGAAAGCAGATAAGGAAGTTTGTTTGATGTCCAAAGCCTCAGCCGAACAAAACTGGTTATGGCATCGTAGACTCTCGCACCTGAACTTCAAGACTATCAATAAGTTGGTGCTCGGTGCCCACATGAGAGGAATGCCAAATCTTAAGTTCAAAAAAGATCACTTGTGTGCCGCCTGTGAAATGGGCAAGATGAAGAAGGCTTCTCACAAGCCTAAAGCCACTCCTAGTACTTCTCGGTCCCTCGAACTCATTCACATGGATTTGTGTGGACCGATGCGCATTCAGAGTATCAATCACAAGAAGTATGTCCTAGTGATGGTTGATGACTTCTCTCGCTACACGTGGGTTAGATTCCTTCGTACAAAGGATGAAACCCCCGAACTGATCATCTCTCTTCTGAAGAGCATTCAAGTCAGTCTCAACCAATCAGTTCAGACCATTCGAACGGATAACGACACAGAGTTCAAAAATCAAGTGCTCACCGGTTACCTAACTTCAGTGGGCATTACCCACACTTTCTCAGCTGCTCGTACTCCTCAGCAAAATGGGGGTAGTAGAGCGTCGTAATCGAACTCTTGTCGAAGTCGCACGCACGATGTTATCTCAGTCCAAGCTCCCGCTATATCTATGGGCAGAAGCAGTTGCTACTGCATGCTACACGCAAAACCGTTCTATCATCAACAAACGGTTCAACAAGACCCCATACGAGGTCATCAACAAACGCATCCCGAACATCAACTACTTCCATGCATTCGGATGCACGTGCTTCGTACTAAATGACAAGGATGATCTCGGAAAGTTCATCCCAAAAGCGGATGAAGGAGTGTTCATCGGCTATTCACAGCAAGCCAAAGCTTACAGAATCTACAACAAACGGACAAAGACCGTCGTTGAGAGTGTAAACGTGACTTTTGACGAGGCCGCTGATATGGCTTCTGAACACCTCAGTTCAGAACCTGCTTTAACTGGTGTGTTAGCTTTTGGACAATTACGTTCAGGATCTACACAATCTCCAGTAGATCCAAATCAAGCGTCTACGTCAAGAGCACATCTTTCTGATTTGGATTTACTTTTTGAGCATTTTTATGATGATTATTTTCCTTCTACGCATAATGCTATATCATGTAACATGAATGATGCTCAAGCACCAGAAGTGACTCAGGTCACTGGACCAACAGACTCAGGTGGTTCATCCTCGCTTGACCCCCTCCTCCTTCTCAAGTTCCTCCCGACGCCCTGGCAACAGTTGGAACTCCTGAACCGACCCCTGCTGAAGGTGCTACCGAAGTTCCCTCTCCGGCAATCCCAGATACTTTCATCAGTTCATCACCCGCTGAGTCGTCCTCGGCTTCACGCCCGACTCCAGCCTCGGAGCTTCCACCTCACAGGTCGTCATCCCTCGAAGCAGTTCAGGACCTACCCCCCGGTGGTTATGTGGATTCCGATACTTCTCAACAGACATATCAACCTCTTCCACACGCCACCAAGTGGACTCGAGCTCATACCCTTCATCAGATCATCGGTGATCCCAATTCACCTGTTCAGACTCGATCCACCACCGCGAATGACTGCTTATTTTCTTCGTTCCTCAGCCGTATCGAACCTTCCACCGTCTCCGAAGCATTGAATGATCCAGACTGGGTGATAGTTATGCAAGAGGAACTCAACCAATTTGAGAGCCTCAAAGTGTGGCGTGTTGTTCCCCGGCCAAAGAATAAGACAGTGATTGGGACGAAATGGATCTTCAAGAACAAGAAGGACGAAAATGGAATAATAGTCCGGAACAAAGCACGTCTGGTAGCTAAAGGATATCGCCAGCAAGAAGGTATAGATTACGATGAGACGTTTGCACCGGTTGCCCGCATTGAAGCGATTCGCATATTCCTTGCCTACGCCGCTCACAAGAATTTCATTTTCTTTCAAATGGATGTGAAATCCGCGTTTTTGAACGACGTTCTCAAGGAGGAAGTTTATGTCTCACAACCCGAAGGCTTCGTGAGTTCTAAAAAACCTAATCATGTATACTTTCTTGACAAGGCCTTATACGGTCTCAAGCAAGCGCCACGAGCCTGGTATGATGCTCTCTCATCCTTCTTAGTTAAATCTGGTTTCTCTAAAGGTAAGATAGACACTACCCTATTTATTAAAAGAGAAAAGCGTGATATTATTCTTGTACAGATCTATGTCGATGACATAATCTTTGGCTCCACAAACCCTAAGTACTTTCAGAACTTCTCAACCCTTATGAGTAAACACTTTCAAATGAGCATGATGGGGCAAATGAATTTTTTCCTGGGTCTTCAAGTTAAACAATTAGCAACAGGAGTTTTCATTAATCAATCTAAGTACATCTCGGATATTCTTCAGAAATACCAGATGGAAAATTCTTCACCTATGAAAACCCTCATGTCTACTAGTATTAAGCTACACTCCGATCCTGACGGAAAGGACGTGAATGCTACAACTTATAGAGGAATGATAGGTTCTCTGATGTACTTGACGGCGAGCCGGCCAGACATTATGTTCTCGACATTCTTGTGTGCAAGATTTCAGTCAAAACCTAAAGAGTCTCACTTAGCTGTTGTAAAGCGTATTTTTCGTTATTTAAAAGGTACTGTTGATCTTGGTTTGTGGTACCCGAAAGAGACAGGTTTTGAGCTGACAGCCTATTCAGACGCTGACCATGATGGAAATATGCTAGACCGGAAAAGAACGTCGGGACATGTCCAGTTCTTGGGTGATCTTCTTGTCAGCTGGGCTTCGAAGAACCAAAACTGCGTATCAACCTCTACAGCCGAGGCAGAATATGTAGCAGCAGCCAGTTGCTGCTCGCAAGTCATTTGGATGCGCACCCAACTGAAAGACTATGACTTTCACTATTCGAAGATCCCCATCTACTGTGACTCGAAGAGCGCCATTGCAATATCCAGCAATCCCGTCCAACACACGAAGACGAAGCACATTGATGTGCGCTATCATTTCATCAAAGACTATATGGAAAGAGGTACCATCGAACTCTACTTTGTTAATACAAAGCATCAGTTAGCAGACCTATTTACCAAAGCCTTGGACGAAAAATGTTTTAATTATCTTGTGTCCAAGCTAGGTATGCTAAATCTGAAAGTTTGACCCTTTCTCAGACCTATACAAGTCTCATTCAATCACGAGTGACTGTGAATTAGTACCCCAGTGCGTGTATCTTATTGGTGTTTGACTTTTACTCGTTAAGTTCTGAGCAAGTTTCACACTTCTGTATTAATAAATTAGATTTCGTTCATTTTCTATTTTTTCTCGTGTGTTTCCTTTTCTTCGTGGTGTTTTCATTTGCTTTTGCAGTCCATTGTTCGATCAATTAAAGACTATGTTATTTGTGGTGCATTTTCGAGCCGTTCATGTGTTAAGGGGGAGCACTACCGCTCGATGTTTGGTAAGGTTCACTAGTCCTCTGTTCGAGGGGGAGCAGGTAAGTTTCTCTCTCGGTATTTGTCAAGGGGGAGCGAAATTCGTTTATGAGCGTAAGTGTTTCCCAATTTGAGGGGGAGCCGGTTCATTTTTTTTATTTTCCTCGGGCCTTGGTTTCTTTTAGTTTTATTTTTTCTTTCTTAAAAGCTTCTTAGTTTAGATTTTTTGAATTTTAATTTTTTAGATGTTTTAAATTATTTTTTTTTGAAAAAAAAACTTGTTTTTGGACCGGCCCAAAATGGTACCGGCCCGACCGACTCTTGGCCCAAACCGTAACCCGGCCCAACCTGGCCCGCCCTTAATCGCGACCGGGGCTTTAAATCCCCCGGGCTCCTCACTTTCCCTCACTCTCTCGTCTTCTCTCAATATCTCTATCCCTCTCGCTCTCGTCCTCTCAAAACCCTCGACCGACCTCTCGATCTCTCAATTTCTAACTCTCTCTCTCCGGTCGATCTCGCTCTCTCACTCCCTCGTCGTCGTCTTCACCGCAACAATGATCAGGTATGGTTCTTACCTATATCTCTCTCGCTATCCCGCTCTCTCTGTCGATCTGGATTGAAAATCGACCCCGATCGATGTCCTTCGCACTCCGGTCGATCACTGCCGCATCGATTCGTCACCCACCACTACCCCCCGGTCTGTCTCTCCGCCGCCGACCTACGGCTGTGGCCCTTCGACCGCCGACCCCCCACCCGATCTGAAAAAGGGGTTGTCTCCGATCGACTATTTGTCGGCTCAGGGGTGGTGTCTATGTTTTACGTAACTTAAGTTGGTTGTACTTAATTGTTAGTCGATCGTTCCTTAGTATGGGTTTGTTATTTGTTTCGATCCTTTGAATCTGGGCTAAGTGTTGGTGTTTATGGTCTTATTTTTTCAATACCGGTCGACCCCGTTCGATTGACCTCAGTCGATACCGGTCCTTGTTAATACCGGTCGATAGCCTTGATAATGTTTGACCTAAATTGACACCGGTCGACCGAGATAACACCGGTCGGTACCTATACCGGTCGGTGCCAATACCGGTCGGTGCCTATACCGGTCGATGTTTATACCGGGAGATGGCTTGACCCCGGTCGATGCTTGATACCGGTCGTTCTGGTGGCATTTTTTTTGAAATCTGTTGGTTGGTGGTTTGTTAAGTCTGTTATGTTCTTAATAGCTTATATATATATATATATATATATATATATATATATATATATATATATATATATGATTGTGAGTTACATTTGTGATGAGAGTGAGAGTCGGATTTCAGAATCTTTAAAATGGCTGACTTTATTCTGTTGCGTTCTGTGAGTACTGGTTCTGACCCTGGTTCACGGATTAGTGTCAGGATCGAATTCTTAACAAGAATAAATTCTCAGAAACTAATATCAAAGAAGTTGCGGAATAACACTTTGATATTCAATAAAACAGTAAACCAAAACAGTATATAATCAACAACTTGTAAACTTGTATTGAATGCTTGAAGTTACAAGATTAAACATACAACCTCAATATTGATGAACAGGCTCACCAATACGAATTCTACTTCTCTAGAATTAGGATCTATGCCTTGAGGTTGATTTTCTCTAAAACTTAGAATGAATGAATTTTTCTCTTTTAAACTATTCTATCAAATCTGTACATATACTGAACAAAAAGATAATTACAATAAATAAAATATCTTCAGTATATCTTCCATCATTATCTTCAAGCCTTCCATGAATATCTTGATTCTTTCCAGCTGTCATCCTTTCCATCCGGTTCTTTAAGTCATAAGCAGTACTAACCATGCTCAGTAGCATTAATTTCTTCTAGCAGCATTAACTTGGTCTTAGCAGCATTAACTACTAAGCAGTACTAACCACTAGCAGTACTAACTAGCTAAGCAGTACTAACTTTGTTCAAGCAGTACTAACTTTGACTAGCAGTATTAATTCTACTAGCAGTAGTAATACTCAGCAGTATTAACTTTGAAGTCTTCTAGCAGTAGTAATTCTGAACTAGCAGCATTAACCATACTTGAGCTTTTCTTCAGTTCCCAACAATCTCCCCCTAACTTGACTTTTAGGAAAAGAAGTCAAGTTCTTCAAATGCTTCCAAAATCTTCACTGATCTACTCCGAGGTTAGGATCTAGTCCCATGCTCTGATTAATAGTTCTTTGAATTAAGTACTTTGCCATTTCTGAATTTGGTGCACAACTCAACTTCTTATTTAACATGGCATGAAACTTCAGATTTGTATGATTGTATACCCTATCCACCAAGTAATACTCCATGTGAAAAGTATCCAATGCCAGTTCGTAGACTCCACTCCTTTCATATAGAGTCCATCCTCTAACAGCTTTAAATACATCTCTTATCAAATGCTTTACTGCTTCTGGTTTGAACAACATGCACAAATATTCCATAACTAGCTTCACAATTGGTAACCCTGGAGCTGTCAACTGATCTGCATGAACTTTCATCCCCACTGCAAACATTTCTTCCAAATCAGATCTGGAACATTCTCTGACAATTTTGCTCCAGGTGCTGTAGACTTCATACTTCTCATCCTTTCTTTTCAATCTAATGTATTCTTTGCCATCCACCTCCATAGTATCCCAGAGAATAACTTCAGGAGGTTTGAATCCAACAGGTTCAGCTGAAATAGGCTTTGGAATTTTATCCATTACCACCATGTACATGTTTACATCTGAACTCTGTGGTACTTCTTCCTGAGATTCAACTTTCTTTTCTTCTTCTACTCTAGACTTCTTGAAAACTTTCTTTCTGTTGGCCATCATCTTGGTTCTCTTCAGTATCCTTTGCCCTTGTCCTATAGTAGCTTCCTTCTTCTTTTCTTCCTTTTTCCTTTCTTCTGATCTAGGGCCTTTAGAAGCAATAGACTTAACTCTTTTTATCTTCTTGATCTTCTGAGCTAGAGTCTCTTCTTCCTTAATCTCTGCCTTTTTCTTTGTTGGAGTTCCCTCTTCAGTTTCAGGGAAGGGTTTATTGATATTCACATCATGCCTCTCCTTAGCTTTCTTTTCAAACTCCACTCTGTCCTTTTCATTATTTTTCAGCTTTCCCATTTCTTTCTCATATAGTCCCTTGACTTGATCAAAAGTCATCTTTATGAACATTTCTTTCTTCACACCAATAGCACTCCTCAAGAAAGTTATCATCTTGTTCCTTTCCTGAGTTGCAAGGTAAGTTTGTGAAGGTCTTCTCTTCTTTGCACTTGATCTGGCCATCATAGCCTTTCTCAAGCTTATTGCTCTTTGCTTAGCTTTCTCTGTTTCCTTCCCTTTCTGAAATGCTTCATTTAGTTCATTGGCTAGTGCTCTTGCTATCTCTCTGTCTTTCTCAACCTGCTCTTTCTCTGCTTGATCTAACTCTTCTTGCAGTTTCTTGGCTAATGCTTCATTTGATTCAATCATCTTTTGCTTTTTAGTTGGTTGATCAGTTTCTATCATCTTTTCTTTCCCTTTTCTTTTTACATCTGCAGCCGTGTCTTTCTTTTCTGATTTCTTTGCTCCCCCTTCATTTATGACCACTCCCTTTGCTTTGGGAGTGTCATTCTTTGCTTTTACTAGCATCTCTGCTACTTCAACCTCTTCAGATGTCAATCCTGTTACTGCTGCTTGTTTTGGCTTAGCAGTAGTAACAGTTTCTGCTGCTGCCTTTTCTTCAACAAATTCAGCCCTTTCTTCAACAAACTCCCCCTCAATCTGTTGATCTATCTGTTCTGAGCTTGAATTCTCCCCCTTTTTGGAAGCATTTTCCTCCTTCTTTTTGTTTGCCCCATTTCTCCTCCTTAGAACAAACTGCTTTCTCCTTTTCTTGGCAATTAGTTTTCCTACCAATTGTTTGAGTTTGGAAATCTGCTCTTGTTGGGAGATGACCACTTGCTGCAATTCTTTAATTTCCTTCCCTTGATTAACCACATCAATATTGATGTTGGCTAATGCTTCAATCAATTCCCAGTAAGTATATCTATCCTCACCTTCTTTAGGTGTTTTACCTACCCTTGAAGGATCCTTGGAATGTTTTTCCATCAATTCATCAGTGTCAGGTCTGTCCTCACCCTTTTTGGATGTTTTGCCCATCCTTGAGGGATCCTTGGATCTTTTGATAGTGGAAGTCTTCTGCCTAGCAGAAGCACTATCCACCCCCTTGGTTTCTTGGCACCAGGGACCTTTGAATGATTGCTCATTCAAAGTTGCCATGGGGGAGGTCTTATTTATGTTACCACTGTCCTTCTCTGTGCTAGCAGAAGTAGTGGCAGCCTCAGTACCCATATGCTCAACCTCCTCCTCAGAGAGCACCTCCTTGGGGTTGGGAGACACCCTAGTGGATTCCCTTTGGATATTCTCTACTGGAGAATGCTCCAATAGAGGGATTTGAGGCTCTTGGTTAATAATAGGTACACCAAGGGAAGGAGCCTTGTGTACCTTTCTCTTGACATAGGTCTTGGATATTATGGGAGTGGGTTTAGCAGCAATTCTGGCGTTCGCTTACTCCTCTGGAGGCCGACGATGGCTTCCAGTTGGAGGGTCGGATTGACCACACACCCGTACTGCTCACCCGCGATCTCTTCCGACAGTTTCTCCATTTTCCGACCGCCGCTTCATTTCTGGGGAGAGACAGTTATGACCCAATCGTATCAGATGCAATTCTCTGCTCCGACATCCAGTCGCTTGGTTACGACTCGATTCTACGCCTTCCATCTGGGTTCAACAGGAAGAACCTAACCACTATATGGTACACGCTCTTTAGGTACCTAAATCGGTGCCTTTCGGCTATCACGAAAGGCATCGACCAATCGAGTATCAACATTCTACGCTTATTCCACGCTATGGCCTTCCACCGCCATGACGACTACGCCGACTTCCTGTGGTACGAGCTAGTTCAGAAAGTACGAGAAAACGCGACAAAAAGACGGAACTTCATTCCGTTCTTGCGATTTCTCCAGCTTATCATCCGCAACTTCATGGTGCTTTATCCTACCATTGCGTGCCGATCTTCGCACCCGACATGTACACAAAATCAGACTCACAAAATACCGACTCGTCCTGATCCATAAGGTCTAGTCTCCAGACTCATTCCAGACGGGTTACTAGCCTACGCTAGTCCTACGGCGCTGAGTGTGATAGATTATAGGCACACACACAACCTACCAGCTCCTATGGTCCATCCAGAACCGGAAGGACCTCCCCAGGGAGTGAGACCCGAGCAACGTGAGGGTCCACGTATGAGAGGCGGTAGCGTCCGGACGGCTGGGGCTCCCAGACAGGGTGTGCGTAGAGAAAACATTGTGAGGGGATCTAGAGTGGGCAGCGCCGTTCGACAAAGCCAGGCCAGTACGTCTTGACGATCACCTACACCTCCTCGGACAACCTCTCCGACGGTGGAAGAAGACACCACTACTGAAACCGCTAACGTTCAGTCCTCTTCTACCACCGAGTCTGAGGAGGAAACAGATACATCCGGCACTCAGTTGGAAACCGCCACCGAAGCATCGACATCAAGTGATGAGTCTTCTGACTCTGATGGTGACGATGATGAGCCCTCACCTGGAGAGACAAGGAGAGCGGAGGGAGTTGTAGTCGATAATGTAAATATGAGCAGAGAGAGGGAAATAAAGAGTAAATTCAATACTGAGCGTACACAAGTGATGGCGCAACCTTCAACGGTTGACCTCCACCAACCTACATCTAGCCAGGTAGCCACATCTGCTACCCAGTCTCATGTGTTGAGACAGGGTATTGAAGGAGCCGTCCTGGACCTAGCAACGCAACTGCACACCCCCCCGAGCCACTCCACCATATCTCACGGGGATTTAGCACATACGCTACCGGTCTCTCACTTGGAGAGTTCCGGTATTGAAACAAGAGAACAGTAGCCCCCGTTCTCGACTTCTTTGGGTGCACAGAGTCTAGAGCCATTTGATGTCATATCTCCTATTCCTAGGACACAGATACCCTTCTCGGCTACTGCTGGAGGCCTTATTGGCCCGACCGGAACACCTATAGTAATTCCGACTTCGGTTGGTTTACGAGGATTGGGTGGAAGTCCTACCACAGCTATCATCACGCCAGCTGTGAACGTAGGCGGTTCGACTTCTACAGTCGTAACCACAACTGGAAGTCTAAGTGACCCAGGTGTTACTCACCCAGAGTTCGTCTCAAGGGAATTCATGGACGGCACCCTAAAGGCTGTCCGCACCATCATGCGAGCCGAAATGAGGGAGGAGGTAGATCTACTGAAACGTCTGATCAAAGACAAAGGTCCTGCGACTGAGCCTAAACCACTACCTCCTATACCACAACCCTCTACTGCTACTGCCGATATGTCTATCGATGACCTCAAGTCCATCCTTCTTGACAAATTACTTGCCCAATCTCAAACCGAACCTACCCAAGATGCAGATCTACTTTCTTTACTCCATACCTAAGCATCTACACCTACACCACCCCCCAACCCACTATATCTCCAGAAGCCTTCCAACAATAACAAGCCCTCCTTCAGTCTTTGTAGCAAACCGTAACTGTATTGACTGAACGACTATCATCTGTGGAAGAAACCTGCCGAAGCCAGACAGAGAGGCTCAAGCGCTGACATGATGATCAGGATGATCCTGATCACCATGAGGGGGAGAAGCGCCAAAGATTATCCAAGACAGAGACACAGTCAGTGGGTACAGTTCAGGTGGAAACGGAAAGGGCTTCGGGTTCTGGTACTCAACCGGAAGGGCAAGGACAGGCACAGGAGCTGTCGATGGAGTTAGTGCTATACGATATTCCAATGGTTGAAAAGCCTGAGGAACAAGATGGAGGTTCACCGATAGATCCTGAAAACTGGGCTTTGATCGTCGATCCATATGCAGTTTCAGACCCGACAGAAGAACATGCCAACACCGAAAGAGCACTGGTAGTCCTTCAAGCTGAGATTGATGAGCTTATCAATTCTGAAGATTATCAGCCAGTCATACAGACTTCTGTTGAGGTTCCGCTTTTGACCTATACTGCTGATCACCCTGATCTTCCTCAGCCAGATATTCCTGTTAGATCTCCTCTTGCATCACCAGTTTTGGGAACAGATAGTACTCCGCCAGCTAAGCTATCCAAGTGGGAAAGAGTCAGAATTAAAGTTCAATTTCTGGAAGAAAGCCAGAAGAAGATCTTTGCCCATTGGATTCATGAATATGATGAAGTCGTACTTCATGGTCTCCAGTCGATGAAAAGCAAGGAAAAGCAGCGTGAGATCATATTTGTGTATAACTACTTCAAAGACAGGTACAGAAAGACAACGCTCTGAATTACATCTGTCGATCAGATTCACGCTTGTTTCTTCATGGGCGTAACGTATTCATACTTTGTGGTAACTCGAGAAGATGGTGAGAAGTGGAATTTTTCTGAAGCTGATTTTCCACGTCTTGAACCACAAGATTTGCTATTTCTGCTTAGAGACTTCAAGACCAGAACTATCAGACCAGGGGAAGTTACAGATGCACTCGAGACTGTCAAGAGATATATGAAGTGTGCAATGAAGCTTGCCTCGGTAGAAGACTTTTAGATTGGGTTAGAAAGCAACCAACCGAAGATCAATCTGCTTAAACCTGATTTGAGGATTCCTTCTGATGCCCAGAATGTACCAGCCTTCACAGTTCTAAAGTTTCCAGAATTAGGCATGACATACGCGAACAACAAAGGTGATATGCATTTTATCCGTTTCAGTCAGATTGCCAGATTCTGCGATGGTACTTTGATGTTGCTTAAAGACAAGTTCAAGCGTGTTGTTGATCAAGATGAAAAAGGGGTTCAACCATTGGATCCGAAATACAAAGAACTTGTTCTTCAAGCACTGGGTGTTATCATTGATCGGCTGGAGTACAGAACTCAAATGCGATATTTCGAGATCAGTTTTGGGTTTCGAAAGACATATGTTTCGAACTGGCGTGATTTCGAACTTCTATTTAAAGGGGGAGATTGTTAGGGTGTTTTATATGTTAAATAGAAGTTCAGGGTGCAAAAATGTAATTATTCTAAAGTTGTTTTAGATAGTTGGGCCTAAAGCCCATAAGCCCATTAAGCCTTGTAAGCCTGAGTATATAAAGGCGTTATTAGTTCTTTATTCAGTTGAGTCTCATTATTCATAATTCTCTAGTCAATAGGTTTACATTTACTGATCATATATTCTCTCTGTAAACCTAAACCCTTTCATTGAATATTAATCATATGACTAGAGGTTGTGGCTATATAATTGTTCTTCATTGATATAACTGTTCGTGATTGCACTGTACTGGGATCTACAGTGCGACATCCATTTTTGGTCGATTCAGGAAAGGGGGTAACTTTTGTATTTTTCGTCCGGACCGACCTCGTCGGATTTCCACGAAATTGTACATGGTCCATCTACAATGTAAATGAGAAGTTTTTCACAAGAAACAATTTAAAAAAACCCGCTCTCGTGTAGGATATTGTCGAAGCCACGCATTGGCCAAACCGAACGAACGTACATCATATAGTTTATCGAAACCCACTCAAATCATGGTGTATTTCCAGAAAGAGACCATGCCATGGCATGCTCCACGTTCTAAGGTTTGTTTTGATGGGTCATGGGCTTAAAACAGATTCCCGTAGCAAAAGTTATGGACGTTTAAGCACGATACCCATTTTTGGCCGATTCCGCAAATGGGGTACCCTTTGTGTTTTCTCGTCCAGACCGACCTCGTCGGATTTCCAAGAAACTGTACATGGTCCATCTACAATGTAAATGAGAAAATTTTCACAAGAAATAACTTAAAAAAACCCGCTCTCGTGCAGGATATTGCCGAAGCCACGCATTAGCCAAACTGAACGAACGTACATCATGCATTTTATTGATACCCACTCAAATCATGGTGTATTTCAAGAAATAGACCAAGCCATGGCGTGGTCCTCGTTCTAAGGTTCGTTTTGACGGGTCATGGGCTTAAAACAGAAACCCGTAGCAAAAGTTATGAACGTTTAAACGCGACATCCATTTTTGGTCGATTCAGCAAATGGGTAACCCTTTGTGTTTTCCCATCCGGAATGACCTCGTCGAATTTCTACGAAACTATATATGGTCCATCTACAATATAAATGAGAAGGTTTTCACAAGAAATAACTTGAAAAAAACCCGCTCACGTGTAGGATATTGCCGAAGCCACGCATTGGCCAAACCGAACGAACGTACATCATGAATTTTATCGAAACCCACTCAATAATGTTAATGAGAAGGTTTTCACAGGAAATAAATTGGAAAAAACCCACCCTCGTGCAGAAATTGCTGAAGCAACACATTGGCCAAACCGAACGAACGTACAACATGCAGTTTATCGAAACCCACTCAAATCATGGAGTATTTCCAGAAAGCGAGCAAGCCGTGGCATGCCCCTCATTCTAAGGTTCGTTTTGACGTGTCATAGGCTAAAAAAGAAACTCGTAACAAAAGTTATGGACGTTTAAGCGCGACACTCATTTTTGGACGATTCAGCAACAGGTACCCTTTGTGTTTTCTCGTCCGAACCGAACTCGTTGGATTTTGACGAAACTGTACATGGTCGATCTACAATGTAAATGAGATGGTTTTCGCAGAAAAAATTGAAAAAAACCCACTCTCGTGCAGAAATTGCAGAAGCCACACATTGGCCAAACCGAACGAACGTACATCATGCAGTTTATCGAAACCCACTCAAATCATGGTGTATTGCCAGAAAGCTACCAAGACGTGGTATGATCCTCGTTCTAAGGTCGGTTTTGACGGGTCATGGGCATAAAACGAATCCACGTAGAAAAAGTTACAGACGTTTAAGCGCGACACCCATTTTTGGACGATTCAGTAAAAAGGGTACCCTTTGTGTTTTCTCGTCCGGACCGACCTCGTCGGATTTCCACGAAATGGTACATGGTCGATCTACAATGTAAATGAGATGGTTTTCACAAGAAATAAATTGAAAAAAACCCACCCACGTGCAGAAATTGCGAAAGCCACACATTGGCAAACCGAACGAACGTACTTCATGCCGTTTATCGAAACCTAGTCAAATCATTGTGTATTTGCAAAAAGATACCAAGACGTGACGTGATTCTCGTTCTAAGGTTCATTTTGACGGGTCATGGGCTTAAAACGGATCCCCGTAGCAAAAGTTATGGACCTTTAAGCGCGTCACCCATTTTTGGCCGATTCAGCAAAGGGGGTACCCTTTGTGTTTTCTTGTCCGAACCGACCTCGTCGGATTTTCATGAAACTGTACATGGTCGATCTACAATGTAAATGAGAAGGTTTTCACATGAAATAAATTGAAAAAACCCACTCACGTGCAGTAATTTCCGAAGCCACACATTGGCCAAACCGAACGAACGTACATAATGCAGTTTATCGAAACCCACTCAAATCATGGTGTATTTCCAGAAAGAGACCAAGCCGTGGAGTGCTCCTCGTTCTAAGGTTCGTTTTGATGGGTCGTGGGCTTAAAACGGATCGCCGTAGTAAAAGTTATGACGTCTAAGCGCGACACCCATTTTTGGTCGATACAACAAAGGGGGTACCCTTTGTGTTTTCTCGTCCGGACGGACTTCGTTGGATTTCCACGAAACTGTACATGGTCCATCTATAATTCAAATGAGATGGTTTTCACAAGAAATAACTTAAAATAAACCCGCTCTCATGCAGAATATTGCCGAAGCCACGCATTGGTATAATCGAATGAACGTACATCATACAGTTAATCGAAACCCACTCAAATCATGGTGTATTGCCAGAAAGTAACCATTCCATTGTGTGCTCCTCCTAAGGTTCGTTTTGATGGGTCATGGGCTTAAAATGGATCGCCGTAGCAAAAGTTATGGATGTTTAAGCGCGACACGCATTTTTGGCCGATTCAGCCAAGGGGGTACCCTTTGTGTTTTCTCGTCCGGACCGACCTCGTTGGATTTCATCAAAACTATACATGGTTGATCTACAATGTAAATGAGAAGGTTTTCATAGGAAATAAATTAAAAAAAAACCCACCCTCGTGCAGAAATTGCCGAAGCCACACATTGGCAAACCGAACGAATGTACATCATGCAGTTTATTGAAACCCACTCAAATCATAGTGTATTTCCAGAAAGCGACCAATCCGTGGTGTGATCCTCGTTCTAAGGTCCGTTTTGACGGGTCATGGGCTTAAAACGTATCTCCGTAGCAAAAGTTATGACGTCTAAGCGCGACACCCATTTTTGGTCGATACAACAAAGGGGGCACCCTTTGTGTTCTCTCGTCCGGACTAACTTCGTTAGATTTCCACGAAACTGTACATGGTCCATATATAATTCAAATGAGATGGTTTTAACAAGAAATAACTTGAAATAAACCTGCTCTCATGCATAATATTGCCGAAACCACGCATTGGCCAAATCGAATGAACGTACATCATGCAGTTAATCGAAACCCACTCAAATCAAGGTGTATTGCCAGAAAGTAACCATGCCATGGTGTGCTCCTCCTAAGGTTCATTTTGATGGGTCATGGGCTTAAAATGGATCGCCGTAGCAAAAGTTATGGACGTTTAAGCGCGACACGCATTTTTGGCCGATTCAGCCAAGGGGGTACGCTTTGTGTTTTCTCGTCCGGACCGACCTCGTCGGATTTCCTCGAAACTGTACATGGTTGATCTACAATGTAAATGATAAGGTTTTCATAGGAAATAAATTGAAAAAAACCCACCATCATGCAGAAATTGCCGAAGCCACACATTGGCAAACCGAACGAATGTACATCATGCAGTTTATTGAAACCCACTCAAATCATAGTGTATTTCCAGAAAGCGACCAATCCGTGGTGTGATCCTCATTCTAAGGTTCGTATTGACAGGTCATGGGATTAAAATGGACCCCCATAGCAAAAGTTATGGACATTTAAGCGCGACACCCATTTTTGGCCGATTCAACAAAAAAGGTACCCATTGTGTTTTCTTGTCCGGACCGACCTCGTCGGATTTCCACGAAACTGTACATGGTCCATCTAAAATTTAAATGAGAAGGATTTCACAAGAAATAACTTGAAATAAACCGGCTCTCATGCAGGATATGGCCGAAGCCACGCATTGGCCAAACAGAACGAACGTACATCAGACAATTTATTGAAACCTACTTAAATCATGGCGTATTGCCAGAAAGCGACCATGCCACGGAGTGTTTCTGGTTCTAAGGTTCGTTTTGACGGGTCATGGGCTAAAAAGGGAACCCCGTTGTAAAAGTTATGGACGTTTAAGCACGACACCCATTTTTGGCCGATTCAGCAAAGGGAGCACCCTTTGTGTTTTCTCACCCGACCCGACCTCGTCGGATTTCCACAAAAAAGTACATGGTCGATCTACAATGTAAATGAGATGGTTTTCGCAGGAAACAAATTGAGAAAAACCCACTCTCGTGCAGAAATTGCTGAAGCCACACATTAGCCAAACCGAACGAACGCACATCATGCAGTTTATCGAAACTCACTCAAATCATGGTGTATTGCCAGAAAGCTACCAATTCGTGGCATGCTTCTCGTTCTAAGGTCCGTTTTGATGGGTCATGGGCATAAAACGGATCCACGTAGCAAAAGTTACGAACGTTTAAGCGTGACACCCATTTCTGGCCGATTCAGCAAAGGGGGTACCCTTTGTGTTTTCTCGTCCGGACCGACCTCGTCGGATTTCCACGAAACTGTACATGAGAAGGTTTTCACAGCAAATAAATTGAAAAAACCCACTCTCGTGCAAAAATTACCGAAGCCACACATTGGCCAAACCGAACGAACATACATCATGCAGTTTATCGAAACCTACTCAAATCAAGGTGTATTGACAGAAAGAGACCAAACCTTTGTGTGCTCCTCGTTCTAAGGTCCGTTTTGACGGGTCATGGGCTTAAAACGTATCTCCGTAGCAAAAGTTATGGATGTTTAAGCGCGACACCCATTTTTGGCCGATTCAGCAAAGGGGGTACCCTTTGTGTTTTCACATCCGGACAGACCTCGTTGGATTTCCACAAAACTGTACATGGTCGATCTACAATGTAAATGAGATGGATTTCACAGGAGATAAATTGAAAAAAACCCACTCTCGTGCAAAAGTTGCCGAAGCCACACATTGGCCAAACCGAACGAACGTACATCATGCAGTTTATCGAAACCTACTCAAATCATGGTGTATTGACAGAATGAGACCAAGCTGTTATGTGATCCTCATTCTAAGGTCCGTTTTGACGGGTCATGGGCTTAAAACGTATCTCCATAGCAAAAGTTATGGATGTTTAAGCGTGACACCCTTTGTGTTTTTTCGTCCGGACTGACCTCGTTGGATTTCCATGATACTGTACATGGTCGATCTACAATGTAAATGAGAAGGTTTTCACATGAAATAAATTGAAAAAAATCCACTCTCGTGCAGAATATTGCCGAAGCCACGCATTGGCCAAACCGAATGAACGTATATCATGCAGTTAATCGAAACCCACTCAAATCATGGTGTATTGCCATAAAGAGATCATGACATCAAGTTCTCCTCGTTCTAAGGTTCGTTTTGACAGGTCATGGGCTTAAAACGAATCTCCGAAGCAAAAGTTATGGACGTTTAAGCGCGACACCCATTTTTGTCGATTCAGCAAAGGGGTACCCTTTGTGTTCTCTCGTCCGGACTAACTTCGTTAGATTTCCACGAAACTGTACATGGTCCATATATAATTCAAATGAGATGGTTTTAACAAGAAATAACTTGAAATAAACCTGCTCTCATGCATAATATTGCCGAAACCACGCATTGGCCAAATCGAATGAACGTACATCATGCAGTTAATCGAAACCCACTCAAATCAAGGTGTATTGCCAGAAAGTAACCATGACATGGTGTGCTCCTCCTAAGGTTCATTTTGATGGGTCATGGGCTTAAAATGGATCGCCGTAGCAAAAGTTATGGACGTTTAAGCGCGACACGCATTTTTGGCCGATTCAGCCAAGGGGGTACGCTTTGTGTTTTCTCGTCCGGACCGACCTCGTCGGATTTCCTCGAAACTTTACATGGTTGATCTACAATGTAAATGATAAGGTTTTCATAGGAAATAAATTGAAAAAAACCCACCCTCATGCAGAAATTGCCGAAGCCACACATTGGCAAACCGAACGAATGTACATCATGCAGTTTATTGAAACCCACTCAAATCATAGTGTATTTCCAGAAAGCGACCAATCCGTGGTGTGATCCTCGTTCTAAGGTCCGTTTTGACGGGTCATGGGCTTAAAACGTATCTCCGTAGCAAAAGTTATGACGTCTAAGCGCGACACCCATTTTTGGTCGATACAACAAAGGGGGCACCCTTTGTGTTCTCTCGTCCGGACTAACTTCGTTAGATTTCCACGAAACTGTACATGGTCCATATATAATTCAAATGAGATGGTTTTAACAAGAAATAACTTGAAATAAACCTGCTCTCATGCATAATATTGCCGAAACCACGCATTGGCCAAATCGAATGAACGTACATCATGCAGTTAATCGAAACCCACTCAAATCAAGGTGTATTGCCAGAAAGTAACCATGCCATGGTGTGCTCCTCCTAAGGTTCATTTTGATGGGTCATGGGCTTAAAATGGATCGCCGTAGCAAAAGTTATGGACGTTTAAGCGCGACACGCATTTTTGGCCGATTCAGCCAAGGGGGTACGCTTTGTGTTTTCTCGTCCGGACCGACCTCTTCGGATTTCCTCGAAACTGTACATGGTTGATCTACAATGTAAATGATAAGGTTTCATAGGAAATAAATTGAAAAAAACCCACCCTCATGCAGAAATTGCCGAAGCCACACATTGGCAAACCGAACGAATGTACATCATGCAGTTTATTGAAACCCACTCAAATCATAGTGTATTTCCAGAAAGCGAACAATCCGTGGTGTGATCCTCGTTCTAAGGTCCGTTTTGACAGGTCATGGGCTTAAAACGTATCTCCGTAGCAAAAGTTATGACGTCTAAGCGCGACACCCATTTTTGGTCGATACAACAAAGGGGGCACCCTTTGTGTTCTCTCGTCCGGACTAACTTCGTTAGATTTCCACGAAACTGTACATGGTCCATATATAATTCAAATGAGATGGTTTTAACAAGAAATAACTTGAAATAAACCTTCTCTCATGCATAATATTGCCGAAACCACGCATTGGCCAAATCGAATGAACGTATATCATGCAGTTAATCGAAACCCACTCAAATCAAGGTGTATTGCCAGAAAGTAACCATGCCATGGTGTGCTCCTCCTAAGGTTCATTTTGATGGGTCATGGGCTTAAAATGGATCGCCGTAGCAAAAGTTATGGACGTTTAAGCGCGACACGCATTTTTGGCCGATTCAGCCAAGGGGGTACGCTTTGTGTTTTCTCGTCCGGACCGACCTCGTCGGATTTCCTCGAAACTGTACATGGTTGATCTACAATGTAAATGATAAGGTTTTCATAGGAAATAAATTGAAAAAAACCCACCCTCATGCAGAAATTGCCGAAGCCACACATTGGCAAACCGAACGAATGTACATCATGCAGTTTATTGAAACCCACTCAAATCATAGTGTATTTCCAGAAAGCGACCAATCCGTGGTGTGATCCTCGTTCTAAGGTTCGTATTGACAGGTCATGGGATTAAAATGGATCCCCATAGCAAAAGTTATGGACATTTAAGCGCGACACCCATTTTTGGCCGATTCAACAAAAAAGGTACCCATTGTGTTTTCTTGTCCGGACCGACCTCGTCGGATTTCCACGAAACTGTACATAGTCCATCTAAAATTTAAATGAGAAGGATTTCACAAGAAATAACTTGAAATAAACCGGCTCTCATGCAGGATATGGCCGAAGCCACGCATTGGCCAAACAGAACGAACGTACATCAGACAATTTATTGAAACCTACTTAAATCATGGCGTATTGCCAGAAAGCGACCATGCCACGGAGTGTTTCTGGTTCTAAGGTTCGTTTTGACGGGTCATGGGCTAAAAAGGGAATCCCGTTGTAAAAGTTATGGACGTTTAAGCGCGACACCCATTTTTGGCCGATTCAGCAAAGGGAGCACCCTTTGTGTTTTCTCACCCGACCCGACCTCGTCGGATTTCCACAAAAAAGTACATGGTCGATCTACAATGTAAATGAGATGGTTTTCACAGGAAACAAATTGAGAAAAACCCACTCTCGTGCAGAAATTGCTGAAGCCACACATTAGCCAAACCGAACGAACGCACATCATGCAGTTTATCGAAACTCACTCAAATCATGGTGTATTGCCAGAAAGCTACCAATTCGTGGCATGCTTCTCGTTCTAAGGTCCGTTTTGATGGGTCATGGGCATAAAACGGATCCACGTAGCAAAAGTTACGAACGTTTAAGCGTGACACCCATTTCTGGCCGATTCAGCAAAGGGGGTACCCTTTGTGTTTTCTCGTCCGGACCGACCTCGTCGGATTTCCATGAAACTGTACATGAGAAGGTTTTCACAGGAAATAAATTGAAAAAACCCACTCTCGTGCAAAAATTACCGAAGCCACACATTGGCCAAACCGAACGAACATACATCATGCAGTTTATCGAAACCTACTCAAATCAAGGTGTATTGACAGAAAGAGACCAAACCTTTGTGTGCTCCTCGTTCTAAGGTCCGTTTTGACGGGTCATGGGCTTAAAACGTATCTCCGTAGCAAAAGTTACGGATGTTTAAGCGCGACACCCATTTTTGGCCGATTCAGCAAAGGGGGTACCCTTTGTGTTTTCACATCCGGACAGACCTCGTTGGATTTCCACAAAACTGTACATGGTCGATCTACAATGTAAATGAGATGGATTTCACAGGAGATAAATTGAAAAAAACCCACTCTCGTGCAAAAGTTGCCGAAGCCACACATTGGCCAAACCGAACGAACGTACATCATGCAGTTTATCGAAACCTACTCAAATCATGGTGTATTGACAGAATGAGACCAAGCTGTTATGTGATCCTCATTCTAAGGTCCGTTTTGACGGGTCATGGGCTTAAAACGTATCTCCATAGCAAAAGTTATGGATGTTTAAGCGTGACACCCTTTGTGTTTTTTCGTCCGGACTGACCTCGTTGGATTTCCATGATACTGTACATGGTCGATCTACAATGTAAATGAGAAGGTTTTCACATGAAATAAATTGAAAAAAATCCACTCTCGTGCAGAATATTGCCGAAGCCACGCATTGGCCAAACCGAATGAACGTATATCATGCAGTTAATCGAAACCCACTCAAATCATGGTGTATTGCCAGAAAGAGACCATGCCATCAAGTTCTCCTCGTTCTAAGGTTCGTTTTGACAGGTCATGGGCTTAAAACGAATCTCCGAAGCAAAAGTTATGGACGTTTAAGCGCGACACCCATTTTTGTCGATTCAGCAAAGGGGTACCCTTTGTGTTTTTTCGTCCGGACCGACCTCGTCGGATTTCCATGAAACTGTATATGATCAATCTACAATGTAAATGAGAAGTTTTTCACATGAAATAAATTGAAAAAAAACCCACTCTCGTGCAGAATATTGCCGAAGCCACGCATTGGCCAAACTGAATGAACATACATCATGCAGTTAATCGAAACCCACTCAAATCATGGTGTATTGCCAAAAAGCGACCATGCCATGGCGTGCTCCTCGTTCTAAGGTTTGTTTTGACAATTCATGGACTTAAAACGAATCGCCGTAGCAAAATTTTAGGATGTTTAAGAGCGATACCCATTTTTGGCCGATTCAGCAAAGGCGGTACCATTTGTGTTTTCTCGTCTGGACTGACCTCGTCGGATTTCCACGAAACTGTAAATGGTTCATATACATTCAAAATGAGAATGTTTTCACAAGAAATAACTTGAAATAAATCTGCTCTCTTGCAGGATATTGCTGAAGCCACGCATTGGCCAAACCAAACGAACGTACATCATGCAGTTTATCGAAACCCACTTAAATCATGGTGTATTGCCAAAAAACGACATGCCATGGCGTGCCCCTTGTTCCAAGGTTCGTTTTGACGGGTCATGGGCATAAAACGGATCCCATAGCAAAAGGTATGGACGTTTAAGCGCGAGACCCATTTTTAGCCGATTCAGCAAAGAGGGTACCCTTTGTGTTTTCTCGTCCGGAC
This sequence comes from Arctium minus, assembly GCA_954870635.1. Classification (NCBI taxonomy): domain Eukaryota; kingdom Viridiplantae; phylum Streptophyta; class Magnoliopsida; order Asterales; family Asteraceae; genus Arctium; species Arctium minus. The sequence goes on along the minus strand of OX941093.1, from coordinate 78,333,968 downwards.
CGACCTCGTCGGATTTCCATGAAACTCTACATGGTCGATATACAATGTAAATGATAAAGTTTTCACAGAAAATAAATTGAAAAAAACCCACTCTCGTGTAGAAATAGCCGAAGCCACACATTGGCGAAACCGAACAACGTACATAGTGCAATTTATCGAAACCTACTCAAATCATGCTGTACTGCAAAAAAGAGACCATGCCATGGCGGGATCCTCATTCTAAGGTTCGTTTTGACGGGTCATGGGCTTAAAACGGATCACCGTAGCAAAAGTTATGGACGTTTAAGCGCAACACCCATTTTTGGCCGATTCAGCAAAGGGGGTACCATTTGTGTTTTCTCGTCCGGACCGACCTCGTCGGATTTCCACGAAACTGTACATGGTCCATCTACAATTGAAATGAGAAGGTTTTCATAAGAAGTAAATTGAAATAAACACTCTCTTTTGTAGGATATTGCCGAAGCCACACATTGGCCAAACCGAATGAACGTACATCATGCAGTTTATCGAAACCCACTCAAATCATGGTTTATTTCCAGAAAGCGACCATGAAATGACGTGTTCCTCGTTCTAAGGTTCGTTTTGACGGGCCATGGTCTTAAAACGGATCCCGTAGCAAAAGTTATGGACGTTTAAACGCGACACCCATTTTTGGTTGATTCAGCAAAGGTGGCACCCTTTATGTTTTCTCGTCCGGACCGACCTCGTCGAATTTCCACGAATCTGTACATGGTTAATATACAATGTAAATGAGAAGGTTTTCACAGGAAATAAATTAAAAAAAAACCCACTCTCGTGCAGAAATTGCCGACGCCACACATTGGCCAAACTGAACGAACGTACATTATGCAGTTTATCGAAACGTACTCAAATCATGGTGTATTGCCAGAAAGCGACCAATCCATGTCGTGATCCTCGTTCTAAGTTCTGTTTTGATGGGTCATGGGCTTAAATCAGATCTTCGTAGCAAAAGTTATGGATGTTTAAGCGCGACACCCATTTTTGGCCGATTTAGCGAAGGGGTACGCTTTGTCTTTTCCCCTCCGGGCCGACCACGTCGGATTTCCAAGAAAATGTACATCGTCCATCTACAATTTAAAAGAGAAGATTTTCACAATAAATAACTTGAAATAACCCACTCTCTTGCAGGATTTTGCCAAAGCCACGCATTGGCCAAACCGAGTGAACGCACATCATGAAGTTTATCGAAACCCACTCAAATCATGGTGTATTGCCAGAAAGCGACTGATGTGTTTTAAAATTTATACCGCAAGCATACGGGTTTTGTAGCATACGGGTCGATCATAGGGAGGTGACGGTATAAACACTAACCACTTAATAATCATGTCTAGCTATGTGAATCAAATAATTCGATTTGATGATTAAACTAAGTAGACATAAAATTAAACTAGATAAAAGGAAAGAGAGACAGAAAAAGAGGAAAATAAAAGACAACTACAACTAAAGGGGCACTGGGTAACGTCAACCTAGGATTTTTGATAATGGTGAGAATTCATTTTACAAAATTACTTTAACCCTCTTTCGAGGTGGAAAATCTTTTCAAAACCAAGTCACATATTTACTCTCGCAATATATGTACATAGGAAAGAAACATTAAGGTTTAAAACAAATAATTTTTCCCAATCAACGTCCCTAACTATTCGCATGTTAGAGTCGTTGTCATTGACCAATTTAACCCAAGTAAAAGACTAAACTTTTGTCTCGTCAAAAACCAATCAAATCGACTAAATGTTTTGTTAAAAACCAATTAAATTAACTCTAACTTTCATTAGAATTAAAATGGATTAAAACCCCAACATTTGTTTTAAGAACAATTGGTCAATACCAAAACCTCAATCCTAAGAGACGATTACCCAATAAAACGAAAACCGACTTAGGACCAAGCAATAAACTATTTATTTAAACTCTAACAAAACTAAAGATAAAAGAAACAAAGACTAAAACAATAACTACATAGGATGCAATCTAATAACAATTAACATTAACAAAACTAGGAATAAACACTAAAACTAATAAACAAACATGTGCAGGAAATTAATCTAACATAACCTAATGGGTGCAGAAAATTAAAGAAATGCAGTAAATTAGGGTAAAAAGCAAGAGAAGAATCAAGGGTAGAAAATTAGGGTAGAGAATAAGGAATATAGATACAAAAGGGAGAAAGATAATGAAATACACATAGGGAGATGTAGAAAAACTAAAACTTGATGCAAATAAACAAGAATTGAAGAAGAATTTACGAAGAAACTTTAAGAATGATTAGATAACTAGCAATATTCCAACAAAAACAAGAAATCAACTAAGTATATCAAGAGAATAGGGAAGAAGATACTAGACGTATGAAAAACCGATGGTTAATCGGATCCCAATGGCCTAGGCTTGTAATGAAATCTTCTTCCCCAACCTTGTAGATCGTTCAAAGTGTTCCTCCTCAACCCAAAAGTCGACTCCTCCCTATGCCCTGATAAAAAACGTGTGTGTCTCCTCTAAAAAAAATAAACCTAAAAGGGTTTTAATAGTCTAAGCTAAAAAGCCCAACAAAAGCCCAACAAAAGAATAAGCCCAATGACCTTCGCGACCGTGAAGAAAACTTCACGCCCGTGAAGGTGCAGCAGAAAAAAAAAGAACGTTTCTGGAGCAGTGCTTCGCGACCCCGAATAAATCTTCGTGCCCGCGAAACCGTGGCAGAAACTCTAGAACTTGAATCAATTGTATTTCTTCGCGCCTGCGAAGCATGGAGAACAACCAATATCTTCTGACTTCATCTCTTTCGACGACTTCTTCTCTTTACTCTCGATCATCTTCTTCTTCTTTTCATTCTCCTCGAGCACACCTTCACCTGTCTCAGCTTTAGAACGCACAATCTGCACAAAACATATACCAAAAGTATAAAAACTATCCCCAAAAGAATTTCCAACCGTGATTAGAGAGAATAAGAGAGAAATGAAAAAATGCATGAAAAATCTAAACTAAACACTAAAATATAAAGAAAAATGCAACTAGTATATACAAAGTTAGGTGCATAAAATTCACTTAACAAACCACCCACAAGCTAAATTTTCTTGTCCCCAAGAAAGAAATAGAATTTATTCGGGTGAAAACTAAAGAAAAGAAAGAAAATAAACGAAAACCTTTGAAGATGTCAAGACGAGTTATCCCATAATCTCACTAACATAATTAAGCATTAAGATCACGTATCACAAACAAACAACCAAATGCCACATGTTGGATTAGAGTAAAAATAACTAGGAACCTATGATTACCAAAACGTCAAAGCAACAAACACTAATCAAGCATATCGCGAAAAAAATCGCAACCAAAGAAGATTTCGTAAACATACCAAAGATGCTAAGGAAAGGGATAGTGATCTATAAAGATGGATGCTCACGATATCACTCTAAGCTCTCAAGTGTGTATAGGGACGTGTATACACTCAAATCCGTCCCGATCGAGACAAAGGAATGTAGTCTTGACACAATTGAATTTATTCTCAAGTCCAAAATTTTCCATGACAATACGTGCAATGAGGGCTTTGGGGCACGGTTTGGGGTTAAAGGTGGGATTAGGCTCATTTATTGGTGTTGGGGATATCGGTTTATGGGTAATTTTTTTTTTCTTTAATGCACTTAAGGGCTCTTTTCCTAATATTTTTGATGGATTGAATACTTATTCTACTTTTGATTTTTTTTTCGTTCTCTTTTTTTTTTCTGTTTTTTTTTCCTGTGCACGGCTTCATGAACCCACAAGCTATGCTTGTTTTGGGGGCTCAATGAACTACCCACAAGCTATGCTTGTGTTTATTTTTAGACTAAATGCCAAATCCATCTATCATTTCGAAGAGTTCAACCTTAGTGTGCAAACTTTTTTATTTATTTATTGGTGTATGGATATAGAAAGAAGGGTCGGTGTTTAGGCTCAAAGTGGGTTACAAAGGAAAAATATTTTTGACTTTTTCGGGATTAATTTTCATGAAACGAAGGCCTCTATGTATGTTCATGGTAAACTTGGACGAGAAACCACTCAAAAGTCTAGACTACACCTCGATGGGAGGTAACACACAAGAAATGAGAATTGGGATTGATTACATATGTGTCACATTTGTAATGTAGGGGGACTATGGTATGCAAACTAGTCCTAAAAGGCTACATGGAACAACATGCTTAACAGTGTGTGCAAGTGACAGCTAAGGTAACATTATTCCTAGAAAAAATCATTTAACATGATGGCATAAAATTGATGTGCAATTAGTGAATCAAGCAGCTAAATCATGTAAAGTGAGATATGGTGTACTACGAGTCTTAACACAACAAAGAGAATTCAAAAATCTTTTTGTATTTTTTTTTTAAATATATGCAAAGCAAAGAACCACTATATGAAAAGAAAATGGGAAAAAAATGAAATAAAAGGAAAAACACCCACCTACAAGCAAAAAGGAGCATTGTCCTCAATGCTCGGATTAGGGTGTATAGAAAGAAAAAGAAATCACGGGGAAGGAGGGGGAAGATTATGCTGACTACAAAACTTGGAAGTTTTGGAACCGAGAGACTTGCTCTATAGATGTGAATTCGATCCCGTAGGTATCTAATTCCGGTGGGACCACAACATTGACGGCGGGGATTATATTAGGTTGAACAACCTCATCCCATCGCGATCGGCTAGAATGTTGTCGCTTTGTGCGACTTGTAGAAGCCATGGTGTGTGCAAGTAGGTGTGTGGTGCAGAATGCAATGCGATAATGACTAAACAACCTACGTCCGCCTAGTGGTGGCGGCCCAATCTATTAAACACGCAAAAATAGCTCAACCAAACAAATACTCAACAATTAAGTATGCAAGACACGCAACCCACAAGCTAACCAATGACGTACTATATACTTTAAAAACTTTGGCGAAGAAAATCACATGCCCAAAACAGTTGAAGCACAATAATCAATTTATTTAAGCAATTTGGAAAAATCTAGCAATGTATAATAATTGAAATTGACCCATTAGAAAATCGATACCATCAAGTAGACAAAGTAAGCATCAATGAGCCAAAACTCAACCTAACAATTCAAAACAGTAAATTAAGGAAAGATTGTACCCAAATTGATGCTCAAAGTTGCTGAAAGGTTCTGCCCAAATCTGCCTGGAGAACAAATCGACAAGATGGTGGTGGTCTGCTTCACGGCGGCTATGGTGGTCAGCGAGTAAGAGAAGCAGATAGGGGGGTGTTCGCCAGAGACTGTGGTGGTGGTGGCTCACGGTGAATGGGAGAGAGGCTGGTGATGGCGATGGTGGTGGTTGCGGGCTGTTGGAATCGTCGACGACAGAGAAGAGGGGGGGTTGGTGGTGGTGGCGACAGTCACGGAGAGGAGAGAATCGTGAGGATGGTTCACGGCGGCGACTGAGAGGAGAGAGATGTGGTGATCGCTCACGATGGAAGCAAATCGAGAGGGTGAAAGGCAGAGAGACGAGGGGGGAATCGAGAGGGACGAAGGAAAGAAAGGGGAGGTCGACGGTGGCAGAAGCAGGAGAGGGGTGGCGATGGTGATCGATGGTGGTGGTTGACGGTGGCGTATGGTGGTGCAGGCGATAGGGGAGGTGTCGATCATGAAAAAGAGGGAGAAAGAGGGAGACGATGAGGGGGGAAGGTGTAGATCCCAGTACAGTGCAATCAGCAGCAAATATTATCAAAGATGAACAGTATTTGAGTCACAGCTACTAGTCATATGATTAATAAGCAATCAAAGGGTTACAGGTTTATAGAAAGAATTTCTGATCATAGAGTAAACCTATTGACTAGTAATCTGTAAATTATGAGACTAACATGTAAATGAAAGTAAATCAGCCTTTATATATCCAGGCTTTACAAGAAAATGGGCTTATGGGCTTTTGGGCCCAACAAGCTAATATCACTTTCAAACAATTACAATTTACACCCTGAACTTCTGTTTAACAACTACATTTCCCTAACAATCTCCCCCTTTAAATAGAAGTTGAAAATCGCGCCAGTTTGGAACATAAATCTTTCGAAAACCAAAGCTGATCTCGAAATATCGAATTTGAGTCCTGTACTCCAGTCGCTCTTCAATTACACCCAGTGCTTCAAGAACAAGTGGCTTGTATTTAGGATCCAAAGGCTGAACCCCTTATTCATCTTGGTCAAGTGCATGTTTCAACTTGTCTTTCAGCAACATTAACGTATCGTCACAGAATCTGGCAATCTGATTAAAACGAATGAACCGCATAATACCTTTGTTGTTCAAGTATGTCATGCCGAATTCTGGAATCTTTATCACAGTAAATACAGGTACACTCTGGGCATCAGACGGAATCTTCAGATCAGGCTTCAGCAAATTAATCTTTGGATGGTCGCTTTCTAACCCAATATGAAAGTCTTCCACCGAGGCAAGTTTCATCGCACACTTCATATACCTCTTTACAGTCTCGAGTGCATCAATGACTTCCCCGGGTCTGATAGTTCTGGTCTTTAAGTCTTGAAGAATGAACAGCAGATCTTGTGGTTCAAGATACGGAAAGTCAGCTTCAGAAAAACAATACTTCTGACCATCTTCTCTAGTCACCATGAAATCTGAATACTTTACTTTCATGAAGAAACTAGATAAAATCTGATCAACCGATGTAATCTTCAGCTTTGTCCTTTTATATTTGACTTGAAACTTCTTATACACGAATATGAGCTCACGCTGCTTTTCCTTGCTTTTCATTGACTGTAGACCATGCAGTACAACTTCATCATACTTCCGAATCCAGTGGGCAAAGATCTTCTTTTGGCTTTCTTCAAGGAAAGGAACTTTGATTCTGACTCTTTCCCACTTGGACGGACGGACTGGCAGAGTACTTTTTGTTTCCATAACTGGTGACGCTGGAGGAGATCTGACGGGAATATCTGTTTCAGGAAGATCAGGGTGATCAACAGGATAAGTCAACAACGGTACCGCGACAGAAGTCTGATCGTCTGGATGAAGAATCTCATCTATTTCAGCTTTCATAACTACAAGAGCTCTTTCATTGTTTGCACATTCTTTTGTCGGGTCAGTAACTTCATAAGGATCAAGAATTAACGCCCAGTCTTCAGGTACAATCGGAGAACCTTCATCAAATTCCTCAGGCTTTTCAACCCTTGGAATATCATACAACACCAAATCCATACACTGTTTCTGTGCCTATCCCTGCCCTTCTGTTCGAGTACCAGAACCCGAACCCGAACCCTGTTCCGTTCCCACTTGAACTGATTCCACAAACTGTGTCTCCGACTCTGTTTGGCGTTGGCGCTTCTCCCCCTCATGGTGATCAGGATCATCCTGATCATCATGCTGGCACTTGAACCTGTCTTCCTGGCTACAGCAGGTGTCCTCCACGGCTGATAGGCGTTCAGTCAATACAGCTACGGTTTGCTACAAAGACTGAAGCATGGCTTGCTGTAGCTGGAAGGCTTCGGGAGATATAATGGGTTGGGGGGGTGGTGGTGTAGGGGTGGATGCTTGGATACGTAAAAGCGATAGAAGATCGGCATCCCGGGAGGGTTCTGTTTGAGATTGGGCAAGAAGCTTGGCAAGGAGTATGGATTTTAGGTCCTCGATTGACATCTAGGTAGCGGGAATGAAAGGTGGTGGTGTAGGAGGTAGTGGTTCAGGCTCAGTCGCTGGACCTTTGCCTTTGATCATACGTTTCAGTGAATCTACCTCCTCTCTCATCATAGTTTGGACAGCCTTTAGGGCGCCGTCCATATATTCCCTTGATACGAACTCAGTTGGGGTAACTCCTGGGTCACTTAGACTTCCAATTAAGGTTGTGACTGCAGAAGTCGAACCGCCTACGTTCACAGCTGGCGTGATGATAGCTGTGGTAGGACTTCCACCCAATCCTCATAAACCAACCAAAGTTGGAATTACTATAGGTGTTCCGGTTGGGCCACGAAGGCCTTCAGCAGTAGCCGAGAAAGGGACCCGTGTCCTAGGAATAGGAGAAATTATATCAAACGGCTCTAGACTTTGTGCACTGAAAGAAGTCGAGAACGGGGGCTGCTGTTCTCTTGTTTCAATACCGGAACTCTTCAAGTGAGAGACTGGTAGCTTTTGTGCTATATCCCCGTGTGAAGATGAAACCACCATCTGTTGAGAGATGGCGGAGTGGCTGGGTGGGGTGTGCAGTTGCGCCGCTAGGTCCACGGCGGCTTCTTCAATATCCTGTCTCAACACATGAGACTGGATAGTAGATGTGGCTACCTGGGTGGATGTGGCTAGGGGGGTACAACCGTTGATGGTTGCCCCGTCACTCGTGTGCGGTCATGATGAATCTTGCTTCTCCTTTCCTTCTCTCTACTCACCTCTATATTTTCAACTAATACTCCCTCCGCTCTCCTTGTTTCTCCAGGCGAGGGCTGATCATCGGCACCATCAGAGTCAGAAGACTCTTCATTTGATTCCGATATGTTGGTGGCAGTTTCCGACATAGGACACTTTCTTAATCGTGAGATTATCCTTGACGATATCTCCGTAACCCCTGATGGGAGAATAATGATCGTTCCCAAACCTTACATTACCACAAAACTTCTCGGTGAAGTTTGTGAGTAGCTCCTTTCTTCCGGTCATGTGCTTGGAGCAGCCTGAATCTAGATACCACACATGACCGTCCTACAAAACAAGTTATTTCTTTTTAGGTACCCATTCGTAAATGGGTCCTTTGGGGTTAGATTTAACTCCCGTTTTGGATGCCCGTTTAGACTTGGGTCTTTTTCTATGACGGCTAAGATCAACCTGAGAATGATAATTAGCAACATGATACGAGCCAAACCAATCAGATGCATAACGACGATCAAGAAAATCATTCGATCCACAATAAGAGCAACAAATACAATCATGAGACAGTTGAAGTAAATGCGGAATAGAATAAACTTTTAAAGGTAAAGTTCCATTACATTCAACTAAAGGTTTAGAATTAAAAACATCATGATTGTTATTGTTTTTCCTAGACTTTAAAACTGTATCAACTAATTGTGATGTCTCCGTGCTTTCCTTGGACTTCTTAGCTACCCATGCATATTTAACTTCTTTGCGCCGACCAAAAGTATCTGAAAGACCGTTAAACTTATAGTCAGAAGATGTGAAACTTGAAGATTGTTGTCTTTTAGAGCGACCGGTTTTTGTCTTCTTTTGTGAACGTTTTTTGGGAAGAATTGTTCACAGAAGGTTTTTGTGGGGCGGATGTGGAACATTCACCCTTATAAAATTGTACTGGAGGCTCATAAGAATTATTTAGAAAATCAACGTGACTTGGAAGTAAAGGATCAAAATCAAATTGGTTCAAATCACTATCTAGACACATCTCAGAATTCAAGAATGCAGAAAATTCCATTTCCTCATCAGATGGGACCTTATCGCTTGAGGAATTTAGGACATCGAAAGAATTAGTTTGAAGCGGATCATAGGCGGAAGCATTTTGAAAATCAGAACACTGATCCGTTTCGAAAACTTGAGGCTCTTTTCCTTTGTTTGAGAAAATTGGTGATGAGTCACCCAAAAAGGATTTGCAGGAAGATGTGTCAGAGGCAGGATAAGAATTTCCAGACATATGAGTTTTCTCTCTTTAGAGAATTGTAGGCTTAGCTTGAGGCTCAGCCTTGTGAAGTTGCTCTTTCAGGCTATCTGCTGCCAAAGCAGCCAGTTGTGAATTTAACTTCATTATTTCTGTCTGAAAGTATTCTTTTTCCTTAACTGACACAGTTTTCTCTTTAATGGAATTGAGGCACTCAATTTGAGATAAAAGCTCTTGTTTTTCCTTTTGAAAACTGTTCCTTTCCTGTTCAAACGACTCAGCTGAACAATTTTCTTTTCTAAAATCAGAGGTGGAACATAGACTTTATGGTCTAGTTGTTCCTCCTCAGTTTTAACGGTTTTAGTATCTAGTTCAGCTTGAGTGTAGCTTCTAAAATAGTCATTCGATAGGAAACAAGATTTTTCTTCGTTGTAAGATGCATTTAATGAATCATAAACAAAAGGTAGTTTCATTTTAGTAGAGTTATCCCTTCTCAACTTATCCTCTTCCCATTCCTCATCCTCAATTGGTTTGGTCCAATTGATTTTGTATTCTGGATAGGTCTTGTCTAATTCAATAAATTCAAACGCATATAACGTAGGAACCTTGGATAAGGCCTTTTTCAGATAATAGGGGTTATCGTAACCGATACCCGTATTCGCATGCTTGGGTTCTTTTGGTGCTATAAGATTAAGCGTTTGATGAGATTGACCAATTTTATAAAGTTTCCTTTCAAGCTCTTTTAATTGATTAGATAATCTTTGATTTTCATTTTTGTAAGCCGCGCTTTGAGTTACAATATCAATTTTCTCATTTTCTGACATACGAAGCTCATCGGTAAGATTATCTACTTTGGTCTTTAGCTCTTGTGAAACTTTTGAACAACTCTCACACTCTTCTTTTAAATTTGAAATGATGCACAGGTTGTTAGCAATTTCTAAGCTTTGATTTTCAATACATTCAGACTGTGCAAAAACTCGTTTTTCTAGAGATGAGATGAGTTGTTCCTTTTCTTTTATGAGTAGATTATAAGAGTCTAGTTTATGCATAGTAAGTTGCATCTGATCAAGTAAAGCTTCTTGGTAAGGAGCACATACCTGACATGGAGAATTACGATCTTCATCATCAGTGTCAGACGGTGATGAATGCTTGCCCATGAAACACAAGTGTGCTTCAGCATCCTCAGGTTCTTCATCAGATACTTGCAACCAGTAGTCATCTTCAGCCATGAGATCCTTACCTGCTTCCTTTTCTTTGGCCAGTAGCAGCTTGGCTCTATAATAATCTGCGTTGAGCACAACAGGTTTGCGACAATCCTTGGAAAAATGACCCAAACGACCACAGTTGTAGCATTTGATCGGCTCCTCTTTTGACTTTTCTTCATGTCTCTTGTCAGGCTTCTTCCCATCTTCTACATGTCTCTTACCTGCAAACTTCTCTTGATAATCACGGCGAGTGGATAATCTTTGCTTGTTTGACGACTTGTTAAAAAACTTTCTCTTCTGAAAAGCTTGAGTCAGGTACACCATAGCTTCCTTCATCTTAGTGTATTCTGGATCCGAATCACTGTCAGGATCTTCGGGTTTAGAATCACTTTGCATTGGCTTCTTTTCAGATGAACGACTGACAGACTTACCTTTTTTCTCAGATACGAGTGCTAACGGATCAACTACCGGCTTTTCCTCTGCTTTATGATTCCCCATTAGCTCCATAACTTCCTCTTCATCTTGAAGTAGCATTTCGTAAAGTTCATGTAGATAAAGCTTCTCCAGAGTCTGAGTATGACGAATATGAGAGACAAACGGCTTCCATTCAGGTTAGAGGTTATTCATGAACTTGATGTTGTTCTCGGTATTCGTCTTTGTGATCTTATTCTTCTAGAGATCATTCAGAAGCAAGTTGAACCTTTCATAGGTTTCTGTCAGTGTCTCGCCTTTTCTTGCTTTGAAGCCATCATATCTGGTGATGCAGTTTGTCACCTTCAGCTGATTGTTGATGTGGCTCCCCATCATCATTTTCTCAATCTGATCCCACATTTTCTTTGCAGACTCCTTATAACTGTCGATGCAAGCATAGATGTCATTTGGTAGACTTTGTAGAAGATATGACTTTGCTTGCTTCTCAGCCTCATACATAGCCTTTTCTGGATTTGTAAGGTCACCGATAGTTTTTGGAACTGTACGCTCTGGTCGACCTTCGGCTGTGTTTCCAGGTATGACCTTCGTTGGCCAGTCTTGTGGCCCCTCTGTCAGACACTTGTATATTGCTTCATAGTTTGATTTCGCTTCAATGAAGTTCATGAAGCGATCGTGCCACTGAGGATATTCCCCCCGATAGAGCACTGGGGGTTCTGATCCGAACCAATAGCTAACGCGTCTCTTGAATTCATCTTAAATCTCTTAACTTAAAAACACTGTAACGATCGTGAGACAAGCAGGATGATCCAAACACAATAATAAAAATTAAACAGAATAGGACAAGGACCCGGTCAAACAGGGTACCGGTCTAGCAAAAGACCGATAACGACAACGTACCGGTCAAGCAAAGGACAGGTAAAGGCAAAGTACCGGTCAAGCAAAGGACCAGTATTGACAAAGTATCGGTCGAACCAAAGGACCGGTATCAATAATGTAACGGTGTAATCTTATTATCGGTCAAAACAAATCCGGTCGAACCAAAGAACCGGAAGAGACAATATATCGTTCAAAGGACAAAGACCGGTAATCAGGGTACCGATCGAAGTGATGTACCGGTCGAATAAAAGACCGGTATTGGCAAAGAACCGGTCGAATCAAAGACCGGTAGTGACAAAGTCCTGGTCGAAGGTTATCTATCGATCAAATAACCTATCGGTCTAATAACAGATAAAAACAAAATAAGAGATAGACCGATAAACACAAACACTGATAAACAGATAAGTCCGATAAACTCGAAGAATACCACCGAAGAACACGATGAATCTGGAATTCGACCGAAATCAAACCCAGAAAATTGAAATCGAACAGACCGATAAATTACAAAATCGATTATCACTGGACACACAATGACCGACAAACAACTCAGATTTCAGATAATCAAACGACCGATAAGAATACCAAGCACAAACACAGATCGATACTCACTTTTTCCAGAAAAAATAACAGACCGAATCTGATTTTTTCAAATAAAAATTCGATCGATAAACCACATAAACAGATATCAAATGATAAAACTATTAATCGACACAGATCAACCAAGAACTTATCAGATTAAGCAGATAATCGAATAGGGTTTTTAGACAAACCTTTTTCTGGATCAAACCTTTAGTCTCTTTGCTCTGATACCAATTGTAGATCCCAGTATAGTGCAATCAGCAACAAATATTATCAAAGATGAACAGTATTTGAGTCACAACTACTAGTCATATGATTAATAAGCAATCAAAGGGTTACAGGTTTACAGAAAGAATTTCTGATCATAGAGTAAACATATTGACTAGTAATCTGTAAATTATGAGACTAACATGTAAATGAAAGTAAATCAGCCTTTATATATCCAGGCTTTACAAGAAAATGGGCTTATGGGCTTTTAGGCCCAACAAGCTAATATCACTTTCAAACAATTACAATTTACACCCTGAACTTCTGTTTAACAACTACATTGCCCTAACAGAAGGGGTTAGGGTTTGATTTTTTTTAAATAAAAACAAAACAAAAATCTTTTTTCTCTTTTTTTTTATATGAAAACAAAAAAATAAAAACTTTTTTTTTCATAAATACAAAAACTTACCGAAATTAATAAAAAAAAAATAAAAAATATATTTTTTTAGATAACTTCACGCCCGGGCCAAAATGTTCGCGCCCGGGAACTTGAGGCAGAAAGTAGAGAACCCATCTTCACGCCCGGGCCAAAATGTTCGCGCCCGGGAAGGTGAGGCAGAAAGTGAAGCCTTTAAGCTTCACGCCCGGGCCAAAATGTTCACGCCCGGGCACCTTAGGCAGAAAGCAAGGGCCTCAAGCTTCGCGCCCGGGCCGGAATATTCACGCCCGGGAAAGTATGACAGAAAGCAAGGGTCATCCAACTTTACACCCGGGCCTTTTTCTTCACGCCCGGGTCGTTTGGTCAGAACACCAAACAAGTGTTAGGGAACACTTTCGGGGGTCGGTCTTCAAGCAATTAAGCCCGAGAGACCGAAAAATTGATGGTAGAACAAAGAAAGGAAACGGAGACTCGTTTTAAGTCGCGAGTTTGACTTTGGATCAATAATTAAACGAAAAGAGAGAAGAGAGGTTACGGTGGAAGTCAAAGAATTGACTTAAATGGTCACCGATTCATGCGAGTAGCGTAAATACACAAATGACACAACCGATAGTCGATGTGTTATCGTTATATAAGACATTACGCTACCCAAAACCGAGAATTAAACAAGGGTAGATAAAGAAGGATTGGTGATGTCCGGTTTGACATTAGAAATACCGAACCAAGAAAATAGTAAAAATAACACACAAGAAGCATTTAACGAGACAAAGATAGTATCACTCATCATTTCTAAAGGTAATATTATCTCGGTCTTACCAAACATACATCTCAATGGCCCGTCACTCACCGCCTTTTTCGTCAACCATGACTTTTCATTCACGTCTTCATGTTGGCCAAACTACACAAACAAAAACTTCAAGCACACGGTTAAAAAAAATAAGAGATGAGAAGACGAAAAAGAAAACGGCGCCAAGAAATGGGGTAAAGACATAGACTAGTAAATCAAAAAGTAAGTCGGTGTTAGTCTAGTTGCCTCCCCGACAACGGCGCCAAAAACTTGATGTTTTTTTAAAATTTATACCGCAAGCGTACGGGTTTTGTAGCATACGGGTCGATCACAGGGAGGTGACGGTCTAAACACTAACCACTTAATAATCATGTCTAGCTATGCGAATCAGATAATTCGATTTGATGATTAAACTAAGTAGACATAAAATTAAACTAGATAAAAGGAAAGAAAGACAAAAAAAAGAGGAAAATAAAAGACAACTACAACTAAAGGGGCACTGGGTAACGTCAACCTAGGATTTTTGATAATGGTGAGAATTCGTTTTACAAAATTATTTTAACCCTCTTTCAAGGTGGAAAAGCTTTTCTAAACCAAGACACATATTTACTCTCGCAATATATGTACATAGGAAAGAAACATTAAGGTTTAAAACAAATAATTTTTCCCAATCAACGTCCCTAACTATTCGCATGTTAGAGCCGTTGTCATTGACCAATTTAACCCAAGTAAAAGACTAAACTTTCATCTCGTCAAAAACCAATCAAATCGACTAAATGTTTTGTTAAAAACCAATTAAATTAACTCTAACTTTCATTAGAATTAAAATGGATTAAAACTCCAACATTTGTTTTAAGAACAATTGGTCAATACCAAAACCTCAATCCTAAGAGACGATTACCCAATAAAACGAAAACCGACTCGAGACTAAGCAATAAACTATTTATTTAAACTCTAACAAAACTAAAGATAAAAGAAACATAGACTAAAACAATAACTACATAGGATGCAATCTAATAACAATTAACATTAACAAAACTAGGAATAAACACTAAAACTAATAAACAAACATGTGCAGGAAATTAATCTAACATAACCTAATGGGTGCAGAAAATTAAAGAAATGCAGTAAATTAGGGTAAAAAGCAAGAGAAGAATCAAGGGTAGAAAATTAGGGTAGAGAATAAGGAATATAGATACAAAAGGGAGAAAGATAATGAAATACACATAGGGAGATGTAGAAAAACTAAAACTTGATGCAAATAAACAAGAATTGAAGAAGAATTTACGAAGAAACTTTAAGAATGATTAGATAACTAGCAATATTCCAACAAAAACAAGAAATCAACTAAGTATATCAAGAGAATAGGGAAGAAGATACTAGACGTATGAAAAACCGATGGTTAATCGGATCCCAATGGCCTAGGCTTGTAATGCAATCTTCTTCCCCAACCTTGTAGATCGTTCAAAGTGTTCCTCCTCAACCCAAAAGTCGACTCCTCCCTATGCCCTGATAAAAAACGTGTGTGTCTCCTCTAAAAAAAATAAACCTAAAAGGGTTTTAATAGTCTAAGCTAAAAAGCCCAACAAAAGCCCAACAAAAGAATAAGCCCAATGACCTTCGCGACCGTGAAGAAAACTTCACGCCCGTGAAGGTGCAACAGAAAATAAAAAGAACGTTTCTGGAGCAGTGCTTTGCGACCCCGAATAAATCTTTTTCGCCCGCGAGACCGTGGCAGAAACTCTAAAAATTGAATCAATTGTATTTCTTCGCGCCTGCGAAGCATGGAGAACAACCAATCTCTTCTGACTTCATCTCTTTCGACGATTTCTCCTCTTTACTCTCGATCATCTTCTTCTTCTTTTCATTCTCCTCGAGCATGCCTTCACCTATCTCACCTTTAGAACGCACAATCTGCACAAAACATATACCAAAAGCATAAAAACTATCCCCAAAAGAATTTCCAATCGTGATTAGAGAGAATAAGAGAGAAATGAAAAAAAGCATGAAAAATCTAAACTAAACACTAAAATATAAAGAAAAATGCAACTAGTATATACAAAGTTAGGTGCATAAAATGCACTTAACAACGACCAATGGCGTGCTCCTCATTCTAAGATTCATTTTGATGGGTCATGGTTTTAAAACAGATCCCGTAGCAAAACTTATGGACGTTTATGCGCGACACCTATTTTTGGCCGATTCAGCAAAGGGGGTAACCTTTGTGTTTTTTCTCGTCCGGACCAACCTCGTCGGATTTCCACGAAACTGTACATGGTCCATCTACAATTGAAATGAGAAGATTTTCACAAGAAATAACTTGAAATAAACCTGCTCTCTTACAGAAATTGCCGAAGTCACACATTGGCCAAACCGAAAGAAAACATACATCATGCAGTTTATCGAAACCTACTCAAATCATGGTGTATTGCCAGAAAGTAACTATGCCATGGCGTGCTCCTAGTTCTATGGTTCGTTTTGATGGGTCATGGGCATAAAACGGATCCCGTAGCAAAAGTTATGGACATTTAAGCGCGACACCCATTTTTGACCGATTCAGCAAATGGGGTACCCTTTGTGTTTTCTCGTTTGGAACGACCTCGTCGAATTTCCACGAAACTGTACATGGTCGATATACAATGTAAATGAGAATGGTTTTCACAGGAAATAAATTGATAAAAACCCAATCTCGAGCAGAAATTTCCGAAGCCACACATTGGCCAAACCGAACGAACGTACATCATGCAGTTTATCGAAACCTATTCAAATCATGGTGTATTGCCAGAAATCGACCAATCCGTGGCATGCTCCTCATTCTAAGGTCTGTTTTGATGGGTCATGGGCTTAAAATGTATCCCCGTAGAAAAAGTTATGATCGTTTAAGCGCGACACCCATTTTTCGCCGATTCTGCAAAAGGGGTACCTTTTGTGTTTTCTCGTCCGAATCGACCTCGTCTGATTTCCACGAAATTGTACATGGTCCATCTATAATTTAAATGAGAAGGTTTTCACAAGAAATAACTTGAAATAAACCCGCTCTCTTGTAGAAATTGCCGAAGTCACACATTGCCAAACCGAATGAACGTACATCATGCAGTTTATCGAAACCCACTCAAATCATGGTGTATTGCCAGAAAGAGACCATGCCATGGCGTGCTCCTCGTTCTAAGGTTCGTTTTGACGGGTCATGGGCATAAAACGGATCACGTAGAAAAAGTTATGGACGTTTAAGTGCGACACCCAATTATGGTCGATTCAGCAAAGGGGGTACAATTTGTGTTTTCTCATCCGGACCGACCTCGTCTGATTTCCATGAAACTATACATGGTCCATATACAATTTAAATGAGATGGTTTTCACAAGAAAAAACTTGAAATAAACCCTTTCTTTTGCAGGATATTGTCGAAGCCACGCATTGGCCTAACCGAACGAACGTACATCATGCAGTTTATCGAAACCCACTCAAATCATGGTGTATTGCCAGAAAGCGACCAAGTCGTGGCTTGTTCCTTGCTCTAAGATCCATTTTGATAGGTCTTGGGCTTAAAACGGACCTTTGTAGCAAAAGTTATGGAGGTTTAAGCGCGACACCCATTTTTGGCCGATTCAGCAAAGGGGTACCCTTTGTGTTTTCTCGTCCGGGCCGACCTCGTCGGATTTCCACAAAACTGTACATGGTCCATCTACAATTTAAATACGAAGGTTTTCACATGAAATAACTTGAAATGAACCCGCTCTCATGCAGGATATTTCCGAAGCCACACATTGGCCAAACCAAACGACGTACATCATTCAGTTTATCGAAACCCAATCAAATCATGAACTATTGCTAGAAAGCGACCAAGCTGTGGCGTGGTTCTCGTTCTAAGGTTCGTTTTGATATGTCATGGGCTTAACACGGATCCCTGTAGCAAAAGTTATGGATGTTTAAGCGCGACACCCATTTTTGGCCGATTCAGCAAAGGGGGTACCCTTTGTGTTTTCTCGTCGGGACCGACCTCGTCGTATTTCCATGAAACTGTACATGGTCATCTACAATTGAAATGATAAGGTTTTCACAAGAAATAATTTGAAATAAACCCTCTCTCTTGCAGGATATTGCCGAAGCCACGCATTGGCTAAACCGAACGAACGTACATCATGTAGTTTATCGAAACCCACTCAAATCGTGGTGTATTTCCAGAAAGCGACCATGCAATGGCGTGTTCCTTGTTCTAAGGTTCGTTTTAACGGGACATGGTCTTAAAAAAGATCCATATCAAAAGTTATGGACGTTTAAACGCAATACCCATTTTTGGTTGATTCAGCAAAGGTGGTACCCTTTGTGTTTTCTCGTCCGGACCGACCTCGTCGTATTTCCACGAAATTGTACATGGTCCATCTACAATTTAAATGAGAAGCTTTTCACAAGAAATAACTTGAAATAAACCCGCTCTCTTGCAGAAATTGCCGAAGTCACACATTGGCTAAACCGAACGAACGTACATCATGTAGTTTATCGAAACCCACTCAAATCATGGTGTATTGCCAGAAAGTAACCATGCCAAGGCGTTCTCCTCGTTCTATGGTTCATTTTTACGGGTCATGGGCATAAAACGGATCCCGTAGCAAAAGTTATGGACGATTAAACGCGACACCCATTTTTGGCCGATTCAGCAAAGGGGGTACCCTTTGTGTTTTCTCGTTCGGAACGACTTCTTCAAATTTCCACGAAATTGTACATGGTCGATATACAATGTAAATGAGAAGGTTTTCACAGGCAATAAATTGAAAAAAAACCCAATCTCGAGCAGAAATTGCCGAAGCCACATATTGGCCAAACCGAACGAACGTACATCATGTAGTTTATCGAAACCTATTCAAATCATGGTATATTGCCAGAATCGACCAAGCCATGGCGTGCTCCTTATTCTAAGGTCTGTTTTGATGGGTCATGGGCTTAAAACGGATCCCCGTAGAAAAAGTTATGGTCGTTTAAGTGCGACACCCATTTTTGGCCGATTCAACAAAGGGGGTACCCTTTTTGTTTTCTCGTCCGGACCGACCTCGTCGGATTTCCACGAAACTGTACATGGTCCATCTACAATTTAAATGAGAAGGTTTTCACAAGAAATAACTTGAAGGAAACCCGCTCTCTTGTAGAAATTGCCGAAGTCACACTGTGAGTCCAAGATCAATGAATCCTAGAGAGAGAAAGTAGAGATAGAGAGAAAGTAGAGATAGAGAGCAATGTAGCGCAAGATACAATTGTATTTAATATGGCGTGAAGGTTCTTATGAACAAACAAGACCAAAGGGAATTAAATACCCTTGGTCAATACTACACAGAATACGACATTAGACACAATATTTGACCACGCCTAAAAATACAATGATTACTATAAAATCAGACTTAACAATCTCCCCCTTAGTAATCATTGGCGCTTTGGTCTTCAAAAATCATCTTCTAAATCAGCACGGACCATAAAAGCGACTTTACGAAGCAATCTGACTTTTAAAAGAAAATTCTTCTCAGCATCTTTCAGTTTGATTTGTCTTTGCTGCCTTGACAAGTCTGGACCAGAAGCTTGTGCTCTAAACGACACACCTCTTTTGAATAACCTTGAATGAACTGTGGTAGTCGGAGCAGGAACAGCAAAAGAATTAGTTGAAGCTGATAGAATAGAATCTTTGAGCGAATCTTGATCAGCAGATAAACATTTGAGTTCTTTGTCTCTTAATCATATCCTTTAACTTCTCTTAATTCTCCCCCTCATGACCTTGATGATCTGGATCAACTTGGTCATGCAAATGTTGGAGACGAGACAACTTAAGATCTGCAAAATCAAAGAAACGGAGAAAAACAGGAGAAGTTTGCGCTACACGCAGGTTGCGCAAAGCGAGGTTTGCGTTACACGCAGGTTGCGCAAAGCGAGGTTTGCGTTACACGCAGGTTGCGCAAAGCAAGGTTTGCGTTACACGCAGGTTGCGCAAAGCGAGGTTTGCGCGACCAACTGATGGCGCAAAGCTGACTTAAACTCAAAAAATTTGAAACTTTTTAAGCTCTTTGACTCCCCCTACACAAATGCACTAGATATGACAATTCAAGTTAGCATTCATATAAAGAAAATCAGATACTCCCCCTTGAAAACAGATATGATCATTTAGAAAAATCTCCTTTTTCACTCCCCCTTGAATAATGCTCAAAACCATTTAAAAAGATATGAGAACACAATGAATGTAAACATCAATGTATAAAGAAAAATATACTGAATATGTATTTTGAAACGACTAAATATATATAAAAATTTAAACAGAAACAAATAAAATTCTACTTAGTAAAATATTACAATAAAATCCATCAAATGAAATCAAATGTATGTATTTGGATACAGAAACAAGTTTTATTGCATATCAAGTTAAGACATGTTCAGTTTCAAAAACTTTCATCAATCTATTCAGTGTGCTCGCATGTGAACTTCGATTAGTTTCAAGAAAATGCAATTCTAAAAATATAATAGAGAACGTTGCAAATAATCACACTAATCCATCAAAAATTCAGACTTTCACAAATTTACAGGTTTATTGCAACTCAGAAATATATAACCAAGTAACATGAGATGTGTGCTCATTGGCATCTTTTTAGCATTGTGCACTGTGGCATCTTTACATGAGTGTGCTCTTTGGCATCTTTTAAGCGTGTGCACTTTTGGTATCTTTTTAATCAAAAAAAATATTAAGTAAATAACATGCCGTAAACGTAACTTTCTATCTGACCCTATTGCAGGATTTGGGTCAGCCACTCCCAGACCAGTTGGCCTTAGGGGACTAGGTGTCAAGCACCCCTTGGAACTTACTTTCCCAAATCAGAAAGGCTACATCGACATATCCTAAACACATTCATACCAGTAGAAGATGACTTTCGATCTGGTTCTATAGAAGGATTTGGGTTCGATCACTCCCAGATCAAATGACCTTAGGGGACCAGATGACAAACATCCCACAGAACTTACTTTCCCAAACCACAAAGGTCACAGGTACAAACTTTCAAACGTAGAGATTTCTGATTTATAAGAATTTAATAATCATCTCAAACACAAGATTTTACGTCTAAGTGCTTAGCCCATATTTTCATTACGATCCGAAATTCCGACTTTTTAGGTTTTCTAAGCATTGTAAACTATAAATATTCCGAATCACACAACTTTAAAGCAATATCAACAAGTTACAAACATGTTGCTGACTTTTCGACTTTTGTTAGAACATAAATTTGAACATATAAGAACTTTAATATAAACAAAGCAACTTGAAAATTTATCCTAGACACACATTTTATTCAAAAGAAAGAAAAATTGTAAAACTTTTACTTTATAGAATAAAATTTGTAAATGTTTAAACTTTTAAAACAACATGCCGAGATTTAAAAAAAATATTTGATCAACAAGTTTATATTCAGTTGAAACAAAATATAATTCAATAAAAGTATCTTTTCACACAATGTATAAAGAATATGTGTCTCACTTGAGAGAAAACAAAAATTGGGTTGAACAAATTCAGGAGTTTGAAAAAGATTGCTCAGATTCTTTTAAAAGCATTTGAGAAAACTGGAACAACATCATAATCAGAGTTAAATGCAGCGGAATAAAAGTAGATGCACTCACAGTTTCTCATTAGTCAGAAGCTTAGAATTATGAAGAACGAGTTCTAAACTGATATGTTTAGAAGTCTATTCTTTGAAGCACGGGTTCTGAGCTGAATTACTCAGAAGCCAATGTCTTGACATTTAAGACCGGGTTTTGAACTGTTGTGTTCAAAAGCCATTCTTTCTCTTACTCCCCCTTAACATGAGGTGCCTGCAACTTAGAATCAGATTTAGACTTGGGTACCCACTTGTATTTGGGCCCGTGAAAGTTAGTTGCAGTTCGTATGGGGAAATATTTATAATATTTGACATGAGAAGCACGAGAAAGATGATCACAAGAATAGTAAGCATAGTCATCAGAAGAATACAAAGCATAATCATCTGAACTAGAATCAGAAGAAGAATATGAGACATTTTTGGAAATTTGAAACATTTGCTTTATAGAATATTTTGAAACTTTATTACATGAAGCAAATGAATCACTATTATAAAGTCTGTCTACATATCTATCTCCATCAAACATAGAATCAGTAGATGTCCGCTTTGCTTTCCAGATTTGCCTTGATCGAGCTTTCAAAGTCCTATCTGTAAGAATTGAATCGGAAGAATTAGAACAGTCAGAAAGAACTTTATCTTGTTTCTTTGACTTCTTTGACCGTATTCTTTTATACTTAGGTTTATAATATTGATCATTGAGCGTAAAAGAATCATCAAGAATTTTAGACGAAATATTTAAATCAGAAGAAATAATTTTATCTAAGCAACCAATCTGATCAACTAATAAATCTGAATTTACTTCGGATTTTGAAGAATTTTGAGAAAAGATTTTAAAATTTGAAACTTCCTTTTATTTTTCTTAGAATCAGAAAAAAGGTCAGAAATAGAATCTGGTTTTGGAGAAAATAATTTTTTTTCAAAACTAGAAGTCATGAAAGAAAGAATGATATCAGATTCAATTGCCTTTAAAATATTTTGATCTTCTATCTTATCTTCAAGATTGATGAATTTGCTTTCTAATACTAACGGAGAAGTATATTTCTTAGAATCATAAATGATTGGAGAAATATTTTCCTTATCAGAATTAGGAGCATAAGGATCAAAAAAATCATCAGACATTGAAGATTTGATAGGAGATATATCATTTAAAAATCTTCTGCCTCTCCTTGATTTTTCAGGGAAATATTTTGCATTTTCGCTTGTGTAAACAAAAGGAATTTCCTTTTTCTTGTTATTTTTCCTTTTCTCATTTTCGATTTCTAACACTTGCTTCTCATTCATCCAATCAATTTTAAACTGAGGAGCATAATGAGCAAGAGTCAGATAATCGTATTTATATAAAGTTGGGGATTTTTCAATCGCATTGTTTAAACAATGAGGATTTTCAAAACCATGTCCCCACCTTTGTTTTAAAGCTTCTTCACTCCTTGGTTTGTTCATAAAAATTGTTTGTTCAGATTGATTTCTTCGATAAAGCTTTTCTTCTAACTTATTTATTTTATCTGAAAATTCATCTTTTAAAGTAGTCATTTTAGTCAAAGACTCAAGATAAGTCTTATTTGAATTTTTCAAATCATCCAATTTCTTTTGAAACATGTCTTTAGTGTTTTCCAAAATAGATTTTTCATCTTTCAAAGAAAATTTCCGTTTGTCAATCAAATCTGATTTTTCAGAATTTAAATTATTTTCAGATATTAACTTAGAACGCAAATCAGATAAAGAAGAAATTATAATATTCATCTGAGAGGTAATGAAATTATGATCAAATTCTGAATATACCTCATCTTCATCAGTATCTGAATCGTCTGACTGATCATCTCCGATCAAGCCCATCTGAGCGATCTCTACGTTTGCAGCTTCATCGTCAGAGTAATCCAACCAGAATTCTTCTTCTGCTAGCAAAGCAGTTCCGTTCTCTCTTTTCTCAGCTAGCTCCAATTTCTTTCTGTAATAAGCTGAGTCCTTAACCTTCTTTGCTCGACACTCATTTGAAATGTGTCCCGGCTTTCCACAGTTGTAACAGGTAGCAGTCTTTGGCTCGGACACTTTGATTCTTGAACCGGAAGTGAAGCGAGAAGTGTTAGAACTCGATATTGGTTGGAACTTTTTCTGATAATGCTGAGAGAGAAGAATCATCGCTTTCTGCAGAGCCTCACCATCATCATCAGTTGACCCTTTGTAAGCGTTATCAGACAACGCTTGTTCAGCCAGTTGGCTCGTGAGGAGTGCAACCGGGTCTACTGATTTCTTGTTCTTTTTCTCCAGTCTGGACTTCTTCTCTAGCACCAAGCTCTCATCAGTCATCAGAATCTCGTAAAGTTCTTGGATTTGCATAGTGGAGATTCTGACATCGTTCCTCAATCTGTGGCATGTTTTATTCCATTCTGGTTGCAATGTGTTGAGGAACTTCAGATTTGTCTCAAACTCAGTCTTTTCAACTTTAATCTTCCTCAGATTATTGATAATGGCACAAAATCTGTCAAACGCCGTTTTCAGTGGCTCCCCATCCTTGGCTTTGAATTCTTCAAAGTTATTCATGTAGCGCGTATGCCTGAGTTGAGTTACGACCGAAGAACCAAGCATAATCTTCTCAAGTTGTTGCCACATCAGATTAGGATGAGTTTTGAAACAATCAATCCTGTTGTATATAGAGTTTGGAAAGGCTAGCATCAGATTTGCTTTAATATCACGATCAGCTTGATATGCAGACAACTCATCATGTGAATACTCTTTAGTAGGCTTATATAATCCAGAAGCCAATTTGGGTTTTTCAAACGGTCCTTCAGATAAAATTATCATCATGTCATTTCCATTCTTTTGTCGTTCAATGAAGTTCAGGAACCGATCTTGCCACTGTGTAAACTCATTTTCATCTATCAGTACTGGTGGACGATTTTCTGTACCCAAAGACATCATAATATCACTTTTGTAGAACTGAGCTTGATAAGCAAATTTGTCAGAATCCATGTTTCAGATAATCCAGAAAAAATTCTAAGTTTGGGACTGGCGCAAAGTAGAGCTTTGCATGAGAAGCAGAAGACGCAAACTGAGCTTTTCGCAAGCAACGGGAAACGCAAACTGGACTTTGCGTAGTCCAAGTGATACGTAAACAGAACTTTGCGTGAGTAGAAGGTTACGCAAACTAAGCTTTGCGTGATGAACTTGTAACGCAAACTGAACTTTGCGTAAGTCAAGTGATGCACGAACTAAGCTTTGCGTAATCCAAGTGATGCGAGAACCGAACTTTTCGAGACAAGAAGGTTGCGCAAACTGAGCTTTGCGTAAGACAAGTAATGCGCAATACGAACTTTGCGTAAGTCACGTGATAGGCAAAATGAACTTTGCGTAATCCAAGTGATACGCAAACTGTAATTTGCGTAAATCGCTGATAACGAAGACTAGACTTTGCGTAAGCTGGATGATACGAAAACTGAGCTTTGCGGGAGCTTGATGATACGAGAACTAAACTTCTCGTAACTCACTGGATTATCAAAATTTGCTTTGCGTGAATAGCTCAATGAGAAAACCTGAAATACACTAACACAAGGATTAGAACAACAATAAGAACTTGCGCAAAGTAGTATGAACTTGCGCAAATATATATGAACTTGCGCAAAACGAAGAAAATCAAGAAAAAATCGCAAGAACAATTAAAACCAAGAAATTAATGCAAGAATTTCACACACTGATGATCGAAAACAACTTTCTTACAACATTCAACCAACAAATTCGATTAAAAAACACGAAATCTCAAATTCGTAAATGGAACAGTACGTGAAAACAGATTTTCCAGAAATTCTTTAAATCTCAAAATCGACAATCTAAAACTGTTTTTCTTGGAAAATTGTATGAATAAAAAATGATCAATAACCAAAAACGAGTCTAATGAATCAAATAGCAAACAAATTCGATCACGAACACATCCGAATTTGATGAAAAATCAAGAAAACGAGATTTTCTTGAAAAATTCAAGAAAATCGATCAAATTTTCGATTAATTCAACAAATTCAGGAACGAAAAAACAATCTCTCAATCCTCTCAAGATTCAGATGGCTCTGATACCAATTGTGAGTCCAAGATCAATGAATCCTAGAGAGAGAAAGTAGAGAGAGAGCAAAGTAGCGCAAGATACAATTGTATTGAATATGGCGTGAAGGTTCTTACGAACAAACAAGACCAAAGGGACTTAAATACCCTTGGTCAATACTACACAGAATACGACATTAGACACAATATTTGACCAAGCCTATAAATACAATGATTACTATAAAATCAGATTTAACACACACATTGGCCAAACCGAACGAACGTACATCATGTAGTTTATTGAAACCCACTTAAATCATGGTGTATTTCCAGAAAGAGAGCATGCATGCCCCTCGTTCTAAGGTTCGTTTTGACAGGTCATGGGCATAAAATGGATCCCGTAGAAAAAGTTATGGACGTTTACGTGCGACACCCAATTATGGCCGATTCAGCAAAGGGGGTACCCTTTGTGTTTTCTCGTTCGGACCGACCTCGTTGAATTTCCATGAAACTATACATGGTCGATATACAATGTAAATGAGAAGGTTTTCACAGGAAATAAATTGAAAAAAACCCACTCGTGTAGAAATTATCGAAGCCACACATTGGCCAAACAGAACGAACGTACATCATGCAGTTTATCGAAACTACTCAAATAATGGTGTATTGTGTTGGGTCTGAAATGTGCTAAGGATGGATACTACTGCTGGGATTAAAGATTACTACTGCTAGTTGAATATATTAATACTGCTAGTAGTCTTACTACTGCTTGTAGAATTAATACTGCTAGTAGTTAGTACTGCTTGAAGAATTACTACTGCAAGCATGATTAATGCTGCTTCTAATGATAATCGTGAAGATAAAGATGACTTGGAACGAAAGACTAGAAGCTGAAGATAATTATGGAATGGATGCTAAAGATCAATATTTCTTTTGTAATTATCTTGTAATCAGTTCTGTATATATAGTCTAGAAGTTTTTGATAGTTTAACAAGTTTTATAAGTTTTTCATATACGTTTTGAGAGAATTAACCTCAAGATTAGTTTTAATACTTTCTTTAGAGAAGTATAGAACGTCTGTTGAGTCTATTCAACAGATTGAGGTTTTGTTTGTAATCATTAAGTTAAATCAATATAACTTGTGATTTGAGTTTATACACTGTTTGATTGATTTATTGTTAAAGTGTTTTTACGCGACTTCTTTAACATAGTTTCTGAGTGTTTAGTTTAAATTCTTGTTTAGAATTTTGATCCAGACAAGTGCTATCAGAGCCTTCAACTCAGAAATAAAAAATCATAATGGACGTATCTCATGACAGTGTTCTTGTTTCAAAGGTTCCCATGCTCAAACCCAATGAGTTTGACATGTGGAAAATCAGAATCAAGCAGTATATTCTTCTTACAGATTACTCAATGTGGGATATTATTGATAATGGTCCCTCCAATGAAGGAAAGATGGGAGCAGATGGCAAGAGAACTCCACCAAAGACAGATGGAGAAAGAAAGATGAGGCAGACTGAGATGAAAGCCTTGAGCACTCTGCTCTTGGCAATTCCTAATGAATACCAACATCAGTTTTGCAACTGTTCTGATGCTAAAATTCTGTGGAATGCATTGGAGAAGAGATTTTCAGGTACTAAAAGCACTAAGAGAAATCAGAAGGCAATTCTCAAACAACAATATGAGAATTTTATGTCTACAAAGAATGAGTCCATGACCCAAACCTTTGATAGATTCAACAAGTTGATTGGAGAGTTGGCCACTGTTGGTGTCAAGATGGACCAGGATGATGTCAACAGAAAATTTCTAAGATCTCTTGGTGAAGAATGGGTGATGTACACTGTATCCTTTAGACAGAATGATAATCTGGAGGATAAGGAGCTTGATGATCTCTACAATGATCTAAGGGTGTTTGAAGCAGAAGTTGAATCTAAGAAAAGGACATCTGGATACTCTCATAATGCTGTCCTCCTATCATCTACTACTGATTCTACTGCTAATACAGAATCAGTTAGTGTTGCTTATGGCCCAAAACAGGATGGGTCCAATGATTCTGTTCTGGAAGCATTCCTTGCTAGTCATGCCAAATCTTCTCTTATCAACGATGATCTGGAGCAGATCAATATCAATGACCTTGAAGAGATGGATATCAAGTGGCAAATGGCAATGCTCACCATGAGAGTCAAAAGATTCATCAAAAGAACAGGTAGAAACAATTTTTCCATGAGAAGAGAAGATGGTGTTGGATTTGATAAATCCAAAGTAGAATGCTACAAATGCCATAATCTGGGACACTTTGCAAGAGAGTGCAGAGGAGGTATTGCTCAACAACATGGAAAAAATAATCAACAACCAAAGTCTACTAACTGTAACAGGAATTCATCTCAAGCTTTTGTTTCACAAGAAGGGATGGGCTTTCATTGGAGTGATCAAGCAGAGGAGGCAATTCAGAACCAAGCATTAATGGCTGAGGTTTCATAGTCATCAAGCACTGCAATCCCTACTGAGGTAAAATCTAACCTTTGCTCTAAAACCTGTCTTGAAACTGTTAAAAAGTACAAGGATCACAATCAAAGCATGTGTGATGACCTTAAAAGGTTAGAGAAAGATAGAACAGAGTATGTTGTGATTGTTGAGAAGTTTGAAGAACAAATAAAGGCATATCAAGCCAATGAACTTCAACATTCTTATGATCTCAACTATTGGAAGTGGGAGAAGAATCAGTTAGAGATAGAACTAGAAAAGTCTAGAGAGGAGTGTGAAAAAGTTAAGAGTGAATTTGAGAAGGCCAAACTAGACATTGAGAAATATTCCAATGCTTCTAAAGCAATGGACTCTTTACTTAAATCTCAAATTCATGACAAACTGAAGAGAGGTATAGGCTATAACACCACCCTCCACCTTACAATAATAACTATATTCCTCCCACCTCAGACCTCTTAGAAAGACAGGATAAGAATGACTTACCTGAAGGAGCCACAGAAGTAGATCCATTAAACAAAGTAGTGGTTAAGGCAGACTCTGAAGAAGAGAACTCTAAGTGTAAGAATAAGGAAGACCATAAAGATATTCCCTTAGAAAACCATATTCTTACAAATGAGAGAGGGGGCAAACCATTTGTTAAGAGTGATAAAGTGGAGATGTCCAAGACAGAGAAAGAGACTGTTAAGAGTGAGAAAGTTGAGACCTCCAGGAAAGGAAAAGAAAAGGTACAGGGAGTTCACTACATGCAAACCTCTGTTGTAAATCTCTGTACTTGTCAACAGAACAAGCCCCATAAACATGATAAAATAAGGGGAAATCAGAGAAACAGAAATAATCAGTGGGCTAAAAAACAGGAATTGATCTAAGCAAAGTCAATAGACCAAAGCCTTGTTTTATTTGTGGCAAGTTAAATCATCTAGCCAAACACTGTTATTTCAATCCTATTAACCAAAGATTTTCTTTTCAAAGACACACAAAATTCATTTGGTTATAGGAAGCAATCAAGAAATCACATGGCTGCTAATATGAGAACAGTACCAATGAAAACTGGGACTGCAAAATCTCATATTCAGAATAAGTTTGCTAAATCAAAAGAAAATACTCCAAGCAAGTCAAGGAGTAACTCACAGAACAAGAAAGCAAACAACTTGGTCAAGATTTGGGTTCCAAAAGTCAAGAAACCTGTTAGTACTGCTACCTCATATCGTACTGCTAACAGAAATAGTGTTGCTGATAGCAATACTACTGCTAACCAAGTTAGTACTGCAAACCAAGTTAGTACTGCTAACAAGGTTAGTGCTGCTACCACTGTTAATGCTGCCAAGCCCATAATTTTGACAAAGTATTCCAGCCATGAGATTCCTAAATCTGATCATCTCATCCAGACTAAAATTACTGATTATAAATATGTTGATGAGAAAGGACAACCCAAGACCACTTTGGCTTGGGTTCCCCCTAAAAACTATCTGTTTTATCTTATGTGCATGGCAACCAACAGCTCAATAAGAAGAGCATTTGGCATGTAGATAGTGGTTGCTCTAGGCACATGACAGGTAACATGGCATGCCTTCAAAACTTCAAAAAGTTTGATGGAGGACATGTTGCTTTTGGTGATAATCCAGCAGGTGGTAAGATCAGTGGAAAAGGTATGGTTTCAAAAGGTAAGATGTCCTTTGAAGATGTTTACTATGTTGAGCAATTGAGATAGAACCTGTTAAGTGTATCATAGGTTTGTGACAAGAAACATAGTATATTATTTATTGAGACTGAATGTATTATCCTTGCTCCTGGATTCAAGGTAGTTGATGAAAATATGATACAACTTAGAACTCCTAGAAAGGATAATGTTTATTGTTTGGAATTAGAGAATGTATCATCTGATTCATCATTAAACTGTCTATTTTCAAAAGCTTCTTTAGATGAATCATCTCTTTGGCACAGAAGGATGTGTCACATGAACTTTAAAACCATGAACATTCTTGTGAAAAACAACCTTGTAAGAGGTTTACCTCAAAAAGTATTTTCATGTGATGATCATTGTGTTGCTTGTCTTAAAGGCAAGCAGCACAAAACTTCTCATAAGTCCAAAGAAATAAATACAATCTCTTCACCTCTTCAATTATTGCATATGGATCTCTTTGGTCCTACTAATGTGATGAGTATTGGAAAGAAGTCCTATTGCTTAGTCATTGTTGATGATTTCTCTAGATTTACGTGGGTATATTTTCTGAGGACTAAGGATGAGACAAGTGGACTGATCAAATCTTTGTTCTTAGGATTGAAAACCAAACTAATCAAAGAGTTAAAGTCATCATATCTGATAATGAAACAAAATTTAAAAACAATGACTTAAATAGCTTTTGTGAGACTAAAGGTATTGAGAGACAATTCAGTGCTCCTAGAACTCCTCAACAGAATGGTGTTGCTGAGAGGAGAAATAGGACATTGATTGAGGCTGCTAGATCTCTGTTGGCAGATTCAAAATTACCAATTACTTTTTGGGCAGAAGCAGTTAATACTGTCTGTTATGTCCAAAACAGGGTTCTAGTAGTCAAATCTCAAGGCAAGACACCTTATGAACTTTTTAACAAGAAGAAACCTTTTATTGGATTTTTCAAACCTTTGGGTGTCCTTGCACAATTCTCAACACCAAATCTCACTTAGGTAAGTTTGAAAGAAAAGTTGAAGATGGATTTCTTGTTGGATACTCCTCTCAGAGTAAGGCATATAGAGTATTTAATAGCTCTTCAAGGATTATAGAGGAAAGTGACAATGTCAAATGCAATGAGAACACACCAAATCAAATTGGTACAGGTCCTGATTGGTTGTTTGACATTGATTCACTAACTAATGCTTTGGGTTTTAGTAATGTGCAAAATGCAGGAACAAGCTCAGAAAAGGTACAAGCACAGAGTTCAGAGTTTGTGCTGTTTCCAATACCTACTGTATATATCCTGTTGAATTTTGCCAGCAAGAAAAGAATGATGCTTCAGAATCAGAAGATACTGATCCAGATCAGGATGAAGATGCTAAAGCAGATGAAGAGGACAAAGGTGATGAAGAGAATAAGAGTGATAAAGAGGATGCTCATAATTCAGGAAACTCAGGACCTGAGATGCCCATACTGTCAGAAGATGATACTGATGAAGAAAATTCTTCAGTATATTGTGGAAGCACTCTTGAGAAGAATGACTCTAATCTGGATGCAAATATCAATGAGGAGGTTGCACATCAAACAAGTTTTATAAGTTTTTCATATACGTTTTGAGAGAATTAACCTCAAGATTAGTTTTAATCCTTTCTTTAGAGAAGTATAGAACGTCTGTTATGTCCAAAACAGGGTTCTAGTAGTCAAATCTCAAGGCAAGACACCTTATGAACTTTTTAACAAGAAGAAACCTTTTATTGGATTTTTCAAACCTTTTGGGTGTCCTTGCACAATTCTCAACACCAAATCTCACTTAGGTAAGTTTGAAAGAAAAGTTGAAGATGGATTTCTTGTTGGATACTCCTCTCAGAGTAAGGCATATAGAGTATTTAATAGCTCTTCAAGGATTATAGAGGAAAGTGACAATGTCAAATGCAATGAGAACACACCAAATCAAATTGGTACAGGTCCTGATTGGTTGTTTGACATTGATTCACTAACTAATGCTTTGGGTTTTAGTAATGTGCAAAATGCAGGAACAAGCTCAGAAAAGGTACAAGCACAGAGTTCAGAGTTTGTGCTGTTTCCAATACCTACTGTATATCCTGTTGAATTTTGCCAGCAAGAAAAGAATGATGCTTCAGAATCAGAAGATACTGATCCAGATCAGGATGAAGATGCTAAAGCAGATGAAGAGGACAAAGGTGATGAAGAGAATAAGAGTGATAAAGAGGATGCTCATAATTCAGGAAACTCAGGACCTGAGATGCCCATACTGTCAGAAGATGATACTGATGAAGAAAATTCTTCAGTATATTGTGGAAGCACTCTTGAGAAGAATGACTCTAATCTGGATGCAAATATCAATGAGGAGGTTGCACATCAAACAAGTTTTATAAGTTTTTCATATACGTTTTGAGAGAATTAACCTCAAGATTAGTTTTAATCCTTTCTTTAGAGAAGTATAGAACGTCTGTTGAGTTTGTTCAACATATTGAGGTTTTGTTTGTAATCATTAAGTTAAATCAATATAATTTGTGATTTGAGTTTATACACTGTTTGATTGATTTATTGTTAAAGTGTTTTTCCGCGACTTCTTTAACATAGTTTCTGAGTGTTTAGTTTAAATTCTTGTTTAGAATTTCGATCCTGAAAAATGGTATCAGAGCAAAACAAATAAAAAGAAGAAAAGAAGAGGAACATTGATCATGATGCTTCCAAAAAGGGGGAGACTCAAGAGGATGAAAGTGAAAAGAAAAGCCTTGTTGGCATGGAATCTCATTTTGAGGGGGAGTTGAATAGTGAAGCAGAAAAGAAACAAGCAACAGAAACAGCAAAAGCAGTAGAAACTGAGAAAGAAGTAGAAATTACATCAGCAGCAGAAACTTTTGTGAAAGCAGCAGAAACAGAATTATCCAGGGAAGAGATTGAAATTGCTGAAACATTAGTGAAGGCAAAGATTGACACTCCCAAGGCCACTCAAAAGGCCAAGGGAGTGGTAATCAAAGAAGTTGAAACAGAGAAGAAAAGAAAAGAATTCAGTGTTGTTGAGGCCAAAAAGAAAGGGAAGGAGAAGATGATTGAGTCTGAGAAGCCATCAAAGAAGCAAACTCAAATAGAACTTGATGAAGAAATGGCCAAAAAGTTGGAAGAAGAGTTGGAAAAGGAGGAAGAGATTCAATCTGCAAAAGACAGAGAGCTTGCATTGGAAATGGCTAAAACAATTAATGCAGAATATCAAAGGAGGTTGAAGACTGCTGCTGCTGCTAAGAAAATGAAATTGAGAGCAACTAAACAAAGCCAAAGAAAGCCTTCAAAGACCTTCCTGGCAAATCAATAAAGAAGGAAAATGATAAACTTTCTGAAAGGAGCTATTGGAGTTCCTGAAAGAATGTTTACCAGTATGTCATTTGGAAGAATAGAAGAGCTATACAAGAAGGAGATGGCCAAACTGAAAGGGGATTTCACTCAAAGGGTTGAGGTTGAAAAGAAGATGAAAGAGAGGAATGACCTCAACAAACAACAGCCCTTCCCTGACAGTGAAGAAGACACTCCTATCAAAGAAAAGGCAGAAGTGAAGCAAGAAGAGACTTTAGCTCAACAGATTGGAGCTATTAAAAGAAAGAAGTCCATTGCTACCAAGCCAAAGCCAAAAAGGCCTAAGACTGAAGAAGGAAAGAAAGAACAGGAAAGTGAGAAAATGGATGCAGAACCATCAGAGCAGCAAAAACAGGGTGAACAAGTTAAAACTCAAAAGAAGAGTCAAGAGCAGCCTGATCAACAATCTGATGAGCAGGTGAATTTGTACATGACTGTGACTAATGAAGAACATGTGCAAGCTGGCCCTATCTCAATGAAAGCACCAGAGATCATTCATTGGGATACTCTGAAGGATAATAGAAGAGAATATTTCAGAATCAAGAGAATGGGTGATCAGTTTGAGATTTATTCAACTTGGGGCAAAGTAATCAGAAGATGTTCCAGAGCTGACTTGGAAGAAATGTACAAAGTTGGGATAAAGCTGTATGAGAATGTGTTGAAAGGGACAGAAATGAGTCTGACCAAGATAGCCATGGAGTACTTATGCATGATGTTTGAGCCTGAAAGAGTGAAGCATAGGATTAAAGATTTGCATCATGAGTATGGATTTAAAAAGATTGATCATTGGATGTTGTTTGAAAATTGTGGAGTCTATGTGGTTACAATTGACAAAAGTTATCATGAGTACTTCTTGGTGGACAAGGTGTATGACCACAGCAAGGCAAACCTGCAAGGGAAGCTGAATGCAAAGTTGGTTTGTCCTACAGGTTCTGAAATGGCAAGAATTGTGGTTAGAAGAACAATTAATCAAAGTCTGGGACTGGATCCAAATCTTGGGAATTAAGCTGAAGTTTTGAAAGCATCATGAAGACCCTATGCTGAAGAACTTAACTTCTCAATTTGAAAAGTTAAGTTAGGGGGAGATTGTTGGATCTGAAATGTGCTAAGGATGGATGCTACTGCTGGGATTAAAGATTACTACTGTTAGTTGAAGATATTAATACTGCTAGTAGTCTTACTACTGCTTGTAGAATTAATACTGCTAGTAGTTAGTACTGTTTGAAGAATTACTACTGCAAGCATGATTAATGCTGCTAGAAGATTAATGTTGCTTCTAATGATAATCGTGAAAATAAAGATGACTTGGAACGAAAGACTAGGAGTTGAAGATAATTATGGAATGGATGCTAAAGATCAATATTTCTTTTGTAATTATCTTGTAATCAGATCTGTATATATAGTCTAGAAGTTTTTGATAGTTTAACAAGTTTTATAAGTTTTTCATATACGTTTTGAGAGAATTAACCTCAAGATTAGTTTTAATCCTTTCTTTAGATAAGTATAGAACGTCTGTTGAGTCTGTTCAACAGATTGAGGTTTTGTTTGTAATCATTAAGTTAAATCAATATAACTTGTGATTTGAGTTTATACACTGTTTGATTGATTTATTGTTAAAGTGTTTTTCCGCGACTTCTTTAACATAGTTTCTGAGTGTTTAGTTTAAATTCTTGTTTAGAATTTCGATCCTGACATATTGCCAGAAAGCGACCATACCGTGGCGTTCTCCTCGTTCTAAGGTCCGTTTTGACGGGTCATGGGATTAAAATAGATCCACGTCGCAAAAGTTGTGGATGTTTAAACACGACACCCATTTTTGGCCGATTCAACAAAGGGGGTACCCTTTGTGTTTTCTCGTCCCGACCGACCTCGTCAGATTTCCACGAAACTGTACATGGTCCATCTACAATTTAAATGAGATTGTTTTCACAAGAAATAACTTGAAATAAACCCCCTCTCTTGCAGGATATTTCCAAAGCCACGCATTGGCAAAATCGAACGAACGTACATCACGCAATTTATCGAAACCCACTCAAATCGTGGTGTATTTGTTTGGCCTAATTTTATAGTAATCACTGTATTTATAGGTTTGGTCAAATATTGTGTTTAGTGTCCAATACTGTGTAGTATTAACCTAGGGTATTTAAGTCCCTTTGGTCTTGGTTGTTTGTAACACTTTCACGCTTACTATTGAATACATCTTACTTTGCGCTTCACTCTCTCTCTCTACTTTCTCTCTCTAGGATTTAGTGATCTTGGACAATCAATTGGTATCAAAGCCGATATGAATATTGAGAGAATTGAGAGATTGTGTTTTAGTTTATGAATTGAAAGTTAAAAGAAGTTAAGGAGGTGATAAAGAGACAAAGAGCTCAATTGTTAATCTGTTGATCAAGATTTGCTCAAGATTCAAAATTTCTTCAACTTTACTACATCTTTTGCTGCTCCTGCTCCGACCACCACAGTTCATTCAAGGTCATTTAAAAGAGGTGTGTCGTCTAGAGCACAAGCTGATGAATCAACTGTTCGTTCAAGTTTATTCCAATCTGGTCCAGTCTTGTCAAGGCAGCAAAGATAACTCAAACTGAAAAATGCTGAGAAGAAATATTTCTTTAAAAGTCAGAATGCTTCGCAAAGTCGCTTAGTTGGTCCATGCTGATTTAGAAGATGGTTTTTGAAGACCAAAGCGCCAATGATTACTAAGAGGGAGATTGTTAGGTCTGATTTTATAGTAATCATTGTATTTATAGGCTTGGTCAAATATTGTGTTTAGTGTCCAATACTGTGTAGTATTGACCTAGGGTATTTAAGTCCCTTTGGTCTTGGTTGTTTGTAACACTTTCACGCTTACTATTGAATACATCTTACTTTGCGCTTCACTCTCTCTCTCTCTCTAATTTCTCTCTCTAGGATTTAGTGATCTTAGACTATCAGTATTGACAGAAAGCGACCAAACCGTGGTGGGTTCCTCGTTTTAAGGTCCGTTTTGACAGGTCATGAGCTTAATACGGATCCCCGTAGAAAAAGTTATGGACGTTTAAGCGCGACACCCATATTTGGCTGTTTCAGCAAAGGGGGTACCCTTTGTGTTTTCTCGTCCGGACCGACCTCATCGGATTTCCACGAAACTGTACATGGTCCATCTACAATTCAAATGAGAAGGTTTTCACAAGAAATAACTTGAAATAAACCTGCTCTCTTGCAGAATTTGTCGAAGTCACACATTAGTCAAACCGAACTCGTACATCATCCAGTTTATCGAAACCCACCCAAATCATGGTGTATTGCCAGAAAGCGACCATGCCATGGCATGCTCCTCGTTCTAAGTTTTTTTTGTTCGGTCATGGGCTTAAAATGCATCCCGTAGAAAAGGTTATGGACGTTTAAGCGCGACATCCATTTTGGCCGATTCAGCAAAGGGGGTACCATTTGTGTTTTCTCGTCCAGACCGACCTCGTCGGATTTCCACGAAACTGTACATGGTTCATATACAATGTAAATGAGAAGGTTTTCATAGGAAATATATTGAAAAAATCACACTCTCGTGCAGAAATAGCCGAAGCCACACATTGGCCAAACCGAACGAACGTACATCATACAGTTTATCGAAACCCACTCAAATCATGATGTATTGCCAGAAATCGACCAAGCCGTGGCGTGATCGTCATTCTAAGGTCCGTTTTCATGGTTCATGGGCTTAATACGGATCCCCATATATATAGTTATGGACGTTTAAGTGCGACACCCATATTTGGCCGATTCAGCAAAGGGGGTACCCATTGTGTTTTCTCGTCCGGACCGACCTCGTCAGATTTCCACGAAATTGTACATGGTCCATATACAATTTAGATGAGAATCTTTTCACATAAAATAACTTGAAATAAACCCGCTCTCTTGTAGGATATTGCAGAAGCCACGCAACGGCCAAACCGAACGAACGTACATCATCTAGTTTATCGAAACCCACCCATATCATGGTGTATTGCTAGAAAGAGACCATTCCATGGCGTGCTCCTCGTTCTAAGGTTTGTTTTGATGGGTCATGGGCATAAAATGGATCCCGTAGCAAATGTTATGGACGTTTAAATGTGACACCCATTTTTGGCCGATTCAGCAAAGGAGGTACCTTTTGTGTTTTCTCGTCCGGACCGACCTCGTCGGATTTCCATGAAACTGTACATGGTTGATATAAAATGTAAATGAGAAGGTTTTCAAAGGAAATAAATTGAAAAAAACCCACTCTCGTGCAGAAATTCCCGAAGGCACACATTGGCCAAACCGAACGAACGTAAATCATGGATCTACTCAAATCATGGTGTATTTCCAGAAAGCGACCAAGCCGTGGAGTGATCCTCGTTCTAAGGTCCGTTTTGATGGGTCATGGGCTTAAAACAGATCCCCGTAGCAAAAGTTTTGGATGTTTAAACACGGCACCCATTTTTGGCCGATTCTGCAAAGGGGGTACCCTTTGTGTTATCTCGTCCGGACCGCCCTCGTCAGATTTCCACGAAACTGTACATGGTCCATCTAAAATTTAGATGAGAAGGTTTTCACAAGAAAAAAACGCACTCTCTCGTGCAGAAATTGCCGAAGCCACACATTGGCCAAACCAAACGCATGTATATCATGCAGTTTATCGAAACCCACTCCAATCATGATCTATTGCCAGAAATTGACCAAGTTGTGGTGTGCTCCTCTTTCTAAGGTCTATTTTGATGGGTCATGGGATTAAAACGTATCCCCATAGCCAAAGGTATGGATGTTTAAGCGCGACATCCATTTTTGGCCTATTCAGCAAAGGGGGTACCCATTGTGTTTTCTCGTCCGGACCGACCTCGTCGGATTTCCATGAAACTGTACATGGTCCATATACAATTGAAATAAGAAGTTTTTCACAAGAACTAATTTGAAATAAACCCACTCTCTTGCAGGATATTATTGAAGCCACGCATTGGCCCAACCGAAAGAAAGTACATCATGCAGTTTATCGAAACCCACTATAAATCATGGTGTATTGCTAGAAAGCGACCATGCCATGGCGTGCTCCTCATTCTAAGGTTCGTTTTGATGGGTCATGGGCATAAAAATGATCTCGTAGAAAAAGTTATAGACGTTTAAGCGCGACACCCATTTTTGGCCGATTCAGCAAATGGGGTACCCTTTGTGTTTTCTCGTCCGGACCGACCTCGTCGGATTTCCACGAAAATGTACATGGTCGATATACAATGTAAATGAGAAGGTTTTCATAGGAAATAAATTGAAAAAAATCCCATTCTCGTGCAGAAATTGCCGAAGCCACACATTGGCCAAATCGAACGAATGTACATCATGCAGTTTATTGAAACCCACTCACATCATGGTGTATTGCCAGAAATCGACCAAACTGTGACGTGATCCTCATTTTAAGGTCCGTTTTGATGGGTCATGGGCTTAAAACGGATCCTCGTAGCAAAAGTTATGGATGTTTAAGCGTGACACCCATTTTTTGGCCGATACAGCAAACAGGGTACCCTTTGTGTTTTCTCATCCGGACCGACCTCGTCGGATTTCCACAAAACTGTACATGGTCCATCTACAACTGAAATGAGATGGGTTTCACAAGAAATAGATTGAAATAAACTCGCTCTCTTGCAGGATATTGATGAGGCCACGTATTGGCCAAAGCGAACGAACGTACATCATGTAGTTTATCGAAACCCACTCAAATCATGGTGTATTGCCAGAAAGCGACCAAGCTATGGCATGCTCCTCGTTCTAAGGTTCGTTTTGATGGGTCATGGGCATAAAACGGATCCTATATCAAAAGTTATGGACGTTTAAGCACGACACCTATTTTTGGCCGATTCAGCAAAGGGGGTACCCTTTGTGTTTTCTCGTCCGGACCGACCTCGTCACATTTCCACGAAACTTTACATGGTCCATATACAATGTAAATGAGAAGGTTTTCAAAGGAATTAAATTGAAAAAAACCCTACTCTCATGCAGAAATTGCTGAAGCCACACACTGGCCAAACCGAACGAACGTAAATCATGGAGTTTATCGAAACCTACTCAAATCATGGTGTATTGCCAGAAAGCGACCAAGCCGTGGCGTGCTCCTCGTTCTAATGTTCGTTTTTACGGGACATGGGCTTAAAACATATCCCCGTAGCAAAAGTTTTGGATGTTTAAACACGACACCCATTTTTGGCCGATTCAGCAAAGGGGGTACCCTTTGTGTTTTCTCGTCCGAACCGACCTCGTCACATTTCCACGAAACTTTACATGGTCCATATACAATTTAAATGGGAAGTTTTTCACAAGAAATGACTTGAAATAAACCCGCTGTCTTGCAGGATATTGCCGAAGCCACGAATTGGCCAAACCGAACGAACGTACGTCATGCTTTTTATCGAAACCCACTCAAATCATGGTGTATTGCCAGAAAGAGACCATGTCATGGCGTTCTCCTCGTTCTAAGGTTCGTTTTGACGGTTCATGTGCTTAAAACGGATCCCGTAGCAAAAGTTATGGACATTTAAGAGCGGCACCCATTTTTGGCCGATTCAGCAAAGAGGGTACGCTTTGTGTTTTCTCCTCCGGACCGACCTCGTCGGATTTCCACGAAACTGTACATGATCTTTCTACAATTTAAATGAAAAGGTTTTCACAAGAAATTACTTGAAATAAACCCGCTCTCTTGCAGGATATTGAAGAAGCTACGCATTGGCCAAACTGAACGAACGTACATCATCCAGTTTATCGAAACCCACCCAAATCATGGTGTATTGCTAGAAAGAGACCATGCCATGGCGTGCTCCTCGTTCTAAGGTTATTTTTGACGGGTCATGGGCATAAAACGGATCCCGTAGCAAAAGTTATGGACGTTTAAACGCGACACCATTTTTGGTCGATTCAACTAAGGGGTACACTTTGTGTTTTCTCGTTCAGACCGACCTCGTCAGATTTCCTCGAAACTGTACATGGTCGATATACAATGTAAATGAGAAGGTTTTCACAGGAAAAAAATTGAAAAAAACCCCACTCTTGTGCAGAAATTGCCAAAGTCACACATTGGCCAAACCGAAAGAACGTACGTCATGTTGTTTATAGAAACCCACTTAAATCATGGTGTATTGCCAGAAAGAGACCATATCATTGCATGCTCCTCGTTCTAAGGTTCTTTTTTACGGGTCATGTTCTTAAAACGGATCCCGTAGCAAAAGTTATGGACGTTTAAGCGTGACACCCATTTTTGGCCGATTCAGCAAAGAGGGTACCCTTTGTGTTTTCACGTCCGAACCGACCTCGTCGTATTTCCACGAAACTGTACATGGTCTATCTACAATTTAAATACGAAGGTTTTCACGTGAAATAACTTGAAATAAACCTGTTCTAATGCAGGATATTTCCGAAGCCACACATTGGCCAAACCGAACGAACGTACATCGTGCAGTTTATCAAAACCCACTCAAATCATGATGTATTGCCAGAAATCGACCAAGCCGTGGCGTGATCGTCATTCTAAGGTCCGTTTTCATGGTTCATGGGCTTAATACGGATCCCCATAGATATAGTTATGGACGTTTAAATGCGACACCCATATTTGGCCGATTCAGCAAAGGGGGTACCCATTGTGTTTTCTCGTCCGGACCGACCTTGTTGGATTTCCACAAAACTGTACATGGTCGATATACAATGTAAATGAGAAGGTTTTCACAGGAAATAAATTGAAAAAAACCCACTCTCGTGCTGAAATTTCTGAAGCCACACATTGGCCAAACCGAACGAACGTAAATCATGCAGTTTATCGAAACCTACTCAAAACATGGTGTATTTCCAGAAAGAGACCATGCCATGGCGTGCTCCTCGTTCTAAGGTTCGTTTTGACGGGTCATGGGCTTAAAAAAGATCCCCGTAGCAAATGTTATGGATGTTTAAACACGACACCCATTTTTGACCGATTTAGCAAAGGGGGTACCCTTTGTGTTTTCTCGTCCGGACTGACCTCGTCGGATTTCCACGAAACTGTTCATGATCCTTATACAATTTAAATGAGACGGTTTTCACAAGAAATAACTTGAAATAAACCCGATCTCTTGCAGGATATTGCCGAAGCCACGCATTGGCCAAATCGAACGAACGTACATCATGTAGTTTATCGAAACCCACTCAAATCGTTGTGTATTGCCAGAAAGAGACCATGCCATGGCGTGCTCCTCATTATAAGGTTCGCTTTGACGGATAATGGGCTTAAAATGGATCCCGCACCAAAAGTTTAGGACGTTTAAGCGCGACACCCAATTTTGGCCGATTCAGCAAAGGGGGTACCCTTTGTGTTTTCTCGTCCGGACCGACCTCGTCGGATTTCCACGAAACTGTACATGGTCGATCTACAATGTAAATGAGAAGGTTTTCACAGGAAATAAATTGAAAAAAACCCACTCTCGAGCAGAAATTGCCAAAGCCACACATTGGCCAAACCGAATGAACGTACATCATGCAGTTTATCAAAACCCACTCAAATAATGATGTATTTCCATTAATAGACCAAGTCGTGGCATGCTACTCTTTTTATGTTTCATTTTGATGGGTCATGGGCTTAAAACGGATCCCCGTAGCACAAGTTATGGATGTTTAAACACGACACCCATTTTTGGCTTATTCAGCAAAGTACTCTTTGTGTTTTCTCGTCCTGACCGACCTCGATGGATTTCCACGAAATTGTACATGGTCCATCTACAATTTAAATGAGAAGGTTTTCACAAGAAATAACTTGAAATAAACCCGCTCTATTGCAGGATATTGTCGAAGCCACGCATTGGCTAAATGAACGAACGTACATCACGTATGTTAGGGTGTTTTATTTGTTAAAAGAGAAGTTCAGGGCGCAAAGTGTAATTCTTTAATAGTTTTATTAGTTAGTTGGGCCTAAAGCCCATAAGCCCATTAACCTTGTAAGCCTGAGTATATAAAGGCGTTATTTGTTTCATTATCAGTTAAGTCTCATTATTCATAATTCTCTAGTCAATAGGTTTACTTTCTCTGATAAGATATTCTCTCTGTAAACCTAAATCCTTTCTTGAATATTAATCATATGACTAGAGTTTGTGGCTATATTATTGTTCTTCATTGATATAACTGTTCGTGATTGCACTGTACTGGTATCTACAATTGGTATCAGAGCAAAAAGACTGAAGGTTTGATCTAAAAAGGTTTGTCTAAAACCCTTTAATCGATTATCGTGTTTATTGTGTTTATATGCTATAATTGATTTCTGGATTGTTATCTGCTTATCGGTAGTTTTTCTGTTTTTGCTGGAAATTTTTTTCTGGGTATAAGTTCTGTCGATTTTTTTCTGGAAATCGAGGATTCGATAGATTCTGTTTTTTCTTGAAAAATCAATTTTTATCGGTCAGTTTGTTCTTGGTTGTTTATCGATAGTCTGTTTTATTGAAAAATCAATTTTTATCGGTTAGTTTGTTCTTGGTTGTTTATCGGTCGTCTGTTTTCTTGAAAAATCAAATTTTATCGGTCTGTTTTTCTGGGTTGTTTATGATTAGTGATTTATCGATTTGAGTTTTCTAGGTTGTTATTCGATCTTCTTAATTGATTGAGTTTTCTTGGTTGCTCGATTTCTGGGTTGATTGATTTTTCTGGGTCGATCGTTCGTCAAGTTCATCGATTTTATCGGTCATTAATCTTATCTGGTATTGTTCTGTGTTTATTTGTTCGATATCGAGCGATACCTTGCTGCGACCGGCTCTTTGACCGGTTCATTATAAGACCGGTGTTACCAGGTCGACCGATACCTAGTTGACGGATACTCTATTTGACCGATACCTTATTGACACCGACCGACCGACCGACCTTTGTTTGCTCGGTACATTGCCTTGACCAGTACATTGTTGACTGGCATATTGTTTGACCGATACTCAGCGATCGACCGATACTCTTTGTGGTTGAACGATACCTGTCTCGACTGGATCGTCTTGGCGACCGGTACTTTGCTTGACCGGTACCCCTTTCGACCGGTACCCTTTTCTTGCGCCCGGTACCTTGTGCGACCGGAACTCCTCTACCGGTACTCTGCGGTCGACCGGGTCCTTGCTTCGACCGGACCTCTGCTCGACCGGGTCTTTGCTCGACCGGGTCCTTGTCCTGCTTATTTTATATATATTGTTTTTGGATCATCTTGTTTGTCTCACGATCATTACAGTGCAGTTAAGATTAAAGTTTAAACCCGTTCAAGTTTCATCTATTGTCAAGTATTTCAAAACCTTGAATTAGATAAGTCAAGATGGGATATTATGCTGAAGTTCAAAAGCTCAAATTAGAGAACAAAAATCTTGAATTATCTGTTGCTTTCTACTTGAAGAAATCAGAACAATATAATGATGAAATAAAACATACTGAAAGAAGAAGTTAGTGCATTAAAGGCAATTAATGAAGATCTTCTGAAAAAGACTTCTGGGCAGAAAAATGAGAAAGTACTGAGTTTGGAAACTGAGAACACAGAGCTGACAAGAAAAAACTTGAACTTGGAAGATCAGATTATCCAAATCCAGAAAGCATCCGTTGAAAGTTATGAGGCAATGATTAAGAGTCTGAAGGATGCTAATACTGAGCTTCAAAAGAAAATATCTGATTTGGAGCAAAATCATGCTAAAGATAAATCCGAATTTGAGAAATCATTTGCAAAGAAGTTCTCAGATTTTTCAAGAAAATGTGTTGATGAGAAGAAAGAAGTTGAGCTGAAGTGTATCAAGCTCTCTCAGAAAGTTTCTGATTTTGAGAAAGTAATAATTATGGAAAGAGAATAGTTTGCCACAGAGAAAAAGGTCATTGAACAAAAGAATGTGGGATTCTTCAAAGAAATATCCGGCCAGAGAAACGATGCTGAGAAGGGATTTGAAGAAGAAAGAAGCATTTTTGAGGCTGAGATC
The DNA here is from genome assembly GCA_954870635.1 of Arctium minus. NCBI lineage: Eukaryota > Viridiplantae > Streptophyta > Magnoliopsida > Asterales > Asteraceae > Arctium > Arctium minus. The sequence continues at coordinate 78,289,805 of OX941093.1, read as the reverse complement.
AAAAAGCTTGCTGAGAAGCTATCTGAACTATCTGAAAGTGTGCTGAAAGAGAAGAAAACGAAGTCTGAATGCGAGACGAAGATTGACCTCCTTGTCACAGAGAGAGACAGATTTGCGTCAAAGATTAAAGAGCTTGAAAATTCAGCATCAAGCACAAATCAGAAAACTGTTTCTTCAAAAAGGTCAGTTAAATCTTCTGATCAGATTCGTAGTACTAACCTTTTCTATGATAGAAATATAGATGGTTCAGGTACACATCGACGAAGAAGGAGATACAAGGAAGAGGAACTGGTCTGGAAGAAGAAACCAGTTGAAGATGAGAAGAAAGATGGGAAGAAAGAGCTGATAGGAAAGACATCATGTGTACATACACACAAAGCCAAAAAGAGCAATGCGCGTAAAGGTAAACCTGATCATATCTACTCGAGAGATCAATTAGTCAGGTTGTCAGGTAAGAAATACTATTGTTCTTATTGTCATACACATGATCCTATTCACAAGACCAGTGATCATTTCTGGTATGGTTCTTATTTTGTTACTCCCATTCGAACTGCAACTAACATTCATGGACCCAAATACCAGTGGGTACCAAAGCCTAAAATTGATTCTGTGTTGCAGGCACCTACTGTCAAGGGGGAGTAGAAGAACTAAGACTTCTAAGTAAATCAGCTTAGAACCCGTACTTCAATGGAGTTTGACTTCTAGACAAAACAGTCTAGGACTCGTTCCTCAAAGAACTATGACATGGTCGTCAATGTTCAGTTAAGGAGTATGTCGTGTGTGTAAATTGTCGACCTGTTCATGGGTTAAGGGGGAGCACTATCGCAAGATGTTTTGGTAAGGTTCTATAGTCCTCCGTTCGAGGGGGAGCAGGTAAGTTATTCCTCTATCTTGTTATATGCCTGCTGTCATCAAGGGGGAGCGATACTGTTCGTAAGTGTTTCCTATTCGAGGGGGAGCATTTCAAATATCTTAGTTTTAATTTCCTTTTTCCTTAGAGATATTTTAAGTTACCTTCCCTAGTTTGATTTGAGTTTCTTCTCTTTTCTTTAATTTATTAAAAACAAATCGTTTTTTAATTGGACCGGCCCAACCCTTCTCCCGACCCAACTCCAACTCGGCCCCGGCCCGACCGGTTGCGACCTAACCGCGCCCCGGGGATTTAAACACCCCGGGCTCATCTCTTTCCCTCACTCTTTCATTCTCAATCTCTCAAATCTCTCTCGCTCCCCGATCGCTCTCTCAATCCCTCTCCTAAATCTCTCTCTCTTTCACGACCGATCGAATCTCAGGTTTGCTCTCTCTCTCTCTAATCTCTCATGCTGGCATCTCGTACACCCCGGTTGCCGTACCTTCGCGCCGGTCGATGTTCTTCAGCCCCGGTTATCACCCACTGCCGCCACCTCGGTCGGCGGCAAGTTTGATTGAGGTGATTTTGTTTGTCTCAGATCGTTTATATGTCGTTTCTTATAGGTTTGTCGCTTCTAGATTCGATTTAGCTTAATATATTGCAATCGATTTCTTGAATCTGGGTTTTGGTGTCGATTGAGTTGACACCGGTCGACCTGGTTTACACCGGTCGATTGGTTGATACTGATCAGTTAATGTTCATACCGGTCGATAGGGAATTGATATTATTTGACCTAATTTATACCGGTCGATTAGTTTTCTACCGGTCGACCGAGGTAATACCGGTCCATCATATACCCCGGTCGCTTTACTTCAATATCGGTCGATTGACTACCGGTCGATTGACTACCGGTTGATTGACTACCGGTCGATTGGTGTTAATTCTTGCAATCTGTTGGTTGAGTTTAAATTGAGTTGCTAATGTGCTTCATAGTTCATAATTGGTTGTTCGTTGAGTATGTGGTCAGAATGTAAGTGGGAGTTTGTGTTTCAGAAACCTTAAATGTTTAAGTTTACTTTGTGGTGATGGGAATATTGGTTATTGACCCTAGTTCACGGATTAGGGTTGGTATTGATCTATGACTTGGTGTTTGCTTTGGTCATGGTTTTTGAACCAGTGACCGCTTAACTCCAAAGAAATCTTGTTTTCAATGTACCTATGTTCTGACATGTTCATTCTTAACAGGTACAATGGCACACATCCCAAACCAGGCGATTGACCCTATAGCTGATGCCGAACTGATTCCTGAGGATCAGTTCCTTCCACTCATGCCTAACAACTTCCATCTTGACGTCACGCAACCTGCAGTCCAATATCAGGTGATGATCGAGATCCTCATTGGGCATCCTCTCTTCTATGCACTCACGGAGACTGCTGAAGTGCCCCACCTTTACTTGCAACAATTTTGGAGATCTCTTACTCCTCTGGAGGCCGACGATGGCTTCCAGTTGGAGGGCCGGATTGACCACACTCTCTTGCTACTCACCCGCGATCGCTTTCGACAGTTTCTTCATCTGCCGACCGCCACTGCATTTCCAGGGAGAGACAGTTATGACCCAATCGTATTGGATGCAATTCACTGCTCCGACATCCAGTCACTTGGTTACGGCTCGATTCTACGCCTTCCATCTGGGTTCAACAGGAAGAACCTCACAACGATTTGGTACACGCTCTTCACGTACCTAAATCGGTGCCTTTCGGCTATCACGAAAGGCATCGACCAATCGAGTATCAACATTCTACGCCTATTCCACGCTGTGGCGTTCCACCGCCATGCTGACTACGCCGATTTCCTTTGGTATGAGCTCGTTCAGAAAGTACGAGAAAACGCGACAAAAAGATGGAACTTCATTCCGTTCTTGCGATTTCTCCAGCTTATCATCCGCAGCTTCATGGTTCTTTATCCTACCATTGCGCGCCGATCATCGCACCCAACTTGTCCGCAAAACCAGAATCATAAAATCCAGACTCGTCCTGATCCAGAAGGTCTAGTCGCTAGACTCATTCCAGACGGGTTACTGGCCTACGTTAGTCATACGACGCTGAGTGTGATAGATTATAGGCACACACACAACCTACAAGCTCCTATGGTCCATCCAGATCCGGAAGGACCTCTTCAGGGAGCGAGACCTGAGCGGCGTGAGGGTCCACGTACGAGAGGTGGTAGAGTCCGGACAGCTGGGGCTCCCGGACAGGGTGTGCCGAGAGTAACTATTGTAAGGGAACTGGGGTGGGCAGCGCCGTTCGACCAAGCTAGGCCAGTACCTCTCGACAATCACATACACCTCCACGGACAACCTCTATGACGGTGGAAGAGGATACCGCTACTGAAACCGCTAACGTTCAGTCCTCTTCTGCCACGGAGTCTGAGGAGGAAACAGATACATCCGACACTCGGTCGGAAACCGCCACCAAAGCATCGGCATCAAGTGATGAGTCTTCTGACTCTGATGGTGACGATGATGAGCCCTCATCTGGAGAGACAAGGAGAGCGGAGGGTGTTATAGTCGAAAAAGATATTGTGAGCAGAGAGAGGGAAAGCAGGAGTAAATTCAATACTGAGCGTACACGAGTGATGGCGCAACCATCTACGGTTGACCTCCACCAGCCTACATCTAGCCAGGTAGCCATATCTGCTACCCAGTCTCATGTGTTGAGACAGGGTATTGAAGGAGTCGTCGTGGACCTAGCGACGCAACTGCACACCCCCCCTAGCCACTCCATCGTCTCTCAACAGATGGTGGTTTCAGTTTCTCACGGGGATTTTACACATACGCTACCGGGCTCTCTCTTGGAGAGTTCTGGTATTGAAACAAGAGGACAACCGCCCCCGTCCTCGATTTTTTTGGGTGCACAGAGTCTAGATCCATTTGATGTTATATCTCCTATTCCTAGGACACAGGTACCCTTCTCGGCTACTGCTGGAGGCCTTAGTGGCCCGGCCGGAAAACCTATAGTAATTCCAACTACGGTTGGTTTACAAGGATTGGGTGGAAGTCCTACCACAACTATCATCACGCCAGTTGTGAACGTAGGCGGTTCGACTTCTACAGTCGTAACCACAACTGGAAGTCTAAGTAACCCAGGTGTTAATCACCCAGAGTTCGTCTCAAGGGAATTCATGGACGGCGCCCTAAAGGCTGTCCGCACCATCATGCGAGCTGAAATGAGGGAGGAGGTAGATGCGCTAAAACGTATGATCAAAGGCAAAGGTCCTGCGACTGAGACTGAACCACTACCTCCTACACCCCAACCCTCTACTGCTGCTGTTGATATGTCTATCGATGACCTCAAGTCCATCCTTCTTGCCAAATTACTTGCCCAATCTCAAACCGAACCTACCCAAGATGCCGATCTACTTTCTTTACTCCGTACCCAAGCATCTACACCTACACCCCCAACCCACTATATCTCCAAAACCCTTCCAGCAACAACAAGCCCTCCTTCAGTCTTTGCAGCAAACCGTAGCTGTATTGACTGAACGACTATCATCCGTGGAAGACACTTGCCGAAGCCAGGCAGAGAGGCTCAAGCGCCGACATGATGATCAGGATGATCCTGATCACCATGAGGGGGAGAAGCGCTAAAGACTATCCGAGTCGAAGACACAGTCAGTGGGTACAGTTTAGGTGGAAACAGAAAGGGCTTCGGGTTCTAGTACTCAATCGGAAGGGCAAGACAGGCACATGAGCAGTCGATGGAGTTAGTGCTACACGATATTCCAAGGGTTGAAAAGCCTGAGGAACAAGATGGAGGTTCACCGATAGATCCAGAAAATTGGGCTTTGATCGTCGATCCATATGCTGTTTCAGACCCGACAGAAGAACAGGACAACACCGAAAGAGCACTGGTAGTCCTTCAAGCTAAGATTGATGAGCTTATCAATTCTGAAGATTATCATCCAGTCATACAACATTCTGTTGAGGTTCTACTTTTGACCTACACTGCTGCAGATCACCCTGATCTTCCTCAGCCAGATATTCCTGTTAGATCTCCTCCTGCATCACCAGTTTTGGGAATAGACAGTACTCCGCCAGCTAAGCCGTCCAAGTGGGAAAGAGTCAGAATTAAAGTTCCATTTCTGGAAGAAAGCCAGAAGAAGATCTTTGCCCATTGGATTCGTGAATATGATGAAGTCATGCTTCATGGTCTATAGTTGATGAAAAGCAAGGAAAAGCAGCGTGAGATAATATTTGTGTATAACTACTTCAAAGACAGGTACAGAAAGTCAAAGCTCCGAATTACATCTGTCGATCAGGTTCATGCTTGCTTCTTCATGGGCGTAAAGTATTCATACTTTGTGGTAACTCGAGAAGATGGTGAGAAGTGGAATTTTTCTGAAGCTGATTTTCCACGTCTTGAACCACAAGATCTGCTATTTCTGCTTAGAGACTTTAAGACCAGAACTATCAGACCTGGGGAAGTTACAGATGCACTCGAGACTGTCACGAGATACATGAAATGTGCAATGAAGCTTGCCTCGGTAGAAGACTTTTAGATTGGGTAAGAAAGCAACCAACCGAAGATCAATTTGCTTAAACCTGATTTGAGGATTCCTTCAGACGCCTATAATGTACCAGCCTTCACAGTTCTAAAGTTTCCAGAATTCGACATGACTTACGTGAACAACAAAGGTGAAATGCGTTTTATCCGTTTTAGTCAGATAGCCAGATTCTACGATGGTACTTTGATGTTGCTTAAAGACAAGTTGAAGCGTGCTGTTGATCAAGATGAAAAAGGGGTTCAGCCATTGGATCCAAAATACAAGGAACTTATTCTTCAAGCACTGGGTGTTATTGATGATCGGTTGGAGTACAGAACTCAAATGCGGTACTTCGAGATCAGTTTTGGATTTCGAAAGACATATGTTCCAAACTGGCGTGAATTCGAACTTCTATTTAAAGGGGGAGATTGTTAGGGTGTTTTATTTGTTAAATAGAAGTTCAGGGTGCCCACAAGCCCATTAACCTTGTAAGCCTGAGTATATAAAGGCGTTATTAGTTTCATTATCAGTTAAGTCTCATTATTCATAATTCTCTAGTCAATAGGTTTACTTTCTCTGATCAGATATTCTCTCTGTAAACCTTAACCCATTCTTGAATATTAATCATATGACTAGAGGTTGTGGCTATATTATTGTTCTTCATTGATATAACTGTTCGTGATTGCACTATACTGGGATCTACAACGTAGTTTATCGAAACCCACTCAAATAGTGGTTTCTTTCTAGAACGCAACAAACCATGACGTGTTCCTCGTTCTAAGGTCCATTTTTACAGGTCATGGGTTTAAAACGGATCCCCGTAGCAAAAGTTATAGACGTTTAAGTGCGACACCCATTTTTGGCCGATTCATCAAAGGGGGTACCCTTTGTGTTTTCTCGTCCGGACCGACCTCGTCGGATTTCCACGAAACTGTACATGGTCCATATACAATTTAAATAGGAAGGTTTACACATGAAATAACTTGAAATAAACCCGCTCCCAAACAGGATGTTTCCGAAGCCATGCATTAGCCAAACCGAACGAACGTACATCGTGCAGTTTATCGAAACACACTCAAATCATGGTGTATTGCCAAAAAGCGACCATGCCATGGCATGATCCTCGTTTTAAGGTTCGTTTTGAAAGGTCATGGTCTTAAAACGGATCCCGTAGCAAAAGTTATGGAGGTTTAAGCACGACACCCATTTTTGGCCGATTCAGCAAAGAAGGTACCCTTTGTGTTTTCTCGTCCGGACTAACCTCGTCGGATTTCCACGAAACTGTACATGGTCCTTATATAATTTAAATGAGAAGGTTTTCACAATAAATAACTTGAAATAAACTCGCTCTCTTGAAGGATATTGCCGAAGCCACGCATTGGCCAAACCGAACGAACGTATATCATCTAGTTTATCGAAACCCACCCAAATCATTGTGTATTGCCAGAAAGAGGCCATGCCATGAAGTGCTCCTCGTTCTAATGTTCGTTTTGAAGGGTCATGGGCATAAAATGGATCCCGCAGCAAAAGTTATGGACGTTTAAGCGCGACACCCATTTTCGGCTGATTCAGCAAATGGGGTACCCTTTGTGTTTTCTCGTCCGGACCGACCTCGTCTGATTTACATGAAACTGTACATGGTCGATATACAATGTAAATGAGAAGGTTTTCACAAGAAATAAATTGAAAAAAACCCATTCTCTTGTAGGATATTGCCGAAGCCACACATTGGCCAAACAGAACGAACCTAAATCATGCAGTTTATCGAAACCTACTCAAATCATGGTGTATTGCCAAAAAGCGACTAAGCCGTGGCGTACTCCTCATTCTAAGGTTCGTTTCAATGGATCATGGACTTAAAACAGATCCTCGTAGCAAAAGTTATGGATGTTTAAACACGACACCCATTTTTGGCCGATTTAGCAAAGGGGGTACCCATTGTGTTTTCTCGTCCGGACCGACCTCGTCGGATTTCCACGAAACTGTACATGGTCCATCTACAATATAAATCAGAAGGTTTTCACAAGAAAAAACTTGAAATAAACCCGCTCTTTTGCAGGATATTGCCGAAGCCATGAATTGGCTAAACCGAATGACCGTACATCGTGCAGTTTATCGAAACCCACTCAAATCATGGTGTATAGTCAAAAAGAAACCATGCCATGGCGTGATCCTCGTTCTTAGGTTTGTTTTGACAGGTCATGGGCTTAAAACGGATCCCGTAGAAAAAGTTATGAACGTTTAAGCGCAACACCCATTTTTGGCCGATTCAGCAATGAGGGTACCGTTTGTGTTTTCTCGTCCGAACCGACCTCGTCGGATTTCAACGAAAATGTACATGATCCTTCTATAATTTAAATGAGACGATTTCCACAAGAAATAACTTGAAATAAACCCGCTATCTTGCACGATATTGCCAAAGCTACGCATTGGCCAAACCGAACGAACGTACATCATGCAGTTTATCGAAACCCAAGAGAAGAACCAATAGATTATATGCTGCTTCCCAAAAGAAAATGTGAAACATTCTCTTTTTATGAAAAGAATGAGTAGCTGGTGGGGTTAATGTAAGAGATGGCATGGGCTATTTGCCTATTTCAATGATGGTCACCAAAGAAATGTGAACCAATCAGTAATGTGATTGCCCGGCTCAGAATAATGTTTGGTGCAGAGTTCTGATATTTTTTTAACTCTGATCTTACACCCTCTTTCTTTTAAACATATAAGCTCACATCTAACCAATATCTCATTTCCATTTTACCTCAGATCACTCCCACACTCAATTCTTTTAGACCCCTCTCCCCTCAATCACTCAAAGGATTTCTTCCGGGGTAGGAAACACTGGTTATCGTGAATCCATGGAAGATCTATTAAGCACTCACACTGAATCCCATGTTCCTAAAAAGTACATGTTGGTCAATGATTTTCTTGATATGAAAAGCATAAGATTTAAGATTCGTTTTTGTATTGCCAAAAAGAGACCATGCGATGGCGTGATCCTCGTTCTAAGGTTCGTTTTGACAGGTCATGGCCTTAAAACGGATCCCGTAGGAAAAGTTATGGACGTTTAAGCGCGACACCCATTTTTGGCCGACTCAGCAAAGGGGGTACCCTTTGTGTTTTCACGTCCGTACCGAACTCGTCGGATTTACACGAAATTGTACATGGTCCATCTACAATTTAAATGAGAAGGTTTTCACAAGAAATAACTTCAAATAAACCCTCTCTTTTGTAGGATATTGCCGAAGCCACACATTGGCCTAACCAAAAGAACGTACACCATGCAGTTTATCGAAACCCACCCAAATCATGGTGTATTGCCAGAAAGCGACCAAGCCGTGGAGTGCTCCTCGTTCTAAGCTTCATTTTGACGGGTCATGAGATTAAAATAGATCCCCGTAGCAAAAGTTATAGATGTTTAAATACAACACCCATATTTGGCCGATTTAGCAAAGTGGGTACCCTTTGTGTTTTCTCGTCCGGACCGACCTCGACGGATTTCCACGAAACTGTACATGGTCCATCTACAATTTAAATCAGAACTTTTTAACAAGAAATAACTTGAAATAAACCCGCTCTCTTGCAGGATATTGACGAAGCCACGCATTGGCCAAACCAAACGAACGAACATCACTCAGTTTATCGAAACCCACTCAAATCATGGTGTATTGCCAGAAAGCAACCAAGCCATACCGTGTTCCTCATTCTATGGTCCGTTTTGACAGGTCATGGGCTTAAAAAGGATCCCCGTAGCAAACCTTATAGTGGTTTAAGCGCGACACCCATTTTTGGCCGATTCAGCAAAGGGGGTACACTTTGTGTTTTCTCGTCCGGACCGACCTCGTCGGATTTCCACGAAACTGTACATGGTCCATCTACAATTTAAATGATAAGGTTTTCACAAGAAATAACTTGAAATAAACCCTCTCTTTTGTAGGATATTGCCGAAGCCACACATTGGCCTAACCAAAAGAACGTACATCACGTAGTTTATCGAAACCCACTCAAATCATGGTGTATTGCCAGAAAGTGACCAAGTCGTGTCTTGTTCCTCGCTCTATGGTCCGTTTTGATGGGTCTTGGGCTTAAAATGGACCCCCATAGAAAACCTTATTGAGGTTTAAGCGCGACACCTATTTTTGGCCGATTCAGCAAAGGGGGTACACTTTGTGTTTTCTCGTCCGGACCGACCTCGTCGGATTTCCACAAAACTGTACATGGTCCATCTACACATTAAATGAGAAGGTTTTCACAAGAAATAACTTGAAATAAACCCGCTCTCTTGCAGCATATTGCCAAAGACACGCATTGGCTAAACCGAACGAACGTACATCACGCAGTTTATCGAAACCCACTAAAATCATGGTGTATTGCCAGAAAGCAACCAAGACATGACGTGTTCCTCATTCTAAGGTCCTTTTTGACAGGTCATGGGCTTAAAACAGATCCCCGTAGCAAAAGTTATGGACGTTTAAGCGTGACACCCATTTTTGGCCGATTCAGCAAAGGGGGTTCCCTTTGTGTTTTCTCGTCCGGACAGCCCTCGTCGGATTTCCACGAAACTATACATGGTCCATCTACAAATTAAATAATAAAGTTTTCACACGAAATAACTTGAAAAAAACCTACTCTCATGCAGGATGTTTTCGAAGCCACACATTGGCCAAACCGAGAGAACATGCATCGTGCAGTTTATCGAAACCCACTCAAATCATGGTGTATTGCCAAAAAGATACCATGCCATGTCGTGATCCTCGTTCTAAGGTTCGTTTTGATAGGTCATGGGCTTAAAACAGATCCTATAGGAAAAGTTATGGACGTTTAATCGCGACACCCATTTTTGGTCGATTCAGCAAAAAGGGTACCTTTTGTGTTTTCTCGTCCGGACCGACCTCGTCGGATTTACACGAAAATGTACATGGTCGATTTACCATGTGAATGAGAAGGTTTTCACAAGAAATAAATTGAAAAAACCCACTCTCGTGCCGAAATTGCCGAAGCCACACATTGGCCAAACCGAACGAACGTACATCATGTAGTTTATCGAAACCCACTCAAATCCTGATGTATTGCTAGAAAGAGACCAATCTGTGGTGTGATCCTCGTTCTAAGGTCTGTTTTGATGGGTCATGGGCTTAAAACTGATCCCTTAGCAAAAGTTATGGACGTTTAAGCGCGACACCCATTTTTGGCCGACTCAGCAAATGGGGTACCCTTTGTGTTTTCACGTCCGGAACGACCTCGTCGGATTTCCACGAAACTGTACATGGTCCATATACAATTGAAATGAGGTGGTTTTCACAAGAAATAACTTTAAATAAACCCGCTCTCTTACAGGATATTGCCGAAGCCATGCATTGGCCAAACCGAACGAACGAACATCATGCAGTGTATCGAAACCCACTCAAATCATGGTGTATTGCCAGAAAGGAACCAGGGCGTGGCGTGTTCCGTGTTCTAAGGTCCATTTTGACATGTCATGGGCTTAAAAAGGATCCCCGTAGCAAAAGTTATGGACGTTTAAGCGCGACACCCATTTTTGGACGATTCAGCAAAGGGGGTACCCTTTTTGGTTTCTCGTCCGGACCGACCGTGTCGGATTTCCACGAAACTGTACATGGTACATCTACAATTTAAATAAGAAGTTTTACACATGAAATAACTTGAAATTAAACCCGCTCTCATGCAGGATGTTTTCGAAGCCATGCATTGGCCAAACTGAACGAACGTACATCGTGCAGTTTATCGAAACCCACTCAAATCATCGTATATTGCCAAAAAGCGACCAAACCATGGCATGATCCTCTTTCTAAGGTTCGTTTTGACAGGCCATGGGCTTAAAACGGATCTATCAGGATCGAATTCTTCACAAGCAATAAATTCTCAGAAACTAATATCAAAGGAGTTTGCGGAATAACACTTTGATATTCAATGTAACAGTAAACAAACAGTGAGTATGATTAACAACTTTTAAACTTGTATTGAATGATTAAAATTACAAGATTACACACTCAACCTCAATCTTGAAGAACAGACTCTTTCAAGACGAATTCTACTTCTCTAGAATTAGGAACTATGCCTTGAGGTTGATTTTTCTCTCTAGAACTAAAACTTAGAATGAATAATCTCAAACAAAAGTTGTCTCACTATTCTCCAGAATATCTTCCATCATTATCTCTAAGCTTCCATGAATATCTTCAGTTTATCCAGCTGTCATCCTTTCGATACAGATCTCCATCTTATAAGCAGTATTAATCATAAGCAGCATTAATACTCTAAGCAGTAGTAATTCCAGCAGTATTAATATTGAAGAGCAACATTAACTTCAACTGGCAGCATTAACCTCAGAAGTATTAACTTCAGAAGTATTAACCTCATAAGTATTAACCTTAGAAGTATTAACCTCAGAAGTATTAACCAAGTTCTTCTAGCAGCATTAACTTCAGAAGTAGTAACCATGTTGAACTAGCAATATTAACACATTCAACAGTAGTATCCATCCTTGAAATCTTTCAGACCCAACAGGATCCCGTAGCAAAAGTTATTGAGGTTTAAGCGTGACACCCATTTTTGACCGATTTAGCAAAGGGGGATCCCATTGTGTTTTCTCGTCCGGACCGCCCTTGACGGATTTCCACGAAACTATACATGGTCCATCTACAATTTAAATAATAAGGTTTTCACATGAAATAACTTGAAAAAAACCTACTCTCATGCAGGATGTTTCCGAAGCCACGCATTGGCCAAACCGAGAGAACATGCATCGTGCAGTTTATCGAAACCCACTGAAATCATGGTGTATTGCCAAAAAGATACCATGCCATGGCGTGATCCTCGTTCTAAGGTTCGTTTTGACAGGTCATGGGCTTAAAACAGATCCTTTAGGAAATATTATGGACGATTAAGCGCGACACCCATTTTTGGCCGATTCAGCAAAGAGGGTACCCTTCGTGTATTCACGTCCGGACCGACCTCGTCGGATTTCCACGAAAATGTACATGGTCGATTTAACTTATAAATGAGAAGGTTTTCACAGGAAATAAATTGAAAAAACCCACTCTCGTGCCGAAATTGCCGAAGACACACATTGGCCAAACCGAACGAACGTACATCATGTAGTTTATCGAAACCCACTCAAATCATGATGTATTGCTAGAAAGCGACCAATCCATGGCGTGCTCCTCGTTCTAAGGTCTGTTTTGATGGGTCATGGAATTAAAACTGATCCCTTAGAAAAAGTTATGGACGTTTAAGCGCGACACCCATTTTTGGCCGACTCAGCAAATGGGGTACCCTTTGTGTTTTCACGCCCGGACCGACCTCGTCGGATTTCCACGAAACTGTACATGGTCCATATAAAATTGAAATGAGGTGGTTTTCACAAGAAATAACTTTAAATAAACCCGCTCTCTTACAGGATATTGCCGAAGCCATGCATTGGCCAAACCGAATGAACGAACATCATGCAGTGTATCAAAACCCACTCAAATCATGGTGTATTGCCAGAAAGGAACCAGGGCATGGCGTGTTCCGTGTTCTAAGGTCCGTTTTGACAGGTCATGGGCTTAAAAAGGATCCCCGTAGCAAAAGTTATGGACGTTTAAGCGCGACACCCATTTTTGGACGATTCAGCAAAGGGGGTACCCTTTTTGGTTTCTCGTCCGGACCGACCGTGTCGGATTTCCACGAAACTGTACATGGTACATCTACAATTTAAATAAGAAGTTTTACACATGAAATAACTTGAAATTAAACCCGCTCTCATGGAGGATGTTTCCGAATCCATGCATTGGCCAAACTGAACGAACGTACATCGTGCAGTTTATCGAAACCCACTCAAATCATCGTATATTGCCAAAAAGCGACCAAGCCATGGCATGATCCTCTTTCTAAGGTTCGTTTTGACAGGTCATGGGCTTAAAACGGATCCCGTAGCAAAAGTTATTGAGGTTTAAGCGGGACACCCATTTTTGACCGATTCAGCAAAGGGGGTTCCCATTGTGTTTTCTCGTCCGGACCGCCCTCGTCGGATTTCCACGAAACTATACATGGTCCATCTACAATTTAAATAATAAGGGTTTCACATGAAATAATTTGAAAAAAACCTACTCTCATGCAGGATGTTTCCGAAGCCACGCATTGGCCAAACCGAGAGAACATGCATCGTGCAGTTTATCGAAACCCACTCAAATCATGGTGTATTGCCAAAAAGATAACATGCCATGGCGTGATCCTCGTTCTAAGGTTCGTTTTGACAGGTCATGGGATTAAAACGGATCCCGTAGGAAACGTTATGGACGTTTAAGCGCGACACCCATTTTTGGACGATTTAGCAAAGGGGGCACCCTTTGTGTTTTCTCGTCCGGACCGACCGTGTCGGATTTCCACGAAACTGTACATGGTACATCTACAATTTAAATAAGAAGTTTTACACATGAAATAACTTGAAATTAAACCCGCTCTCATGCAGGATGTTTTCGAATCCATGCATTGGCCAAACTGAACGAACGTACATCGTGCAGTTTATCGAAACCCACTCAAACCATCGTATATTGCCAAAAAGCGACCAAGACATGGCATGATCCTCTTTCTATGGTTCGTTTTGACAGGTCATGGGCTTAAAATGGATCCCGTAGAAAAAGTTATTGAGGTTTAAGCGCGACACCCATTTTTCGCCGATTCAGTAGAGAGGGTACCTTTTGTGTTTTCTCTTCCGGACAGACCTCGTCGGATTTCCATGAAACTGTACATGGTCCATATACACTTTAAATGAGAAGGTTTTCAAAAGAAATAACTTCAAATAAACTGGCTCTCTTGTAGGATATTGCCGAAGCCACGCATTGGCTAAACCGAACGAACGTACATCACGCAGTTTATCGAAACCCACTCAAATCATGGTGTATTTCCAGAAAGAATCCAATCCATTACGTGTTCCTCGTTCTAAGATCCGTTTTGACAGGTCATGGGCTTAAAACAGATCCCCGTAGCAAAAGTTATGGACGTTTAAGCGTGACACCCATTTTTGGCCGATTCAGCAAAGGGGGTACCCTTTGATTTTACTCGTCCGGACCGACCTCGTCGGATTTCCACGAAACTGTATGTGTTCCATCTACAATTTAAATGAGAAGGTTTTCACAAGAAATAACTTGAAATAAACCCGCTCTCTTTGCAGGATATTGCCGAAGCCACGCATTGGCCAAACCGAACGAACGAACATCACGCAGTTTATCGAAACCCACTCAAATCATGGTGTATTGCCTGAAAGCAACCAATCCATGGCGTGTTCCTCATTCTATGGTCCGTTTTGACAGGTCATGGGCTTAAAACGGATCCCCGTAGCAAACATTATGGTGGTTTAAACGCGACTCCCATTTTTGGCCGATTCAGCAAAGGGGGTACACTTTGTGTTTTCTCGTCTGGACCGACCTCGTCAGATTTCCATGAAACTGTACGTAGTCCATCTACAATTTAAATGAGAAGGTTTTCAAAAGAAATAAATTGAAATAAACCCGCTCTCTTGCAGTTGGCTAAACCGAACGAACGTACATCACGCAGTTTATCGAAACCAACTAAAATCATGGTGTATTGCCAAAAAGAAACCAAGCCATGACGTGTTCCTCGTTCTAAGGTCCGTTTTGACAGGTCATGGGCTTAAAACAGATCCCCGTAGCAAAAGTTATGGACGTTTAAGCGTGACACCCATTTTTGGCCTATTCAGCAAAGGGGGTACCCTTTGTGTTTTCTCATCCGGACCGACCTCGTCGGATTTCCATGAAACTGTACATGGTCCATCTACAATTTAAATGAGAACGTTTTTACAAGAAATAACTGGAAATAAACCCGCTCTCTTGCAGGATATTGACGAAGCCACGCATTGGCCAAACCAAACGAACGAACATCACTCAGTTTATCGAAACCCACTCAAATCATGGTGTATTGCCAGAAAGCAACCAAGCCATAGCGTGTTCCTCATTCTATGGTCCGTTTTGACAGGTCATGGGCTTAAAAAGGATCCCCGTAGCAAACCTTATAGTGGTTTAAGCGTGACAGCCATTTTTGGCCGATTCAGCAAAGGTGGTACACATTGTGGTTTCTCGTCCGGACCGACCTCGTCGGATTTCCACGAAACTGTACATGGTCCATCTACAATTTAAATGATATGGTTTTCACAAGAAATAACTTGAAATAAACCCTCTCTTTTGTAGGATATTGCCGAAACCACACATTGGCCTAACCAAAAGAACGTACATCACGTTGTTTATCGAAACCCAGTCAAATCATGGTGTATTGCCAGAAAGTGACCAAGTCGTGTCTTGTTCCTCGCTCTAAGGTCCGTTTTGATGGGTCTTGGGCTTAAAACGGACCCCCATAGCAAACCTTATAGATGTTTAAGCGCGAAACCCATTTGTGGCCGATTCAGCAAAGGGGGTACACTTTGTGTTTTCTCGTCCGGACCGACCTCGTCGGATTTCCACGAAACTGTACATGGTCCATCTACACATTAAATGAGAAGGTTTTCAAAAGAAATAACTTGAAATAAACCTGCTCTCTTGCAGCATATTGCCGAAGACACGCATTGGCTAAACCGAACGAACGTACATCACGCAGTTTATCTAAACCTACTAAAATCATGGTGTATTGCCAGAAAGCAACCAATCCATGACGTGTTCCTCATTCTAAGGTCCTTTTTGACAGGTCATAGGCTTAAAACAGATCCCCATAGCAAAAGTTATGGACGTTTAAGCGTGACACCCATTTTTGGTTGATTCAGCAAAGGGGGTTCCTTTTGTGTTTTCTCGTCCGGACAGCCCTCGTCGGATTTCCACAAAACTATACATGGTCCATCTACAATTTAAATAATACGGTTTTCACACGAAATAACTTGAAAAAAACCTACTCTTATGCAGGATGTTTTCGAAGCCACACAATGGCCAAACCGAGAGAACATGCATCGTGCAGTTTATCGAAACCCACTCAAAAAGATACTTTGCCATGGCGTGATCCTCGTTCTAAGGTTCGTTTTGATAGGTCATGGGCTTAAAACAGATCCTATAGGAAAAGTTATGGACGTTTAATCGCGACACCCATTTTTGGTCGATTCAGCAAAAAGGGTACCTTTTGTGTTTTCCCGTCCGGACCGACCTCGTCGGATTTCCACGAAAATGTACATGGTCGATTTACCATGTGAATGAGAAGGTTTTTACAGGAAATAAATTGAAAAAACCCACTCTCGTGCCGAAATTGCCGAAGCCACACATTGGCCAAACCGAACGAACGTACATCATGTAGTTTATCGAAACCCACTCAAATCCTGATGTATTGCTAGAAAGAGACCAATCTGTGGCGTGCTCCTCGTTCTAAGGTCTGTTTTGATGGGTCATGGGCTTAAAACTGATCCCTTAGCAAAAGTGATGGACGTTTAAGCGCGACACCCATTTTTGGCCGACTCAGCAAATGGGGTACCCTTTGTGTTTTCACGTCCGGACCGACCTCGTCGGATTTCCACGAAACTGTACATGGTCCATATACAATTTAAATAAGAAGTTTTACACATGAAATAACTTGAAATTAAACCCGCTCTCATGCAGGATGTTTCCGAATCCATGCATTGGCCAAACTGAACGAACGTACATCGTGCAATTTATCGAAACCCACTCAAATCATCGTATATTGCCAAAAAGCGACAAAGCCATGGCATGATCCTCTTTCTAAGGTTCGTTTTGACAGGTCATGGGCTTAAAACGGATCCCGTAGCAAAAGTTATTGAGGTTTAAGCGTGACACCCATTTTTGACCGAGTCAGCAAAGGGGGTTCCCATTGTGTTTTCTCGTCCGGACCGCCCTCGTCGGATTTCCACGAAACTATACATGGTCCATCTACAATTTAAATAATATGGTTTTCACATGAAATAACTTGAAAAAAACCTACTCTCATGCAGGATGTTTCCGAAGCCACGCATTGGCCAAACCGAGGGAACATGCATCGTGCAGTTTATCGAAACCCACTCAAATCATGGTGTATTGCCAAAAAGATACCATGCCATGGCGTGATCCTCTTTCTAAGGTTCGTTTTGATAGGTCATGGGCTTAAAACAGATCCTATAGGAAAATTTATGGACGATTAAGCGCGACACCTATTTTTGGCCGATTCAACAAAGAGGGTACCCTTTGTGTATTCACGTCCGGACCGACCTAGTCGGATTTACACGAAACTGTACATGGTCCATCTACAATTTAAATAAGAAGGTTTTCATATGAAATAACTTGAAATAAACCCACTCTCATGTAGGATGTTTCCGAAGCCACGCATTGGCCAAACCGAGCGAACGTGCATCGTGCAGTTTATCGAAACCCGTTCAAATCATGGTGTATTGCCAAAAAACGACAATGCCATGGCATGATCCTCGTTCTATGGTTCGTTTTGACAGGTCATAGGCTTAAAACGGATCCCGTAGGAAACGTTATGGACGTTTAAGCGCGACACCCATTTTTGGACGATTTAGCAAAGGGGACACCCTTTATGTTTTCTCGTCCAGACCGACCGTGTCGGATTTCCATGAAACTGTACATGGTCCATCTACAATTTAAATAAGAAGTTTTACACATGAAATAACTTAAAATTAAACCCTATCTCATGCAGGATGTTTCCGAAGCCACGCATTGGCCAAACTGAACGAACGTACATCGTGCAATTTATCAAAACCCACTCAAATCATCGTGTATTGCCAAAAAGCGACCAATCCATGGCATGATCCTCTTTCTAAGGTTCGTTTTGATAGGTCATGGGCTTAAAACGGATCCCGTAGCAAAAGTTATTGAGGTTTAAGCGCGACACCCATTTTTCGCCGATTCAGTAGAGATGGTACCTTTTGTGTTTTCTCGTCCGGACAGACCTCGTCGGATTTCCATGAAACTGTACATGGTCCATATACACTTTAAATGAGAAGGTTTTCAAAAGAAATAACTTGAAATAAACTCGCTCTCTTGTAGGATATTGCCGAAGCCACGCATTGGCTAAACCGAACGAACGTACATCACGCAATTTATCGAAACCCACTCAAATCATGGTGTATTGCCAGAAAGAAACCAATCCATTACGTGTTCCTAGTTCTAAGGTCTGTTTTGACAGGTCATGGGCTTAAAACAGATCCCCGTAGCAAAAGTTATGAACGTTTAAGCGTGACACCCATTTTTGGCCGATTCAGCAAAGGGGTACCCTTTGTGTTTTCTCGTCCGGACCGACCTCGTCGGATTTCCACGAAACTGTATGTGGTCCATCTACAATTTAAATGAGAAGGTTTTCACAAGAAATAACTTGAAATAAACCCGCTCTCTTGCAGGATATTGCCGAAGCCACGCATTGGCCAAACCGAACGAACGAACATCACGCAGTTTATCGAAACCCACTCAAATCATGGTGTATTGCCTGAAAGCAACCAATCCATGGCGTGTTCCTCATTCTATGGTCCGTTTTGACAGGTCATGGGCTTAAAACGGATCCCCGTAGCAAACATTATGGTGGTTTAAACGCGACTCCCATTTTTGGTCGATTCAGCAAATGGGTACACTTTGTGTTTTCTCGTCCGGACCGACCTCGTCAGATTTCCATGAAACTGTACATAGTCCATCTACAATTTAAATAAGAAGGTTTTCAAAAGAAATAACTTGAAATAAACCCGCTCTCTTGCAGTTGGCTAAACCGAACGAAAGTACATCACGCAGTTTATCGAAACCAACTCAAATCATGGTGTATTGCCAGAAAGAAACCAAGCCATGACGTGTTCCTCGTTCTAAGGTCCGTTTTGACAGGTCATGGGCTTAAAACAGATCCCCGTAGCAAAAGTTATGGACGTTTAAGCGTGACACCCATTTTTACCCGATTCAGCAAAGGGGGTACCCTTTTTGTTTTCTCGTCCGGACCGACCTCGTCGGATTTCCATGAAACTGTACATGGTCCATCTACAATTTAAATGAGAAGGTTTTCACAAGAAATAACTTTAAATAAACCCGCTCTCTTACAGGATATTGCCGAAGCCATGCATTGGCCAAACCGAACGAACGAACATCACGCAGTGTATCGAAACCCACTCAAATCATGGTGTATTGCCAGAAAGAAACCAAGCCATGGCGCTTTCCTTGTTCTAAGGTCCGTTTTGACAGGTCATGGGCTTAAAACGGATCCCCGTAGCAAAAGTTATGGACGTTTAAGCGCGACACCCATTTTTGGACGATTCAGCAAAGGGGGTACCCTTTGTGTTTTCTTGTCCGGACTGACCGTGACGGATTTCCATGAAACTGTACATGGACCGTCTACAATTTAAATAAGAAGTTTTACACATGAAATAACTTCAAGTTAAACCCGCTCTCATGCAGGATGTTTCCGAAGCCACACATTGGCCAAACTCAACGAACGTACATCATGCAGTTTATCGAAACTCACTCAAATCATCGTGTATTGCCCAAAAGCGACCAAGCCATGGCATGATCCTCTTTCTAATGTTCGTTTTGACAGGTCATGGGCTTAAAACGAATCCCGTAGCAAAAGTTATTGAGGTTTAAGCGCGACACCCATTTTTCGCCGATTCAGTAGAGATGGTACCTTTTGTGTTTTCTCGTCTGGACCGACCTCGTCGGATTTCCATGAAACTGTACATGGTCCATCTACATTTTAAATGAGAAGGTTTTCAAAAGAAATAACGTGAAATAAACCTGCTCTCTTGCAGGATATTGTCAAAGACACGCATTGGCTAAACCGAACGAACGTACATCACGCAGTTTATCGAAACTCACTCAAATCATGGTGTATTGATAGAAAGAAACCAAGCCGTGACGTGTTCCTCGTTCTAAGGTCCGTTTTAACAGGTCATGGGCTTAAAACAGATCCTCGTAGCAAAAGTTATGGACGTTTAAGCGTGACACCCATTTTTGGCCGATTCAGCAAAGGGGGTACACTTTGTGTTTTCTCGTCCAGACCGACCTCGTCGGATTTCCACGAAACTGTACATGGTCCATCTACAATTTAAATGAGAAGGTTTTCACAAGAAATAACTTGAAATAAACCCTCTCTCTTGCAGCATATTGCTGAAGACACGCATTGGCAAAACCGAACGAACGTACATCACGCAGTTTATCGAAACCCACTCAAACCATGGTGTATTTCCAGAAAGCAACCAAGCCATGACGTGTTCCTCGTTTTAAGGTACGTTCATGAAATAACTTGAAAAAAATCTACTCTCATGCAGGATGTTTCCGAAGCCACGCATTGGCCAAACCGAACGAACGTGCATCGTGCAGTTTATCGAAACCCACTCAAATCATGGTGTATTGCCAAAAATCGACCATGCCATGGCGTGATCCTTGTTCTAAGGTTCGTTTTGACAGGTCAAGGGCCTAAAACAGATCCTATAGGAAAAGTTATGGACGTTTAAGCGCGACACCCATTTTTGGCCGATTCAGCAAAGAGGGTACCCTTTGTGTATTTTCGTCCGGACCGACCTCGTCGGATTTCCACGAAAATGTACATGGTCGATTTACCTTGTAAATGAGAAGGTTTTCACAGGAAATAAATTGAAAAAACCCACTCTCGTGCCAAAATTGCCGAAGACACGCATTGGCTAAACCGAACGAACGTACATCACGCAGTTTATCGAAACCCACTCAAATCATGGTGTATTGCCAAAAAACGACAATTCCATGGCATGATCCTTGTTCTATGGTTCGTTTTGACAGGTCATGGGCTTAAAACGGATACCGTAGGAAATGTTATGGACGTTTAAGCGCGACACCCATTTTTGGACGATTCAGCAAAGGGGGCACCCTTTGTGTTTTCTCGTCCGGACCGACCGTGTCGGATTTCCATGAAACTGTACATGGTCCATCTACAATTTAAATAAGAAGTTTTACACATGAAATAACTTGAAATTAAACCCTCTCTCATGCAGGATGTTTACGAAGCCACGCATTGGCCAAACTGAACGAACGTACATCGTGCAGTTTATCGAAACCCACTCAAATCATCGTGTATTGCCAAAAAGCGACCAAGCCATGGCATAATCCTCTTTCTAAGGTTCGTTTTGACAGGTCATGGGCTTAAAACGGATCCCGTAGCAAAAGTTATTGAGGTTTAAGCGCGACACCCATTTTTCGCCGATTCAGTAGAGAGGGTACCTTTTGTGTTTTCTCGTCCGGACCGACCTCGTCGGATTTCCATGAAACTGTACATGGTCCATCTACAATTTAAATGAGAAGGTTTTCAAAAGAAATAACTTGAAATAAACCCGCTCTCTTGCAGGATATTGTCGAAGACACGCATTGGCTAAACCGAACGAACGTACGTCACGCAGTTTATCGAAACCCACTCAAATCATGGTGTATTGATAGAAAGAAACCAATCCATGACGTGTTCCTCGTTCTAAGGTACGTTTTGATAGGTCATGGAATTAAAACAGATCCCCGTAGCAAAAGTTATGGACGTTTAAGCGTGACACCCTCTTTCTTTTAAACATATAAGCTCACATCTAACCAATATCTCATTTCCATTTTACCTCAGATCACTCCCACACTCAATTCTTTTAGACCCCTCTCCCCTCAATCACTCAAAGGATTTCTTCCGGGGTAGGAAACACTAGTTATCGTGAATCCATGGAAGATCTATTAAGCACTCACACTGAATCCCATGTTCCTAAAAAGTACATGTTGGTCAATGATTTTCTTGATATGAAAAGCATAAGATTTAAGATTCGTTTTTGTATTGCCAAAAAGAGACCATGCGATGGCGTGATCCTCGTTCTAAGGTTCAATTTGACAGGTCATGGCCTTAAAACGGATCCCGTAGGAAAAGTTATGGACGTTTAAGCGCGACACCCATTTTTGGCCGACTCAGCAAAGGGGGTACCCTTTGTGTTTTCACGTCCGTACCGAACTCGTCGGATTTACACGAAATTGTACATGGTCCATCTACAATTTAAATGAGAAGGTTTTCACAAGAAATAACTTCAAATAAACCCTCTCTTTTGTAGGATATTGCCGAAGCCACACATTGGCCTAACCAAAAGAACGTACACCATGCAGTTTATCGAAACCCACCCAAATCATGGTGTATTTCCAGAAAGCGACCAAGCCGTGGAGTGCTCCTCGTTCTAAGCTTCATTTTCACGGGTCATGGGATTAAAATAGATCCCCGTAGAAAAAGTTATGGATGTTTAAATACAACACCCATATTTGGCCGATTTAGCAAAGTGGGTACCCTTTGTGTTTTCTCGTCCGGACCGACCTCGTCGGATTTCCACGAAACTGTACATGGTCCATCTACAATTTAAATCAGAACGTTTTCACAAGAAATAACTTGAAATAAACCCTCTCTTTTGTAGGATATTGCCGAAGCCACACATTGGCCTAACCAAAATAACGTACATCACGTAGTTTATCGAAACCCACTCAAATCATGGTGTACTGCCAGAAAGTGACCAAGTCGTGTCTTGTTACTCGCTCTAAGGTCCGTTTTGATGGGTCTTGGGCTTAAAACGGACCCCCATAGCAGACCTTATAGAGGTTTAAGCGCGACACCCATTTTTGGCCGATTCAGCAAAGGGGGTACACTTTGTCTTTTCTCGTCCGGACCGACCTTGTCGTATTTCCACGAAACTGTACATGGTCCATCTACACATTAAATGAGAAGGTTTTCACAAGAAATAACTTGAAATAAACCCGCTCTCTTGCAGCATATTGCCGAAGACACGCATTGGCTAAACCGAACGAACGTACATCACGCAGTTTATCGAAACCCACTAAAATCATGGTGTATTTCCAGAAAGCAACCAATCCATGACGTGTTCCTCATTCTAAGATCCTTTTTGACAGGTCATGAGCTTAAAACAGATCCCCGTAGCAAAAGTTATGGACGTTTAAGCGTGACACCCATTTTTGGCCGATTCAGCAAAGGGGCTCCCTTTGTGTTTTCTCGTCCGGGCAGCCCTCGTCGGATTTCCACGAAACTATACATGGTCCATCTACAATTTAAATAATAAGGTTTTCACACGAAATAGCTTGAAAAAAACCTACTCTCATGCAGGATGTTTTCGAAGCCACACATTGGCCAAACCGAGAGAACATGCATCGTGCAGTTTATCGAAACCCACTCAAATCATGGTGTATTCCCAAAAAGATACCATGCCATGGCGTGATCCTCGTTCTAAGGTTCGTTTTGACAGGTCATGGGCTTAAAACAGATCCTATAGGAAAAGTTATGGACGTTTAATC
The DNA here is from genome assembly GCA_954870635.1 of Arctium minus. Taxonomy (NCBI): domain Eukaryota; kingdom Viridiplantae; phylum Streptophyta; class Magnoliopsida; order Asterales; family Asteraceae; genus Arctium; species Arctium minus. Next base: position 78,266,155 of record OX941093.1, on the reverse strand, counting down.
GCGACACCCATTTTTGGTCGATTCAGCAAAAAGGGTACCTTTTGTGTTTTCTCGTCCGGACCGACCTCGTCGGATTTCCACGAAAATGTACATGGTCGATTTACCATGTGAATGAGAAGGTTTTCACAGGAAATAAATTGAAAAAACCCACTCTCGTGCCGAAATTGCCGAAGCCACACATTGGCCAAACCGAACGAACGTACATCATGTAGTTTATCGAAACCCACTCAAATCCTGATGTATTGCTAGAAAGAGACCAATTTGTGGCGTGCTCCTCGTTCTAAGGTCTGTTTTGATGGGTCATGGGCTTAAAACTGATCCCTTAGCAAAAGTTATGGACGTTTAAGCGCGACACCCATTTTTGGCCGACTCAGCAAATGGGGTACCCTTTGTGTTTTCACGTCCAGACCGACCTCGTCGGATTTCCACGAAACTGTACATGGTCCATATACAATTGAAATGAGGTGGTTTTCACAAGAAATAACTTTAAATAAACCCTCTCTCTTACAGGATATTGCCGAAGCCATGCATTGGCCAAACCGAACGAACGAACATCATGCAGTGTATCGAAACCCACTCAAATCATGGTGTATTGCCAGAAAGGAACCAAGGCATGGCGTGTTCCGTGTTCTAAGGTCCGTTTTGATAGGTCATGGGCTTAAAAAGGATCCCCGTAGCAAAAGTTATGGACGTTTAAGCGCGACACCCATTTTTGGACGATTCAGCAAAGGGGGTACCCTTTTTGGTTTCTCGTCCGGACCGACCGTGTCGGATTTCCACGAAACTGTACATGGTACATCTACAATTTAAATAAGAAGTTTTACACATGAAATAACTTGAAATTAAACCCGCTCTAATGCAGGATGTTTCCGAAGCCATGCATTGGCCAAACTGAAGGAACGTACATCGTGCAGTTTATCGAAACCCACTCAAATCATCGTATATTGCCAAAAAGCGACCAAGCCATGGCATGATCCTCTTTCTAAGGTTCGTTTTGACAGTTCATGGGCTTAAAACGGATCCCGTAGCAAAAGTTATTGAGGTTTAAGCGTGACACCCATTTTTGGCCGATTCAGCAAAGGGGGTTCCCATTGTGTTTTCTCGTCCGGACCGCCCTTGTCGGATTTCCACGAAACTATACATGGTCCATCTACAATTTAAATAATAAGGTTTTCACATGAAATAACTTGAAAAAAACCTACTCTCATGCAGGATGTTTCCGAAGCCACGCATTGGCCAAACCGAACGAACGTGCATCATGCAGTTTATCGAAACAAACTCAAACCATGGTGTATTACCAAAAAGAGACCATGCCATGGCGTGATCCTCCTTCTAAGGTTCGTTTTGACATGTCAAGGGCTTAAAACAGATCCTATAGGAAAAATTATGGACGATTAAGCGCGACACCCATTTTTGGCCGATTCAGCAAAGAGGGTACCCTTTGTGTATTCACGTCTGGACCGACCTCGTCGGATTTCCACGAAAATGTACATGGTCGATTTACCTTGTAAATGAGTAGGTTTTCACAGGAAATAAATTGAAAAAACCCACTCTCGTGCCAAAATTGCCGAAGACATACATTGGCCAAACAGAACGAACGTACATCATGTAGTTTATCAAAACCCACTCAAATCATGATGTATTGCTAGAAAGCGACCAATCCGTGGCGTGATTCTCGTTCTAAGGTCCGTTTTGATGGGTCATGGGATTAAAACTGATCCCTTAGCAAAAGTTATGGACGTTTAGGCGCGACACCCATTTTTGGCCGACTCAGCAAATGGGGTACCCTTTGTGTTTTATCGTCCGGACCGACCTCGTCGGATTTCCATGAAACTGTACATGGTCCATCTACAATTTAAATGAGAAGGTTTTCAGAAGAAATAACTTGAAATAAACCCGCTCTCTTGCAGCATATTTCCGAAGACACGCATTGGCCAAACCGAGCGAACGTGCATCGTGCATTTTATCGAAACCCGCTCAAATCATGGTGTATTGCCAAAAAACGACAATGCCATGGCATGATCCTCGTTCTATGGTTCGTTTTGACAGGTCATGGGCTTAAAACGGATCCCATAAGAAACGTTATGGACGTTTAAGCGCGACACCCATTTTTGGACGATTTGTGTTTTCTCCTCCGGACCGACCGTGTCGGATTTCCATGAAACTGTACATGGTCCATCTACAATTTAAATAAGAAGTTTTACACATGAAATAACTTGAAATTAAACCCTATCTCATGCAGGATGTTTCCGAAGCCACGCATTGGCCAAACTGAACGAACGTACATCGTGCAGTTTATCGAAACCCACTTAAATCATCGTGTATTGCCAAAAAGCGACCAAGCCATGGCAAGATCCTCTTTCTAAGGTTCGTTTTGACAGGTCATGGGCTTAAAACGGATCCCGTAGCAAAAGTTATTGAGGTTTAAGCGCGACACCCATTTTTCGCCGATTCAGTAGAGAGGGTACCTTTTGTGTTTTCTCGTCCGGAAAGACCTTGTCGTATATCCATGAAACTATACATGGTCCATCTACACTTTAAATGAGAAGGTTTTCAAAAGAAATAACTTGAAATAAACCCGCTCTCTTGTAGGATATTGCCGAAGCCACGCATTGGCTAAACCGAACGAACGTACATCACGCAGTTTATCGAAACCCACTCAAATCATGGTGTATTGCCAGAAATAAACCAAGCCATAACGTGTTCCTCGTTCTAAGGTCCGTTTTGACAGGTCATGGGCTTAAAACAGATCCCCGTAGCAAAAGTTATGGACGTTTAAGTGTGACACCCATTTTTGGCCGATTAAGCAAAGGGGGTACCCTTTGTGTTTTCTCGTCAGGACCGACCTCGTCGGATTTCCACGAAAATTTATGTGGTCCATCTAAAATTTAAATGAGAAGGTTTTCATAAGAAATAACTTGAAATAAACCCGCTCTTTTGCAGGATATTGCCGAAGCCACGCATTAGCCAAACCGAACGAACGAACATCACGCAGTTTATCGAAACCCACTCAAATCATGGTGTATTTCCTGAAAGCAACCAATCCATGGCATGTTCCTCAGTCTATGGTCCGTTTTGACAGGTCATGGGCTTAAAACGGATCCCCGTAGAAAACATTATTGTGGTTTAAGCGCGACACCCATTTTTGGCCGATTCAGCAAAGGGGGTACACTTTGTGTTTTCTCGTCCGGACCGACCTCGTCAGATTTCCATGAAACTGTACATAGTCCATCTACAATTTAAATGAGAAGTTTTTCAAAAGAAATAACTTGAAATAAACCCGCTCTCTTGCAGGATATTGCTGAAGACACGCATTGGCTAAACCGAACGAACGTACATCACGCAGTTTATCGAAACCAACTCAAATCATGGTGTATTGCCAGAAAGAAACCAATCCATGACGTGTTCCTCGTTCTAAGGTCCGTTTTGACAGGTCATGGGCTTAAAACAGATCCCCGTAGCAAAAGTTATGGACGTTTAAGCGTGACACCCATTTTTAGCCGACTCAGCAAATGGGGTACCCTTTGTGTTTTATCGTCCGGACCGACCTTGTCGGATTTCCATGAAACTATACATGGTCCATATACAATTTAAATGAGAAGTTTTTCACAAGAAATAACTTGAAATAAACCCGCTCTCTTGCAGGATATTGCCGAAGCCACGCATTGGCCAAACCGAACGAACGAACATCACGCAGTTTATCGAAACCCACTCAAATCATGGTGTATTTCCAGAGAGCAACCAAGCCATGGCGTGTTACTCATTCTATGGTCCGTTTTGACAGGTCATGGGCTTAAAACGGATCCCCGTAGCAAACATTATGGAGGTTTAAGCGCGACACCCATTTATGGCTGATTCAGCAAAGGGGGTACACTTTGTGTTTTCTCGTACGGACCGACCTCGTCGGATTTCCACGAAACTGTACATGGTCCATCTACAATTTTAGTTAGAAAGTTTTCACAAGAAATAACTTGAAATAAACCCTCTCTCTTGCAGCATATTGCCGAAGACACGCATTGGCAAAACCGAACGAACGTACATCACGCAGTTTATCGAAACCCACTCAAATCATGGCGTATTGCCAGAAAGCAACCAAGCCATGACGTGTTCCTCGTTTTAAGGTCCTTTTTGACAGGTCATGGGCTTAAAACAGATCCCCGTAGCAAAAGTTATGGACGTTTAAGCGTGACACCCATTTTTGGCCGATTCAGCAAAGGGGGTTCCCTTTGTGTTTTCTCGTCCGGACCGCCCTCGTCGAATTTCCACGAAACTATACATGGTCCATATACAATTTATATAAAAAGGTTTTCACATGAAATAACTTGAAAAAAATCTACTGTCATGCAGGATGTTTCCGAAGCCACGCATTGGCCAAACCGAACGAACGTGCATCGTGCAGTTTATCGAAACCCACTCAAATCATGGTGTATTTCCAAAAATCGACCATGCCATGGCGTGATACTCGTTCTAAGGTTCGTTTTGACAGGTCTAGGGCCTAAAACAGATCCTATAGGAAAAGTTATGGATGTTTAAGCGCGACACCCATTTTTGGCCGATTCAGCAAATAGGGTACCCTTTGTGTATTCTCGTCCGGACCGACCTCGTCGGATTTCCACAAAAATGTACATGGTCGATTTACCTTGTAAATGAGTAGGTTTTCACAGGAAATAAATTGAAAAAACTCACTCTCGTGCCAAAATTGCCGAAGACACACATTGGCCAAACCGAACGAACGTACATCATGTAGTTTATCGAAACTCACTCAAATCATGATGTATTTCTAGAAAGCGACCAATCCGTGGCGTGCTCCTCGTTCTAAGGTCCGTTTTGATGGGTCAAGGGATTAAAACTGATCCCTTAGCAAAAGTATTGGACGTTTAAGCGCGACACCCATTTTTGGCCGACTCAGCAAATGGGGTACCCTTTGTGTTTTATCGTCCGGACCGACCTCTACGGATTTCCACGAAACTGTACATGGTCCATCTACAATTTAAATGAGAAGGTTTTCAGAAGAAATAACTTGAAATAAACCCGCTCTCTTGCAGCATATTTCCGAAGACACGCATTGGCTAAACCGAACGAACGTACATCACGCAGTTTATCGAAACCCACTCAAATCATGGTGTATTTCCAGATAGAAAACCAAGCCATGACGTGTTCCTCGTTCTAAGGTCCATTTTGAAAGGTCATGGGCTTAAAACAGATCCTCGTAGCAAAAGTTATGGACGTTTAAGCGTGACACCCATTTTTGGCCGATTCAGCAAAGGGAATACCCTTTGTGTTTTCTCGTCCAGACCGACCAAGTCGGATTTCCACGAAACTGTACATGGTCCATCTACAATTTAAATAAGAAGGTTTTCATATGAAATAACTTGAAATAAACCCACTCTCATGCATGATGTTTCCGAAGCCTCGCATTGGCCAAACCGAGCGAACGTGCATCGTGAAGTTTATCGAAACCCACTAAAATCATGGTGTATTGCCAAAAAACGACAATTCCATGGCATGATCCTCGTTCTATGGTTCGTTTTGACAGGTCATGGGCTTAAAACGGATCCCGTAGGAAATGTTATGGACGTTTAAGCGCGACACCCATTTTTGGATGATTCAGCAAAGGGGGCACCCTTTGTGTTTTTTCGTCCGGACCGCCCTCGTCGGATTTCCACGAAACTATACATGGTCCATATACAATTTATATAAAAAGGTTTTCACATGAAATAACTTGAAAAAAATCTACTCTCATGCAGGATGTTTCCGAAGCCACGCATTGGCCAAACCGAACGAACGTGCATCGTGCAGTTTATCGAAACCCACTCAAATCATGGTGTATTGCCAAAAATCGACCATGCCATGGCGTGATCCTCGTTCTAAGGTTCGTTTTGACAGGTCAAGGGCCTAAAACAGATCCTATAGGAAAAGTTATGGATGTTTAAGCGCGACACCCATTTTTGGCCGATTCAGCAAATAGGGTACCCTTTGTGTATTCTCGTCCGGACCGACCTCGTCGGATTTCCACGAAAATGTACATGGTCGATTTACCTTGTAAATGAGTCGGTTTTCACAGGAAATAAATTGAAAAAACCCACTCTCGTGCCAAAGTTGCCGAAGACACACATTGGCCAAACCGAACGAACGTACATCATGTAGTTTATCGAAACCCACTCAAATCATGATGTATTGCTAGAAAGCTACCAATCCGTGGCGTGCTCCTCATTCTAAGGTCCGTTTTGACGGGTCAGGCGATTAAAACTGATCCCTTAGCAAAAGTTATGGACGTTTAAGCGCGACACCCATTTTTGGCCGACTCAGCAAATGGGGTACCCTTTGTGTTTTATCGTCCGGACCGACCTCGTCGGATTTCCACGAAACTGTACATGGTCCATCTACAATTTAAATGAAAAGGTTTTCAGAAGAAATAACTTGAAATAAACCCGCTCTCTTGCAGCATATTTCCGAAGACACGCATTGGCTAAACCGAACGAACGTACATCACGCAGTTTATCGAAACCCACTCAAATCATGGTGTATTTACAGAAAGAAACCAATCCATGACGTGTTCCTCGTTCTAAGGTCCATTTTGAAAGGTCATGGGCTTAAAACAGATCCTCGTAGCAAAAGTTATGGACGTTTAAGCCTGACACCCATTTTTGGCCGATTCAGCAAAGGGAGTACCCTTTGTGTTTTCTCGTCCAGACCGACGAAGTCGGATTTCCACGAAACTGTACATGGTCCAACTACAATTTAAATAAGAAGGTTTTCATATGAAATAACTTGAAATAAACCCACTCTCATGCATGATGTTTCCGAAGCCTCGCATTGGCCAAACCGAGCGAACGTGCATCGTGCAGTTTATCGAAACCCACTAAAATCATGGTGTATTGCCAAAAAAACGACAATTCCATGGCATGATCCTCGTTCTATGGTTCGTTTTGACAGGTCATGGGCTTAAAACGGATCCCGTAAGAAATGTTATGGACGTTTAAGCGCGACACTCATTTTTGGATGATTCAGCAAAGGGGGCACCCTTTGTGTTTTCTCGTCCGGACCGCCCTCGTCGGATTTCCACGAAACTATACATGGTCCATATACAATTTATATAAAAAGGTTTTCACATGAAATAACTTGAAAAAAATCTACTCTCATGCAGGATGTTTCCGAAGCCACGCATTGGCCAAACCGAACGAACGTGCATCGTGCAGTTTATCGACACCCACTCAAATCATGGTGTATTGCCAAAAACCGACCATGCCATGGCGTGATCCTCGTTCTAAGGTTCGTTTTGACAGGTCAAGGGCCTAAAACAGATCCTATAGGAAAAGTTATGGATGTTTAAGCGCGACACCCATTTTTGGCCGATTCATCAAATAGGGTACCCTTTGTGTATTCTCGTCCGGATCGACCTCGTCGAATTTCCACGAAAATGTACATGGTCAATTTACCTTGTAAATGAGTAGGTTTTCACAGGAAATAAATTGAAAAAACCCACTCTCGTGCCAAAATTGCCGAAGACACACATTGGCCAAACCGAACGAACGTACATTATGTAGTTTATCGAAACCCACTCAAATCATGATGTATTGCTAGAAAGCGACCAATCCGTGGCGTGCTCCTCGTTCTAAGGTCCGTTTTGATGGGTCAAGGGATTAAAACTGATCCCTTAGCAAAAGTTATGGACGTTTAAGCGCGACACCCATTTTTGGCCGACTCAGCAAATGGGGTACCCTTTGTGTTTTATCGTCCGGACCGACCTCGTCAGATTTCCACGAAACTGTACATGGTCCATCTACAATTTAAATGAGAAGGTTTTCAGAAGAAATAACTTGAAATAAACCCGCTCTCTTGCAGCATATTTCCGAAGACACGCATTGGCTAAACCGAACGAACGTACATCACGCAGTTTATCGAAACCCACTCAAATCATGGTGTATTTCCAGAAAGAAACCAATCCATGACGTGTTCCTCGTTCTAAGGTCCTTTTTGACAGGTCATGGGCTTAAAACAGATCCCCATAGCAAAAGTTATGGACGTTTAAGCGTGACACCCATTTTTGGTTGATTCAGCAAAGGGGGTTCCTTTTGTGTTTTCTCGTCCGGACAGCCCTCGTCGGATTTCCACAAAACTATACATGGTCCATCTACAATTTAAATAAGAAGGTTTTCATATGAAATAACTTGAAATAAACCCACTCTCATGCATGATGTTTCCGAAGCCTCGCATTGGCCAAACCGAGCGAACGTGTATCGTGCAGTTTATCGAAACCCACTAAAATCATGGTGAATTGCCAAAAAACGACAATTCCATGGCATGATCCTCGTTCTATGGTTCGTTTTGACAGGTCATGGGCTTAAAACGGATCCCGTAGGAAATGTTATGGACGTTTAAGCGCGACACCCATTTTTGTATGATTCAGCAAAGGGGGCACCCTTTGTGTTTTTTCGTCCGGACCGCCCTCGTCGGATTTCCACGAAACTATACATGGTCCATATACAATTTATATAAAAAGGTTTTCACATGAAATAACTTGAAAAAAATCTACTCTCATGCAGGATGTTTCCGAAGCCACGCATTGGCCAAACCGAACGAACGTGCATCGTGCAGTTTATCGAAACCCACTCAAATCATGGTGTATTGCCAAAAATCGACCATGCCATGGCGTGATCCTCGTTCTAAGGTTCGTTTTGACAGGTCAAGGGCCTAAAACAGATCCTATAGGAAAAGTTATGGATGTTTAAGCGCGACACCCATTTTTGGCCGATTCAGCAAATAGGGTACCCTTTGTGTATTCTCGTCCGGACCGACCTCGTCGGATTTCCACGAAAATGTACATGGTCGATTTACCTTGTAAATGAGTAGGTTTTCACAGGAAATAAATTGAAAAAACCCACTCTCGTGCCAAAATTGCCGAAGACACACATTGGCCAAACCGAACGAACGTACATCATGTAGTTTATCGAAACCCACTCAAATCATGATGTATTGCTAGAAAGCTACCAATCCGTGGCGTGCTCCTCATTCTAAGGTCCGTTTTGACGGGTCAGGCGATTAAAACTGATCCCTTAGCAAAAGTTATGGACGTTTAAGCGCGACACCCATTTTTGGCCGACTCAGCAAATGGGGTACCCTTTGTGTTTTATCGTCCGGACCGACCTCGTCGGATTTCCACGAAACTGTACATGGTCCATCTACAATTTAAATGAAAAGGTTTTCAGAAGAAATAACTTGAAATAAACCCGCTCTCTTGCAGCATATTTCCGAAGACACGCATTGGCTAAACCGAACGAACGTACATCACGCAGTTTATCGAAACCCACTCAAATCATGGTGTATTTACAGAAAGAAACCAATCCATGACGTGTTCCTCGTTCTAAGGTCCATTTTGAAAGGTCATGGGCTTAAAACAGATCCCCGTAGCAAAAGTTATGGACGTTTAAGCCTGACACCCATTTTTGGCCGATTCAGCAAAGGGAATACCCTTTGTGTTTTCTCGTCCAGACCGACCAAGTCGGATTTCCACGAAACTGTACATGGTCCATCTACAATTTAAATAAGAAGGTTTTCATATGAAATAACTTGAAATAAACCCACTCTCATGCATGATGTTTCCGAAGCCTCGCATTGGCCAAACCGAGCGAACGTGCATCGTGCAGTTTATCGAAACCCACTAAAATCATGGTGTATTGCCAAAAAACGACAATTCCATGGCATGATCCTCGTTCTATGGTTCGTTTTGACAGGTCATGGGCTTAAAACGGATCCCGTAGGAAATGTTATGGACGTTTAAGCGCGACACCCATTTTTGGATGATTCAGCAAAGGGGGCACCCTTTGTGTTTTTTCGTCCGGACCGCCCTCGTCGGATTTCCACGAAACTATACATGGTCCATATACAATTTATATAAAAAGGTTTTCACATGAAATAACTTGAAAAAAATCTACTCTCATGCAGGATGTTTCCGAAGCCACGCATTGGCCAAACCGAACGAACGTGCATCGTGCAGTTTATCGAAACCCACTCAAATCATGGTGTATTGCCAAAAATCGACCATGCCATGGCGTGATCCTCGTTCTAAGGTTCGTTTTGACAGGTCAAGGGCCTAAAACAGATCCTATAGGAAAAGTTATGGATGTTTAAGCGCGACACCCATTTTTGGCCGATTCAGCAAATAGGGTACCCTTTGTGTATTCTCGTCCGGACCGACCTCGTCGGATTTCCACGAAAATGTACATGGTCGATTTACCTTGTAAATGAGTCGGTTTTCACAGGAAATAAATTGAAAAAACCCACTCTCGTGCCAAAATTGCCGAAGACACACATTGGCCAAACCGAACGAACGTACATCATGTAGTTTATCGAAACCCACTCAAATCATGATGTATTGCTAGAAAGCTACCAATCCGTGGCGTGCTCCTCATTCTAAGGTCCGTTTTGATGGGTCAGGCGATTAAAACTGATCCCTTAGCAAAAGTTATGGACGTTTAAGCGCGACACCCATTTTTGGCCGACTCAGCAAATGGGGTACCCTTTGTGTTTTATCGTCCGGACCGACCTCGTCGGATTTCCACGAAACTGTACATGGTCCATCTACAATTTAAATGAAAAGGTTTTCAGAAGAAATAACTTGAAATAAACCCGCTCTCTTGCAGCATATTTCCGAAGACACGCATTGGCTAAACCGAACGAACGTACATCACGCAGTTTATCGAAACCCACTCAAATCATGGTGTATTTACAGAAAGAAACCAATCCATGACGTGTTCCTCGTTCTAAGGTCCATTTTGAAAGGTCATGGGCTTAAAACAGATCCCCGTAGCAAAAGTTATGGACGTTTAAGCCTGACACCCATTTTTGGCCGATTCAGCAAAGGGAGTACCCTTTGTGTTTTCTCGTCCAGACCGACCAAGTCGGATTTCCACGAAACTGTACATGGTCCAACTACAATTTAAATAAGAAGGTTTTCATATGAAATAACTTGAAATAAACCCACTCTCATGCATGATGTTTCCGAAGCCTCGCATTTGCCAAACCGAGCGAACGTGCATCGTGCAGTTTATCGAAACCCACTAAAATCATGGTGTATTGCCAAAAAACGACAATTCCATGGCATGATCCTCGTTCTATGGTTCGTTTTGACAGGTCATGGGCTTAAAACGGATCCCGTAAGAAATGTTATGGACGTTTAAGCGCGACACTCATTTTTGGATGATTCAGCAAAGGGGGCACCCTTTGTGTTTTCTCGTCCGGACCGCCCTCGTCGGATTTCCACGAAACTATACATGGTCCATATACAATTTATATAAAAAGGTTTTCACATGAAATAACTTGAAAAAAATCTACTCTCATGCAGGATGTTTCCGAAGCCACGCATTGGCCAAACCGAACGAACGTGCATCGTGCAGTTTATCGACACCCACTCAAATCATGGTGTATTGCCAATAACCGACCATGCCATGGCGTGATTCTCGTTCTAAGGTTCGTTTTGACAGGTCAAGGGCCTAAAACAGATCCTATAGGAAAAGTTATGGATGTTTAAGCGCGACACCCATTTTTGGCCGATTCAGCAAATAGGGTACCCTTTGTGTATTCTCGTCCGGATCGACCTCGTCGAATTTCCACGAAAATGTACATGGTCGATTTACCTTGTAAATGAGTAGGTTTTCACAGGAAATAAATTGAAAAAACCCACTCTCGTGCCAAAATTGCCGAAGACACACATTGGCCAAACCGAACGAACGTACATCATGTAGTTTATCGAAACCCACTCAAATCATGATGTATTGCTAGAAAGCGACCAATCCGTGGCGTGCTCCTCGTTCTAAGGTCCGTTTTGATGGGTCAAGGGATTAAAACTGATCCCTTAGCAAAAGTTATGGACGTTTAAGCGCGACACCCATTTTTGGCCGACTCAGCAAATGGGGTACCCTTTGTGTTTTATCGTCCGGACCGACCTCGTCGGATTTCCACGAAACTGTACATGGTCCATCTACAATTTAAATGAGAAGCTTTTCAGAAGAAATAACTTGAAATAAACCCGCTCTCTTGCAGCATATTTCCGAAGACACGCATTGGCTAAACCGAACGAACGTACATCACGCAGTTTATCGAAACCCACTCAAATCATGGTGTATTTCCAGAAAGAAACCAAGCCATGACGTGTTCCTCGTTCTAAGGTCCTTTTTGACAGGTCATGGGCTTAAAACAGATCCCCATAGCAAAAGTTATGGACGTTTAAGCGTGACACCCATTTTTGGTTGATTCAGCAAAGGGGGTTCCTTTTGTGTTTTCTCGTCCGGACAGCCCTCGTCGGATTTCCACAAAACTATACATGGTCCATCTACAATTTAAATAAGAAGGTTTTCATATGAAATAACTTGAAATAAACCCACTCTCATGCATGATGTTTCCGAAGCCTCGCATTGGCCAAACCGAGCGAACGTGTATCGTGCAGTTTATCGAAACCCACTAAAATCATGGTGTATTGCCAAAAAACGACAATTCCATGGCATGATCCTCGTTCTATGGTTCGTTTTGACAGGTCATGGGCTTAAAACGGATCCCGTAGGAAATGTTATGGACGTTTAAGCGCGACACCCATTTTTGGACGATTCAGCAAAAGGGGCACCCTTTGTGTTTTCTCGTCCGGACCGACCGTGTCGGATTTCCATGAAACTGTACATGGTCCATCTACAATTTAAATAAGAAGTTTTACACATGAAATAACTTGAAATTAAACCCTCTCTCATGCAGGATGTTTACGAAGCCACGCATTGGCCAAACTGAACGAACGTACATCGTGCAGTTTATCGAAACCCACTCAAATCATCGTGTATTGCCAAAAAGCAACCAAGCCATGGCATGATCCTCTTTCTAAGGTTCGTTTTGACAGGTCATGGGCTTAAAACGGATCCCGTAGCAAAAGTTATTGAGGTTTAAGCGCGACACCCATTTTTCGCCGATTCAGTAGAGAGGGTACCTTTTGTGTTTTCTCGTCCGGACCGACCTCGTCGGATTTCCATGAAACTGTACATGGTCCATTTACAATTTAAATGAGAAGGTTTTCAAAAGAAATAACTTGAAATAAACCCGCTCTCTTGCAGGATATTTTCGAAGACACGCATTGGCTAAACCGAACGAACGTACATCACGCAGTTTATCGAAACCCACTCAAATCATGGTGTATTGCCAGAAAGAAACAAATCCATGACGTGTTCCTCATTCTAAGGTCCGTTTTGATAGGTCATGGGCTTAAAACAGATCCCCGTAGCAAAAGTTATGGACGTTTAAGCGTGACACCTAATTTTGGCCGATTCAGCAAAGGGGCTACCCTTTGTGTTTTCTCGTCCGGACCGACCTCGTCGGATTTCCACGAAACTGTACGTGGTCCATCTACAATTTAAATGAGAAGGTTTTCACAAGAAATAACTTGAAATAAACCCGCTCTCTTGCAGGATATTGCCGAAGCCACGCATTGGCCAAACCGAACGAACATCACGCAGTTTATCGAAACCCACTCAAATCATGGTGTATTTCCTGAAAGCAACCAATCCATGGCGTGTTCCTCATTCTATGGTCCGTTTTGACAGGTCATGGGCTTAAAACGGATCCCTGTAGCAAACATTATGGTGGTTTAAGCGCGAAACCCATTTTTGGCCGATTCAGCAAAGGGGGTACACTTTGTGTTTTCTCGTCCGGACCGACCTCGTCGGATTTCCATGAAACTGTACATGGTCCATCTACAATTTAAATGAGAAGGTTTTCAAAAGAAATAACTTGAAATAAACCCGCTCTCTTGCAGGATATTTCCGAAGACACGCATTGGCTAAACCGAACGAACGTACATCACGCAGTTTATCGAAACCCACTCAAATCATGGTGTATTGCCAAAAAGAAACCAATCCATGACGTGTTCCTCGTTATAAGGTCCGTTTTGACAGGTCATGGGCTTAAAACAGATCCCCGTAGCAAAAGTTATGGTCGTTTAAGCGTGACACCCATTTTTGGCCGATTCAGCAAAAGGGTTACCCTTTGTGTTTTCTCGTCCGGACCGACCTCGTCGGATTTCCACGAAACTGTACATGGTCCATCTACAGATTTAAATGAGAAGGTTTTCACAAGAAATAACTTTAAATAAACCCGCTCTATTTAAGGATATTGCCGAAGCCAAGCATTGGCCAAACCGAACGAACGAACATCACGCAGTGTATCGAAACCCACTCAAATCATGGTGTATTTCTAGAAAGCAACCAAGCCATGGCGTATTCCTTGTTCTATGTTCCGTTTTGACAGGTCATGGGCTTAAAACGAATCTCGTAGCAAAAGTTATTGAGTTTTAAGCACGACACCCATTTTTCGCCGATTCAGTAAATAGGGTACCCTTTGTGTATTCTCGTCCGGACCGACCTCGTCGGATTTCCACGAAAATGTACATGGTCGATCTACAATTTAAATGAGAAGGTTTTCACAAGAAATAACTTTAAATAAACCCGCTCTATTACAGGATATTGCCGAAGCCATGCATTGGCCATACCGAACGAACGAACATCACGTAGTGTATCGAAACCCACTCAAATCATGGTGTATTTCCAGAAAGCAACCAAGCCATGGCGTGTTCCTTGTTCTAAGTTCCGTTTTGACAGGTCATGGGCTTAAAACGAATCACGTAGCAAAAGTTATTGAGGTTTAAGCGCGACACCCATTTTTCGCCGATTCAGTAGAGAGGGTACCTTTTGTGTTTTCTCGTCTGGACCGACCTCGTCGGATTTCCATGAAACTGTACATGGTCCATCTACAATTTAAATGAGAAGGTTTTCAAAAGAAATAACTTGAAATAAACCTGCTCTCTTGCAGGATATTGTCGAAGACACGCATTGGCTAAACCGAACGAACGTACATCACGCAATTTATCGAAACCCACTCAAATAATGGTTTATTGATAGAAAGAAACCAAGACATGACGTGTTCCTCGTTCTAAGGTCCGTTTTGACAGGTCATGGGCTTAAAACAGATCCCCGTAGCAAAAGTTATGGACGTTTAAGCGTGACACCCATTTTTGGCCGATTCAGCAAAGGGGGTACACTTTGTATTTTCTCGTCTAGACCGACCTCGTCGGATTTCCACGAAACTGTACATGGTCCAACTACAATTTAAATGAGATAGTTTTCACAAGAAATAACTTGAAATAAACCCTCTCTCTTGCAGCATATTGCCGAAGACACGCATTGGCAAAACCGAACGAACGTACATCACGCAGTTTATCGAAACCCACTCAAATCATGGTGTATTGCCAGAAAGGAACCAAGCCATAACGTGTTCCTCGTTTTAAGGTCCTTTTTGACAGGTCATGGTCTTAAAACAGATCCCCGAAGCAAAAGTTATGGACGTTTAAGCGTGACACCCATTTTTGGCCGATTCAGCAAAGGGGGTTCCCTTTGTGTTTTCTCGTCCGGACCGCCCTCATCATATTTCCACGAAACTGTACATGGTCCATATATAATTTAAATAATAAGGTTTTCACTTGAAATAACTTTAAAAAAATCTACTCTCATGCAGGATGTTTCCGAAGCCACGCATTGGCCAAACCGAACGAACGTGCATCGTACAGTTTATCGAAACCCACTCAAATCATGGTGTTTTGCCAAAAAGCGACCATGCCATGGCGTTATCCTCGTTCTAAGGTTCGTTTTGACAGGTCAAGGGCTTAAAACAGATCCTATAGGAAAAGTTATGGACGTTTAAGCGCGACACCCATTTTTGGCCGATTCAGCAAAGAGGGTACCCTTTGTGTATTCTCGTCCGGACAGACCTCGTAGGATTTCCACGAAAATGTACATGGTCGATTTACCATGTAAATGAGAAGGTTTTTACAGGAAATAAATTGAAAAAATCCACTCTCGGGCCGAAATTGCCGAAGCCAGACATTGGTCAAACCGAACGAACGTACATCATGTAGTTTATCGAAACCCACTCAAATCATGGTGTATTGCCAGAAAGAAACCAATCCATGACGTGTTCCTCGTTCTAAGGTCCGTTTTGACAGGTCATGGGCTTAAAACAGATCCCCGTAGCAAAAGTTATGGTCGTTTAAGCGTGACACCCATTTTTGGCCGATTCAGCAAAAGGGGTACCCTTTGTGTTTTCTCGTCCGGACCGACCTCGTCGGATTTCCACGAAACTGTACATGGTCCATCTACAATTTAAATGAGAAGGTTTTCACAAGAAATAACTTTAAATAAACCCGCTCTATTACAGGATATTACCGAAGCCATGCATTGGCCAAACCGAACGAACGAACATGACGCAGTGTATCGAAACCCACTCAAATCATGGTGTATTGCCTGAAAGAAACCAGTCCATGGCGTGTTCCTTGTTCTAAAGTCCGTTTTGACAGGTCATGGGCTTAAAACGGATCCCCGTAGCAAAAGTTATGGACGTTTAAGCGCGACACCCATTTTTGGACGATTCAACAAAGGGGGTACCCTTTGTGTTTTCTCGTCCGGACCGACCGTGTCGGATTTTCATGAAACTGTACATGGTCCATCTACAATGTAAATAAAAGGTTTTACACATGAAATAACTTCAAATTAAACCCGCTCTCATGCAGGATGTTTCCGAAGCCACGCATTGGCCAAACTGAACGAACGTACATCGTGCAGTTTATCGAAACCCACTCAAATCATCGTGTATTGCCAAAAAGCGATCAAGCCATGGCATGATCCTCTTTCTAAGGTTCGTTTTGACAGGTCATGGACTTAAAACGAATCCCGTAGCAAAAGTTATTGAGGTTTAAGCGCGATACCCATTTTTCGCCGATTCAGTAGAGAGGGTACCTTTTGTGTTTTCTCGTCTGGACAGACCTCGTCGGATTTCCATGAAACTGTACATGGTCCATCTAAAATTTAAATGAGACGGTTTTCAAAAGAAATAACTTGATAAAAACCCGCTCTCTTGCAGGATATTCTCGAAGACACGCATTGGCTAAACCGAACGAACGTACGTCACGCAGTTTATCGAAACCCACTCAAATCATGGTGTATTGACAGAAAGAAACCAAACCATGACGTGTTCCTCGTTCTAAGGTCCGTTTTGATAGGTCATGGTCTGAAAACAGATCTCCGTAGCAAAAGTTATGGACGTTTAAGCGTGACACCCATTTTTGGCCGATTCAGCAAAGAGGGTACCCTTTGTGTATTCTCGTCCGGACAGACCTCGTAGGATTTCCACGAAAATGTACATGGTCGATTTACCATGTAAATGAGAAGGTTTTTACAGGAAATAAATTGAAAAAATCCATTCTCGGGCCGAAATTGCCGAAGCCAGACATTGGTCAAACCGAACGAACGTACATCATGTAGTTTATCGAAACCCACTCAAATCATGATGTATTGCTAGAAAGCGACCAATATGTGGCGTTCTCCTCGTTCTAAGGTCCGTTTTGATGGGTCATGGGCTTAAAACTGATCCCTTAGCAAAAGTTATGGACGTTTAAGCGCGACACCCATTTTTGGCCGATTCAGCAAATGGGGTACCCTTTGTGTTTTCACGTCCGGAACGACCTCATCGTATTTCCACGAAACTGTACATGGTCCATATACAATTGAAATGAGATGGTTTTCAAAAGAAATAACTTGAAATAAACCCGCTCTCTTGCAAGATATTGCCGAAGACACGCATTGGCTAAACCGAACGAACGTACATCACACAGTTTATCGAAACCCACTCAAATCATGGTTTATTGCCAGAAAGAAACCAATCCATGACGTGTTCCTCGTTCTAATGTCCGTTTTGACAGGTCATGGGCTTAAAACAGATCCCCGTAGCAAAAGTTATGGATGTTTAAGCGTGACACCCATTTTTGGTCGATTCAGAAAAGGGGGTACCCTTTGTGTTTTCTCGTCCGGACCGACCTCGTCGGATTTCCATGAAACTGTACATGGTCCATCTACAATTTAAATGAGAAGGTTTTCACAAGAAATAACTTTAAATAAACCCGCTCTATTACAGGATATTGCCGAAGCCATGCATTGGCCAAACCAAACGAACGAACATCACGCAGTGTATCGAAACCCACTCAAATCATGGTGTATTGCCTGAAAGAAACCAGTCTATGGCGTGTTCCTTGTTCTAAGGTCCGTTTTGACAGGTCATGGGCTTAAAACGGATCCCCGTAGCAAAAGTTATGGACGTTTAAGCGCGACACCCATTTTTGGACGATTCAACAAAGGGGGTACCCTTTGTGTTTTCTCGTCCGGACCGACCGTGTCGGATTTTCATGAAACTGTACATGGTCCATCTACAATGTAAATAAAAGGTTTTACACATGAAATAACTTCAAATTAAACCCGCTCTCATGCAGGATGTTTCCGAAGCCACGCATTGGCCAAACTGAACGAACGTACATCGTGCAGTTTATCGAAACCTACTCAAATCATCGTGTATTGCCAAAAAGCGACCAAGCAATGGCATGATCCTCTTTCTAAGGTTCGTTTTGACAGGTCATGGGCTTAAAACGAATCCCGTAGCAAAAGTTATTGAGGTTTAAGCGCGATACCAATTTTTCGCCGATTCAGTAGAGAGGGTACCTTTTGTGTTTTCTCGTCTGGACAGACCTCGTCGGATTTCCATGAAACTGTACATGGTCCATCTAAAATTTAAATGAGACGGTTTTCAAAAGAAATAACTTGATATAAACCCGCTCTCTTGCAGGATATTCTCGAAAACACGCATTGGCGAAACCGAACGAACGTACGTCACGCAGTTTATCGAAACCCACTCAAATCATGGTGTATTGACAGAAAGAAACCAAACCATGACGTGTTCCTCGTTCTAAGGTCCGTTTTGATAGGTCATGGTCTGAAAATAGATCTCCGTAGCAAAAGTTATGGACGTTTAAGCGTGACACCCATTTTTGGCCGATTCAGCAAAGAGGGTACCCTTTGTGTATTCTCGTCCGGACAGACCTCGTAGGATTTGCACGAAAATGTACATGGTCGATTTACCATGTAAATGAGAAGGTTTTTACAGGAAATAAATTGAAAAAATCCATTCTCGGGCCGAAATTGCCGAAGCCAGACATTGGTCAAACCGAACGAACGTACATCATGTAGTTTATCGAAACCCACTCAAATCATGATGTATTGCTAGAAAGCGACCAATCTGTGGCGTGCTCCTCGTTCTAAAGTCCGTTTTGATGGATCATGGGCTTAAAACTGATCCCTTAGCAAAAGTTATGGACGTTTAAGCGCGACACCCATTTTTGGCCGATTCAGCAAATGGGGTACCCTTTGTGTTTTCACGTCCGGAACGACCTCGTCGTATTTCCACGAAACTGTACATGGTCCATATACAATTGAAATGAGATGGTTTTCACAAGAAATAGCTTTAAATAAACACGCTCTCTTACAGGATATTGCCGAAGCCATGCATTCGCCAAACCGAACGAACGAACATCACGCAGTGTATCGAAACCCACTCAAATCATGGTGTATTGCCTGAAAGAAACCAATCCATGGCGTGTTCCTTGTTCTAAGGTCCGTTTTGACAGGTCATGGGCTTAAAACGGATCCCCGTAGCAAAAGTTATGGATGTTTAAGCGCGACACCCATTTTTGGACGATTCAACAAAGGGGGTACCCTTTGTGTTTTCTCGTCCGGACCGACCGTGTCGGATTTTCATGAAACTGTACATGGTCCATATACAATGTAAATAAAAGGTTTTACACATGAAATAACTTCAAATTAAACCCGCTCTCATGCAGGATGTTTCCGAAGCCACGCATTGGCCAAACTGAACGAACGTACATAGTGCACTTTATCGAAACCCACTCAAATCATCGTGTATTGACAAAAAGCGACCAAGCCATGGCATGATCCTCTTTCTAAGGTTCGTTTTGACAGGTCATGGGCTTAAAACGAATCCCGTAGCAAAAGTTATTGAGGTTTAAGCGCGATACCCATTTTTCGCCGATTCAGTAGAGAGGGTACCTTTTGTGTTTTCTCGTCTGGACAGACCTCGTCGGATTTCCATGAAACTGTACATGGTCCATCTAAAATTTAAATTAGACGATTTTCAAAAGAAATAACTTGATATAAACCCGCTCTCTTGCAGGATATTCTCGAAGACACGCATTGGCTAAACCGAACGAACGTACGTCACGCAGTTTATCGAAACCCACTCAAATCATGGTGTATTGACAGAAAGAAACCAAACCATGACGTGTTCCTCGTTCTAAGGTCCGTTTTGACAGGTCATGGTCTTAAAACAGATCTCCGTAGCAAAAGTTATGGACGTTTAAGCGTGACACCCATTTTTGGCCGATTCAGCAAAGAGGGTACCCTTTGTGTATTCTCGTCCGGACAGACCTCGTAGGATTTCCACGAAAATGTACATGGTCGATTTACCATGTAAATGAGAAGGTTTTTACAGGAAATAAATTGAAAAAATCCACTCTCGGGCCGAAATTGCCGAAGCCAGACATTGGTCAAACCGAACGAACGTACATCATGTAGTTTATCGAAACCCACTAAAATCATGATGTATTGCTAGAAAGCGACCAATCTGTGGCGTGCTCCTCGTTCTAAGGTCCGTTTTGATGGGTCATGGGCTTAAAACTGATCCCTTAGCAAAAGTTATGGACGTTTAAGCGTGACACCCATTTTTGGCCGATTCAGCAAAGGGGGTTCCCTTTGTGTTTTCTCGTCCAGGCCGACCTCGTCGGATTTCCACGAAACTGTACATGGTCCATCTACAATTTAAATGAGAAGGTTTTCACAAGAAATAACTTGAAATAAACCCGCTCTCTTGCAGGATATTGCCGAAGCCACGCATTGGCCAAACCGAACGAATGAACATCACGCAGTTTATCGAAACCCACTCAAATCATGGTGTATTGCCAGAAAGCAACCAAGAAATGGCGTGTTACTCATTGTATGGTCTGTTTTCATAGGTCATGGGCTTAAAATGGATCCCCGTAGAAAACATTATGGAGGTTTAAGCGCGACACCCATTTTTGGCCGATTCAGCAAAGGGGGTACACTTTGTGTTTTCTCGTCCGGACCGACCTCGTCGGATTTCCACGAAACTGTACATGGTCCATATACAATTTAAATGAGAAGATTTTCACAAGAAATAACTTGAAATAAACCCGCTCTCTTGCAGCATATTGCCGAAGACACGCATTGGCTAAACCAAACGAACGTACATCACCCAGTTTATCGAAACCCACTCAAATCATCGTGTATTGCCAAAAAGTGACCAATCCATGGCATGATCCTCTTTCTAAGGTTCGTTTTGACAGGTCATGGGCTTAAAACGGATCCCGTAGCAAAAGTTATTGAGGTTTAAGCATGACACCCATTTTTCGTCGATTCAGTACCGAGGGTACCTTTTGTGTTTTCTCGTCCGGACAGACCTCGTCGTATTTCCATGAAACTGTACATGGTCCATCTACAATTTAAATGAGAAGGTTTTGAAAAGAAGTAACTTGAAATAAACCCGCTCTCTTGCAGGATATTTCCGAACCCACGCATTGGCCAAACCGAACGAACGAACATCACGCAGTTTATCGAAACCCACTCAAATCATGCTGTATTTCCAGAAAGCAACCAAGCCATGGCGTGTTACTCATTCTGTAGTCCATTTTGACAGGTCATTGGCTTAAAATGGATCCCCATAGCAAAAATTATGGAGGTTTAAGCGCGACACCCATTTTTGGCCGATTCAGCAAAGAGGGTACACTTTGTGTTTTCTCGTCCGGACCGACCTCGTCGGATTTCCACGAAACTGGACATGGTCCATCTACAATTTAAATGAGAAGGTTTTCACAAGAAATAACATGAATTAAACCCGCTCTCTTGCAGCATATTGCCGAAGACACGCATTGGCTAAACCGAACGAACGTACATCACGCAGTTTATCGAAACCCACTCAAATCATCGTGTATTGCCAAAAAGTGACCAAGCCATGGCATTATCCTCTTTCTAAGGTTCATTTTGACAGGTCATGGGCTTAAAACGGATCCCGTAGCAAAAGTTATTGAGGTTTAAGCGCGGCACCCATTTTTCGCCGATTCAGTAGAGAGGGTACCTTTTGTGTTTTCTCGTCCGGACAGACCTCGTCGGATTTCCATGAAACTATACATGGTCCATCTACAATTTAAATGAGAAGTTTTTCAAAATAAATAACTTGAAATAAACCCGCTCTCTTGCAGTATATTGCCGAAGACAGGCATTGGCTAAACCGAACGAACGTACATCACGCAGTTTATCGAAACCCACTCAAATCATGGTGTATTTCCAAAAAGAAACCAATCCATGACGTGTTCCTCATTCTAAGGTCCGTTTTGATAGGTCATGGGCTTAAAACAGATCCCCGTAGCAAAAGTTATGGACGTTTAAGCGTGACACCCATTTTTGGTTGATGCAGCAAAGGGGGTTCCCTTTGTGTTTTCTCGTCCAGACCGCCCTCGTCGGATTTCCACGAAACTATACATGGTCCATCTACAATTTAAATAATAAGGTTTTCACATGAAATAACTTGAAAAGAACCTACTCTCATGCAGGATGTTTCCGAACCCACACATTGGCCAAACCGAACGAACGTGCATCGTGCAGTTTATTGAAACCCACTCAAACCATGGTGTATTGCCAAAAAGTGAACATGCCATGGCGTGATCCTCGTTCTAAGGTTCGTTTTGACAGGTCAAGGGCTTAAAACAGATCCTATAGGAAAATTTATGGGCGTTTAAGCGCGACACCCATTTTTGGCCGATTCAGCAAAGAGGGTACCCTTTGTGTATTCTCGTCCGGACCGACCTCGTGGGATTTCCACGAAAATGTACATGGTCGATTTACCATGTAAATTAGAAGGTTTTCACAGGAAATAAATTGAAAAAACCCACTCTCGTGCCGAAATTGCCGAAGCCACACATTGGCCAAACCGAACGAACGTACATCATGTAGTCTATCGAAACCCACTCAAATCATGATCAATTGCTAGAAAGCGACCAATCCGTGGCGTGCTCCTCGTTCTATGGTCCGTTTTGATTGGTCATGGGCTTAAAACTGATCCTTTAGCAAAAGTTATGGACGTTTAAGCGCGACACCCATTTTTGGCCGACTCAGCAAATGGGGTACCCTTTGTGTTTTCACGTCCGGACCGACCTTGTCGGATTTTCACGAAACTGTACATGTTCCATATACAATTGAAATGAGATGGTTTTCACAAGAAATAACTTTAAATAAACCCGCTCTCTTACAGGATATTGCCGAAGCCATGCATTGGACAAACCGAACGAACGAACATCACGCAGTGTATCGAAACACACTCAAATCATGGTGTATTGCCAGAAAGAAACCAAGCCATGGCGTGTTCCTTGTTCTAAGGTCCGTTTTGACAGGTCATGGGCTTAAAACGGATCCCCGTAGCAAAAGTTATGGACGTTTAAGCGCGACACCCATTTTTGGACGATTCAGCAAAGGGGTTACCCTTTGTGTTTTCTCGTCCGGACCGACCGTGTCTGATTTCCATGAAACTGTACATGGTCCATCTACAATTTAAATAAGAAGTTTTACACATGAAATAACTTGAAATTAAACCCGCTCTCATGCAGGATGTTTCTGAAACCACAAATTGGCCAAACTGAACGAACGTACATCGTGTAGTTTATCGAAACCCACTCAAATCATCGTGTATTATCAAAAAGAGACCAAGCCATGGCATGATCCTTTTTCTAAGGTTCGTTTTGACAGATCATGGGCTTAAAACGGATCCCGTAGCAAAAGTTATTGAGGTTGAAGCGCGACACCCATTTTTCGCCGATTAAGTAGAGAGGGTACCTTTTTGTTTTCTCGTCCGGACCGACCTCGTCGAATTTCCATGAAACTATACATGGTCCATCTACAATTTAAATGAGATGGTTTTCAAAAGAAATAACTTGAAATAAACCCGCTCTCTTGCAGGATATTGCCGAAGACACGCATTGGCTAAACCGAACGAACGTACATCACACAGTTTATCGAAACCCACTCAAATCATGGTTTATTGCCAGAAAGAAACCAATCCATGACGTGTTCCTCGTTCTAATGTCCGTTTTGACAGGTCATGGGCTTAAAACAGATCCTCGTAGCAAAAGTTATGGATGTTTAAGCGTGACACCCATTTTTGGTCGATTCAGAAAAGGGGGTACCCTTTGTGTTTTCTCGTCCGGACCGACCTCGTCGGATTTCCACGAAACTGTACATGGTCCATATACAATTTAAATGAGAAGGTTTTCACAAGAAATAATTTAAAATAAACCCGCTCCATTGCAGGATATTGCCGAAGCCACGCATTGGCCAAATCGAACGAACATCACGCAGTTTATCGGAACCCACTCAAATCATGGTGTATTGCCATAAAGAAACCAAGCCATGGCGTGTTCCTCATTCTATGGTCCGTTGTGACAGGTCATGGGCTTAAAACGGATCCCCGTAGCAAACATTATGGAGGTTTAAGCACGACACCCATTTTTGGCCGATTCAGCAAAGGGGGTACACTTTGTGTTTTCTCGTCTGGACCGACCTCGTCGGATTTCCACGAAACTGTACATGGTCCATTTACAATTTAAATGAGAAGGTTTTCATGCCATAGCGTTCTTCTCATTCTAAGGTTCGTTTTGATAGGTCATGGGCTTAAAACGGATCCCCGTAGCAAAAGTTATGGACGTTTAAGCGCGACACCTAATTTTAGCCGATTCAGCAAAGGGGGTACACTTTTTGTTTTCTCGTTCGGACCGACCTCGTCGAATTTCCATGAAATTGTACATAGTCCATCTACAATTTAAATGAGAAGGTTTTCACAAGAAATAACTTGAAATAAACTCGCTCTTTTGCAGGATATTTTTGAAGCCACGCATTGGCCAAACCGAAAGAACGTACATCTTGTAGTTTATCGAAACCTACTCAAATCATGATGTATTTCCAGAATTCGACTAAGATGTGGCGTGCTCCTCATTCTAATGTCCGTTTTGATGGGTCATGGGCTTAAAACGGATCCCCGTAGCCAAAGTTATGGATGTTTAAGCGCGACACCCATTTTTTCCCGATTCAGCAAAGGGGGTACCCTTTGTGTTTTCTCGTCCGGACCGACCTCGTCGGATTTCCACGAAAATGTACAAGGTCTATTTACAATTGAAATGAGATATTGTTGCAGGATATTGTTGAAATCATGCATCGGCCAAAATGAACGAACGTACCTCATGTAGTTAATCGAATCTCACTCAAATCATGGTGTATTGCTTCAAAACGACCATGCCAAGGCATTCTCCTCATTCTAATGTCTGTTTTGATGGGTCATGGGCTTAAAACGGATCCCCATAGCAAAAGTTATGGATGTTTAAGCGCGACACCCATTTTTGCCCGATTCAGCAAAGGGGGTACCCTTTGTGTTTTCTCGTTCGGACCGACCTCGTCGGATTTCCATATGGTCGATCTACAGTGTAAATGAGAAGGTTTTCATAGGAAATAAATTGAAAAAACCCACTCTCGTGTAGAGATTGCCGAAACCACACATAGGCCAAACCGAACGAACGTACATCATGCAGTTTATCGAAACCCACACAAATCATGGTGTATTCCCAGAAAGCGACCAAGCCTTGGCATGCTACTCATTATAAGGTTTGTTTTGATGGGTCATGGGGTTAAAACGGATCCTGTACCAAAAGTTATGGATGTTTAAGCACGACACCCATTTTTTGTCGATTCAGCAAAGGAGGTACCCTTTGTGTTTTCTCGTCCGGATCGACCTCGTCGGATTTCAACGAAAATGTACATGGTCCATATACAATTGAAATGAGAAGGTTTTCACAGGAAATAAATTGAAAAACACACACTCTCGTGCATAAATTGCCGAAGCCACACGTTGGCCAAACCGAACGAACATACATTATCCAGTTTATCGAAACCCACTCAAATCATGGTGTATTGACAGAAATCGACCAAGCCATGGCATGTTCCTCGTTCTAAGATTCGTTTTTATGGGTCATGGGCTTAAAACGGATCCACGTAGCAAAATTTATGGACGTTTAAGCGCGACACCCATTTTTGGTCGATTCAGCAAATGGGGTACCCTTTGTGTTTTCTCGACCGGACCGACCTCATCGGATTTCCATGAAACTGTACATGGTCGATCTAAAATGTAAATGAGAAGATTTTGACAGGAAATAAATTGAAAAAAAACCCACTCTCGTGCAGAAATTGCCGAAGCCAAGCATTGGCCAAACCGAACGAACGTACATCATCCAGTTTATCGAAACCCATTCAAATCATGGTGTATTGACAGAAAGCGACCATGCCATGGTGTGATCCTATTTCTAAGGTTCGTTTTGATGGGTAAAGGGCTTAAAACGGACCTCGTATAAAAGTTATGGACGTTTAAGCACGACACCCATTTTTGGCCGATTCAGCAAAGGGGGTACCCTTTGTGTTTTCTCGTATGGACCAACCTCGTTGGATTTCCACGAAACTGTACATGGTCCATATACAATTCAAATGAGAAGGTTTTCACAAGAAATAACTTGAATTAAACCCGCTCTCATGCAGGATATGGCCAAAGCCACGCATTGGCCAAATCGAACGAACGTACATCATCCAGTTTATCGAAACCCACCAAAATCATGGTGTATTGCCAGAATGATACCATGCCATGGAGTGCTCCTCGTTCTAAGGTTCGTTTTGATGGGTCATGGGCTTAAAACGGATCCCCGTAGCAAAAGTTATGGACGTTTAAGCGCGACACCCATTTTTAGCCGATTCAGCAAAGGGGGTTTTTAGAATGATAAGGTTTTTAGAAGAAATAAATTTATAAAAACCCACCCTCATGCTGAAATTTCCGAAGACACACATTGGCAAATCGAACGAACGTACATCATGCAATCTATCAAAACCCTCTCAAATCATGGTGTATTTCCCCAAAGAGACCAATCTGTGGCGTGCTCCTCGTTCTAAGGTTCGTTTTGACGGTTCGTAGGCTTAAAACGGATCCACGTAGCAAAAGTTACGAACGTTTAAGCACAACACCCATTTTTGGCCGATTTAGCAAAGGGGGGGGGGTACCCTTTGTGTTTTCTCGTCCGGACCGACCTCGTCGGATTTCCACGAAACTGTACATTGTCCATATATAATTTAAATGAAATGGTTTTCACAAGAAATAACTTGAAATAAACTCGCTCTCTTGCAGGATATTGTTGAAGCTACGCATTGGCCAAACTGAAAGAACGTACATCATGTAGTTTATCGATACCCATTCAAATCATGATGTATTTCCAGAATTCGACCAAGCCGTGGCGTTCTCCTCATTCTAATGTCCGTTTTGATGGGTCATGGGCTTAAAATGTATCCCCGTAGCAAAAGTTATGGATGTTTAAGCGCGACACCCATTTTTCCCCATTTCAGCAAAGGGGGTACCCTTTGTGTTTTCTCGTCCGGACCGACCTCGTCGGATTTCAACGAAAACTGTACATGGTTGTTCTAGAGTGTAAATGAGAAGGTTTTCATAAGAAATAAATTGAAAAAAACCCACTCTCGTGTAGATATTGTCGAAGCCACACATTGGCCAAACCGAACGAACGTACATCATGCAGTTTATCGAAACCCACACAAATCATGGTGTCTTCCCAGAAAGAGACCAAGACTTGGTGTGCTCCTCATTCTAAGGTTTGTTTTGATGGGTCATGGGGTTAAAACGGATCCTGTACCAAAAGTTATGGATGTTTAAGCACGACTCCCATTTTCGGTCGATTCAGCAAAGGGTTACCCTTTGTGTTTTCTCGTCCGGATCGACCTCGTCGGATTTCAACGATAATGTACATGGTCCATATACAATTGAAATGATAAGGTTTTCACAGGAAATAAATTGAAAAACACCCACTCTTGTGCAGAAATTGTCGAAGCCACGCATTGGCCAAACCAAACGAACGTACATAATCCAATTTATCGAAACCCACTCAAATCATGGTATATTGACAGAAATCGACCAAGCCATGGCGTGTTCCTCGTTCTAAGATTCGTTTTTATGGGTCATGGGCTTAAAACGGATCCACGTAGCAAAAGTTATGGACGTTTAAGCGCGACACCCATTTTTGGCCGATTCAGCAAATGGGGTACC
Organism: Arctium minus; assembly: GCA_954870635.1. Lineage (NCBI taxonomy): Eukaryota > Viridiplantae > Streptophyta > Magnoliopsida > Asterales > Asteraceae > Arctium > Arctium minus. The sequence goes on along the minus strand of OX941093.1, from coordinate 78,238,021 downwards.
TTTTGTGTTTTCTCGTCCGGACCGACCTCGTCGGATTTCCATGAAACTGTACATGGTCGATCTAAAATGTAAATGAGAAGGTTTTCACAGGAAATAAATTGAAAAAAACCCATTCTCGTGCAGAAATTGCCGAAGCCAAGCATTGGCCAAACCGAACGAACGTACATCATCCAGTTTATCGAAACCCACTCAAATCATGGTGTATTGCCAGAAAGTGACCATGCCATGGTGTGATCCTATTTCTAAGGTTCGTTTTGATGGGTCAAGGGCTTAAAACGGACCTCGTATCAAAAGTTATGGACGTTTAAGCACGACACCCATTTTTGGCCGATTCAGCAAAGGGGGTACCCTTTGTGTTTTCTCGTCTGGACCAACCTCGTTGGATTTCCACGAAACTGTACATGGTCCATAAACAATTCAAATGAGAAGGTTTTCACAAGAAATAACTTGAAATAAACCCGCTCTCATGCAGGATATGGCCAAAGCCACGCATTGGCCAAACTAACGAACGTACATCATCCAGTTTATCGAAACCCACCAAAATCATGGTGTATTGCCAGAATGAGACCATGCCATGGAGTGATCCTCGTTCTAAGGTTCGTTTTGATGGGTCATGGGCTTAAAACGGATCCCCGTAGCAAAATTTATGGACGTTTAAGCGCGACACCCATTTTTAGCCGATTCAGCAAAGGAGGGTACCCTTTGTGTTTTCTCGTCCAGACCGACCTCGTCGGATTTCCACGAAACTGTACATTGTCCATATACAATTTAAATGAAATGGTTTTCACAAGAAATAACTTGAAATAAACTCGCTCTCTTGCAGGATATTGTTGAAGCCACGCATTGGCCAAACTGAAAGAACGTACATCATGTAGTTTATCGAAACCCATTCAAATCATGATGTATTTCCAGAATTCGACCAAGCCGTGGTGTGCTCCTCATTCTAATGTCTGTTTTTATGGGTCATGGGCTTAAAACGGATCCCCATAGCAAAAGTTATGGATGTTTAAGCGCGACACCCATTTTTCCCCATTTCAGCAAAGGGAGTACCTTTTGTGTTTTCTCGTCCGGACCGACCTCGTCGGATTTCCACGAAAACTATACATGGTCGATCTAGAGTGTAAATGAGAAGGTTTTCATAAGAAATAAATTGAAAAAGCCCACTCTCGTGCAGATATTGCCGAAGCCACACATTGGCCAAACCGAACGAACGTACATCATGCAGTTTATAGAAACCCACACAAATCATGGTGTCTTCCCAGAAAACGACCAAGACTTGGCGTGATCCTCTTTCTAAGGTTTGTTTTGATGGGTCATGGGGTTAAAACGGATCCTGTACCAAAAGTTATGGATGTTTTAAGCACGACTCCCATTTTTGGTCGTTTCAGCAAAGGGGGTACCCTTTGTGTTTTCTCGTCCGGATCGACCTCGTCGGATTTCAACGAAAATGTACATGGTCCATATACAATTGAAATGAGAAGGTTTTTACAGTAAATAAATTGAAAAACACCCACTCTCGTGCAGAAATTGCCGAAGCCACGCATTGGCCAAACCGAACGAACATACATCATCCAGTTTATCGAAACCCACTCAAATCATGGTGTTTTTCCAGAAAATGACCATGCCATGGTGTGATCCTATTTCTAAGGTTCGTTTTGATGGGTCAAGGGCTTAAAACGGACCTCGTATCAAAAGTTATGGACGTTTAAGCCGGACACCCATTTTTGGCCCATTCAGCAAAGGGGGTACCCTTTGTGTTTTCACGTCTGGACCAACCTCGTTGGATTTCCACGAAACTGTACATGGTCCATAAACAATTCAAATGAGAAGGTTTTCACAAGAAATAACTTGAAATAAACTCGCTCTCATGCAGGATATGGCCAAAGCCACGCATTGGCTAAACCGAACGAACGTACATCATCCAGTTTATCGAAACCCACCAAAATCATGGTGTATTGCCAGAATGAGACCATGCCATGGAGTGATCCTCCTTCTAAGGTTCGTTTTGATGGGTCATGGGCTTAAAACGGATCCCTTTAGCAAAAGTTCTGGACGTTTAAGCGCGACATCCATTTTTAGCCGATTCAGCAAATGGGGTACACTTTCTGTTTTCTCGTTCGGACCGACCTCATCGGATTTCCACGAAACTATACATGGTCAATATACATTGTAAATGATAAGGTTTTTAGAAGAAATAAATTTATAAAAACCCACCCTCATGCTGAAATTTCCGAAGACACACATTGGCAAATCGAACGAACGTACATCATGCAATCTATCAAAACCCTCTCAAATCATGGTGTATTTCCCCAAAAAGACCAATCTGTGGCGTGCTCCTCGTTCTAAGGTTCGTTTTGACGGTTCGTAGGCTTAAAACGGATCCACGTAGCAAAAGTTACGAACGTTTAAGCACAACACCCATTTTTGGCCGATTTAGCAAAGGGGGGGTACCCTTTGTGTTTTCTCGTCCGGACCGACCTCGTCGGATTTCCACGAAACTGTACATTGTCCATATATAATTTAAATGAAATGGTTTTCACAAGAAATAACTTGAAATAAACTCGCTCTCTTGCAGGATATTGTTGAAGCTACGCATTGGCCAAACTGAAAGAACGTACATCATGTAGTTTATCGAAACCCATTCAAATCATGATGTATTTCCAGAATTCGACCAAGCCGTGGCGTTGTCTTCATTCTAATGTCTGTTTTGATGGGTCATGGGCTTAAAATGTATCCCCGTAGCAAAAGTTATGGATGTTTAAACGCGACACCCATTTTTCCCCATTTCAGCAAAGGGGGTACCCTTTGTGTTTTCTCGTCCGGACCGACCTCGTCGGATTTCAACGAAAACTGTACATGGTTGTTCTAGAGTGTAAATGAGAAGGATTTCGTAAGAAATAAATTGAAAAAAACCCACTCTCGTGCAGATATTGCCGAAGCCACACATTGGCCAAACCGAACGAACGTACATCATGCAGTTTATCGAAACCCACACAAATCATGGTGTCTTCCCAGAAAGATACCAACACTTGGTGTGCTCCTCATTCTAAGGTTTGTTTTGATGGGTCATGGGGTTAAAACGGATTCTGTACCAAAAGTTATGGATGTTTAAGCACGACTCCCATTTTCGGTCGATTCAGCAAAGGGGTACCCTTTGTGTTTTCTCGTCCGGATCGACCTCGTCGGATTTCAACGATAATGTACATGGTCCATCTACAATTGAAATGATAAGGTTTTCACAGGAAATAAATTAAAAAACACCCACTCTCGTGCAGAAATTGCCGAAGCCACGCATTGGCCAAACCAAACGAACGTACATAATCCAGTTTATCGAAACCCACTCAAATCATGGTGTATTGACAGAAATCGACCAAGCCATGGCGTGTTCCTCGTTCTAAGATTCGTTTTTATGGGTCATGGGCTTAAAACGGATCCACGTAGCAAAAGTTATGGACGTTTAAGCGTGACACCCATTTTTGGCCGATTCAGCAAATGGGGTACCTTTTGTGTTTTCTCGTCCGGACCGACCTCGTCGGATTTCCATGAAACTGTACGTGGTCGATCTAAAATGTAAATGAGAAGGTTTTCACTGGAAATAAATTGAAAAAAACCCACTCTCGTGCAGAAATTGCCGAAGCCAAGCATTGGCCAAACCGAACGAACGTACATCATCCAGTTTATCGAAACCCACTCAAATCATGGTGTATTGCCAGAAAGTGACCATGCCATGGTGTGATCCTATTTCTAAGGTTCGTTTTGATGGGTCAAGGGCTTAAAACGGACCTCGTATCAAAAGTTATGGACGTTTAAGCACGACACCCATTTTTGGCCGATTCAGCAAAGGGGGTACCCTTTGTGTTTTCTCGTCTGGACCAACCTTGTTGGATTTCCACGAAACTGTACATGGTCCATAAACAATTCAAATGAGAAGGTTTTCACAAGAAATAACTTGAAATAAACCCGCTCTCATGCAGGATATGGCCAAAGCCACGCATTAGCCAAACTAACGAACGTACATCATCCAGTTTATCGAAACCCACCAAAATCATGGTGTATTGCCAGAATGAGACCATGCCATGGAGTGATCCTCGTTCTAAGGTTCGTTTTGATGGGTCATGGGCTTAAAACGGATCCCCGTAGCAAAAGTTATGGACGTTTAAGCGCGACACCCATTTTTAGTCGATTCAGCAAAGGGGGGTACCCTTTGTGTTTTCTCGTCCAGACCGACCTCGTCGGATTTCCACGAAACTGTACATTATCCATATACAATTTAAATGAAATGGTTTTCACAAGAAATAACTTGAAATAAACTCGCTCTCTTGCAGGATTTTGTTGAAGCCACGCATTGGCCAAACTGAAAGAACGTACATCATGTAGTTTATCGAAAACCATTCAAATCATGATGTATTTCCAAAATTCGACCAAGCCGTGGTGTGCTCCTCATTCTAATGTCCGTTTTGATGGGTCATGGGCTTAAAACGGATCCCCATAGCAAAAGTTATGGATGTTTAAGCACGACACCCATTTTTCCCCATTTCAGCAAAGGGGGTACCCTTTGTGTTTTCTCGTCCGGACCGACCTCGTCGGATTTCCACGAAACTGTACATTGTCCATATACAATTTAAATGAAATGGTTTTCACAAGAAATAACTTGAAATAAACTCGCTCTCTTGCAGGATTTTGTTGAAGCCACACATTGGCCAAACTGAAAGAACGTACATCATGTAGTTTATCGAAACCCATTCAAATCATGATGTATTTCCAAAATTCGACCAAGCCGTGGTGTGCTCCTCATTCTAATGTCCGTTTTGATGGGTCATGGGCTTAAAACGGATCCCCATAGCAAAAGTTATGGATGTTTAAGCGCGACACCCATTTTTCCCCATTTCAGCAAAGGGGGTACCCTTTGTGTTTTCTCGTCCGGACCGACCTCGTCGGATTTCAACGAAAACTGTACATGGTTGTTCTAGAGTGTAAATGAGAAGGTTTTCATAAGAAATAAATTGAAAAAAACCCACTCTCGTGCAGATATTGCCGAAGCCACACATTGGCCAAACCGAACGAACGTACATCATGCAGTTTATCGAAACCCACACAAATCATGGTGTCTTCCTAGAAAGAGACCAAGACTTGGTGTGCTCATCATTCTAAGGTTTGTTTTGATGGGTCATGGGGTTAAAACGGATCCTGTACCAAAAGTTATGGATGTTTAAGCACGACTCCCATTTTCGGTCGATTCAACAAAGGGGTACCCTTTGTGTTTTCTCGTCCGGATCGACCTCGTCGGATTTCAACGATAATGTACATGTTCCATCTACAATTGAAATGATAAGGTTTTCACAGGAAATAAATTGAAAAACACCCACTCTCGTACAGAAATTGCCGAAGCCACGCATTGGCCAATCCAAACGAACGTACATAATCCAGTTTATCGAAACCCACTCAAATCATGGTATATTGACAGAAATCGACCAAGCCATGGAGTGTTCCTCGTCTAAGATTCGTTTTTATGGGTCATGGGCTTAAAACGGATCCACGTAGCAAAAGTTATGGACGTTTAAGCGCGACACCCATTTTTGGCCGATTCAGCAAATGAGGTACCTTTTGTGTTTTCTCGTCCGGACCGACCTCGTCGGATTTCCATGAAACTGTACATGGTCGATCTAAAATGTAAATGAGAAGGTTTTCACAGGAAATAAATTGAAAAAAACCCACTCTCGTGCAGAAATTGCCGAAGCCAAGCATTGGCCAAACCGAACGAACGTACATCATCCAGTTTATCGAAACCCACTCAAATCATGGTGTATTGCCAGAAAGTGACCATGCCATGGTGTGATCCTATTTCTAAGGTTCGTTTTGATGGGTCAAGGGCTTAAAACGAACCTCGTATCAAAAGTTATGGACGTTTAAGCACGACACCCATTTTTGGCCGATTCAGCAAAGGGGGTACCCTTTGTGTTTTCTCGTCTGGACCAACCTCGTTGGATTTCCACGAAACTGTACATGGTCCATAAACAATTCAAATGAGAAGGTTTTCACAAGAAATAACTTGAACTAAACCCGCTCTCATGCAGGATATGGCCAAAGCCACGCATTGGCCAAGCTAACGAACGTACATCATCCAGTTTATCGAAACCCACCAAAATCATGGTGTATTGCCAGAATGAGACCATGCCATGGAGTGATCCTCGTTCTAAGGTTCGTTTTGATGGGTCATGGGCTTAAAACGGATCCCCGTAGCAAAAGTTATGGACGTTTAAGCGCGACACCCATTTTTAGCCGATTCAGCAAAGGGGGGTACCCTTTGTGTTTTCTCGTCCAGACCGACCTCGTCGGATTTCCACGAAACTGTACATTGTCCATATACAATTTAAATGAAATGGTTTTCACAAGAAATAACTTGAAATAAACTCGCTCTTTTGCAGGATATTGTTGAAGCCACGCATTGGCCAAACTGAAAGAACGTACATCATGTAGTTTATCGAAACCCATTCAAATCATGATGTATTTCCAGAATTCGACCAACCCGTGGTGTGCTCCTCATTCTAATGTTCGTTTTGATGGGTCATGGGCTTAAAACGGATCCCCATAGCAAAAGTTATGGATGTTTAAGCGCGACACCCATTTTTCCCCATTTCAGCAAAGGGGGTACCCTTTGTGATTTCTCGTCCGGACCGACCTCGTCGGATTTCCACGAAAACTATACATGGTCGATCTAGAGTGTAAATGAGAAGGTTTTCATAAGAAATAAATTGAAAAAGCCCACTCTCGTGCAGATATTGCCGAAGCCACACATTGGCCAAACCGAACGAACGTACATCATGCAGTTTATCGAAACCCACACAAATCATGGTGTCTTCCCAGAAAGCGACCAAGACTTGGCGTGATCCTCTTTCTAAGGTTTGTTTTGATGGGTCATGGGGTTAAAACGGATCCTGTACCAAAAGTTATGGATTTTAAGCACGACTCCCATTTTTGGTCGTTTCAGCAAAGGGGGTACCCTTTGTGTTTTCTCGTCCGCATCGACCTCGTCGGATTTCAACGAAAATGTACATGGTCCATATACAATTGAAATGAGAAGGTTTTCACAGGAAATAAATTGAAAAACACCCACTCTCGTGCAGAAATTGCCGAAGCCACGCATTGGCCAAACCGAACGAACATACATCATCCAGTTTATCGAAACCCACTCAAATCATGGTGTATTTCCAGAAACTGACCATGCCATGGTGTGATCCTATTTCTAAGGTTCGTTTTGATGGGTCAAGGGCTTAAAACGGACCTCGTATCAAAAGTTATGGACGTTTAAGCCGGACACCCATTTTTGGCCGATTCAGCAAAGGGGGTACCCTTTATGTTTTCTCGTCTGGACCAACCTCGTTGGATCTCCACGAAACTGTACATGGTCCATAAACAATTCAAATGAGAAGGTTTTCACAAGAAATAACTTGAAATAAACCCGCTCTCATGCAGGATATGGCCAAAGCCACGCATTGGCTAAACCGAACGAACGTACATCATCCAGTTTATCGAAACCCACCAAAATCATGGTGTATTGCCAGAATGAGACCATGCCATGGAGTGATTCTCATTCTAAGGTATGTTTTGATGGGTCATGGGCTTAAAACGGATCCCTGTAGAAAAAGTTATGGACGTTTAAGCGCGACACCCATTTTTAGCCGATTCAGCAAATGGGGTACACTTTCTGTTTTCTCGTTCCGACTGATCTCGTCGGATTTCCACGAAACTATACATGGTTAATCTACAATGTAAATGATAAGGTTTTCAGAAGAAATAAATTTATAAAAATCCACCCTCATGCTGAAATTTCCGAAGACACACATTGGCAAATCGAACGAACGTACATCATGCAATCTATCAAAACCCTCTCAAATCATGGTGTATTTCCCCAAAGAAACCAATATATGACATGATCCTCGTTCTAAGGTTTGTTTTGATGGTTCGTAGGCTTAAAACGGATCCTCGTAGCAAAAGTTACGAACGTTTAAGCGCAACACCCATTTTTGGCCGATTTAGAAAAGGGGGTACCCTTTGTGTTTTCTCGTCCGGACCGACCTCGTCGGATTTCCACGAAACTGTACATAGTCCATATACAATTTAAATGAAATGGTTTTCACAAGAAATAACTTGAAATAAACTCGCTCTTTTGCAGGATATTGTTGAAGCCACGCATTGGCCAAACTGAAAGAACGTACATCATGTAGTTTATCGAAACCCATTCAAATCATGATGTATTTCCAGAATTCGACAAAGTCGTGGCGTGCTCCTCATTCTAATGTCCGTTTTGATAGGTCATGGGCTTAAAACGGATCCCCGTAGCAAAAGCTATGGATGTTTAAGCACGACACCCATTTTTCCCCATTTCAGCAAAGGGGGTACCTTTGTGTTTTCTCGCCCGGACCGACCTCGTCGGATTTCCACGAAAACTGTACATGGTCGATCTATAGTGTAAATGAGAAGGTTTTCATAGAAAATAAATTGAAAAAAACCCACTCTCGTACAGAGATTTCCGAAGCCACACATTGGCCAAACCGAACGAACATACATCATGCAGTTTATCGAAACCCACTCAAATCTTGGTGTATTTCCAGAAAACGACCAAGACATGGAGTGCTCCTCATTCTAAGGTTCGTTTTGATTGGTCATGGGGTTAAAATGGATCCTCGTAGCAAAAGTTATGGACGTTTAAGCGCGACACACATTTTTGGCCGATTCAGCAAATGGGGTACCCTTTGTGTTTTCTCGTCCGGACCGACCTCATCGGATTTCCACGAAATTGTACATGGTCGATCTATAATGTAAAAGAGAAGTTTTTCATAGGAAATAAATTGAAAAAAACCCACTCTCATGCAAAAATTTTCGAAGCCACACATTGGCCAAACCGAACGAACTTACATGATCCAGTTTATCGAAACCCACTCAAATCATGATGTATTCCTAGAAATTGACCAATCCGTGGCATGCTCCTCGTTCTATGGTTCGTTTTTATGGGTCATAGGCTTAAAACGGATCCACGTAGCAAATGTTATGGGCGTTTAAGCGCGATACCCATTTTTGGCCGATTCAGCTAAGGGGGTACCCTTTGTGTTTTCTCGTCCGGACCGACCTCGTCGGATTTTGACAAAACTGTACATGGTCGATATACAGTGTAAATAAGAAGGTTTTCATAGGAAATAAATTGCAAACAACTCACTCTCGTGCAGAGATTGCCGAAGCCACACATTGGCCAAACCAAACAAACGTACATCATGCAGTTTATCGAAACCAACCTATATCATGGTGTATTGCCAGAAAGCGACCATGTTGTAGCATGCTCCTCATTCTAAGGTTCATTTTGATGGGTCATGGGCATAAAACGGATCTCCGTAGCTAAAGTTATGGACGTTTAAACGCGACACCCATTTTTGGTCGATTCAGCAAAAAGGGGTTCCCTTTGTGTTTTCTCGTCCGGACCGACCTCGTTGTATTTCCATGAAATTGCACATGGTCCATATACAATTCAAATGAGAAGGTTTTCACTAGAAATAACTTGAAATAAACCCTCTCTCATGCAGGATATTGTCAAAGCCACACATTGGCCAGACCGAACGAACGTACATCATGCAGTTTATCGAAACCCACTCATATCATGGTGTATTGCCAAAAAGAGACCATGCCATGGCCTGATCCTTGTTCTAAGGTATTTTTTGATGGGTCATAGGCTTAAAACGGACCTCGTAGCAAAAGTTATGGACGTTTACGCACGACACCCATTTTTGGTTGATTCTACAAAGGGGTACCCTTTGTGTTTTCTCATCTGGACCGACCTCGTTGGATTTCCATGAAACTGTACATGGTCCATCTACAATTCAAATAAGAAGGTTTTCACAAAAAATAACTTGAAATAAACCCGCTCTCGTGCAGTATATTGCCAAAGCCACGCATTGGCCAAACCGAACGAACGTACCTCACGCAGTTAATCGAAACTCACTCAAATCATGGTGTATTGCCAGAAAGAGACCATGCCATGGCATGATCCTCGTTCTAAGGTTCATTTTGATGGGTCATGGGCTTAAAATGGATCCCCGTAGCAAAAGTTATGGACGTTTAAGCGCGACACTCATTTTTGGCCGATTCAGCAAAGGGGGTACCCTTTGTGTTTTCTCGTCCGGACCGACCTCGTCGGATTTCCACAAAACTGTACATGGTGGATCTACAGTGTAAATGAAAAGGTTTTCACAAGAATAAAATTGCAAAAAACTCACTCTCGTGCAGAGATTGCCGAAGCCACACATTGGCCAAACCGAACAAACGTACATCATGCAGTTTATCGAAACCAACTCAAATCATGGTGTGTTGCCAGAAAGTGACCAAGCCGTGGCGTGATCCTCATTCTAAGGTTCGTTTTGATGGGTCATGGGATTAAAACGGATCCCCGTAGCAAAAGTTATGGACGTTTAAACGCGACACCCATTTTTGGCCGATTCAGCAAAAGGGGTACCATTTGGGTTTTCTCGTCGGACCTACCTCGTTGGATTTCCATGGAACTATACATGGACCATATACAATTCAAATGATAAGGTTTTCACTAGAAATAACTTGAAATAAACCCGCTCTCATGCAGAATATTGTCAAAGCCACGCATTGATCAGAACGAACGAACGTACATCATGCAATTTATCGAAACCCACTCAAATCATGGTGTATTGACTGAAAGCGACCAAGCCGTGGCATGCTCCTCATTCTAAGGTCCGTTTTGATGGGTCATGGGCATAAAACGGATCCCCGAAGCAAAAGTTATGGATGTTTAAGTGTGATACCCATTTTTGGTCGATTCAGCAAAGGGGGTACCCTTTGTGTTTTCTCGTTCGGACCGAACTCGTTTGATTTCCACGAAACTGTACATGGTCCATCACAATTTAAATGATAAGGTTTTTACATGAAATAACTTGAAATAAACTCGCTCTCTTGCAGGATATTGCCAAATCCACGCATTGACCAAACCGAACGAACGTATATCATGCAGTTTATCGAAACCCACTCAAATCATAGGGTATTGCCAAAAAGAGACCATGCCATGGCATGATCCTCGTTCTATGGTTTGTTTTGACGGGTCATGTGCTTATAATGGATCCCCGTAGCAAAAGTTATGGAAGTTTAAGCGCGACACCCATTTTTGGCCGATTCAGCAAAGGGGGTACCCTTTGTGTTTTCTGGTCCGGACCGACCTCGTCGGATTTCCACGAAACTGTACATGGTCGATCTATAGTATAAATGAGAAGGTTTTCATAGGAAATAAATAGAAAAAAAACCACTCTCGTGCAGAGATTTCCGAAGCCACACATTGGCCAATCCAAACGAACGTACATCATGCAGTTTATTGAAACCCACTCAAATTATGGTGTATTTCCAGAAAGAGACCAAGTCGTGGTGTGCTTCTCATTCAAAGGTTTGTTTTTATGTGTCATGGGTTAACACGGATCCCCATAGAAAAATTTATGGACGTTTAAGCGCGACACCCATTTTTGGCAGATTCAGCAAAGGGGGTACCCTTTGTGTTTTCTCGTCCGGACCGACCTTGTTAGATTTCCATGAAACGGTACAACGTACATCTACAATTCAAATGAGAAAGTTTTCACCAGAAATAACTTGAAATAAACCCGCTCTCATGCAGGATATTGCCAGAGCCAGGCATTGGCAAAACCAAAGGAACGTACATCATGCAGTTAAACGAAACCCACTAATATCATGGTGTATTGCCAGAAAGCGACCATGCCATGGTGAAATTGTATTTCCCAATCAATCAAGCAATCTCAAGATCAAGATTTGACAATGTATATTTAGAGAGAGAGTAGAGAGAGAAAGTTCTTATGTCATTGATCTCACACAGATATTACAATGCTTAGTTCTAGTTACAAGATTACAAATCACCTAAGGTATTTATACCAAGGATGCTATCACAATATTAAACCTACAAACATTAAGATTGACATTGCTAACATTGATTTAGACAGACTTTGACTTTTTTGACTTTACAGACTTTGACTTTTCCTATTAAATCTTGGATACAATAATACACTAACAATCTCCCCATTTGTATTCAAGATTTAATAAAAATTTGACATTAGTCTTCAGCGCTTTGATTCTTCAATCTTTAACTCTGACGACTTTGAACTTCGAAGCTCTTTCTGAAGTTGTTGAGGAATCTTGAAAAGTCTTTAACACTTTACATCTTCGGAAAGTCAACAAGTCTTGAACAAAAATTTGAAACTTCAGAAATCTTTAAAAAACTTTATCTTCATCACTCTGATCTCTTGATCGTCTTTGGAAAACCAAACTTTCACGAATCTTCTAATTTGACTTGGAATAATCTCATAATGATTTCTTTTCATATGGCTTGGACTTTCAGAATCATCTTTAGAAAGTCTCTTTTCTTCAAATCAGCTTTGAAATTTGAATCTTTCATAAATTTCTTCCACTTTTTGACATCTCATCTCTGAAATTGATCTTTGTAGATTTCTCCCCCTTTTTGATGATTGTGAGCGTCATAATCATCAAAACATCTTCAATTTCAACATTTTCTTTGATCATCCCCCTTTGTATTCAACGTAACAATTTCCTCCTTTATGATAATTTGACATTCTTCGCCCTTTGATCTGAATAACTGAATCATGAACTGTATATACCCGAATCTTTTCAAATTAAGATATAATGAACTTGGTAACCCTGATTCAACAAATGAAACAGTTAGGAGTACTTTCAGTAACACGGAATTACTGTGTACAACGAATGTACAATTTAAGGAGCTGTTTTGATGATGACTCCCCCGGACTTCCATTCAATCATTGAAAAACACAAGGTTTATCTATGAATGTTCTGACAGAAAAACAAATTTTCTGTGTGCTCGTGCTTGTGTATGAAAGAGTTTAGCACAATGATTGTGTTTCATAAGGCTCAAATTGTGTAAACTGTTGAGACAGCAACAGGTATTACACGAACTCAATGTGCATGAAAGAGGTACGAAGGTGGGGCAAATTTCCTTTTTTTTCAATATCTAAATCTTCTGAGTGAATACTAGATAGCAGATATGCTGCATCCCCAAGAAAAATTGAAACATTTCTTTTTCGGGAAAGAAACGAGTGGCTGGTGGGGTTAATTGCAAGAGTTGGCATGGGCTCACTGCCTTTTTCAATGATGGTCACCAAAGAATGTGAACCAATCAGAAGATATGGTTGCCCGGCTCAGAAAGTGGTTGGTGCAGAGTTTTCATATTCTTTTAACTCTGATCTCACACCCTCTTTCTTTTTAACATTTATGCTCACTTCTAACCAAACTCTCTTTTACATATTTTCGCTCCACACACTGAGAAAAAACTCAACCGGATGAGTTATCTCCCCTACCCTTTGATTTTGACCCCTCACCCCTCAATCACTCTAGGATAATGTGTGTCCCTGAATCTAGTTTCCATATGCAATTAATCAAACAAAACAAGATTTCAAACAAATTACCTGTTTGATTTCAATCCAATTCAACAATTACAAGATTCTCTCTCTAGAACTCTCTCTTTCTCTCTCACTACAGATCTCTCTCTAACGAATTCTCTCTCTCTCAGATTCTCAATCAGACAACTTGTTACTACAACTAAAAACAGAAATACAAGGTATTTATACCTACAACTAAAACACAAAGAAATTAAAAACAAATACTTTGACTTTTATTACAAATAGACTTTGACTTTGATGAGTGTTGACTTTCTCAGTTTTGACTTCTTACACTTTGACCTTCAGTCTTCTTAATCTTGTATCCAACAGATTTATGCTCTAACAATCTCCCCTTTGGATTCAAGATCACTGTTGAAAGATCTAGCAATTCAGTCTTCACTTTTAAGCTCTGTCAGTACAATCTCTCCTTTTTCTTTAAAGACATTCTTTCCAAAACTGTCTTCAAACTATTAAAAATCTCCTCAAAACTTTCACAAAACACTTTCAGACATTGGAAAGAAATTTTCTTCGGAATTAGATCGAATTGCTTTAGCAAAAAATCTTCAAAGAAAATTTCCTCAAATCTGTAGAAATTCTTTGATCTTCTTCAAATATTTACTTTGAACTTTTCTGACTTGGACATTTCTGAAAATCATCTCTCAAAACTTTATCATTTCTTGATACCATCTCCCCCTTTTTGATGATTTGAGCATCTATATCATCAAAACTTTCAGCAAGAAATGTCATTGACCATTCTGATCTGTCCAAGAGCCTCTGATTCTGTGATCCATAACCAAGCATTCATCTAGATCTTTGCAAATCCAGACAAAATAAGAACATGTAACCCCTGAATCAACAAATGAATCAGTTAAGATGCCTGTCAGTAACACGAAGTCACTGTGTGTAACAAATACACAATATAAAGGAGCTTTTGTGATGTTCACTCCCCCAGGGCTTCCATCCAATCATCGAAACACCACAAAGGAAATTTCTATGAATGTTATGACAAAGAAACAAATTCTTTGTGTGTTCGTGCATGTGTAGAAAGAATTAAGCATAGATGATTGCTTTTATAAAGGCTCAACATAGTGTAAACCACTGAGACAACAGTAGATAAACACAGACTCAATGTGCATGATTGAAGTGCGAAGGTGGGGCAGACTTCCTTCTTTTTCAATATCCAGATTTCCAAATGAAAACCAGATAGATTATATGTTGCGTCCCCAAAATAATATGAAACATTTTCTTTTTGAGAAGAAAATGAGTGGTTGGTGGGGTTTAGTCAAGAGTTGGCATGGGCTAGTTGCTTGTTTCAATAACGTTCACCAAAGAGTTGTGAAACGCTAGTAATATGGCTGCCCGACTCAGAAAGTAGTTGGTGCAGAGTTTGATATTCTTTTACTCTGATCTCACACCCTCTTTCTTTTAATCATTAAGCTCACTACTAACCAAACTCTCTTTTCCATTTTACCTCATCACACCCACACTCATTTCTTTTAGACTCCTCACACTCAATCTCTATAGATTAACTTCTTGGGTAGAAATCACTGGTTAACGTGATTTCATAGAAGTTCATTTAATTCCTAGCACAAAGAACCCATGTAGTCCTAAAAAACATATGTTGCTCAGATGATTTAGCTTTATCAGTTAAAGCTCATATACAAATGTCAGATGAATGTATGCTCATAAAATATAATCATGAAGATTTGAGCATTTGAAAACATTGAAGTATTTTCAAAGAAGTATATTGAATGAATGAATATGAATTCAAAAGACTTGTTTGAAAATCTGACATTGTATGAAAAATGATCAGAAATGAATGATTTAACAATCAAGGCTTATGGTCAAAAATAACGGATATTGTCTATACGAAACAAAAATATAGACATTCTCGAAATGATGTTTCGAAATGAAATATCGCTCAAAAGTTATATACATCTGATTCAAATACGTTGGTTCGTGTTGCATCTTTATTAAAGTACAAGCGGGGTGTCTTACCATCGAAAAATTGTTTCAATTTAGAGACATGGTAAGAACAATTTGATCAAAAAATAAACCGATGTGTGTGAATACTTGAAAGTATGTAGAAAAGACAATACGCAAGTATTTATCTTTGGAAACACACGGTTTGTTTATCAATTAAGCACAAAAATAAAATGAAAACATTTAAAATCACACATCCAAATTATAAAATCTGTTTAAGAATCGGGAAGTGGTTTGAACATTTCAGAACATGTTTTCTATATCTGAAAGTTGTCCTTCTTTCAGATATATTTGAGATTAAGATAAGAAATTTACCTTTTCACGCAATCTTAAATCTCATGAAGTCAAGCTGAAGCCATTAAGATATGATCTTGTCAGCTTCTCTCATTCTGCAAAAAAACTTAAAGTCTAGTCAAAGCAACTTTATACACAAATTTATTTGAATGTAAAAGACATAAAGCAATAAAATGATTAAAGTACGAGTTCTGATTTGAAATAATCAGAAATCATAGTCTTACTCCTTTTGATATTATATGCTCCCCCTAAAATCATGCATCACAAAAATTTGTCAGTTAATCAAAATTCAGAAATTAGTTATGCTCCCCCTCAAAATAATGTAGATCATCTAAAATCTTCTCTTACTCCTCCTGAGATCATGAGCAAACAATTAAAATACAGATATCCTTTCGACATAAAGATAAAGAAAATGATGAAAAATAACAATACGTAACTTTATTAGGTAACAACCGATTATGTCTTAAGATTTAACATACCAAGCTTAGAGACAAGAAAATTAAATCTCTTTTCATCTAATGGTTTGGTAAATAAATCTGCAAGCTGATAATCTGTTTTTACAAAATAAAGTTCAATTGTTCCTTTTTCGACATTATCTTTTATAAAATGATACCTGACTCAATGTGTTTGGTTTTCGTATGTTGGACAGGATTAGCAGATATTGCGATTGCACTCTTCGAGTCACAATAGATTGGAATTTTATCAAACTTGAATCCATAGTCTCGTAGTTGTGTTCGCATCCACAGGACTTGAGAGCAGCAACTAGCAGCAGCTACGTACTCTGCTTCAGCAGTCGATGTGGAAACGCATAATTGTTTCTTTGATGCCCAGCTAACGAGCTTGTCTCCAAGAAACTGAACATGACCTGAAGTACTCTTTTTGTCTAACATGCAACCTGCATGATCTGCATCTGAATAGGTAGTCAGTTGAAAACCAGTATCCTTAGGATACCACAGACCAAGATCTGCAGTCCCCTTCAGATACCTAAAAATCCGTTTGACAACAGCCAAATGGGATTCTTTGGGAGCAGCCTGATATCTAGAACATAAATATGTTGAAAACATAATATCTGGTCTACTAGATGTAAGATACATTAACGATCCTATCATACCTCTATAAGTTCTAACATCAACACTTTTACCTGAAGGATCAGTGCTAATTTTAGTACCTGGATCCATTAGGATTCCAATAGGTTTACAATTTTCCATATTGAACTTCCGAAGAATGTCCAAAATGTACTTAGATTGGTTAATGAAAATCCCCGTAGAAAACTGTTTAACTTATAATCCGAGAAAGAAATTCATCTCTCCCATCATACTCATTTGAAAACGTGACACCATGAGATTAGAAAAGTTTTTGCAATATTTAGGATTAGTAGAACCAAATATTATATCATCAACATAAATCTGTATAAGAATAATATCAGCTTTTTCCTTTTTGATGAATAAAGTGGTATCAACCTTACCTTTAGAAAAATCGGACTTGACCAAGAATTTGGATAAAACGTCATACCATGCTCGAGGGGCTTGTTTTAAACCATACAGGGCTTTGTCCAAGATGTAGACATGATCTGGCTTATCTGGATTGACGAACCCTTCTGGTTGAGACACGTATACTTCCTCCTTAAGAATGCCATTCAGAAAGGTTGTTTTCACATCCATCTGATAGACTGTGAAATTCTTATGAGCTGCGTAAGCTAGAAACATGTGGATTGCTTCTATACGCGCTACTGGAGCATACGTTTCATCATAGTCTATGCCTTCCTCTTGCCGGTAACCTTTGGCAACAAGTCTAGCTTTGTTCCTTATGACAATACCATCTTTATCCTTCTTGTTTTTGAATACCCATTTAGTGCCAATCACGGATTTACCTTCCGGTTTTGGAACTAATCTCCAGACCTTCAGGGCTTCAAACTGATTTAATTCTTCTTGCATAGCAGATACCCAATCCGAATCAGTTAAGCCTCTGATACTCGCGTGGGCTCTATCTTGCTGAGGAATGAGTCATGCATACATTGATTAAGAGTCGCTGACCTAGTTTGTACAGGCTTGTTGAGATCTCCAATTACTTGATGTAATGGATGCTCTTTGGTCCAGCGATGCTCATGAGGGAGTGGAGTAAATGAAGATTGATCATGATCATCATCTAAAAATCCACTATCAAGCTCTTCAGATTGAATAATAGGAGGGAGGTTTGCAGTTGAAGTTTCAGGTGCAGAAGCATCAGTTGGAACAGCAGACTCTGGCTGTTGAGTAGACAATATATCACACCCAACTGAAACAGTTACTTCTGGCTCAGCATTTACTTGTACATCTTCAACTGTAGGAGTAGTTGATGGAATGTGAGTTTCTGACTGAACCGGGGATACAAGTTCAGTTATAACTTCTGAAGTGACTGGATGATTGCAACTTGTGTCTTCAGACCTGTCAGTCACAGCAGATTTAGATACATTAGATCCTAGAAACTCATCATAAAAGAATTCAAATAACAAATCTAAATCAGATAAATGTGAAATAGAAGTAGAAGCGTTATTCGAATTATTGGCTGTAGAAACAGGTTCTGGACTGATCTGCCCAGAAGCTAATACTCCTGTTATCACGGGTTCTGAACTGAGTTGTTCAGAAACCATTTCTTCATCGAATGTTACATTAACGCTCTCGACAACTATCTTTGACTTTTTCAGATAAACACGGTATGCTGCAGACGTGGAAGAATAACCAATGAAGATGCCCTCGTCCGCCTTAGCACTGAATTTATTCAGACTCTCTTTGTCGTTAAGCACAAAACATTTACACCCAAATATGTGAAAATACTTGATTGTTGGTGTTCTGTTCTTGATCAGCTCATATGGAGTCTTTTTAAAACGGCGGTGTATTATGGACCGATTTTGAGTATGACATGCAGTCGACACAGCTTCTGCCCATAAAAATAGAGGTAGATCGGATTGGCTGAGCATAGTACGAGCGGCCTCAACTAGCGTTCGATTTCTCCTTTCGACTACTCCATTTTGTTCAGGCGTACGAGCAGTAGAGTACTGATGTGATATCCCGACCGATTCTAGATATTCTTCAACTATCTTGTTTTTGAACTCTGTGCCGTTGTCCGTTCGAAGAAACTTGACTTGTCGTTGCATATTCACCTGGGTCGTCTTTAAGAAAGTAATGAGAACTTCGGGTGTCTCATCTTTTGATCGAAGAAATTTGACCCATGAGTATCTTGAGTAATCGTCCACAATGACCAACACGTATTTCTTTCCACCCAAACTCTGAGTTCTCATTGGACCACACAAATCCATATGGAACAATTCTAACGGAGAACTAGTGCTTGGTTCAGGCTTCGGTTTATGCGGAGCTCTTTTCATCTTACCCTTCTCACATGCAGCACATAAGTGTTCTTTCTCGTATTTCAACTCAGGAAGTCCTTTTACCAATTTCCCACTAACCAACTTGTTGATATAACGAAAGTTCAGGTGTGATAAACGTCTGTGCCAGAGCCAACTTTGCTGCATTGAAGCTTTTGTCATTAAACATACCTGATTGTCAATCTGAACTTTGGACAGGTTGATGGTATAGAGGTTTGTCTTTCGATGTCCACCTAAGAGTTCTGTGCCGTCTTCAGTACGAACCGAGCAACTCTTAGATTTGAAGTTGACCTCTAACCCTTTATCGCAGAATTGACCAATGCTAAATAAGTTGTGCCCCAACCCTTCGACATAACTCACCTTACTTATCGTTATGTTGTCTTGAATGATGTCACCATATCCTAATATTGGTGAAAGCTGATCGTTTCCAAATCTGACATTTCCACTGAATTTCTCTGTATAATTAGACAATAAAGCTTTTTGCCCAGTCATATGCTTGGAACATCAACTGTCCAAGTACCACATATGCCGGGTTTGCAAGAGAAATCAGGAAACAATAACTTTAGGTACCCATTTAAAAACGGGTCCTAACAGATTAGCACAAGATTTTGGTATCCATTTGAATATGGATCCTCTTTTCTTTTGAAAACCTCTAAAAACATTTGATCTTGAAGAATAAACATGATAAGATCCAAACCAATCAGAAGAATTATGAGAATAAGCAAAATCATTTCTCCGATAATGATAAGATTTAGTAGTAATAGGAGATAATTGAATCAATTGCTTTATTGAATAACGCTTGTAAGAAGTTACAAGGTTTTTTTTATGAGAAGCATATTGACCAACTACATCAGAATCACTACTATTAGATCTAGTACAACAATTATCAGAAACTGATTCAGTTATCTCATCATCCTTCCTTTTTGGTCGCCATTCGGTTCTCGCTTTCAACCTTTTCTTCCTTATATCTGAAATAAAAGATTTAGATTTAATAGGAAAATCAGATTTCTGAGATTGATTTTTCTTGCGTTTACCAGTGTTATTCTTGTTCTGTGAATGCTGTTTCTTATGTTTCTTACCATTAGCATAGTAATCAGCATTCCCAGAAACTGATTCACCAACCTTAGTTGATGATTCACCTTTCTCATGTACACTTGGTAAAACTTTTCCATTTATGATAAAAGTAGAATGATTTGGAAGTTGAGCAGTAAAGTGAAACATATCAATTTCCTCGATACACCCTTCATCGGAATTTAGAAAATCATTTGCAGACTCAAATAGATCATCAAAATCAGTCTTAGAAGTTTGAGGTACTTTTGAAGATGTAGAACACACTTTAGATTTGCAAATAAAATTTGTGTTCTTTAATACTGTAGAAAATACGTTTTGTGTTAGATCACTCAAAATTCTTTCATCAGATAAAATATTTTCTAACTCAATTATTTTGCTCTCTAAGACAAGTGGAGGTACATAAATTTTGGCTTGAACAGGTTTTGCCTCCATCTCAGTCGAAGAATAACTAGCAAAATAATCAGTTGAAAGAAATTTTGGTGTTTTAGAAAGATAACTATCATTCAGTCTTTCATAACAGAATGGTAGTTGCATTTTCTTCAAATTCATTCTTTTCTGATCTTCTTTTTCCTCAACTTCTTTTGATGCTTTGGTGATAAATTTGGGTTTCAAATGAGGATATTCATCAGCCGCATACATATAATTTGCATTATATAGACCTGGCTGTTTTCTGATAGCTTTTTCTAAGTAATGAGGATTATCAAACCCTAATCCCCATTTTTCTTTAAAATCAACATCTTCATCAGGTGTATTCAAAAAAATAGTTTGATCTGTTTGGCCTCTAAGATATAATTTTACTTCCAAACCATTTACCTTTTTCTCTAGAGTCTTGTTCTCAACCTGCAGTTTAAATGATTTTAGAACACATTCTTCTTTTTCAGAATCAGATTTAAACAATTGTTTTTGCAATTCAGAAATCTTACTTTCAAAACAATCTTTTTCATTTTGAAAAAGAGAAGCAGATTTGCGTAGAGAATCAATTAAATCTTTGTTCTCAATAACTGACGTGTTAAGCTCAAAGACCTTTTCATTTCTCCTAGCAACTCTGTCTTTTTCCGTTTTCAATTTATTTTGAAGATCTTGAAGTTAGACCCTCATGGCTTCCATTTTGGTCATGAAATCATTTTCAGTTAAGTTCATTACCTCATCAGCAGTCTCATCATCTGAATCATCATCTTTCACTTCTTTTCCCATCAAGCATAGATGAGCAGTCTCTTCTTGTTCTTCCTCATCAGAATGATCCAACCAATATTCATCTTCAGCCATTAATGCCTTGCCAGCTTCTTGTTGTTTGGCCAAGAGCAATTTGTTTTGATAATATTCTGAGTTGCAAACCTTTGGCTTCCGACGTTCTTTTGCATAATGTCCGAACTTGCCACAGTTGTAGCATTTGATCAGATCATTAGCCGTCTTCTTTTCAGTACTTGTGTAATCATTTACATACTTCTTCTTTTCTTCTGGATTTTTCTCTATCATTCTATTTCCTTCCACTCTTTCTCTATGCTCGTGGTTCTTTGAGCTTGATGAAGAATATCTCTGAGAATTGGATCCCGGCTTCTTGTAGAACTTCTTTTGGAAAGCACGGGTTAACAATAGCATAGCCTGCTTGAGACTTTCTCCATCATCTCCATCAGATTCAGAATCAGATTCAGAACTAAATACCATTGTCTTCTTCTTATTATTCTTCTCTTTCTTTTCTTTCTCTTTCTCTCCAGCCACTAATGCTATAGGATCAATAGCTTTCTCAACTTTCTTTTTCTCAGCTCTTTTCTCTTCTACCTCTTCTTCATTCTGTCGCAGAGTCTCGTAGACTTCATGTAGAGGTATTTCGCTTAAATCCTTCATTTGTTTCATCCTTCGCGTGTGCTCTTTCCATTCAGGTTGCAATATGCTGAGAAACTTTACATTGTTCTCAATCTGTTGCTTGTTAACCTTGTTCTTGGAAAGCTCATTCAGAAGCAGCACAAACCTATCATAGGTTTCCTCCAAGCTTTCATTTTCTTTTGCTCTAAATTCTTCTTAGCTGTTTATGCAGTTAGCTACCTTCATTTGGTTTCCAACTCTAGAACCCAACATCATTTTTCTTAATTGATCCCACATTGATTTGGCAGTTTCATTGTAGCTATCCATTTTCACATATATCTCATTTGTCATGCTTTGTAAAAGCAAAGATCTGGCTTGTTTATCAGCATCAAACCTTTTCTTCTGTTCATCAGAAAAACTAGCATACTTTTTATCCACTCTCCTTGTTCTCGGAGCTCCATCTGAATCATTACCACCAGCAGGAATCTCCTCACTAGGTTTCTTCATTGGACCTTCTGTGATAGATTTCAGAATGTTCTCTCCATTTGATTGTCTATCAACAAAGTCCAAAAATCTATCTCTCCATTGTTCATATTCTCATTTGAACAGCACCGGAGGCTTGACATCAGTTCCAATTGAGAGAGCGTCTCTGGAAGTCATCCTGTATGTACCTGTTTGATCAAATATGCAATAAGAATCTAGAAACTGATCGTTAGTCCAATTATGAAATCACAAAAATACAGGAAATCTTGAAATAGAAATTCAGGAATTTTGATCACAATCAGAAATTTGTCCCCCTCCGCAGACTTAGCACGGGGGTCCCGCTACCCGGTTAGCGGGTGGGATCAAGGGGCAACGCCCTTGCGGGGTCGAGGGGCAGCGCCCCTAGAGAAAAAAAATTCACTTTTAAAAAGCATATTACAGTTTTGAAAAATTTGACTAAGTACAGAAACTCGCAAGTCACTGTTAAAGCTTAAAACTCGCAGGCGCTGAAACTCGCAAACCACTATTCAAAGTGAAACTCGCAGATCAAAAGAACTCGCTGAAACTCGCAGATAGCAGCGTGCGCGTTTCTTGAACTCGCAAGTGCCTACTTGCGCGTTTTGAACAAACTCGCAGATCACTATTCACGATGAAACACGCAGATTGAGACGTGCGCGTTTCTAAAACTCGCTAGTCAATACTTGCGCGTTCCAACACTTAGAAAATTTTCTTGAAATTCCAAACTCGCACGATGAGTGAACTCGCAAACCACTGTTCCTCTTCAAACTCGCACCCTTCGATTAGCGCGTTTGAAGAACTCGCTAACCACTATGTGCGTGTTCTGGTCCTTAGAAAATTTTCCAACTTTTCCAAACTCACAGACTTCGATCAGCGCGTTTCTAGAACTCGCTAATCGTTACCTGCGCGTTTTGACCAAAAACTTCCACTTGCGCGTTCTAACGAAGAACTTGCGCGTTCTTCAGATCTAGCGCGTTCTTCATGAATCCGTGCCTGTTCTTCACTTTTTCACCGAAATTCGACTCAAATCTTCTTCAATTGAATCAAAACTTTGCAGAACTCTTCGAATCCAACTCAAAAACATATTACAATGTAAGAATTTTAAAAACAAGCATAAAATGATAGACTTTGATTCAATTTACAGTGTATATTAACTCGTGACTTACAAACTCAACAAAATCCAAAAATTCGTGACAATTACAGTGCATTTCGTGAAATTGTCGATACAAACTCAATCTATAACACTCAACGATCATAACCTGATCAATTACAACACCTAATTCGCACTAAAACTCAGAATTCAATTCTCAACTCAAGAACACAGTGTCGAACCACACTTTTTCTATTTCTTGATCTGATTTCACTATTGAAGCTGCTTTGATACCAATTGTGTGTCCCTGAATCTAGTTTCTATATGCAATTAATCAAACAAAACAAGATTTCAAATGAATTCTCTCTCTCTCAGATTCTCAATCAGACAACTTGTTACTACAACTAAAAACAGAAATACAAGGTATTTATACCTACAACTAAAACACAAAGAAATTAAAAACAAATACTTTGACTTTTATTACAAATAGACTTTGACTTTGATGAGTGTTGACTTTCTCATCTTTGACTTCTTACACTTTGACCTTCAGTCTTCTTGATCTTGTATCCAATAGATTTATGCTCTAACAAATAACTTCCGGGGTAGGAAACACTGGTTAACGTGAATCCATGGAAGTTCTATTTAAGCTCACACACGAATCCCATGTAAGCCCTAAAAGAATAGTTGTTCAACAGTTTATTTTGAACGATTAAGCACAAAATATGATGACATTGTCAAAATGTATGCTCATTTTAAAAATATGAATGAAATTTGAGCAATTGAACTTTAAAGATCTCTCAAAACAAGGATATTGAATGAATGAAATCAAATCAAGAGAATTGTTTTGAGAATCTGACAATGTATCAATCAGATCAAATAAAATGGTTAGGGTATCAAAGAACTGAATATTTTGTTTATATGAACGAATATAAACAATTTTGCAATAAAGGCACAAATTTGGAAATGATGATTGATGCTCAACAATATTGGAAAGCAAACGGGAGTATTACCATCAAAAAATAGGTTCGTTTAGAGACATGGTAATAATAGATTAAAATGAAGTACTGAACCGATGTGTGTGAATACTTTACAGTATATAGGAAAGATAATACACGAGTATTGATCTTTAGAAACACACGGTCAGTTAAACATTAAAGTTCAAAATTGAAAAACATTTAAAATCACACTTCTTAATTCATGAAATCTTTTGAGAATAGAGAAGTGGTTTGAACATTTAAGAAAACGTTTTTCATGCTTGAAAGTTGTTCTTCTTTCAAACAATCAGAGATCTAGATCAGAAGATACTTACCTTTAAGCTCCCCCTCAAATCATTATATCTTGATTTGTTTTCTTTTTAGGCTCCCCCTGGATATTTGAAAAAAAAATATCCATGTCTATACATTGAAGAACGGGTCCTGATCTGTCTTGTGATCAGAAGCCACAATCCTTTACATTAAAGACCGGGTTTTGAACTGTTTTGTTCAAAAGCCATTGTTCTTTAAACTTTGAAGAACGAGTCCTAGACTGTTTTGTCTAGAAGTCAAACATCATGCTCCCCCTTAAACTTTGGGTGCCTGCAACACAGTTTAAGCTTTTGGTACCCACTTGTATTTGGGTCCTGAAGTGTTAGTTGCAGTTTCTACAAGTGCGTGTCAGCCTTAACACGCGTTTCTACAATTGCGTGTCAGTCTTAACACGCGTTTCTACAAGTTCGTGTCAACCTTAACACGAGTTTCTACAAGTGCGGATCTCTCTAGAAGCGCATTACACTTGGACGCGCATTTCACTTGGACGTGAATTTCTCTTGGATGCGCATTCTTGAACACGCATTTCTCTATAACTTCGAGTATCTTTCTGGTCACGCATTTCTTGGTTGTGCGGGTCATCAAGGACCCGATTTTCTCTCAATACGCATTTCTTAGTAGTGCGGGTCATCTGAATTCCAGATTTCTTCAATATGTCTCTACAAGCTCAACTTTACAAGAACGATCTCATGATGTCATTGGGATCTGAAACTCGTACACCTGTTCTGATTAATGAGAACGAATTTGAACAATGGCAGGACCGGTTTGTTAATTTCATCGAAAGACAATCAAATGGTGAGAATATGATGAAAGCTTTGACTGAAGGTCCTATGGTTAAGCCAAGGAAAGTGATACCAGCCGTTGGTAACACTCCAGCCACTGAGGTAGAAAAATTCCTGATAAAATACGATGCTGATGAACTTCTGAGATACCAAGCTGACAATCAGGCCAAGTCGAATTTGATACTTGCTCTACCAAATTCCATTTACAACAGAATCGATTGTTTCAAACACAATCCTATGTTGATGTGGACACAACTGGAGAAAATCATGCTTGGTACTGCTATGTCTACACAGCTTCGTCAGACAAGATACATGAACAATTTTGAAGAGTTCAAAGCAAAAGATGGAGAGAGTCTGAAAAGTGTCTTCGACAGGTTCTGGACTGTAATTAATGATCTGTATAAGATCAAGGTAATAAAGAATGAACTGGAGACCAATCTGAAGTTCCTTAATGCACTCAAACCAGAATGGGAAAAATCCTGTCATCGCATGAGAAATGATCCCAGAATTTCCAAAATGCCCATTCAGGAAATGTTTGAAATTCTGATGTCTGATGAAGCAATGGTTCTGAAGAAGAAAGCTAAACTGGATAAGCAGAAGCCAAAGACTGTGGATCCAATCGCTCTTTTAGCTAGTCAAATGGCTGAGCAAGCCTTAACTGAATCTGCTACGTGGATCAACAGATGATGATGGAGAAGCATTAGAAAAAGCCATGATTCTTCTAAGTCAGCACTATCAAAAGAAATATCAGAAACGGACAGGATCAAACAATCTTCGTTTTTCTTCTGGATCAAAGAAGATAGAACCCGGTTCTACATCAAAGCCTTTCTTTCCCAAGTATGAGTCTGGTACAACAGCTGAACCAAAGAAAGAAGAGAAAAAGGCTGTGACTTGCTACAACTGTGGCAAACCCGGGCATATTTCAAAGGAATGCAGAACGAAGATTGTGAAAGATGTGGATTTTTATAAGAAGAAATTAGCATTGGCTGAAAAGAAAGCAAGTGGAACAATTTTGTTGGCTGAGGAGGAATATTGGTTGGACCATTCAGATAATGAAGCTGACAATGTTGAGACTGCTGCGATGTGCTTTATTGGAGACGACAAAAGTGATGATGAGGATGAGGACACATCAACTGATGAATCTGAGGTACCATCTGATTCTGATTTTAATTTCATTTCTTCGCAAATGAATGTCATCAAAAATGCTTTACATGACTTTCGTTCAAAGCTTCTAACCGAAAAACACGAAAATCAAGAAAAGTCTGTTCAAATTGAAAAGTTGAAGATTTCTCTGAAAGATGAAAAATCAATTTTAAAATTTACAAAAGAGAAATTTCAAGAAAAAATTGAAGATTTAGAATTTGAAAAACAGACTTCTCATGATTCTTTGACTGAATTGTCAATTTTAAATCAAGAATTTTCGGATAAAATATTTGAATTAGAAGGAAAGTTATATAAACAAAATCAAACTGAACAAACAATTCATATGCATAAACCAAGGAGCTATGAGTCGATAAAAGAAAATTGGGGTCTTGGATTTAAAAATCCTCAGTTTTTAAAGAAAGCTAAAATTGAGATTCCCACTTTTTATGATTACAACTGTCTTGGTCTTTCACACTATGGTTCTCAATACAAACCTTTTTGGACAAGTGCTAGAGAGACTACAATTGAGGAAGATAAAAAACGGATGAACAACAAGAGAATGGAAGTTTCTTTTGTTTACACTCAAGAAAATGCAAAATATTTTCCAGAAAAATTAAAGAAGAGAAGACAAAAGTTAAACATTGTTTCTTCAACTAAATCTTCTAAATCAAATGACTTCTTTGATTTAAATGCAGCTAATCCTAATAAGGATAATATATCTCCAGTGTCTTATGATACTAAGAGATATATATCTCCATTAGTATTAGAATGCAAAATATTTGATCTAGAAGAACAATTGGAAGAACAAGAGATTTTAAAAAAAATTGAAAATGATGTCATTTTTTCTTTTATGACATCGAGTTTTAAAGAAAATAATTCTGATCTTATCAAATCTTCCATCAACTTGTGTTCATCTGATGTTTCTTGCTCTGAGGTTTATCCAAATAAAATAACTGATCAGTTTGATTTTATTGATAAAACTTCCTCTTCTAAATCAAATCTTTTATCTAAAATTTTTGATGACACGTTTACGCTAAATGATCATTTCTATAAAACAAAGCGTAAAAGAAAAAGGTCAAAGAAGAAAAAGAAGAAAGAGTTTGATATTTCTGAAAATTCTAACTTTTCTGATTCATCTATTTCAGATAGGCCTTTGAAGAAGTCTGTAAAGTCTGTTTGGCTAAAGAAACAGAGATCTGAAGAATTTGTTTCTCTAGAGGATAAATGTGTAGATTTTATTTGTAAACAAGACTCATTTGCCTTTTGTAATAAATCTACAAAATATTCTGTAGAGCAAATGTTTCAATTTTCGAAGAATAATTCTGATTCTGATGATTGTGTTTCTTCTTTAATATGTGATGATGTTCATGCTTTATTTGATCAATCTTAGATGTTTTGGAAAAATAAATTTTTTAAAAAGAAAAAGGAAAGGACTAACAAGAAGGGACCCATATTTATATGGGTACCTAAATCTCAGTAATTGTTGATTGTGCAGCTAAATCAATTATGGTATCTGGATTCGGGGTGTTCCAAACACATGACTGGCAACAAATCTCTCCTTACAAATTTTAAAGAAAAATGTTGCGGTCGTGTCAAATTTGGAAACTGCGAGACAGCTCCCATTCTTGGTTATGGTGATCTTGTTCAGGGTAACATAACTGTCAAAAGAGTAAGCTATGTCGAAGGTTTGAGTCACAATCTATTCAGCATCGGAAAGTTCTGCGATAAAGATCTTGAAGTCAGTTTCAAGTCTAAAAGGGTTGCTGTAAAGAATAGTAACGACATGGATTTACTTGTTGGAAAGAGACGATCAAATCTTTATACCATTAATCTTTCCGAAGTAAAGGTTCCATCAGATATTTGTCTTTTATCAAAAGCCTCTATTCATGAAAGATGGGTGTGGCACCGTCGACTAGCTCATCTCAATTTCAAATATATGGATCGCTTGGTCAAGAATGATTCAGTGAGAGGTCTTCCAATCCTCCGATTTCAGAAAGACCATCTCTGTCAGGACTGCGAGAAAGGAAAGATGAAGAAAGCATCTCATAAGCCAAAGCCTGAACATTGCACTGCGGACATTCTAGATCTAATTCATATTGATTTGTGCGGACCAATGAAGACAAAGAGTATTGGGAAGAAGAAATATGTTTTGGTTGTTGTTGATGACTACTCCAGATACACATGGGTGAAATTTATCAAATCTAAAGATGAAACACCTGAAATTCTCATCAACCTCATCAAAACCATTCAGACAAATAAGCAAAAGCAAGTCAAAGTTGTGAGATCAGATAATGGCACAGAATTCAAGAATTCAACTCTTCAAGCATTCTATGATGATCAAGGTATACAACAACAGTTTTCTGCTGCAAGAACACCGCAACAGAATGGGGTTGTTGAAAGAAGAAACAGAACGCTTGTGGAAGTTGCTAGATCTATGCTTGCTTATTCAGGTCTCCCTTTGTCTCACTGGGTCGAAGCCATTTCAACTGCTTGTTATACTCAAAACAGATCAATTCTACACCGCCGATTCAACAAGACTCCATATGAATTGATGAATGGTTTCAAACCCAACATCAAATATTTCAAGTCTTTCGGGTGTAAATGCTAGGTTTTGAATGATAGAGATAATCTGAACAAATTTAGTCCAAAGGCAGATGAAGGCATATTTCTGGGCTATTCTTCTAACTCTGCTGCTTACAGAGTATTTCTTCTCTCGGTAAGAAAAGTGATAGAGTCAGTAAATGTCAAATTTGATGAAGTTGCCAATTTGGCTTCTGGAAAACACAGTTCAGAACCCGCTATTACTGGAAATTCAGCTTCTGAACAAATTAGTTCAGAACCTGCACTTCAGACGACAAATCAGGATCCTTCTACTTCTATGTCTAATTTTTCTGATCTTGATTTTCTGTTTGAAAATTTTTATGATGATGTTCATACACCAAACACTGATAATGTGTCAAATGTTTTGAATCAGGAATCTGTGAGTGCATCAAATCTTAATTCCGCTGCATCAATCTCTGAACATGATGCTTCTTCAGTATCTCCTGAGATTCAAGACATACCTTCTGAACATCATCCTGATCAAGTCTTTCATGAACCAGAAACTGCTGAAACTATTCATGAGGAGTCTGTAGAAGATGAAGTTGTTCCAGAAGAAAGTGTTCAACAAGAAGTACAAACTACATCTGGTCAACAAGAGCCTGAATCTGATGTCATGGAAATACCCCCTCCTCCAGTTGAAACTATATCTGTGTCATCTTCTGATATTATCCCTTCTGAAGATCCTCCTCAACAAATAGAAGTGGTTCAAGAAGTTATTGATCCTCTCCCTCATACAACAAAATGGACAAGATCTCATCCAATCCATCAAATCATTGGGGATCCTCAAGCTAGTGTTTCTACACGCTCCAAGTTGGTTTCTTCCAATGAATGTTTGTACACTTGTTTTTTAAGCAAGATTGAACCTAAAAAAGTATCTGAAGCGTTGGAAGACCCGGACTGGATTTTAGCAATGCAAGAGGAACTCAATCAGTTTGACGCGCTCAAAGTGTGGAGACTTGTACCACGACCAAAGGGTAAAAGCATCATTGGTACAAAGTGGATATTCAAGAATAAAAAGGACAAAGATGGTATCGTCGTTCGGAACAAAGCAAGGTTAGTAGCCAAAGGATATCGACAAGAAGAAGGTATTGACTATGATGAAACATTTGCACCCGTCGCCAGATTGGAAGCTATCAGAATGTTTTTAGCCTTCGCTGCTTATCGCAATTTCACAGTATATCAAATGGACGTCAAGACAACATTTCTCAATGGCAAATTGAAAGAAGAAGTATATGTATCTCAGCCAGAGGGATTTGTTGACAAAGATCGCCCTGATTACGTTTATTTTCTCGATAAAGCTTTGTATGGTCTGAAACAAGCTCCAAGGGCATGGTATGACGAGTTGTCAGCTTTCTTGGTCAAATTCGGCTTCACCAAGGGCTCGATAGATACTACTCTTTTCATTTATAGAACTAATCTTGATATTTGCTTAGTACAGATATACGTAGATGATATTATTTTCGGTGCGACTAACAAATCTCTGTGTAATTGGTTTTCTGATTTAATGACCTCTAGATTTCAGATGAGCATGATGGGAGAAATCAACTTCTTCCTCGACTTACAAGTGAAGCAACTTCCAGATGGAATTTTCATCAATCAGTCAAAGTACGTATTTGACATTTTGAAGAAATTCAAAATGGACAAGTCTACTTCAATCGGCACGCCTATGGCTCACGGTGCTAAACTCGGACTGGATCCAGATGGAAAAGTTGTGGATCAAAAGACATACAGAGGCATGATCGGATCACTGATGTATCTTACTTCAAGCCGCCCGGACATAATGTTTTCAACGTGCTTGTGTGCCCGTTTTCAAGCTAAACCAAAAGAATCTCATCTTTTAGTAGTCAAACGCATTTTTAGATATATTAAAGGAACTCCTTATTTAGGATTATGGTATCCTAAAAGTTCTGACTATAGTTTGATTGCTTATTCTGATGCAGATTATGGTGGTAATCAATTGGACAGAAAAACTACTTCTGGTCATCTTCAGTTTTTGGGTGACAGACTGATAAGCTGGGCGTCGAAAAAGCAAAACTGCGTTTCAATATCAACAGCCGAAGCTGAATATGTTGTTGCAGCTAGTTGCTGTGCTCAAGTGCTTTGGATGAAAACGCAACTTCGCGATTATGGAATGCTATACAAGACTGTGCCAATTTATTGTGACAGCAAGTCCGCAATTGCGATATCGGTCAATCCTGTCCAGCACACCAAGACCAAGCACATAGACATGAGATATCATTTTATAAAGCATCACGTGGAAGAAGGTACTATTGAGTTATATTTTGTACCTACTGAATATCAACTTGCTGATATATTTACAAAAGCTTTGGATGAAAAACATTTTAACTTTTTGCTTTCAAAATTAGGCATGTTGAATTTAAAAGTTTAAATCTTTACAAATTTTATTCTATAAAGTTTAATATTTCAGATTTTCTTTCAGTTGAATAAAATGTGTGTCTAGGATCTTTGACAAGTTGCCTTGTTTATATTTAAAGTTTCATATGTTCAATGTTCAAATCTTTCAAACATCGAAAAGTCAGCAACATGTTTGACGCTTTAGATACTGCTTTAAAGATATGTGAGTCGGCATATTTATGGTTTACTTTGCTTGAACAACCTAAGTGATCGAAATTGTAGATTGTAATGAAATTATGGGCTAAGCTATTCGATATAGATCTGAGTTATTGAGATGATTTTATTTTTTTTTAAGCATTTAAAATACAGAAATCCTTGAGTTTAAAAGTTTGTACCTGTGACCTTTCTGGTTTGGGAAAGTAAGTTCCGAGGGATGCTTGACATATGGTCCCCTAAGGTCAATTGATCTGGGAGTGATCGAACAGAAATCCTGTAATAGAACCAGATCGAAATTCATGTTCTACTGGTATGAATGGGTTTAGGATATGTCGATGTAGCCTTTCTGATCCGGGAAAGTAAGTTCCAAGGGGTGCTTGACACCTAGCCCCCTAAGGCCAACTGGTCTGGGAGCGGCTGACCCAAATCCTGCAATAGGGTCAGATAGAAAGTTATGTATACGACATGTTCTTTACTTAATGAACTCTTTGATTAAAAGATGCCAAAGTGCACAAAGCTTAAAAGATGCCAAAGAGCACACTCATGTGAAGATGCCAATGTGCACACAGATAAAAGATGCCAATGAGCACACATCTCTTGATACTTGGTGATATATTTTGAGCTGCGATAAACCTGTAAATTTGTGAAAATCTTAATTCTTGATGACTTAGTGTTTGTACATGCAAAGTTTTTCATTTAATGTTTAGAATTACATTTTTCTTGAAGCTAATCAGAGATCGCATGTGAGCACACTGAATAGATACCTGCAAGTGTTTAACTCTGAACATGTCTTAACTTGATATACAATGAAACATGTTTCTGTATTCAATAACTCCCGTTTGATTTCAACTGATTGATAAATCTGGGATATTCTACTGAGTAGACTTTAATTTGTTTAGTGTTTAAAAATTTATATATTCAGTTGTTACAAAATTTATATTCAATATGATCATCTTTTAATATTGATGTCTCTATGTTTGCTATCTGTGTTTTTATCATATGGTTTGTGCATTTTTCGAGGGGGAGTGTATATCTGAGTTCTTTATCTGAGAATATTCTATTTTTGAGGGGGAGTGAATGTTGCTGTTTAATTACTTCGTGTGCTGATCAGAAATTCATCAGGTAAGTATTTCTGAATTTACTATGCAAATGCTAAACTAATTTGATAAATTTTGTGCATTTGTGTAGGGGGAGTAATGGGGGCTTATCAGGTATTTTTTTAAGTAGTTATTGTTTTGATTTTTTTTTTGAAAATATAGATGTAATAGTGTTTTTTTTTATTCTTTTTTGAATGTGTGTGACTATTCTCCTTCCCTCCTTCGTATCTGAGTATCCTTCTTCTTGTTCATTTACTGTTCATATTTCAGATTGTGACTTTAGAAAGATCAGGTATGTTTTGATTTTTCATTCCATGTTTGTAGTTGGTTTAGTGTTATTCATTCTATGTTTGTAATTTGTTTTGATTTCTGTTTTGGTTTTGTATTGTGAGTTTTAAACTGATATGCGTTATTTTCACTGTTCATCGATTTCTAAAACTCAGATTCGAGTTGAAATAGATCGATTTGCTATTTGGGATTTGTTTAGTTCTTATAATCGTCATTCAGGTATGTTTTCTTATACTTTAACTTCGTGTTAGTGCTTCGTTTGTTAGTTTTTTGTGGGTTTGGGTTCGAACAGGCGTTTTTCTAGGGTTTGTTTTTTAAAACAAGTGAAGAATGCGTTTCACCTGTGACACACATTGTAAGAAATGCGTTTCACATGTGACACGCATTGTAAGAAATGCGTTTCACTTGTGACCCGCATTTCTGAACAATGCGTTTCACTTGTGACCCGTATTTCTGAACAATGCGTTTCATTTGTGACCCGCATTTGTGAACCCTCATAGTATATTTTTGTTCTAGTATTTGTTGTGTATTTGTTTTTGTTTGTTTTGATTGTTTTAAGTATGCAATGCGTTCCATTAAGGACACGTATTTCCTTCTATGCGTTTCCTTTAGGATACGCATTCCTCTTAAATGCGTTTCCTTCGTCACCCGCAATCCTCTTAATGCGTTTCATGAAGGATCCGCATTCCTCGTAATGCGTTCCTTTCTTCACACGCATTCCTCGAATGCGTTTCCTGAAGGACCCGCATTTCTTCTTTCGTGTCTTCTTAAGAAACCGCATTCCATACTTAGTATTTTTTTTTCTTTCTTTTTCTTTTTTCTTCTGTTAAACTTTGAAATGTGTTTTGTTTCAGAGTATCATGACTTCTCAAACAAATACTGATCCAATGATTCAAGATGAGAATGTCATTCTTCAGGATCCGACTGATCAGGCATCTCATGATACTCCAATGCCGTCTGTTCCATCTGTTGGGGCTGATCTTTCTATATCAAGGTGAAATCCAAATGATGTGTTCCCGAATGTCATGTACATGCCTTATAAGCATAACAACTACTTTGTTGATTTTGATCGTATCAAGATTCATCCTGTCATACGTACTATTCTTCGTGGACATCCGCTGTCTCAAGCTCTCTGTTCAGTTGCAGATGTTCCAGAAGTCTACGTACATCAAGTATGGAATACCATCACTAAGAATGAACTGGCACGTCCTCATCGATTTGATCTTCAAATTGATCAATTTGATTCATATATGTCTTACAAGCGGTTAAGATTGATTCTTGAGCTTCCTGAGCCTGATTCTAGACCTGGAAGGACAACATATGATCAGTTTCCATCTGAAGAAGAAGTGTATGAAGGCATCAAACGACTAGGCTATGTTGGTCAATTGAACAGGGTTGTAGACTTTGACAAGTCTAATCTTCCTCCTGTCTGGTATTCTTTATTTTCGGTCATCAACAGGTGCTTAACGTCCAAACATACCGGCACGGATAGTTCTAGTCTTCACTATCTTCGACTGTTCCATGCAGTAGTCTATGACCTGCATGTCGACTATACGATTATTTTCTGGAACGAGCTGTCTGAAATAGTGCAAGACAAGTTAACCAACAAGCGGCGGAAGTTCATTCCTTTTATCAGATTTCTAAAGCTGATTATTAGAATCATGTTTCGAAGCAATCCGGCAATTCCTCGACGATTATCTTGGCCGCAAGTTCAGGATACTGAGATGCTCTTTCTTAAGAAACAGAAGAAGTCCTTCACATTTTCTATGACCATTCCTTATGGTCTTATTGCCAATTATGATGACATGACAGATCCTAGTGTCATTGAGTATTGTTTAGACAATGAATTTGAAGAGCCTGAACAGGAAGTACCTTCTCATGGTACTCCAGCTGGTACTACTCATGAAGATCAAGTTGACGCATCCACTCAGGAAATAGTGACTACTGTTGTAACTACCATAGTGACAGATGTTGATCCTTCTACAGTTCTACAAGATGTTGCTACACTTCACATAGAATCTGTCATTGGTGATATTGAATCTGAAGTTAATGCTGATATTAGAGAGGATGTTAATCTTAATGAAACGGTTGTTGCAGATGATGATGTGACAAATCCTGAGGTTGCTGATGATGATATGATTGATGTTGATGATGATGATGCAACAAATGATGATTTTTCTGATAATGATGACAATACATCAAGTGATTCAGATGCTGGTGATGATGATGTTGATCAACCCAGCATGAAGATATATGAAAGGAATTCCAAGACACCGAAAGTGGTTGTCTCAACAGAAGTTATCTCTGATGATAATTCTGTTCCAGTTAATCCTTCAATTGCACATCTTCAAGTTGATGAATTGGATACAACTTTTGATCAAGCCACTGCATTGGTTCAAAGTCAAGCTCCAGCAACTACAATTGCAGATATTCAGTCTACCTCAGTAGCTATAGAGCTTCAATCTGATCAAGCTCGGGTTTCCACTGATAAATTCTCAACTTTGAATGTTGTAATTCGGCAATTATCGGAGAGAATGGATGCTGAAAAGGAAGCACAGATTCTGAAGTTAAGAGCTTTATTCAAAGGAAAGATGCCTGAGATTGATACTTCAGTGATTCCTACAGAGATTCCGTTCAGACGCCCATCTGGGGTTGTTCTACGAGAGCCGTCTTCTGCTGTTCAATCTTCTGCTCCAGCAATCATGTCTATCCCTCTACCTCCATTTTTTACACAGTCTGTTGGTATCTCTTCATCTTCTAGTATACCTGTGTCTTCTTCTAGCACTCCAGATCTTCCTATTTCAGAGTTGAAAGATTTGCTCTATGCTCGTCTTATTTCTATATCGCCACCAGAACATCAGGATCAAGATCTCATTTCTCTGCTTCGAAATTTCCAACCTACGCCGCCTCCAGTTTCTTCATCTGAATCTGACAGGATCTATGTTTCATCTACTGAATTTCAGGAATTCAAATCAGAAGTTAGATCCAGTTTATCTGATCTTCGTTCTTTCATGACACAGGCTTTTTCAGATCTATCTAACAAGATTGATCATCTAGATCAATCATGCAGGACTGAGGTTGGCCCGTCTCTTAAACGCCAACATGACCAAGATGATCCTGATCATCAAGGCCATGAGGGGGAGATGGCAAAGAGACAAATAACAGAAGGTTCTTCTGAAGCAAGAGAAGTTGGTCAAGAAGGAGTGGTTGGAGAAAGAGAAAAGAATGTTGATACTGTTCAAGATTGCAGTATTCAAGACTTAATGGATGTCATGATTGACAATGTTGATGTAACTGTCTTGCAAAATGAATTTAGTTTGTCTGAAGCAAATTTTAATAAGATACAAGTTGTAGTTTATGTGGATCCAGATGTCTCAGATAGAGCTAATGAAGTTGAAGAATCAGAAGCAGCAAATGATATGAGATCTTTCTTTGCAAACTTCATTGAGATAAATTCTGATGATGATGAAGAAGTTAGATTTGAGAAAGTTGCTCAAGTTAAAGAAGAAGATTGCAACAATATCATTATCTTATCTGATACAGAGGATGATACTGTTTTCATGGATGCAACAGATACAAAAGAGGCAGAATTGTTATATGCTGATCTTCCGAGTCAAGGTGAGATTCCAGAAGTTGATCAACCTTCGTCTACTCCAGTAACTACTTCTTCTCCGACAACCAAAATTCCGTCAAGAGCATTTGAAGTTGGTGAGTCATCTAGAACTCAAGTAGTTATTCCTTCTTCTGAACCAGTAATTCCTCCATCTCTTCTAGAAGAAGGATAAGCTTTAACTAGGCAGCAAAGACAGAGAAATCTACGGCAAAGATATATGGCTTCTAGACTCAGAACTGCTTTTCTTGAAGATATCCAAAGGACACTCAATATATATGCCATTCTTAGAGTAAAGAAAGAATTAGAAGCTTATCAGCATGAGTACTTAACTTTTATCAAGTGCCAGCGCAGAAGAAATAACACTGTCAATTCTCTTCATCTAATAGTTCGAGTTCTCAGTGTTACAATTTGTAAGTTCATGAACATTTGGTATCCAAATCTTGAAGTGGAAAGAAGAGACTGCAAGCGGTACATTTTTTCAGAGGCTGATTTCGTTGATCTTTCAATTGATGATATTGATTTCCTATATGATCACTTCAGGAATCTTTATCACCGGACTCAGGATATTTCTCAAACTCTTTTTGTTCTTAAACGATTTATTCGACGGCAGATCCGATTTTTTTCGTGTTTTTGACTTCCAGATGGCTGTCGAAAGTTTTCAGCCTGTGGTTAATCTTGAAAGGCCCAACCAGAGTTTGCAGAATCTAGAATCATATCCATTATTCACCATTATCGAAGATCCATTCGGAGTAGTTTACAAGGACAACTCAAGTGAAAAATGCTTTCTACGATTTGATGAAGTTGGATATTACTCTGATGGAACTCTAAAGGTGATCAAACTTCAGCTGGAGCATCGTTTGCAAGAGGCTAGAAGAAAGTTTTTGGAAACAAGAAAAGAGTCATATTTGTTTGAAAATGATGAAATTCGTCTGATCCGTAGATCTTTGAATTCTATTCAAGACAGACTGAATCTCCGTTCAACTCTGCGACGATTGGAAGTGTTAGTTGGTCTGAATAGACTACGTCAAAGAGAAGAACGTCAATGATCCTTCAAAGTCGTCTATATGGTCAATGATGATTTTGAAGATTGTTTTTGGAAAACCTCGGCGCCAATGATTACTAAGGGGGAGATTGTTAGATCAGTTTTTATAGTAATCATTGTATTTATTTTACTGCTTTCTTAGTATTATCTGTTTTGTTAGTGCCTAGGGGTATTTAAGTCCCCTTGGCTTGCTAGTTTTAAAAAGAACGAACACTGTTTGATATTGAATATACTGTTACTTTCCAGAGCTCACTTTCTCTCTCTAGATTCTCTCTCTAAGATCTTGTGATCTTGGCTCATCAGTAACATAATAAGAACCATACCAGTAATTAACAAAGTTATTACTTACAAAGTCATTTGTTCCACAGTAAGAACAACAAATCTTCTTTTGAGCAACCCTGATCAAATGATTAGTCGAGTAATATATATCAGAATTACCAAAAGATTTACCTTTATGCACACTGTTCTTGTTGGCATTGGTTGTGGACGTAGATGCTTTGACTTTCTTCTTCTCATCATCTGAAGAACTCTTCACTCTCCAGACCATCTGATTTTTCTTAGAATTCTTTCCAAGAGATTTAACATAGAAGCTCGTTGGTCCATCAACAGATTTTTCATAAAATAGATTTGATGGTCTGATCTGACTTGATTTGACAATGATTGGTTTGACACTTTTCTTTTTCAAAACATTTTTCTCATGAATAGAGCTTGAAGCTGTTTTGAAAGAACAGACTGATTCTGTTGAATTGTCAACTGGTGATTGATTGATCACATCAGCACAAACTTTTTCTGACAAATCAACATTTGTAGCTTCTAAGTCTTTTAACTTTTCAGATAAAATGTTTCTTTCAGAAGTAAGTGTGTCAAACTTTATTTTCAAATCAGATTTGGCCTTCTTTTCTTTTTGATAATCTGATGACAGAGCAGTTATTTTGGATTGGAGCTTTGATATCTCAGATTCAAAATGTGAACGTTCTTGTTCAAAATCCTTTTCCAAGTTCTTGGTCTTCTCTGAAATATCCTTGAAAATCCCAACGTTTCTCTTTTCATAATTTTTCTTTTCAAGCTCAAAAGACTTCTTGTTTTCTTTAAAAATCTGTCTTTCTTTTTCAAGTAAGTCTTGTAGAGTAGAAATCTGTTTGGGAAGTTCGGTTATTTTGTTTTCAAGAACTTGTCTTTCTTTCATAAAAGTGTCTCTTTCAGTAATTATTATCTTTTCTAATTCCGACACTTGTTTAGAAAGTTTTATGCATCTAAGCCCCAAATCATTTTTCTCTTGGAGTGTTTTCTTTGAAAAATCAGAAAGCTTTTGAATGGAATCCTTCTCTATATTAGCTTTTTCATTATCTGCTTGGAGACTTTTTGTCAGTTCAACATTCTTCTTCTCCAATGCAGATATCTTCTCTTCGAAAGCCTTAAACTTGGTTTGAAGTTCAACTGATTCAGCTTGTAATGAAGATGACTTTTGTTCAGTCGTCTTCAGTTGGCTGTGAAAATTTATAATTACGGACTCTTTGACCTTGATTGCTCTCTCAAGAGACTGAATGGCATATTCTTTTATTTTAATCATTTTCTCTCCGTCTTTAATTTGTGTCTCTTTTTCTCTAATTTCCTTCTCTCTTGCGCTGATGATACCTGCATAATCAGATTTAGCATGATTAGTACACTTTACACAATCAGAGGATTTATCAGAATTTGACAATTTTGATTTAAACTCCTGAATTTGTTTGATAAATGCTGCATTCTGAATTCTCGGTTTGTCTCATTCAGCCTCTATAACAGGTATCTCAGTCATGTACAATACAGCCATATCTCTAGCTGAAAGTACTGTATTTCCCCTCTCATCTGTCATTGGCATCTTGAATGAAAAAGTTAGCTTAAAAAAATGATCGTCAAAAATCATAAAATTATGACCACTATCAAAATATGTCCCCCTACGCATCTTGAAAGAAATGCTTGAATAAAATGATCGTTCCCAAACCAATTCAGAAAAGTTGACTGAAAGTCAAACTTGGATCACCACTTGAAAAAAAAATTCAGAAATTTTCTATCTCTGGAACTCGCAAAGCACTAAACTCGCAAAGTACTGTTCACTGAGAAACTCGCTAGACGTTATGTGCGCGTTTGACAAACTCGCAGGCCACTGTGTGCGCGTTTCGAGAACTCACAGACTTCTTCTTGCGCGTTTTGAGAACTCGCTAATCAATAAACTCGCACGATGATGAAACTCGCAAACACCTATTCACCACAGAACTCGCAAGCCTTGTTTTGCGCGTTTATCAAACTTGCAAGGCTTGAGTTGCGCGTTTCTTTGATAACACTATACTCTGTGCGTTTTGTTCTTAGTGTGTTCTTGCCATGAAGCTTGCACATTCTTCATATGAATCTTGCGCGTTTCACAAATCTTGCGTGTTCTATCCTTGTTTTTCACAGAATCGATCCAACAGATTCAAAAACTTGCAATTTTCCCAGCAATCGATTCTAATAGACTCGAAATACAATCTATAACATCTTTCTAAGCAACAAATCTATCTAAAAACATCAAAGTACAGTGCATTTTGTTCGAAATACAGTGTTCTTGAACTTTTTCAAGAAAATTCAAAAATCTCAAAATTCAAACAATCCAGTGATTAATTCGTGTACAAGTGTGAATACAAAGTGTTCAATTACACTAATCGATTACAATAAAATCGATTCAACAGTCTAAAAACAACAGATTAATGCAAATTCGATCTAAAGTCCGTTTTCGAGAAAAACGGTCTGTGCAAAGTTAAAAATCCGCAAATTGGATGAAATTTGGTAATCCGATCTTTCTGAATATGATTTGGTTCAACTCTCATACCAATTGAAATTGTATTTCCCAATCAATCAAGCAATCTCAAGATCAATATTTGACGATGTATATTTAGAGAGAGAGTGGAGAGAGAAAGTTATACCAAGGATGCTATCACAATATTAAACCTACAAACATTAAGATTGACATTGCTAACATTGATTTAGACAGACTTTGACTTTGTTGACTTTACAGACTTTGACTTTTCCTATTAAATCTTGGATACAATAATACACTAACACATGGCGTGCTCCTCATTCTAAGTTCATTTTGATGGGTCATGGGCTTAAAATGGATCCCCGTAGAAAATGTTTTGAACGTTTAAGCGCGACACCCATTTTTTGCCGATTCAGCAAAGGGTGTACCCTTTGTCTTTTCTCGTCCGGACCGACCTCGTTGGATTTCCACGAAACTGTACATGGTCCATATACAATTCAAATTAGAAGGTTTTCACTAGAAATAACTTGAAATAAACCTGCTCTCTTGCAGGATATTGTTGAAGCCACGCATTTGCCAAACCGAATGAACGTACATCATGCAGTTTATCAAAACCCATCAAATCATGGGGTATTGCCAAAAAGAGACCATGCCACGGTGTGATACTCGTTCTAAGGTTCGTTTTGACGGGTCATGGGCTTAAAACAGATCCCCGTAGCAAATGTTATGGACGTTTAAGCGCGACACCCATTTTTGGTCGATTCAGCAAAAGGGGTACCCTTTGTGTTTTCTCGTCCGGACCGATCTCGTCGGATTTCCACAAAACTGTACATGGTCGATCTATAGTGTAAATGAGAAGGTTTTCACAGCAAATAAATTGAAAAAACTCATTCTTGTGAAGATATTTCCGAAGCCACACATTGGCCAAACCAAACGAGCGTACATCATGCAGTTTATCAAAAGTCACTCAAATCATGGTGTATTGTTAGAAAGCGACCAAGCCTTGGTATGATCCTCATTCTAAGGTTCTTTTTGATGGGTCATGGGGTTAAAACGTATCCCCGTAGTTAAAGTCATGGACGTTTAAACGCGACACCCATTTTAGGCCGATTTAGCAAAGGGGTACCCTTTGTGTTTTCTCTCCAGACCGAACTCGTTGCATTTCCACGAAACTGTACATGGTCCAAATACAATTCAAATGAGAAGGTTGTCACTAGAAATAACTTGAAATAAACCCTCTCTCATGCAGGATATTGCCAAAGCCACACATTGGCCAGACCGAATGAACGTACATCATGCAGTTTATCGAAACCCACTAAAATCATGGTGTATTGCCTAAAATCAACGATGCCATGGCTTGATCCTCATTCTAAGGTTCATTTTGACAGGTCATGGGCTTAAAACAGATCTCGTAGCAAAAGTTATGGACGTTTAAGCACGACACCCATTTTTGGCCGATTTAGCAAAGGGGTACCCTTTGTGTTTTCTACAGTGTACATGGTCGATCTACAGTGTAAATGAGGAGGTTTTCACATGAAATA
The DNA here is from genome assembly GCA_954870635.1 of Arctium minus. NCBI lineage: Eukaryota > Viridiplantae > Streptophyta > Magnoliopsida > Asterales > Asteraceae > Arctium > Arctium minus. Next base: position 78,195,685 of record OX941093.1, on the reverse strand, counting down.
ATTTGAAAAAAAAACCACTATAGTGCAGAGATTGTCGTAGCCACAAATTGGCCAAACCGAACGAAAGTACATCATGCAGTTTATTGAAACCCACTCAAATCATGGTGTATTCCCATAAAGCAACCAAGCCAAAGCTAGCTCCTCATTATAAGGTTCGTTTTGATGGGTCATGGGTTTAAAACAGATCCCCGTGGCAAAAGTTATGGACGTTTATGCGCGACACCCATTTTTGGCCGATTCAGCAAAGGGGGTACCCTTTGTGTTTTCTCGTCCGGACCGACCTCGTTAGATTTCCACGAAACTGTACATGGTCCATCTAAAATTCAAATGAGAAGGTTTTCACCAAAAATAACATGAAATAAACCCGTTCTCATGCAGAATATTGCCAATGCCACGCATTGGCCAAATCGAATGAGCGTACATCATGCAGTTAAACGAAACCCACTGAAATCATGGTGTATTGCAAGAAAGCGACCATGCCATGGTGTGATCCTTGTTCTAAGTTTGTTTTGATGGGTCATGGGCTTAAAATAAATCCTCGTAGCAAAAGTTATTGTCGTTTAAGCGTGACCCGCATTTTTTAGCCGATTCAGGAAAGGGGTACTCTTTGTGTTTTCTCGTCCGGACCGACCTCGTCAGATTTCCACGAAACTGCACATGGTCGATCTACAATGTAAATGAGAAGGTTTTCACGGGAAATAAATTGAAAAAAACCCACCCTCGTGCAGAATTGCCAAAGCCACACATTGGCCAAACCGAACGAACGTACATCCTGCAGTTTATCGAAACCCACTCAAATCATGATGTATTGCCAGAAATCTACCAAGTCGTCGCGTGTTCCTCATTCTAAGGTCCATTTTGATGGGTCAGGATCATAAAACGAATCCTCGTATCAAAAGTTATGGACGTTTAATCGCGACACCAATTTTTGGCCGATTTAGCTAATGGGCTACCCTTTGTGTTTTCTCGTCCGGACTGACCTCGTCTGATTTCCACGAAAATGTACATGGTACATCTACAACTAAAATGAGAAGGTTTTCACAAGAAATAACTTGAAATAAACCCGCTCTATTGTAGGATATTGTTGAAGCTACACATTGGCTAAAGCGAATTAACGTACATCATGCACTTTATCGAAACCCACTCAAATCATGACGTATTTCCAGAAAGCGACCATGCCATGGAGTACTCCTCATTCTAAGGTTCGTTTTTATGGGTCATGTTTTAAAACGGATCCCGTAGCAAAAATTATGGACGTTTAAGTGCGACACCCATTTTTGGCCGATTCAGCAAACGGGGTACCCTTTTTGTTTTCTCGTCCGGACCGACCTCGTCGGATTTCCACGAAAGTGTACATGGTCGATCTACAGTGTAAATGAGAAGGTTTTCATGGGGAATAAATTCAAAAAAAAGCCACTCTCGTGCAGAGATTGCCGAAGCCACACATTGGCCAAACCGGACGAACGTACATCATGCAGTTTATCGAAACCCACTCAAATCATGATGTATTGCCAGAAAGCGACCAAGCCGTGGCATGATCCTCATTCTAAGGTTCGTTTTTATGGGTCATGGGGTTAAAACGGATCCCCGTAGCAAAAGTTATGAACGTTTAAGCGCGACACCCATTTTTGGCCGATTCAGCAAAGGGGGTACCCTTTGTGTTTTCTCGTCCGGACCGACCTCGTTGGATTTCCATGAAACTGTACATGGTCCATCTAAAATTCAAATGAGAAGGTTTTCACAAAAAATAACTTGAACTAAACCCGCTCTCATGCAGGATATTGACAAATCCACGCATTGGCCAAACCGAACGAATGTACATCATGCAGTTAAACGAAACCTCCTGAAATCATGGTGTATTTCTAGAAATCGAGCATGCCATTGCGTGCTCCTTTTTCTAAGGTTCGTTTTGATAGGTCATAGGCTTAAAACGGATCCTCGTAGCAAAAGTTATGGACGTTTAAGCGCGACCCCCATTTTTTGTCGTTTCAGCAAAGGGGGTGTACGCTTTGTGTTTTCTCGTCCGGACCAACCTCGCCATATTTCCACGAAACTGCATATGGTCGATCTAGAATGTAAATGAGAAGGTTTTCACAGGAAATAAAATGAAAAAAAACCCACTCTCGAGCAGAAATTGCCGAAGCCACACATTAGCCAAACCGAACGAACGTACATCATGTCGTTTATCGAAACCCACTCAAATCATGATGTATTACCAGAAATCGACCAAGTCGTGGCGTGATCCTCATTCTAAGGTCCATTTTGATGGGTCATGATCACAAATCGGATCCCCGTAGCAAAAGTTATGGATGTTCAAGCGCGACACCCATTTTTGGCCGATTCAGCAAGGGGGTACCCTTTGTGTTTTCTCGTCCGGACCGACCTCGTCGGATTTCCACGAAAATGTACATGGTCCATATACAATTGAAATTAAAAGGTTTTCACAAGAAATACCTTGAAATAAACCCGCTCTCTTCCAGGATATTGTTGAAGTCACGCATTGGCCAAACTGAATGAACGTACATCATGTAGTTTATCGAAACCCACTCAAATCATGGTGTATTGCCAGAAAGCGACCATGCCATAGCGTGCTCCTCGTTCTAAGGTTCGTTTTGATGGGTGATGGGCTTAAAACGGATCCCATAGCAAAAGTTATGGACGTTTAAGCGAGACACCCATTTTTGGCCGATTCAGCACAGGGTGTACCTTTTGTGTTTTCTTGTCCGGACCGACCTCGTCGGATTTCCACGAAACTATACATGGTAGATCTACAGTGTAAATGAGAAGGTTTTCATAGGAAATAAATTGAAAAACCCCACTCTCGTTCATAGATTGCCGAAGCCACACATTGGACAAACCGAACGAACGTACATCATGCAGTTTATCGAAACCCACTCAAATCATGGTGTATTGCCAGAAAGCGACCAAGTCGTGGCTTGCTCCTCATTCTAAGGATCGTTTTTATGGGTCATGGGGTTAAAACGGATCCCTTTAGCAAAAGTTATGGACGTTTAAGCGCGACACTCATTTTTGGCCGATTCAGCAAAGGGGATACCCTTTGTGTTTTCTCGTCCGGACTGACCCCGTTGGATTTCCACGAAACTCTACATGGTCCATCTACAATTTAAATGAGAAGGTTTTCTCAAGAAATAACTTGAAATAAACTCGCTCTCTTGAGGTCGGTCCATCTATAGTTTATCGAAACCCACCCAAATCATTGTCTATTTCCAGAAAGCGACCATGCCATGGCATGCTCCTCGTTCTAAGGTTCGTTTTGACGGGTCATGAGCCTTGAACGAATCCCATAGCAAAAGTTATTAACGTTTAAGCGCGAAACCCATTTTTGGCCGATTCAGCAAAGGATGTACCCTATGTGTTTACTTGTCTGGACCGACCTCGTCGGATTTACAAAAAAATGTACATGGTCGATCTACAATGTAAATGAGAAGGTTTTCATAGAGAATTAATTGAAAAAAACCCACTCTCGTGCAGAAATTGCCGAAGCCACAAATTGGCCAAACCGAACGAACGTACATCATGTAGTTTATCAAAAACCACTCAAATGATGATATATTGCCCGAAATCAACCAATCCATGGCGTGATCCTCATTCTAAGGTCCATTTTGATGGGTCAATAGCACAAATCGGATCCCCGTAGCAAAAGTTATGGATGTTCAAGCGCGACACCCATTTTTGGCCGATTCAGCAAGGGGGTACCCTTTGTGTTTTCTCGTCCGGACCGACCTCGTCGGATTTCCACGAAAATGTACATGGTCCATATACAATTGAAATTAAAAGGTTTTCACAAGAAGTACCTTGAAATCAACCCGCTCTCTTCCAGGATATTGTTGAAGTCACGCATTGGCCAAACTGAATGAACGTACATCATATAGTTTATCGAAACCCACTCAAATCATGGTGTATTGCCAGAAACTGACCATGTCATGGCGTGCTCCTCCTTCTAAGATTTTTTTTGACGGGTCATGGGCTTAAAACGGATCCCGTAGCAAAATTTATGGACGTTTAAGCGCGACACCCATTTTTGCCAATTCAACAAAGGGGGTACCCTTTGTGTTTTCTCGTCCGGACCGACCTCGTCGGATTTTGACAAAATTGTACATGGTCGATCTACAGTGTAAATGAGAAGGTTTTCACAGGAAATAAATTGAAAAAAACCCACTCTCGTGCAGAGATTGCCAAAACCACACATTGGTCAAACCGAACGAACGTACATCATGCAGTTTATCGAAACTCACTCAAATCATGGTTTATTGCCAGAAAACAACCAAGTCGTGGCGTGCTCCTCTTTCTAAGGTTCGTTTTGATAGGTCATGGGCTTAAAACGGACCCCGTAGCAAAAGTTATGGACGTTTAAGCACGACACCCATTTTTGGCCGATTCAGCAAAGAAGGTACCCTTTGTGTTTTCTCGTCTGCACCGACCTCGTTGGATTTCCACGAAACTGTACATGGTACATCTACAATTCAAATGAGAAGGTTTTCACAAGAAATAACTTGAAATAAACCCGCTCTCATGCAGGATATTGTTGAATCCATGCATTGGCCAAACCGAATGAAAGTACATCATGCAGTTTATCGAAACCCACTCAAATCATGGTGTATTGCGATAAAGAGACCATGCCATGGAGTGATCCTCTCTCTAAGGTTTGTTATGACAGGTCATGGGCTTAAAACGGAACCCCGTAGCAAAAGTTATGGACGTTCTAGCGCGACACCCATTTTTGCCGATTCAAGAAAGGGGGTACCCTTTGTGTTTTCTCATCCGGACTGACCTCGTCTGATTTTGACAAAACTGTACATGGTCAATCTACAGTGTAAATGAGAAGGTTTTCACTGGAAATAAATTGAAAAAACCCCATTCTCGTGCAGAGATTGCCGAAACCACACATTGGCTAAATCGAACGAACGTACATCATGCAGTTTATCGAAACCCACTCAAATCATGGTGTATTTCCTGAAAGCAACCAATCCATGGCGTGTTCCTCATTCTATGGTTCGTTTTGACAGGTCATGGGCTTAAAACGGATCTCTGTAGCAAACATTATGGTGGTTTAAGCGCGAAACCCATTTTTGGCCGATTCAGCAAAGGGGGTACACTTTGTGTTTTCTCGTCCGGACCGACCTCGTCGGATTTCCATGAAATTGTACATGGTCCATCTACAATTTAAATGAGAAGGTTTTCAAAAGAAATAACTTGAAATAAACCCGCTCTCTTGCAGGATATTTCCGAAGACACGCATTGGCTAAACCGAATGAAAGTACCTCATGCAGTTAATCGAAATTCATTCAAATCATGGTGTATTTATAGAAAGAGACCATGCCATGGCGTGCTCCTCGTTCTAAGGTTCGTTTTGATGGGTCATGGGCTTTAAACGGATCCCCATAGCAAAAGTTATGGACGTTTAAGCGCGACACCCATTTTTGGCCGATTCAGCATAGGAGGTACCCTTTGTGTTTTCTGGTCCGGACCGACCTCGTCGGATATCCACGAAACTGTACATGGTCGATCTACAGTATAAATGAGAAGGGTTTCACAGGAAATAAATTGAAAAAAACCCACTCTCATGGAGAGATTGTCGAAGCCATACATTGGCCAAAACGAACGAACGTACATCATGTAGTTTATCGAAACCCACTCAAATCAAGGTGTATTGCCAGAAAGAGACCAAGCCATAGTGTTCTCCTCATTCTAAGGTTCGTTTTGAAGGGTCATGGGGTTAAAATGGATCCCCATAGCAAAAGTTATCGATGATTAAGTGCGACACCCATTTTTTGCCGATTCAACAAAGGGGGTACCCTTTGTGTTTTCTCGTTCGGACCGCCCTCGCTAAATTTTCATGAAACTGTACATGGTCAATCTACGGTGTAATGAGAAGGTTTTCATAGGAAATAATTTGAAAACAACCCACTCCCATACAGAGATTGTCGAAGCCACAAATTGGCCAAACCAAACGAACGTACATCATGCAGTTTATCGAAACCCACTCAAATCATGGTGTATAGCCAAAAAGCGACCATGCCATGGTGTGCTCCTCGGTCTAAGGTTCGTTTTGACGTTTCATGGGCTTAAAACGGATCCCATCGCAAAAGTTATGGACGTTTAAGCGCGACACCCATTTTTGGCCGATTCAGCAAAGGGGGTACCCTTTATGTTTTCTCGACCAGACCGACCACGTCGGATTTCCACGAAAATGTACATGGTCCATCTACAATTGAAATGAGAAGATTTTCACAAGAAATAACTTGAAATAAATCCGCTCTCATGCAGGATTTTGTTGAAGCCACGCATTGGCCAAACCGAATGAACGTACATCATGCAATTTATCGAAACCGACTCAAATAATGGTGAATTGCCAGAAAGCGTCCATGCCATGGCGTGCTTCTCATTCTAAGGTTCATTTTGACGGGTCATGGGCTTAAAACGGATCCCGTAGCAAAAGTTATGGACGTTTAAGCGCGACACCCATTTTTGGCCGATTCAGCAAAGGGGGTACCCTTTGTGTTTTCTCGTTTGGACCGACCTCGTTGGATTTCCACGAAACTGTACATGGTCCATCTACAATTCAAATGAGAAAGTTTTCAAAAGAAATAACTTGAAATAAACCCGCGTGCAGAAATAACTTGAAATAAACCCACCCTCGTGCAAAAATTGCCGAAGCCAGACATTGGCAAACCAAACGAACGTACATCATGCAGTTTATCAAAACCCACTCAAATCATGGTGTATTTACAGAAAGAGACCAAGTCGTGGTGTGCTACTTATTCTAAGGTTCTTTTTCATGAGTCATGGGCTTAAAACGGATCCCCGTAGCAAAAGTTATGAACGTTTGAGCGCGACAGCCATTTTTGGCCGATTCCACTTTTGTGTTTTCTCGTCCGGACCGACCTCGTCGAATTTCCACGAAACTGTAAATGGTCCATCTACAATTTAAATAAGAAGGTTTTCACATGAATTAAATTGAAAAAAAACGACTCTCGTGCAGAAATTGCCGAAGCCACACATTGGCCAAACCGAACGAATGTACATCATGCAGTTTATCAAAACTGTTATATCTGTTTTTATAGTAATCATTGTATTTATTTTCTAGCTTTTACTGTGCTTATTGTTCATTTCTGTATTGTAAAGGCTAGGGGTATTTAAGTCCCCTTAGAGCCTTTGTTTTGTAACCTTGGCACTCACACTTTCAATACATCAGTTTACTTTGCGCTTTTCTACTCTCTCTCTCTACTTTCTCTCTCTAAAGAATCAGTGATCTTGGACTCTCAATTGGTATCAGAGCAATCTGAATCTTGATAGATTTCAGAGATTGATTTTCTGTATCTGAATTTGTGATTGAAATCGAAAATTTGATTGATTTTCTTGAATTTTTCAAGAAAATCTCGTTTTCTTGATTTCTCATAAATTTGGATCTGTTTGTGGTCGAATTATATTGATCTTTGGTTCATTAGTCTCGATTTTGATAATCGATCATTGTTGCTTCTTGTATTTTTGTATAAAAATCTTGTTTAGTCTGTTAATTTGGTGATTGTGGTATTTTCTGGAAAAACGCCGTTCTCGTTCTGTTCTTTGTCGAATTTTTAGATTTTGTTGATTTTAATCGAAATTGTTTGATAAAATTGGTTAGAAAGAAGTTTTCGAAGTTCAGTATATGCTTTTCTTGGTTAATTTTCAAAGTTGAAGTTGATCTTGCGTGAATTGGTTGAGTTTATGAAGTTTGCGTCTCATTCATGTTAGTTTGCGCTTCATTCATATTAGTTTGCGTTTTATCCATATGAGTTTATGTGTGATTCATTTGCTTTGCGTCTCATTCATTCATTTCATAGATTTTGTGATCTAACTCGTGTGTTAGTAATTTTTTCAGGTTTGCGGTTCTCATTGGAAACGCAAAGACAAGTTTCTCGGTTCTAGTCTGACACGAAAACCATCAATTTGCGTTTCTCTCTTCAGCGAAAATATCTTCGTGCATCAAGTTTTCGTGTCTCTTGCAACGCAAAGTGCATCACTCGCAAAGCCTCAACCCGCAAAGTAACACTTTGCGTTTCACGAAGCAAACGCAAAGCTCAGTTTGCGTTCCCCTCAGCAAACGCAAAGCTCAGTTTGCGTTCCCCTCTGCAATCGCAAGACCTTCTTTGCGCTTCTCATTACAAACGCAAACCTCTAGTTTGCGGGTCTCTCATACTTAGAAAATTTTCAAAATTTTCAGATTTTTCTCAAGATGTCTTTGCAAGCACAAATCTACACGAATGACCTCATGATGTCTTTGGGGTCTGATACTCGTCCACCTGTTCTCATCAATGAGAATGAATTCGAACAGTGGCAGGATCGGTTCATCAACTTTATTGAAAGGAAACCGAATTGGGAGAACATGATGAAATCACTAACTCAGGGTCCTATGGAAATACCAAGGAAAGTTATTCCAGCTACAGCAACTTCTGTTGCTACCTCTGTTGAGAAAGCTTTAAGGGAATATGATGCTGATGAGATGTTACGACATCAAGCTGATAGCCAGGCCAAATCAAATCTGATCCTTGCTCTTCCCAACTCCATCTATAACAGAATCGATTGCATCAAACATAACTCAATGATGATGTGGACACAACTTGAGAAGATTATGTTTGGTACTGCAATGTCTACTCAGTTACGACAGACCAGGTACATGAACAACTTTGAAAATTTCAAGGCCAAGGATGGGGAAGTTTGAAAAATGTTTTTGATCGATTATGGGCTGTTATCAATGATCTCTACAAGATTAAAGTTACCAAGACTGAGTTGGAGGCTAACTTGAAGTTTCTGAACGCTTTACAACCTGAGTGGAACAAGTCATGCCACAGAATGAGAAACGATGTCAGAATCTCAACCATGCCAATTCAGGAGTTATACGAAATCTTGATGACAGATGAATCTATGGTAATGGAGAAGAAGGCGAAACTGGATAAGAAGAACAAGCCTATGTCAGTAGATCCTATTGCTCTTTTAGCTAGCCAACTGGCTGAGCAAGCTTTGACTGAAACAGCTTATGATGGATCAACGGATGATGATGGCGAAGCTTTAGAAAAGGCCATGATACTTTTGACTCAGCACTATCAGAAGACATTCAAGCACAAATCTGGTTCAAACAACCTGCGGTTTACTTATGGTTCTAAAAAGATAGAACCTGGTGCTCCTTCAAAGACATACACTCCAAAGTATGAACCAGCTAAGGTGGTTGAACAGAAGAAGGATGAGAAAAAGGTGGTTAACTGTTTTAACTGTGGGAAGCCTGGACATATGGTTAAGGACTGCAGAGTCAAAGTGGTAAAGGATGCTGTTTTTTACCGAAAGAAGTTGGCTCTTGCTGAAAAGAAAGAAAGTGAAACCATCTTGTTGGCCGAAGAAGAATACTGGTTGGATCATTCGGACAACGAGGCTGAAAATGAGGAAACTGCGGCCATGTGCTTTATAGGAGATGACAAATCTGATGATGAGGAAGAGGATACATCATCTGATGGTTCTGAGGTAATATCTGAGTTTAACTATAATTTTTTTTATCTCAAATGAATGCTTTTATCACTGCTTTGCATGAATTGCGCTCAAAATTTGTATCTGAAAAATTTAAAAATCAAGAAAAGTCTGATTTAATCGAAAAACTGCAAATTTCTTTAAATGATGAAAAGTCAATTTTAATTGACACAAAAGAGAAATTTAATAAGCAGTTGGTCGAGTTAGAAAATTCAAATCAGACTTATCATGATTCGTTGACTGAACTGACTTCTTCAAATAAAATTCTTTCTGACAAGATAATTGTTTTAGAAAGGAAATTGTATAAAAGAGAACAGTCTGAGCAAACCATTTACATGAATAAACCAAGGAGTGAAGAAGCCATAAAAGAAAAGTGGGGACTTGGTTTTGAAAACCCGCATTTTGTAAATCATGCTAAAAATGAAGTTCCTACTTTATATGAATATGATTACTTTACTCTTGCAAGATATGCTCCTCGGTTTAAATTCTTTTGGACAACTGAGAAACAAATTTTGGAAGAAGAAAATGTGAAAAGAATGAAAAACAAGAGGATGGAAATGTCATTTGTTTACACTTCTGAAAATGAAAAGTATTTTCTTGATCAATCTAAGAAATCCAGAAAATTTCAAAATCTTTTAAATATCAAATCTTCCAATAAATCTTCATTATCAACAGATTTTGTGGATATTTTTGCTGACACTGATAAGGAAAATGTATCTCCGGTATCTTATGATACTAAGAAATACATTCCCCCATTAGTGTTAGAAGATAAGATTGTTGATCTTGAAGATAGATTGGAAGAACAAAATCTTCAAACTTGTTTAGAAAACGACTTATTTCTTTTTATAATGAAAACAAGTTTTGAAGATAAAATTTCTTCTGGATTGTCAAAAGATTCTAAGGAAAATTCTAAAGTTTTGAAAAACAATGGCCATTTGCGTTCCACGTTGGAAACGCAAACTTTCCAGTTGGACGCGCAAAGCTCAGTTTGCGCCTCCAATGGGAAGCGCAAACCTCCTCCAGACTTGTGCAATTTTGAAAATTTTCACTCCAAGGCTAGTTCTTCAATGTCAAATGCTAAGACTGATTTCTTTGATAAGGTTTCTTCTTCTGATTCAATTATTGATAATTCTTTACTGCTAAATGATCAATTTTATAAAAAGAAGCATAAAAGAAGAAAATCAAAGAAGTCAAAGAAACATGATACTGTCTTATCTGAAAATTCTAATGTTTCTAATTTTTCTTCTTCAGATAGGACTGTGAGGAAGTCATCAAGGCAGATTTGGAGGATGAAACAACAAATTTTAGAATCTGAACTGTTAGGAGTTAACTGTGTAGACACTCTTTGTGATACTGATACATTTGCTTCATGTAATAAAATTCCAAAATATTTTTTTCAGCAAATGTTTGATATATCAAAGAATATCTCATATGCTTCTTCTAGTTCTGATTCCGATAATTGTGTTTTATCTTCTATTGATAATTGCTTTCATTCTTGCATGAAAATTAAATTTGTGAAAAATAAAAGATATAAATCTAACAAGGGCCCCATAAGCATATGGGTACCTAAAAAGGTGTAGTTTATGTATGTGCAGCTTAGTCAATTATGGTATCTGGACTCGGGATGTTCAAAACATATGACTGGCAACAAATCACTTCTGTCTAATTTTAAAGATAAATGTTACGGTCGTGTGAAATTTGGTAACTGTGAGACAGCTCCGATTCTTGGTTATGGTGATCTAGTTCAGGGTAACATAACTGTCAAAAGAGTAAGCTACGTCGAGGGTCTAAGTCACAACCTTTTCAGCATAGGACAATTCTGCGATAAAGACCTTGAAGTCAGCTTCAAATCCAAAAGAGTTGCAGTGAAGAATGATAATGGCAAGGATCTTCTGGTAGGAAAAAGGCAATCAAATTTGTATACCATTGATATTTCCAAGATCAAAATTCCTTCAGATATCTGCTTGCATTCTAAAGCTTCAATTCAAGAAAGTTGGATTTGGCACAAACGTTTAGCTCATCTCAACTTCAAGTATATGGATCGCCTGGTCAAGAATGATTCAGTGAGAGATCTTCCAGTTCTCCGTTTCCAGAAATACCATCTATGCCAGGATTGTGAGAAAGGAAAAATGAAGAAAGCTCCTCACAAGCCTAAGCCTGAACACTACACTTCGGCTATTCTTGATCTTTTGCATGTTGATTTTTGTGGTCCGATGAAGACAAAGAGTTTAGGACATAAGAAATATGTTTTGGTGGTTGTTGATGACTACTCAGATATACTTGGGTAAAATTTCTGAAGTCAAAAGACGAGACTCCTGAAGTACTCATCAACCTCATCAAGACAACTCAGACAAATAAGCAGAAGCAAGTGAAAGTGGTAAGATCTGACAATGGCACTGAATTCAAAAATAGTACTCTTCAGGCATTCTATGAATCTCAAGGAATACAACAACAGTTTTCTGCTGCACGTACTCCGCAACAGAACGACGTTGTTGAAAGAAGAAACAGAACGCTTGTTGAGTCCGCCAGATCAATGCTTGCTTATTCAGGTCTACCTTTGTCTTACTGGGCTGAAGCAGTTTCAACCGCCTGTCATACACAGAACAGATCAATTCTGCATCTTCATTTCAACAAAACACCGTATGAACTTATGAACGGGATTAAACCGAACATCAAGTATTTCAAGTCATTCGGGTGTAAATGCTACGTTCTGAATGACAGGGAGAATCTCAACAAGTTTAGTCCAAAAGCAGATGAGGGTGTATTCGTAGGTTATTCTTCAAACTCTGCTGCTTATAGAGTTTTTTCTAATCTCTACAAGAAAGGTCATAGAGAGTGTCAATGTAAAATTTGACGAAGCTGCTGATTTGGTTTCTAGTCACTCAGGCTCAGAACCCACTTTTACTGGAAATTCAGTTTCTAAGCAAATCAGTTCAGAACCTGCTCTTTCACCGGATAACCAGGATTCTTCTACTCCCTCTCCTAATCTTTCTGATCTTGATTTTCTGTTTGAAAATTTTTATGATGATGTGCCTAGATCTAATTCTGCAAATGTTTCTAATGTTTTGAATTAGGAAACTGAGAGCTCATCTACTCCAAATTCCGTTGCATCTATCTCTAACAATGATGCTGCTCCAGTCTCTCCTATTCAACAAGAACCGGTACAACAAGATTTTGTTCAATCAGACAATGTTCAATCAGAAGCTGAGCTTATTCATGAAGAACATACTCAAGAAGAGTCAATTCAAGATCAACCTGTTCAAAGTGAATCACTTCAGGAAGAAGTACAGAATGATGTTATTCAACAAATTGTTCCCGAATCTGATTCAGATATTGTTGAGATACCTCCTCCTCAAGTTGAAACTATTTCTATCTCTTCATCTGATGTAGAAGTTTCTGAACCTCCCTCTCTTCAATTAGAAGTTGTTCAAGATGTAATTGATCCTCTCCCTCATACAACAAAATGGACAAGATCTCATCCAATTCATCAAATTATTGGAGATCCTCAAGCCAGTGTTTCTACACGCTCCAAATCGGCTACTTCCAACGAATGTCTCTTCACTTGCTTCCTAAGCAAGATTGAACCTACAAAAGTTTCTGAAGCATTGGAAGACCCGGATTGGATTATTGCTATGCAAGAGGAGATCAATCAATTTGATGCGCTCAAAGTGTGGAGACTTGTACCAAGGCCAAAAGGAAAAAGCATAATTGGTACAAAGTGGATATTCAAGAACAAAAAGGATAAAGATGGTATTGTCGTGCGGAACAAAGCAAGGTTGGTAGCCAAAGGATATCGACAAGAATAAGGTATTGACTATGATGAAACGTTTGCACCCGTTGCCAGATTGGAAGCTATCCGAATGTTTCTTGCCTTCGCTGCTTATCGCAATTTCACAGTATATCAAATGGACGTCAAGACGGCATTTCTCAATGGCAAGCTGAAAGAAGAACTATATGTATCTCATCCAGAGGGATTTGTTGACAAAGATCATCCAGACTATGTATATTTTCTCGATAAAGCATTGTATGGTTTGAAACAAGCTCCACGGGCGTGGTATGACGAGTTGTCAGCTTTCTTGGTCAAATCCGGCTTCACCAAAGGGTCTATCGATACTACTCTTTTCATTTATAGAACTAATCTTGATATCTGCTTAGTACAAATATACGTAGATGATATTATTTTCGGTGCGACTAACAAATCTTTGTGTACATGGTTTTCTGATCTTATGACCTCTAGATTTCAGATGAGCATGATGGGAGAAATCAATTTCTTCCTAGGCTTACAAGTGAAACAACTTCCTGATGGTATCTTCATCAACCAGTCAAAGTATATATTTGACATCTTGAAGAAATTCAAGATGGACAAATCTACTTCAATCGGAACGCCGATGGCTCATGGTGCCAAAATCGGACTCGATCCAGATGGAAAAGTTGTAGATCAAAAGACATATAGAGGGATGATCGGATCACTGATGTATCTAACTGCCAGTCGCCCGGACATAATGTTCTCCACGTGCTTATGTGCCCGATTTCAAGCTAAACCAAAAGAATATCATCTTTTAGCAGTCAAACGCATTTTTAGATATATTAAAGGAACTCCTTATTTAGGATTATGGTATCCTAAAAGTTCTGATTATAATTTGATTGCTTATTCAGATGCAGATTTTGGTGGTAATCAATTGGACAGGAAGAATACTTCTGGTCATCTTCAGTTTTTAGGTGACAGACTGATCAGCTGGGCGTCGAAAAAGCAAAACTGCGTTTCAATATCAACAGCCGAAGCTGAATACGTCGCTGCAGCTAGTTGTTGTGCTCAAGTACTCTGGATGAAAATGCAACTTCGTGATTACGGGATGCTGTACAAGACAGTGCCAATTTATTGTGACAGCAAGTCCGCAATTGCGATATCGGTCAATTCAGTCCAGCACACCAAGACCAAGCACATAGACATGCGGTACCATTTTATAAAGCATCGCGTGGAAGAAGGTAATATTGAATTATATTTTGTACCAACTGAATATCAACTTGCTGATATCTTTACAAAAGCCTTAGATGAAAAACGTTTCAAGTTTTTGCTTTCAAAATTAGGCATGTTGAATTTAAAAGTTTAAATCTTTACAAATTTTATTCTATAAAATAAAATTTTACAGATTTTCTGTCTTTTGAATAAAACGTATGTTTAGGGTCTTTAACAAGTTATTTGTTTATATTAAAGTTTTATATGTTCAACTTTCATGTCTTACAAAAGTCGAAAAGTCAGCAACATGTTTGTAGCTTTTAATACTGCTTTAAAGATATGTGAGTCTGAATTTTTATAGTTTACTTTGCTTAGACTACCTAAATGATCAGAATTATAGATCGGAATGAAAATATGGGCTAAGCATTTAGACGTTGATCTGAGTAATTGAGATGAAAAATAAATTCTTAAAATACAGAAATCTATGGGTTTAAAAGTTTGTACCTGTGACCTTTCTGGTTGGGGAAAGTAAGTTCCGTGGGATGCTCGACATTTGGTCCCGTAAGGTCATTTGGTCTGGGAGTGATCGAACAGAAATCCTTCTATAGAATCAGATAGAAAGTCATGTTTTACTGGTATGAATGGGTTTAGAATATGTCGATGTAGCCTTTCTGATCCGGGAAAGTAAGTTCCAAGGGGTGCTTGACACCTAGTCCCCTAAGGCCAACTGGTTTGGGAGTGGCTGACTCAAATCCTGCAATAGGGTCAGATAGAAAGTTACGTTTACGACATGTTCTTTACTTAATGAACTCTCTGATTAAAAAATGCCAAAGTGCACGTGCTTAAAAGATGCCAAAGAGCACACTCATGTTAAGATGCCAATGTGCACACTACTAAAAAGATGCCAATAAGCACACATCTCATGATACTTGGTGATATGTTTGAGTTGTGATAAACCTGTAAATTTGTGAAAGTCTTAATTTTTGATAACTTAGTGTCAGTTCATGCAAAGTTTTCTATATTAATTTTAAAACTGCATTTTTTCTTGAAGCTAATTGAAGTTCACATGCGAGCACACTGAATAGACAAATGGAAGTTTTTGAAACTGAACATGTCTTAACTTGATATGCAATTGTACTTGTTCTTGCATCCAACAACATATGCTTGATTTCAACTGATTGATAAATATGTGAAATTTTACTGAGTAGAATTTAATTTGTTTAGTGTTTAAAATTTTATATGTTCATTTGTTACAAAATTTATATTCAATATGGTCATCTTTCATACTGATGTCTTTATGTTTGAGTATCTGTATTTTTTGGATATGGTTTGTGCAATTTTCAAGGGGGAGAGCTAATATGAAAAAGTTATCTGATTGTTTCTGTGGTTGAGGGGGAGTAAGGAAGAAACTTATCTGTGCTGATCAGAAGTTAAACAGGTATGTCTCTCAGATTTTTCCACACATTTGCTAGATTAACAGTTAAATTTTTGTGCATTTGTGTAGGGGGAGCAAAAGAATTTCAGGTATATTTTTACATTTTCTTATTTTTCTATTTTTTCTTTTTATGTTTTTTTTAGATTTAGATTTTTTTTAGTTTTCTAGGTTAAATAGTGTTTTTCTTTTCATTTTTTTTTCTCTTTCCCGCCTACCTGTTCATAGTCTTTTGTCTTTTCGGCTCCCATTCTCTCTGTCGCTCTCTGTGTTCACGGTTCTAATCTGATTGCTTTCAGATTTTGATTCGAGAAATCAGGTATGTGTTCTTCTTTTCTTTTGATTTGTTGTTATGATTAGCATTGTTTTTCTGGTATGTTTGATTTTGATGTTTTGTTCGTGTACTGTGCCATTTATGTTCTGTGTATTGTTCATTGTCTTTGATATTCATATTCGAGTTTCTTTGTTCAAATTGAGTCTTGGGTTTTGTTTAGAACTACTAATCGGTCTTCAGGTATGTTTCATTTTACTTTAATTTCTCGTTATCTGGCTTTAATTTTAGTTTTTGTGGTTTTCAGGTTTTGACTCACGAAAAGTAGGTTTGATGTACAAGTTTGATAGACCCGCAAAGTAAACTTTGCGCGTCTAGTTAGAAACGCAAAGTCTACTTTGCGCGTCTACCTAGAAACGCAAAGTAAACTTTACGCGTCTAGCTAGAAACGCAAAGTGAACTTTGCGTGTCTAACTAGAAACGCAAAGTGAACTTTGCGCGTCTAACTTGAAACGCAAAGTCAACTTTGCGCTTCTAACTTGTTAAATAAACCTTGTGTTTTTTCAAGTGTTGTTTACGTATCAACTAGGACACGCAAAGTGTACTTTGCGTCTCCTCTTTGACACGCAAACTTTCTTTTTTGTTTTGTTCGTGTTTTGTTAAGGTTTTGTTATCAGGTATGTTTGACCCGCAAAGTCTACTTTGCGTGTCTAGTTAGAAACGCAAAGTGAACTTTGCGCGTCTAACTAGAAACGCAAAGTGAACTTTGCGCCTCTAACTAGAAACGCAAAGTCTACTTTGCGCTTCTAACTTGATACGCAAACCTTCCTTTGTGTTTTTGTGTGTTTTGCTTTGTTTTTCTAAGTATAGTTTTCGGAACATGTTACACACGCAAACTTACCTTTGCGTCTCATGTCTGAAACGCAAACCTTGGTTTGCGCTTCTAACTTGGCACGCAAACCATACTTAGAATATTTTTTTTATTTTGTCTAATTTTTTCTTCATTTTTTTTGTTTTGTTTTTCAGGTCTATTATGTCTTCTAAAACCAATACTGATCCAATGATTCAGATCGATGATCCATCTGATCGAGCTTCTCATGATACTCCCATGCCGTCACATCCTTCTGTTGGAGCCGATCTTTCTGCTTCTCGACGTACACCAAATGATGTGTTCCCGACCATCATGTATATGCCATACAAGCCGAACAACTATCACGTGGACTTTGACCGAATCAAGATACATCCAGTGATACGAGCAATTCTCAAAGGTCATCCACTTGCTCCTGCTCTTTCTTACTGCGCAGATGTTCCTGAAGTATATCTACAGCAGGCTTGGCATACAATAACAAAGAATGAAATGGCTCGTCCGCATCACTTTGATCTTCAAATCGATCAATTTGAATCATTCCTCTCATACAAGCGACTGAGATTGATACTGGAGCTTCCTGAGCCGAACTCCAGACCAGGCCGAACTACATATGACAGCTTTACATCTGAAGAGGAAGTCTATGAAGGGATACATAATCTTGGATATGTTGGTACTTTGAACAAACCTACAGACTTTGACAAGTCTAATCTACCTCCAGTATGGTATGCACTGTTCTCAGTTCTCATCAGGTGCCTGACATCGAAGCATTCTGGCAGAGACAGTGCAAGTTTACTATATCTCCGATTGTTCCATGCAGTAGTCTATGACTTGCATGTCGGCTACACGTTTATTTTTTGGACCGAACTCTCAGAGGTGGTACATGACAAGTTCACCAACAAGAAACGGAAGTTCATTCCGTTTGTCAGATTTCTGAAGCTAATTGTTCGAAGCATGCTCCGTAGCAATCCAGCTATTCCTCGCAGGTTATCTTGGCCTCAGGTTCCAGACTCGGAAATGACTTATATTCAGAAGCAGAAGAAGTCTTTCAACTATTCTATGACTATTCCATATGCTCTTATTGCCAACTACGCTGATGTTACAAATGAGGATGTCATAGAATATTGTATGGAGAATGAGTTTGTGGAAGCTTTACAAGATGAGCCTTCTCATAACATTCAAGTTGTTGCTGAACATGAAGTAGAAGTTGAAGCAGTTGTTGATCAAGAAATTGAAATAATTGCTGAAACTGAAGTTAATATAGCTGTTAATCAGGAGGTTGAAGTATCTGCCGCACAAGACGTTGAGGAAACTGTTGCATCTCAACAAATTGGATCTGTTATTGCTGATATTGGTACTGAAGCTACTGCTTTTGATGTTGAAGATGAAGATGATTCTGCTGCTGATACTGATCTTTCTGGTGATAAAGATGAAGAAGATTCTGATCATGATGATGATGATGATGATAGTGATAAACCAAGTCTAAAGGTTTATGAAAGGAAGGTTAGGACACCGGAAGTGGTTGTCTCAACAGAAGTTCTCTCTGAAGATGATTCTGTTTCTGTTAATCCATCAGTTGCACATCTTCAAGTAGATGAATTGGATACAACTTTTGATCAAGCTTTAGCTCCGGTACAAAGTCAAGCTCCAGCATCTTCACTTGCGGCTATTCAAGTTCCAGCTGTAGAGCTTACTTCTGATCAAGCTCGGGTTTCTACTGACAAATTCTCTATGTTGAATGATGTTGTTCGTCAGTTATCAGAGAAAATGGATGCCGAAAAGGAAGCTCAAATACTTAAGTTGAAGACTTTCTTCAAAGGAAAGATGCCTGAAATTGATACTTCAGTGATTCCTCCAGATATTCCTTTCAGACGACCAACTGGGGTAGTTCTTCGTGAACCTTCTAGTGTTGTGACTACATCTACTTCTCCGGTTGTTTCACTTTCGTTTCCTTCGATGGTTTCTTTATCTGCGGGAATTCCTATGACTGCTCCTTCTGGTACATCTTCAAGGTCTTCTCTACATGATCTTCCTATTTCAGAGTTGACAGATTTGCTCTATGCTCGACTTCTCTCTATGTCGCCGCCTGAACATCAAGATCAAGATCTTATCTCTCTTTTACGAAACTTCCAACCTACGCCGCCTCCATTTCCTTCGTCTGAATCTGACAGGATCACTGCTTTATCTAATGAGTTTCATGCATTCAGATCAGAAGTTCGATCAAGTTTTTCTGATCTCAAATCGTTTATGTCTCAAGCCTTCTCTGATTTATCTTCAAGGTTTGATTCTCATGACCAAAGCTGCAGAACTGAGGCCGGCCCGTCTCTTAAGCACCGACATGACCAAGATGATCCTGATCATCAAGGCCATGAGGGGGAGATGGCAAAGAGACCGAGAGTCGAAGGATCTTCTTAATCTAGAGAAGATATTCAAGAAGAAGCGGCTGGTGATAGAGGAAAGAGTGGAGAATATGTTGAAGACTGCAACATTCAGAATTTAGTGAATGTTGATCTGTCTTCTTTGCATAATGAACTGAACATTTCTGAGAGTAATATTAACAATAATATGCAAATTGTTGTTTACATGGATCCAGATGTTTCTGCAAGTATTCATTAAGTTGAAGAATCTGAAGCTGCAAATGACATGAGGTCATTCTTTGCTAACTTCGTCGAGATTAATTCTGATGATGATGAAGATGTCAGGTTTGAAAAGATTTGTCAAGTCAATTAAGAAGACTGTGATGACATCATTATCATATCAGATACAGAAGATGACTCAGTGTTCATGGATGCTAAAGATGAAGAAGAAGCAGATTTGTTATACAGTGATCTTCCTGCTCACGATGAGATTCCTGAATCAGCTAATGTCACATCTACTCCTGTTGCTAGTTCAGCTCCGACTACCACTATTCCTTCAAGATCATTTGAATTTGGTTAGTCGTAAAGAGCAGAAGCTGATGTTCCATCTTCTGATCCTGTAATTCCACCATCCATTCTAGATGAAGGACCAACTTTATCTAGACGTCAAAGGCAAAGGAATTTGCATCGTAGATATTTGGCATCAAGACAAAGATCATCCTTTCTAGAATACACTTAGAGAAACATCTTTGTCTCTAGAAGAAGGGCGATTAACATCTATGCAATCCTTGGAGTGGAGAATGAGTCAGATGCCTATCAATATGAGTACTTGATGTTCATCAAGTGTCAGCGCAAAAGGAATAATACCGTTTCTTCTCAACACTTGATTGTTCGAGTCATCAGTGTCACAATCAACAAGTTTGTGAATATCTGGTATCCCGATTTTGAAGTTGAAAGAAGAGACTGCAAGCGGTATAAATTTTCAGAGGCAGACTTCGCTGATCTTTCAATAGATGATGTTGAATTCTTATATGATCACTTCAGGAATTTGTATCATAGATCTCAGGATATTTCACAAGCTTTGTTCGTCATTAAAAGATTCATTCGACGACAAATCCGATTCTTCAGGGTTTTTGATTTCCAGATGGCAGTTGAAAGCTTCCAACCTGTTGTTAATCTTCTCAGGCCTAACCGAAGCTTACCGAACTTAGAGTCTTATCCTTTTCTCTCTATTGTTGAAGATCCATATGGAGTGGTATACAAGAATGGCTCTAATGAAAAATGCTTTCTCAGAATTGAAGAAATTGCTCACTACTCCGATGGAACCTTAAAAGTGATCAAGCTACAGTTAGAACAACGTCTGAAGGAGGCCAAAAGAAGATTTTTGGAATCTAGAGAAAATGCTTTCCTGGTTGATAATGATGAAATCCTTCTTATCTAGAAGACTTTAGATTCAATTCAAGAAAGATTGAATCTCCGCTCAACTCTAAGACGACTGGAAGTTTTGGTTGGTTTGAATAGACTTCGTCAACGAGAAGAGCGTCAGTAATTCTCCAAAGTCGCCTGGTTGGTCTATACTGTTTTTGAAAAATGTTTTTGAAGACCACGACGCCAATGATTACTAAGGGGGAGATTGTTAGATCTGTTTTTATAGTAATAATTGTATTTATTTTCTAGCTTTTACTGTGCTTATTGTTCATTTATGTATTGTAAAGGATAGGGGTATTTAATTCCCCTTAGAGCCTTTGTTTTGTAACCTTGGCACTCACACTTTCAATACATCAGTTTACTTTGTGCTTCTCTACTCTCTCTCTCTACTTTCTCTCTCTAAAGAATCAGTGATCTTGGACTCTCAGAAACCCACTCAAATCATGGTGTATTGCCAGAAAACGACCAATACATAGCGTGCTCCTAATTCTAAGGTTAGTTTTGATGGGTCATGGGGTTAAAATGGATCCCCGTAGCAAAAGTTATGGACGTTTAAGCACGACACTCGTTTTTGGCCGATTCAGCAAAGGGGTTACCCTTTGTGTTTTCTCGTCCGGACCAACCTCGTCGGATTTCCACGAAACTATACATGGTCGATATATAATGTAAATGAGAAAGTTTTCACAGGAAATAAATTGAAAAAAACCCACCCTCATGCTGAAATTGCCGAAGCCAAACATTGGCCAAACCGAACGAACGTACATCATCCAGTTTATCGAAACCCACTCAAATCATGATGTATTCCCAGAAACCGACTAATATGGGGCATGATCCTCGTTCTAAGGTTCTTTTTGATGGGTCATGGGCTTAAAACGGATTCACGTAGCAAAAGTTATGGACGTTTAAGCGCGACACCCATTTTTGGCTGATTTAGCAAAGGTGGTACCCTTTGTGTTTTCTCGTCCGGACTGATCTCGTCGGATTTCCACAAAATTGTACATGGACGATCTAAAATGTAAATAAGAAGGTTTTCATGGGAAATAAATTGAAAAAAACCCACCCTCGTGCAGAAATTGGCAAAGCCACACATTGGCCAAACCGAACGAACGTACCTCATGCAGTTAATCTAAACTCACTCAAATCATGGTGTATTTCCAAAAAGAGACCATGCCATAGTGTGATCCTCATTCTAAGGTTTGTTTTGATGGGTCATGGGATTAAAATGGATCTCCGTAGCAAAAGTTATGGATGTTTAAGCGTGACACCCATTTTTGGCCGATTCAGCAATGGGGTACACTTTGTGTTTTCTCGTCTGAACCAACCTCGTAGGATTTTCACGAAACTGTACATGGTCTATCTACAATATAAATAAGAAAGTTTTCAAAGAAAATAAATTTATAAAAATCCACCCTAGTGCAGAAATTGCCAAAGCCACACATTGGCAAATCGAACGAACGTACATCATGCAATTTATCCAAACCCACTCAAATCATGGTGTATTTGCAGAAAGAGACCAATTCGTGGCGTGCTTCTTGTTCTAAGGTTCGTTTTGACGGGTCATAGGCTTAAAACGGATCCCCGTAGCAAAAGTTATGAACGTTTAAACGCGACACCCATTTTTGGCCGATTCAGGAAATGGGGTACCCTTTCTGTTTTGTCGTCCGGACCATCCTCATCGGATTTCCACGAAAATGTACATAGTCCATCTACAATTTAAATGAGAAGGTTTTCACAAGAAATAACTTGAAATAAACTTGCTCTCTTGCAGGATATTACCGAAGCCACGCATTGGCCAAACTGATCGAACGTACATCATGTAGTTTATCGAAACCTGTGAGTCCAAGATCACTGATTCTTTAGAGAGAGAAAGTAGAGAGAGAAAGACAATGAAGCGCAAGATGTGTAATGTATTCAATATGTGTGTGTTTCTTACAAAAAACCAAGACCAAAGGGACTTAAATACCCTTGGTCAGATACAACACTGATAAGACTCTAAACACAGTATTTGACCAAGCCCAATAAATACAATGATTACTATAAAATCAGACCTAACAATCTCCCCCTTAGTAATCATTGGCGCTTTGGTCTTCAAAAATTGTCTTCTATAACAGCACGGACCAATAAAGCGACTTTGTGAAGCTTTCTGACTTTTTAAGAAGAAATTCTTCTCAGCATCTTGCAGATTGAAAATTTTCTTTGCTGCTTAAGCTCAAGACGATACACCTCTTTTGAATGATCTTGAATGAACTGTGGTGTTCGGAGCAGGAACAGCAAAAGAATCAGTTGAAGCTGAGAGAATAGAATCTTTGAGCGAATCTTGATCAGCAGATAATCTTTTGAGCTCTTTCTCTCTTAAACTTCTCCTTGACTTCTCCCCCTCATGACCTTGATGATCTTGATCAACTTGGTCATGTAAATGTTGGAGACGAGACAGCGGAAGATCTGCAAAATCAAAGAAACAGAGAAAACAGGGAGGTTTGCGCTTCATGTTAGGAGCGCAAACCAAGATTTGCGTTTCATGTTGGACGCGCAAACCAAAGTTTGCGAGTCATGCTGGAAGCGCAAAGTTGACTTAGAAAAATTTTTACCTTTTGAAACCCTTTGACTCCCCCTACACAAATGCACTTGATATGACAATTCAGATTAGCATTCATATAAAGAAAATCAGATACTCCCCCTCAAAACCAGATATAATCTTTGAAATACATTCTCTTTGTTTACTCCCCCTTGAATAATGCATAAACCCATTAAAATATATTTATGAGAACACAATGATCAAATATTAATGTACAAAGAAAAATATACTGAATGTAAATTTTGAAACAACTAAACATATAAAATTTTAAACACTAAACAAATAAAATTCTACTTAGTAAAATATTACAGATTTATCAATCATTTGAAATCAAACATATGTTGTTGGATACAAGAACAAGTTTCATTGCATATCAAGTTAAAACATGTTCAGTTTCAAAAACTTCCATCAATCTATTCAGTGTGCTCACATGCGAATCTTCGATTATCTTCAAGAAAATGCAATTCTAAAAATATAATAGAGAACTTTGCATATACTCACACTAAGCCATCAAAAATTAAGATTTTCACAAATTTATAGGTTTATCGCAACTCAAACATATCACCAAGTATCATGAGATGTGTGCTCATTGGCATCTTTTTAGCAATGTGCTCATTGGCATCTTAACATGAGTGTACTATTTGGCATCTTTTAAGCTTGTGCACTTTGGCATCTTTTGATCAAAAAGTTTATTAAGTAAAGAACATGTCGTAAACGTAACTTTCTATCTGACCCTATTACAGGATTTGGGTCAGCCGCTCCCAGACCAGTTGGCCTTAGGGGACTAGGTGTCAAGCACCCCTGGGAACTTACTCTCCCAGATCAGAAAGGCTATATTGACATATCCTAAACCCATTCATACCAGTAGAACATGACTTTCGATCTGGTTCTATTGAAGGATTTCTGTTCGATCACTCCCAGACCAAATGACCTTAGGGGACCAGATGACGAGCATCCCACGGAACTTACTTTCCCAAACCAGAAAGGTCACAGGTACAAACTTTTAAACTTAGAGATTTCTGTATTTTAAGAATTTAATATTCATCTCAATCACTCAGATCAACGTCTAAATGCTTAGCCCATATTTTCATTTCGATCTTTAATTCTGATTATTTAGGTAGTCTAAGCAAAGTAAACTATAAAAATTCCGAATCACACAACTTTAAAGCAGTAATAAAAGTTTCAAACATGTTGCTGACTTTTTAACTTTTGTAAGACTTGAAATTTGACCATATAAAAACTTTAATATAAGCAAAAGAACTTGAAAATTTATCCTAGACACATATTTTATTCAAAGGAAAGAAAAAATGTAAAACTTTACTTTATAGAAGAAAATTTGTAAAGATTTAAAC
Organism: Arctium minus; assembly: GCA_954870635.1. Taxonomy (NCBI): domain Eukaryota; kingdom Viridiplantae; phylum Streptophyta; class Magnoliopsida; order Asterales; family Asteraceae; genus Arctium; species Arctium minus. The sequence goes on along the minus strand of OX941093.1, from coordinate 78,170,929 downwards.
TTTTAATTAATATTTAGTTGGAACAAAATAAAATTCAACTATTTCATCTTTTACATAGAAGAAAATAAATTTGTGTCTCATATTAGAAGAAAAATTTGGGTAATACAAATTCATGAGTTAGATAAACAAGCTCAGATTCTTAAACCATTGAGAAAAACTGGAATACCATCATTATCAGAGATAAATGCAACGGAGTTAAAATTGATGTACTCACAGTATCTCATTTAGTCAGAAGCTTAAATCATTGAAGAACGAGTTCTAAACTGATTTGTTTAGAAGTCGTAGTCTATGAAGTACGGGTCTTGAGCTGAAGTACTCAGAAGCCAACATTCTATTACTCCCCCTTAACATGTGATACCTGCAACTTTGAATCAGATAAAGATTTGGGTACCCACTTGAATTTGGGCCCATGTTTGTTAGTTGCAGTTCGTATGGGGAAATATTTGTCAGACTTAACATTTAAAGCACGAGGAATATGATCAGAAAAATAATCACAACCATCAGAAGAGAAAGCATAATCATCAGAACTAGAATCTGATGAAGAACATGAGACATGTTTTGAAATTTGAATCATTTGCTTTATAGAGTATTTTGAAATTTTATTACATTTAGCAAATGAATCACTGTTATAAAGTTTGTCTACACATTTGTTCCCATCAACAATTGATTCATCAGATGTCCGCCTCGCTCTCCAGATTTGCTTCATTGTCTTTCTCTCTCTACTTTCTCTCTCTAAAGAATCAGTGATCTTGGACCACAATTGGTATCAGAGCCAACTGAATCTTGAGAGAATTGAGAGATTGATTTCCTGAATCTGAATTAGTGATCGAAATCGAAAATATGATCGATTTTCTTGGATTCTTCAAGAAAATCTCGTTTTCTTGATTTCTCACAAAATTTGGATCTGTTTCTGGTTAATTTTGTGCGATTTTGATTGGTTTAGAGTCGTTTTGAGTAGTCGATCACGTTTGATTCATATTGTTTTACATAAAATTCATGTTTAGATCTTCAATTTTACGATTTTGCGTTTTCTGAAAACTCGATTTCGGTACTGTTTCATTCTCGAGTTTGAGATTTAGTGTGTTTTAATCGAAATTGTGTGTTGAAAGGTGTTTTAAAGTTGTTTTCGAAACTCAGAGTACGTTTTTCTTTCATAAATTTCTTGTTTTCGTTTGATCTTGCGAGTTTTATTTGAGTTTCTGCGGTTTGCGTTTGTTCTTAGCACTTTGCGTTTCATTCATGATTCTTTGTGCTTCATTAATCATGATTTGCGTTTCTTACATCACCCGCAAAGTCTAAGTTTGCGTTTCTCACATCATCCGAAAAGCTCCACTTTGCGTTTCCCACTACACCCGCAAATCACACTCTGCGTTTCACACTACACCCGCAAATCACACTTTGCGTTTCCCACTTCACCCGCAAATCACACTTTGCGTTTCCCATTACAAACGCAAACCTCAGTTTGCGTTTCCCACATCACCCACAAAGTTCAGTTTGCGTTTCCTTCCTCATACGCAAAGTGTGTCTTGCGTATATGCCATAATCCGAAGAACATTCAACCCGCAAAGTTTCTGTTTTCGGTTCTTTTCAATATGTGTAATGTATTCAATATGCGTGTGTTTCTTACAACAAACCAAGACCAAAGGGACTTAAATACCCTTGGTCAGATACAACACTGATAAGACTCTAAACACAGTATTTGACCAAGCCCAATAAATACAATGATTACTATAAAATCAGACCTAACAAAACCCACCAAAATCATGGTGTATTGCCAGAAAGCGACCATGCCATGGCGTGTTCCTCGTTCTAAGGTTTGTTTTAATGGGTCTTGGTCTTAAAACGGATCCCGTAGAAAAATTTATGGACGTTTAAGCGTGACACCAATTTTTGGCTGATTCAGGAAAGGGGGGTACCCTTTGTGTTTTCTCGTCCGGACCGACCTCGTCGGATTTCCACGAAAATGTACATGGTAGATCTACAATTTAAATGAGAAGGTTTTCACAGGAAATAAATTGAAAAAAATCCACTCTCGTACAGAAATTACCGAAGCCACACATTGGCCAAACCGAACGAACGTACATCATGCACTTTATCGAAACCCACTCAAATCATGGTGTATTGCCAGAAAGAGACCAAGTCGTGGCATGCTCATCATTCTAAGGTTCATTTTGATGGGTCATGGGCTTAAAACGGATCCCGTAGCAAAAGTTATGGACGTTTAAGCATGACACCCATTTTTGGCCGATTCAGCAAAGGGGGTACCCTTTATGTTTTCTCGTCTGGACCGACCTCGTTGGATTTCCACGAAACTGTACATGGTCTATCTACAATTCAAATGAGAAAGTTTTCAAAAGAATTAACTTGAAATAAACTCGCGTGCAAAAATAACTTGAAATAAACCTACCCTCGTGCAAAAATTGCCGAAGCCACACATTGGCAAACCGAACGAACGTACATCATGCAGTTTATCGAAACCCACTCAAATCATGGTGTATTTACAGAAATAGACTAAGCCGTGGTGTGCTCCTCATTGTAAGGTTCTTTTTCATGAGTCATGGGCTTAAAACGAATCCCCGTAGCAAAAGTTATGAACGTTTGAGCGCGACACCCATTTTTGGCCGATTCCACCTTTGTGTTTTCTCATACGGACCGACCTCGTCGGATTTCAATGAAACTGTAAATGGTCCATCTACGATTTAAATAAGAAGGTTTTCACATGAATTAAATTGAAAAAACCCCACTCTCGTGCAGAAATTGCCGAAGCCACACATTGGCGAAACCGAACGAATGTACATCATGCAGTTTATCGAAACCCACTCAAATCATGGTGTATTGCCAGAAAACGACCAAGACATAGAGTTCTCCTCATTCTAAGGTTCGTTTTGATGGGTCATGGGGTTAAAATGGATCATCATAGCAAAAGTTATGGACGTTTAAGCGCGACACTCGTTTTTGGCCGATTTAGCAAAGGGGTTACCCTTTGTGTTTTCTCGTCCGGACCGACCTCGTCGGATTTCCACGAAACTGTACATGGTCGATATATAATGTAAATGAGAAGGTTTTCACAGGAAATAAATTGAAAAAAATCCACCCTCATGCTGAAATTGCAGAAGCCACACATTGGCCAAACCGAACGAACGTACATCATCCAGTTTATCGAAGCCCACTCAAATCATGATATATTCCCAGAAATCGACCAATATGTGGCATGATCCTCGTTCTAAGGTTCGTTTTGATGAGTCATGGGCTTAAAACGGATCCACGTAGCAAAAGTTATGGACGTTTAAGCGCGACACACATTTTTGGCCGATTCAGCAAAGGTCGTACCCTTTGTGTTTTCTCGTCCGGACTGACCTCGTCGGATTTCCACAAAACTGTACATAGGCGATCTACAATGTAAATAAGAAGGTTTTCACAGGAAATAAATTGAAACAAACCCACCCTCGTGCAGAAATTGCCAAAGCCACGCATTGGCCAAACCGAACGAACGTACCTCATGCAGTTAATCGAAACTCACTCAAATCATGGTGTATTTCCAAAAAGAGACCATGCCATAGTGTGATCCTTGTTCTAAGGTTTGTTTTGACGGGTCATGGGATTAAAATGGATCTCCGTAGCAAAAGTTATGGATGTTTAAGCGTGACACCCATTTTTGGCCGATTCAGCAATGGGGTACACTTTGTGTTTTCTCGTCTGAACCGACCTCGTCGGATTTTCACGAAACTGTACATGGTCTATCTACAATATAAAGAAGAAAGTTTTCAAAGGAAATAAATTTATAAAAACCCACCCTAGTGCAGAAATTGCCAAAGCCACACATTGGCAAATCGAACGAACGTACATCATGCAATTTATCAAAACCCACTCAAATCATGGTGTATTTGCAGAAAGAGACAATCCGTGGCGTGCTCCTTGTTCTAAGGTTCGTTTTGATGGGTCATAGGCTTAAAACGGATCCCCGTAGCAAAAGTTATGAACGTTTAAACGCGACACCCATTTTTGGCTGATTCAGGAAATGGGGTACCCTTTGTGTTTTCTCGTCCGGACCAACCTCGTCGGATTTCCACGAAAATGTACATAGTCCATCTACAATTTAAATGAGAAGGTTTTCACAAGAAATAACTTGAAATAAACTCGCTCTCTTGCAGGATATTGCCGAAGCCACGCATTGGCCAAACTGAACGAACGTACATCATGTAGTTTATCGAAACCTGTGAGTCCAAGATCACTGATTCTTTAGAGAGAGAAAGTAGAGAGAGAAAGACAATGAAGCGCAAGATGTGTAATGTATTCAATATGCGTGTGTTTCTTACAACAAACCAAGACCAAAGGGACTTAAATACCCTTGGTCAGATACAACACTGATAAGACTCTAAACACAGTATTTGACCAAGCCCAATAAATACAATGATTACTATAAAATCAGACCTAACAATCTCCCCCTTAGTAATCATTGGCTCTTTGGTCTTCAAAAATTGTCTTCTATAACAGCACGGACCAATGATCGGTCGTTTAATTCGAGATTATTTTATCGTCAATCACCCGTCTTTAATGTGATAAAATGATAAAACCGAACGATATTAATGTGTTTTTATATTTTGATAGGTTCGGAACACTTTGGAGGAAAATAGAACAAAAGGACGATTTTTGACAGATTTGCGTGACTTTGCCGTTTTGAGCATATCTCACTCGTCCGAGCTCGGATTCAAGTGATTCAAGAGGATCTGGAAACCTAACACACAAATCTACAATATTCGTGCTTTGAGTTTCTGGAAATTCGGAGTGGATCCGGACCGAAACAGGCGCCGAAGTTGAATGAACAAAGCTGGACCGGAAAGGAGAGATAAAAGAAAATGGTGCGGTTTTAAATCAAAAGTGAAGCCGCAACTTAGTGGCAAGGGTGTCGTGTTTGGATGCTTGTGGTTGCGGGTAAGAGCCCCATATGCAGCAGTCTTTTATTTTTTTATTGAAATAATAGTTGCGGCCCAAGTTGTCTATGGCCCAATCACACAACAGCCCAACTTGTAAAAGCAACAATAGTAGGGCAAAGATCTAATTATAAAAAGGAAAGAAAGAAAAGAAATTAGAGGGGTCGTGGTGGAGCAGCAGCCGCCGCCAAAGGCTGCTGTTTTCTAAGTTTTTTTTTTTACATAATTTCGATATATTGATTTGATTTGTTGGGAATGAAGATCGAAGATTGTTGACTCGATGGTAACGATTAACGAAGATTATTGATTATTGAAGATCCGGATTGGATACAAGGGAGGTTTGAGGTTTATATCAAGAATTCTTTTTAGTAAATCGTTTTTATTAGTTTTACTTCGGTCTTAAAATTCGGTTTTTGATATTGTTGGTTATTGAAAACGTTGGATTTAATTTATTGGATAAAGTTATTGTTTTTTTTATAATTGAGAAAGTTGAATGGTTAGTGATAGTGATGGTATTGATTTTCTAGTTTTAATAAAGTTTATACGGATTTTTCATTGCGAATAATACGTGACAGGTATTGTTGGCTTTGAATGGTTTCGTATTCAGTTTTAATTTTATTCGTTTAATAGTTTAATTCAACTCTCAATCCAAACCTTTTGAAGTAGTGTTATTTGTAATAATTAGATTTCGGTTTCTAGTTAATTGTTTTTAGCTTAATCGATAAATTGAGTAGTCAATCTTTGTGACACATGTGCATTCAATTTTAATACAAATCGTTAATCTAACCACTGACTCCCTGAGAAGAACGATACCCTACTTACCCTATCACTAGGTTTGAGTTAGGTTTATAAATTTAAACCTTGTTATGCGTTTAACGACGCGTGCAACAAGTTTTTGGCGCCAATGCCGGGGAGTTGTGTGCTTAAATTAATTTGTTTGTGTTAATTTTATTTGTTTGTATTACCATTTGAATAGATTGCTACTCGATATCTTCTAATAATATTTTGCAGATTGTTTGCTTGATCTCTCCCGGATCAGGTAAATCCTCTTGTCTTTATTTTTAATATGTCTTTTAGTGTGTTTTTTTTAGTGTTAGTCTTCTTTAAAAAAAAAAAAGTAGTCTTGTTTAGCGTTTTTATTTTTAGTTTAGTCTTTACTTTATTGTCTCTTTTTAGTTTAGTTGTTTATTAGGTTGCCTGTCACGTAGTTCTAAGTTTCGATTTGATTGAGGTCTAACTAGTTCTTTTAAGTTGCATGCACCACACTAGATCTAAGAAAGATTTGCCTGTATTTGGAGTGCATGAATTAGAAGAAACTGAAAGGCGAGCTAGAAATCAGAAATCTGTAATCAAGAAGCCTAAGACTGAGATCCACAAAAACTTAATGAGTGATAGTGAAGGAGAAATGGAAAATCCACCACCACCACCACCAAATCACCCTCCTCTGGAAACTTATTTCCAACCCGGCGTTTACGAGAACCCATCCCCGATATCCTTACCGGGTGATGATGACACTTACTATGAGATTCGTCCTCATCTCAGTCAGTCACTTCCAAACTTCCATGGCTTATCCAAAGAAGAACCGTATAATCACTTATACGAATTCATTGCCATCTGCTATACCAACAATATTCGAGGTCTCACCCGAGACCACCTTAGGCTCATATTGTTTCCCTTTTCTCTGAAAGGGCGAGCAAAATAATGGTTTATATCACTTGAGCCAAGGAGCATCTCTACTTGGGATGACATGCAGAGGAAGTTTTTAGCCGAGTACTTCCCCATAAGGAAAACTGCGGAGATACGCCGTACGATCTCCAATTTTCAGCAACAACCTGGGGAAGAGTTTCACGAGGCGTTTGATCGACTGAAAGAGCTTCTTCGTTCCTGCCCTCACCATGATACCCCAAAATGGATCTTGGTAAAAACATTCTTAGATGGCTTAGACCCGACTCACCGAGGTCTAGTTAATGCTGCAAGTGGGGGAACGATGATGACAAAGAGTGATGAGGAGGCATGGCAATTCTTAGAAACATACAGTAGAAGCCTTTCATCACATAATTTCTCATGGACGACTCATAGGTCAGTGTCATCAGTATCTAATGCTGAAGAGTTAAATGATTTGAGGAAAGAATTCAAGAGTGAGATTGGTGAGTTGTCTAAAAAGATGGATCTTGTTTTAGGTGGGATAGCCGGGAAGAAAAATGATGTTCTCCAGGTTCAAAATGCATGCACTCACTGTGGGGATTCTTCACATTCTGCAAGTGAGTGCATAGTTTTTTATTCTGAGAGCGTAAATCAATCCCAGGGGTTTGTTAATCATAATCAAGACCCATTTTCAAGCACTTATAATGCAGGATGGCGAAAGCATCCCAATCTTTCTTGGAAAAACAATCAAGAGGGTCCTTCAAATCAACCACGGTTCCAAAACCACCATCATGAGGGTCAGTCGAGTCAGCCTAAATTTCAAGGACAAAAACACAACCATTCTCACTCTGGAAATTACCACCATGGTAATCAAAGTCACAATCAAAACTTTGGTGGTAATAATAATTATAACAACAACAGACAAGGTTCAGCGCTAATTGAGAAGCAGCTGCAAGATATAATGGCAATGATGAATAACTATACTCAGTCTGCTGCTGCTACTAATCAGTCTGTTGCTGCTTTAGAAAAACAAGTCGGTCAACTGGCCGAACAGATGAATAGAAGGGACGGGGGTACGCTGCCAAGTATGACTAAGCCAAATCCTAGTCATGAGCATGTAAACGAAATCACCTTGCGAAGTGGCCGTCAATTGGATCCCCTCCCTGAAAAAAATGATGAAAGCTCTCAAGCGAAAAAAGGGAAAAGGGAAAGAGATTGAGCAGGGAGTAGAGTCTGAAGAGACAAATCAAGTTCCAATCACATCGGATGCCGATAAACCTCAAGATGGGGAGGGTTCAAGATTGCCTAATCAAGAACCCACTGTTCCATTCCCCACCGCTTTAAATGAATCTGTGGCATTTCCATTTGGAAAAAGAGGGCCGAAAAATGATGATATGATGGATGTCTTTCGCCAAGTAAAGATAAATCTACCATTACTAGACGCCATCAAACAAATCCTGGCTTATTCCAAATTCTTGAGAGAATTGTGCACTCAGAAGCGCAAACAAAAGACTTCAATCCCTAAAAAGATTGAAGTTACTGAACAAGTCATCACTATTCTATCTAGTTCCCTACCACAAAAATGCAAGAACCCTGGAGCTCCATTGATCCCTGTCATTATGGGAAATTCCGCTATAAAGAGTGCCTTGCTTGATTTAGGGGCTAGTGTGAATATCTTTCCAGGATCGGTGTATGATCAATTTGAGTTTGGTGAACTCAAAGCAACAAGTGTGTTATTACAACTCGCTGATCGATCTGTTAAGACACCGAGGGGAGTGCTTGAGGATGTGATTGTGAAGATTGAGGATTTCTACTATCCCATGGGTTTTCTTGTGTTAGATACCGAGGGCATTTGTAGAGATAAAAGCCCTACGATGATTCTCGGCCGACCCTTCTTGGCGACTGCAAACGCCACAATCAATTGCCGATCTGGAGTGATGGACATTACCTTTGGTAATCGAAAACTGCGCATGAACATCTTTGCGCCATCCTCCTTCCCTCCGACTGAGACCGAGTGTTATTCCATAGATTTTGCAGATTAATGTACCCAAGAATACACTTCAAGCATACTGCAAGAGGATTTGTTCACTCGATACTTTTCTATCTCATCGGAAGATGATCTTGATCTAGTAGATTTACATGAGGTCCAGGCATTGCTTGCTGAGCCACTTGTGCCTAATCAACCACCCTGGTCTCATAAGGTTGAACCATTGTCAAGTCTAGCTCATGAACCTCCCAAGAGTTCACTTGAAAAGCCACTTGTGCTAGAGCTTAAGCAACTACCAGAGCACCTTAAGTATGTCTTCCTAGGAGACGATGGCACCCTACCAGCTATTATCTCATCATCACTCACACCTGATCAGGAAGATATGCTTATTTTTGTTCTAAAAGAACATAAGAAGGCAATTGGATGGTCGATAGCCGATTTGAGAGGGATCAATCCTTCGGTATGCATGCATAGAATCCACACTGAGCCTAATGCCAAGCCCTCACGTGAATTTCAAAGACGGCTGAACCCGAACATGAGGGATGTGGTGAAGAAAGAAGTTATCAAATGGTTGGATGCCGGGATCATATATCCCATTTCTGATAGCCCTTGGGTGAGCCCGACACAAACGGTGCCCAAGAAATCTGGCATCACCATTGTGGAGAGAGGAGGGGAAAATATTCCTACTCGCCCCGTCACCGGATGGCGAGTCTGCATAGACTATAGAAAGTTGAATGCAGTCACATTGAAAGATCATTTCCCCCTACCTTTCATCGACCAAATACTGGAGAAGCTGGCAGACCAGAAATTCCACTGCTTCTTGGATGGTTATTCAGGATACAATCAAGTGGCCATACACCCTGATGACCAAGAGAAGACGACATTTACATGTCCTTACGGCACTTTCTTTTTCCGTCGAATGCCATTTGGATTATGTAATGCGCCTGCGACATTCCAAAGGTGTATGATGTCAGTCTTCAGTGACATGTTGGGAGAGTCATTGGAGGTCTTTATGGATGACTTCTCAGTATTTGGCGAGACGTTTGAAAGTTGTCTCCATAGTCTTGAGAGAGTGCTGAAGCATTGTGAGGAGACTAACTTAGTGCTAAGCTGGGAGAAGAGCCATTTCATGGTTCGAGAAGGAATTGTGCTTGGTCACGTGATTTCTGAACGTGGCATTGAAGTTGATCGAGCAAAGGTCCAGGTAATCTCCACCCTACCTCCACCGACATCGGTGAAGGGTGTCCGCTCCTTTCTAGGACATGCAGGCTTCTATAGGCGATTTATCAAAGACTTCAGTGCCATTTCACGACCCTTGTGCAATCTACTTGCCAAGGATAATTCATTTGTCTTTGATAAAGCCTGTCTAGAGGCGTTTGAGACCATCAAGAAAAAGCTTGTCGAGGCACCCATCATGCAAAAACCAGACTGGTCGTTGCCATTTGAGTTAATGTGCGACGCAAGTAATGAAGCGATGGGAGTTGTACTTGGTCAACGGGTGAATAAAAAGCCCGTTGCCATCTACTATGCTAGTCGGACATTCTCCGAAGCCCAGATGCATTACACGACCACCGAAAAAGAGTTACTTGCTGTCGTGTTTGCATTGGAAAAATTCCGCTCATATCTGTGGGGAGCGAAGGTGATCGTTTACTCAGATCATTCAGCCCTTCGCCATCTGCTTGATAAGAAAGAAGCCAAACCTAGGCTAATTAGGTGGATTTTGCTATTACAAGAGTTCGACCTGGAAATTCGAGATAAGAAAGGGTGCGAAAATGTAGTAGCCGACCATTTGTCTCGAATCCCTACAGATCAGATCCCGACCAAGGAAGAGGTCCAGGGATCTTTCCCAGATGAGCAGTTATTTGCCATATCTAGACTTCCTTGGTTTTCACACATTGTTAATTACTTGGCTGCGAAGAAGTTGCCAGCTGACTGGACAACTCAACAGAAACGGTACTTCTTTTCGCAACTTAAGTACTATTACTGGGAGGATCCTGAGCTGTTCAAATATTGCCCAGATCATATTGTACGGAAATGTGTCCCCGACAGTGATCACGAAGATATTTTAAAGCACTGTCACAGTTATGCATGTGGGGGACACTTCAGTGGAAAGAAGACAGGAATCAAAGTACTTGAGTGTGGATTCTTTTGGCCTACTATATTTCGGGACGCTCAAAACTTTACGAAATCCTGTCTTCGATGTCAAAGCCTGGGAAATATCTCACGAAAGGACATGATGCCTCTTAACCCTATCTTGACTGTCGAGATCTTTGACGTATGGGGCATAGACTTTATGGGTCCCTTTCCATCATCCCAAGGTAATTTGTACATTCTGCTAGCTGTTGACTATGTCTCTAAGTGGGTGGAGGCTATCGCGACCAAAACGAACGATCACCGGGTAGTATGCAAGTTTGTCAAGAGCCACATTTTCACTCGACATGGGTATCCGAGAGTCATCATCAGTGATGGCGGAACCCACTTCCGTAATATGATGTTTAGTGCTCTGGCAAAACACTACGGGATCACACACAGGATAGCTACACCATATCACCCACAGACTAGCGGACAGGTCGAGGTCTCGAATCGTGAAATTAAGCATATTTTGGAGAAGACCGTGAGACCTGATAGGAAGGATTGGTCGAGTCGATTGGAAGATGCATTAGGGGCATATCGCACCGTATACAAGACACCCATAGGCATGTCTCCATATCGACTCGTGTATGGAAAAGCTTGCCATCTACCCGTCGAGTTGGAGCACCGAGCTGCTTGGGCAATCAAGAAGCTGAATCTAGATTTGAAAGAAGTCGGTGACCATCGGAGACTCGAGTTAGATGAGTTAGAGGAAGTGAGACGAGATGCATACGAGAGTTCCCGCATATACAAGGAACGAACTAAGGCTTTTCATGATAGACACATATCGCGAAAGTCGTTCCATGTAGGGATGAAAGTATGGCTCTATAACTCTCGTTTGAAGTTATTCCCAGGCAAGCTGAGGTCTAGATGGTATGGCCCATACATTGTGCAAGAAGTGTTCCCACATGGTGCTGTCAAAATTCAGGATGAGAAAGGCGGGGCATCCTTCAAAGTAAATGGGCAAAGACTGAAGCCATACATCACTCCTAGAGATCACGATGGCTATATTTTGGAGACCACGGCTCTTGTCGAGCCGGTATATGACTCTTAGTCATGGTATCGGTTCCATTTATCTGTATATTTTGTATATTTGTTTTATTGCTTTTTATTTATTTGCATGCTTTAAGATCGAGTCAGTTAATTGAGTCGTAGTTAAATGAACTTTGCGGGTATGTTCACTGCAAACCCTCACGAGACTTCACTCGTCCACTAGGGGGAACCTAGGGGTTTAAAAGGCTTGTTGCACATGCTAAGTGCAATCGCGTTTCCCTGCGAAAATGAGGATTAGTTAGTAAGTTTGTTTTGATTTATCTCTTTGTTCTTGTTTATCTGTCTTGGATCCGGAGATCCCTTTTGATTGAGTCCCACTTCCCAGCATTGAGGACAATGCATATCTTTAAGTTGGGGAGGGGGAAATTTTGGAAATTTTCTAATTGATTGATGCTGAATCTCTATTGTGCTTTAACGAAGTTGGTCCGAGCTTTTGTGCTTTAACAGGAAAGTGCTAACGAAATGTCGAAGGATGACATTCCCATACAGGTTGAAGCTTACATGGATTGATCGATACTACCAGTCATGCATTGGAACAACATCCAGGGGAGTTTTCTGTTCCTCTCATCTTTATTTGTGTTCTTTAGCATAATTGCATACATTGGGGACAAAGCATGATAAAGTGTGGGGTGTTAAAAACTTGATTTGTTCTAGGGCAGTAATTCTTTTACATATATGAGCATAATGAAAAGTTCTTGTTAGACTCTAAGGATCACATAGCACTATTGAAATGGTCGATTGGTCACCTAAGACTACTTGGTGTGTCTTGCTATTTGAAACTAACATTGATTGATTGGTGAGCACATCTAACCTGTGAGACATTTGAGCCTTATGACTAAAACATCCAAATTAGTCTCGTTTCATTTCATGTGTGTATTACACCTCATGTGTACTAATCTCTCTAGAACTTGCATCTATTCTCTTCAAGATTGCATTTAAGTCATGTTTGCATACAAAAGTGAGAAAGGTCATCTTTGATGTGATTGTTAACCACTTTTATCCAAAAAGCCTACCTTGAAAATGCAATCCAGTTGATCAACCATGTTGAGCCTATAAATCCGTTCGTTTGACACACCTAAGCTACAAGCCACAAAAGCCAAACACTTCCTACCCAACCTTAAGACTTGGGATGTGACATTAAACCAATGAGCTAAATTGTTCATATCTTGAAGTTGTGGTCTCAAAAGAAGAAAAGAGTAGAAAGCAAAGCCTCAGAAAAAAAAAGAGAGAAAAGAAAGAAAGGAAAAAAAAAAGAAAAAGAAAGAAAAAGAAAAGAAAAGAAAGGAAGTGACACAAAGAAGGGGTTTAAAAGTCAGTATATGCCCCGTGTGAAAAAGAAAAGAAAAAAAGAATAAAGGATTGCAGTCATTAAGCGAAAAGTGCTCAAAAGTTTTCAAAGAGAACCGCAATGTGACATGCTTTTGGTTTATTGCTCATAATGCTCCCTTAGTCTTAACGGTTTTAAAGTCACTTTACCATAACCATCCTACCCTACCCGTAGCCACCGTTACAACCCTTGAAAAAGACCTTTTGATTTGTATCTTGCATGCACTTCCGGCGGTGGAGAATGAGATTTTTTTTTGCAAGCCTATGGTAGAGTACCAGTCATGTGAGGATGTCTCGAGCGAAACACATAACCTAAAACACGTGAGTGATTGAGTGAATCTTATCCTAGTGAGAGCTTACCGGATCATTTTATGTTAGTTCTCGAAATAGTATGCACGTGCTAAGGGTTTGATGGTTGACTTATCCCATATTCAGGACAAGCTATGAGTTCTAAAGAGTTTGATTTGACTATTCTTGAATTATCGAAATAAACTGTTTTATTGCCCGAGGACGACCATTGTTTAAGTGTGGGGTGTTTTGATCGGTCGTTTAATTCGAGATTATTTTATCGTCAATCACCCGTCTTTAATGTGATAAAATGATAAAACCGAACGATATTAATGTGTTTTTATATTTTGATAGGTTCGGAACACTTTGGAGGAAAATAGAACAAAAGGACGATTTTTGACAGATTTGCGTGACTTTGCCGTTTTGAGCATATCTCACTCGCCCGAGCTCTGATTCAAGTGATTCAAGATGATCTGGAAACCTAACACACAAATCTACAATATTCGTGTTTTGAGTTTCTGGAAATTCGGAGTGGATCCGGACCGAAACAGGCGCCGAAGTTGAATGAACAAAGCTGGACCGGAAAGGAGAGATAAAAGAAAATGGTGCGGTTTTAAATCAAAAGTGAAGCCGCAGCTTAGTGGCAAGGGTGTCGTGTTTGGATGCTTGTGGTTGCGGGTAAGAGCCCCATATGCAGCAGTCTTTTATTTTTTTATTGAAATAATAGCTGCGGCCCAAGTTGTCTATGGCCCAATCACACAACAGCCCAACTCGTGAAAGCAACAATAGTAGGGCAAAGATCTAATTATAAAAAGGAAAGAAAGAAAAGAAATTAGAGGGGTCGTGGTGGAGCAGCCGCCGCCGCCAAAGGCTGCTGTTTTCTAAGTTTTTTTTTTACATAATTTCGATATATTGATTTGATTGGTTGGGAATGAAGATCGAAGATTGTTGACTCGATGGTAACGATTAACGAAGATTGTTGATTATTGAAGATCCAGATTGGATACAAGGGAGGTTTGAGGTTTATATCAAGAATTCTTTTTAGTAAATCGTTTTTATTAATTTTACTTCGGTCTTAAAATTCGGTTTTTGATATTGTTGGTTATTGAAAACGTTGGATTTAATTTATTGGACAAAGTTATTGTTTTTTTTTATAATTGAGAAAGTTGAATGGTTAGTGATAGTGATGGTATTGATTTTCTAGTTTTAATAAAGTTTATACGGATTTTTCATTGCGAATAATACGTGACAGGTATTGTTGGCTTTGAATGGTTTCGTATTCAGTTTTAATTTTATTCGTTTAATAGTTTAATTCAACTCTCAATCCAAACCTTTTGAAGTAGTGTTATTTGTAATAATTAGATTTCGGTTTCTAGTTAATTTTTTTTAGCTTAATCGATAAATTGAGTAGTCAATCTTTGTGACACATGTGCATTCAATTTTAATACAAATCGTTAATCTAACCACTGACTCCCTGAGAAGAACGATACCCTACTTACCCCATCACTAGGTTTGAGTTAGGTTTATAAATTTAAACCTTGTTGTGCGTTTAAGGACGCGTGCAACAAGTTTTTGGCGCCGTTGCCGGGGAGTTGTGTGCTTAAATTAATTTGTTTGTGTTAATTTTATTTGCTTGCATTACCATTTGAATAGATTGCTACTCGATATCTTCTAATAGTATTTTGCAGATTGTTTGCTTGATCTCTCTCGGATCAGATAAATCCTCTTGTCTTTATTTTTAATATGTCTTTTAGTGTGTTTTTTTTAGTGTTAGTCTTCTTTAAAAAAAAAGTAGTCTTGTTTAGCGTTTTTATTTTTAGTTTAGTCTTTACTTTATTGTCTCTTTTTAGTTTAGTTGTTTATTAGGTTGCCTGTCACGTAGTTCTAAGTTTCGATCTGATTGAGGTCTAACTAGTTCTTTTAAGTTGCATGCACCACACTAGATCTAAGAAAGATTTGCCTGTATTTGGAGTGCATGAATTAGAAGAAACTGAAAGGCGAGATAGAAATCAGAAATCTGTAATCAAGAAGCCTAAGACTGAGATCCACAAAAACTTAATGAGTGATAGTGAAGGAGAAATGGAAAATCCACCACCACCACTACCAACTTGATGATCTTGAGCTCTTTGTCTCTTAAACTTCTCCTTGACTTCTCCCCCTCATGACCTTGATGATCTTGATCAACTTGGTCATGTAAATGTTGGAGACGAGACAGCGTAAGATCTGCAAGATCAAAGAAACAGAGAAAACAGGGAGGTTTGTGCTTCATGTTAGGAGCGCAAACCAAGATTTGCGTTTCATGTTGGACGTGCAATCCAAGATTTGCGTTTCATGTTGGACGCGCAAACCAAAGTTTGCGGGTCATGCTGGAAGTGCAAAGTTGACTTAGAAAAATTTTTACCTTTTGAAACCCTTTGACTCCCCCTACACAAATGCACTTGATATGACAATTCAGATTAGCATTCATATAAAGAAAATCAGATACTCCCCCTCAAAACCAGATATAATCTTTGAAATACATTCTCTTTGTTTACTCCCCCTTGAATAATGCATAAACCCATTAAAATATATTTATGAGAACACAATGATCAAATATTAATGTACAAAGAAAAATATACTGAATCTAAACTTTGAAACAACTAAACATATAAAATTTTAAACACTAAACAAATAAAATTCTACTTAGTAAAATATTACAGATTTATCAATCATTTGAAATCAAACATATGTTGTTGGATACAAGAACAAGTTTCATTGCATATCAAGTTAAAACATGTTCAGTTTCAAAAACTTCCATCAATCTATTCAGTGTGCTCACATGCGAATCTTCGATTATCTTCAAGAAAATGCAATTCTAAAAATATAATAGAGAACTTTGCATATACTCACACTAAGCCATCAAAAATTAAGATTTTCACAAATTTATAGGTTTATCGCAACTCAAACATATCACCAAGTATCATGAGATGTGTGCTCATTGGCATCTTTTTAGCAATGTGCTCATTGGCATCTTAACATGAGTGTACTCTTTGGCATCTTTTAAGCTTGTGCACTTTGGCATCTTTTGATCAAAAAGTTTATTAAGTAAAGAACATGTCGTAAACGTAACTTTCTATCTGACACTATTGCAGGATTTGGGTCAGCCGCTCCCAGACACTTGGCCTTAGGGGACTAGGTGTCAAGCACCCCTTGGAACTTACTCTCCCAGATCAGAAAGGCTACATCGACATATCCTAAACCCATTCATACCAGTAGAACATGACTTTCGATCTGATTCTATTGAAGGATTTCTGTTCGATCACTCCCAGACCAAATGACCTTAGGGGACCAGATGACGAGCATCCCACGGAACTTACTTTCCCAAACCAGAAAGGTCACAGGTACAAACTTTTAAACTTAGAGATTTCTGTATTTTAAGAATTTAATATTCATCTCAATCATTCAGATCAACGTCTAAATGCTTAGCCCATATTTTCATTCCGGTCTATAATTCTGATTATTTAGGTAGTCTAAGCAAAGTAAACTATAAAAATTCCGAATCACACAACTTTAAAGCAGTAATAAAAGTTTCAAACATGTTGTTGACTTTTCAACTTTTGTAAGACTTGAAGTTTGACCATATAAAAACTTTAATACAAGCAAAAGAACTTGAAAATTTATCCTAGACACATATTTTATTCAAAGGAAAGAAAAAATGTAAAACTTTACTTTATAGAAGAAAATTTGTAAAGATTTAAACTTTTATTTAATATTTAGTTGGAACAAAATAAAATTCAACTATTTCATCTTTTACATAGAAAAAATAAATTTGTGTCTCATATTAGAAGAAAATTTTGGGTAATACAAATTCATGAGTTAGATAAACAAGCTCAGATTCTTAAAACATTGAGAAAAACTGGAATACCATCATTATCAGAGATAAATGCAGCGGAGTTAAAATTGATGTACTCACAGTATCTCATTTAGTCAGAAGCTTAAATCATTGAAGAACGAGTTCTAAACTGATTTGCTTAGAAGTCGTAGTCTATGAAGTACGGGTCTTGAGCTGAAGTACTCAGAAGCCAACATTCTATTACTCCCCCTTAACATGTGATACCTGCAACTTTGAATCAGATAAAGATTTGGGTACCCACTTGAATTTGGGCCCGTGTTTGTTAGTTGCAGTTCGTATGGGGAAATATTTGCCAGACTTAACATTTAAAGCACGAGGAATATGATCAGAAAAATAATCACAACCATCAGAAGAGAAAGCATAATCATCAGAACTAGAATCTGAGGAAGAACATGAGACATGTTTTGAAATTTGAATCATTTGCTTTATAGAGTATTTTGAAATTTTATTACATTTAGCAAATGAATCACTGTTATAAAGTTTGTCTACACATTTATCCCCATCAACAATAGATTCATCAGATGCCCGCCTCGCTCTCCAGATTTGCTTCATTGTCTTTCTCTCTCTACTTTCTCTCTCTAAAGAATCAGTGATCTTAGACTCACAATTGGTATCAGAGCCAACTGAATCTTGAGAGAATTGAGAGATTGATTTCCTGAATCTGAATTAGTGATCGAAATCGAAAATTTGATCGATTTTCTTGGATTTTTCAAGAAAATCTCGTTTTCTTGATTTCTCACAAAATTTGGATCTGTTTCTGGTTAATTTTGTGCGATTTTGATTGGTTTACAGTCGTTTTGAGTAGTCGATCACGTTTGATTCATATTGTTTTGCATAAAATTCATGTTTAGATCTTCAATTTTGCGATTTTGCGTTTTCTGAAAACTCGATTTCAGTACTGTTTCATTCTCGAGTTTGAGATTTAGTGTCTTTTAATCGAAATTGTGTGTTGAAAGGTGTTTTAAAGTTGTTTTCGAAACTCAGAGTACGTTTTTCTTTCATAAATTTCTTGTTTTCGTTTGATCTTGCGAGTTTTATTTGAGTTTCTGCGGTTTGCGTTTGTTCTTAGCACTTTGCGTTTCATTCATGATTCTTTGTGCTTCATTCATCATGATTTGCGTTTCTTACATCACCCGCAAAGTCTAAGTTTTCGTTTCCCACATCATCCGAAAAGCTCCACTTTGCGTTTCCCACTACACCCGCAAATCACACTTTGCGTTTCACACTACACCCGTAAATCACACTTTGCGTTTCCCACTTCACCCGCAAATCACACTTTGTGTTTCCCATTGCAAACGCAAACCTCAGTTTACGTTTCCCACATCACCCGCAAAGTTCAGTTTGCTTTTCCTTCCTCATACGCAAAGTGTGTCTTGCGTATATGCCATAATCCGAAGAACATTCAACCCGCAAAGTTTCTGTTTTCGGTTCTTTTCAATATGTGTAATGTATTCAATATGCGTGTGTTTCTTACAACAAACCAAGACCAAAGGGACTCAAATACCCTTGGTCAGATACAACACTGATAAGACTCTAAACACAGTATTTGACCAAGCCCAATAAATACAATGATTACTATAAAATCAGACCTAACAAAACCCACCAAAATCATGGTGTATTGCCAGAAAGCGACCATGCCATGGCGTGTTCCTCGTTCTAAGGTTTGTTTTAATGGGTCTTGGTCTTAAAACGGATCCCGTAGAAAAAGTTATGGACGTTTAAGCGCGACACCAATTTTTGGCTGATTCAGGAAAGGGGGTACCCTTTGTGTTTTCTCGTCCGGACCGACCTCGTCGGATTTCCACGAAAATTTACATGGTAGATCTACAATTTAAATGAGAAGGTTTTCACAGGAAATAAATTGAAAAAAATCCACTCTCGTGCAGAAATTACCGAAGCCACACATTGGCCAAACCGAACGAACGTACATCATGCACTTTATCGAAACCCACTCAAATCATGGTGTATTGCCAGAAAGAGACCAAGTTGTGGCATGCTCATCATTATAAGGTTCGTTTTGATGGGTCATGGGCTTAAAACGGATCCCGTAGCAAAAGTTATGGATGTTTAAGCGCGACACCCATTTTTGGCCGATTCAGCAAAGGGGGTACCCTTTGTGTTTTCTCGTCTGGACCGACCTCGTTGGATTTCCACGAAACTGTACATGGTCTATCTACAATTCAAATGAGAAAGTTTTCAAAAGAAATAACTTGAAATAAACCCGCATGCAGAAATAACTTGAAATAAACCCACCCTCGTGCAAAAATTGCCGAAGCCACACATTGGCAAACCGAACGAACGTACATCATGCAGTTTATCGAAACCCACACAAATCATGGTGTATTTACAGAAAGACACCAATCTGTGGTGTGCTCCTCATTCTAAGGTTCTTTTTCATGAGTCATGGGCTTAAAACGGATCCCCGTAGCAAAAGTTATGAACGTTTGAGCGCGACACCCATTTTTAGCCGATTCCACCTTTGTGTTTTCTCATACGGACCGACCTCGTCGGATTTCCACGAAACTGTAAATGTTCCATATACAATTTAAATAAGAAGGTTTTCACATGAATTAAATTGAAAAAAACCCACTCTCGTGCAGAAATTGCCGAAGCCACACATTGGCCAAACCGAACGAATGTACATCATGCAGTTTATCGAAACCCACTCAAATCATGGTGTATTGCCAGAAACGACCAAGACATAGAGTGCTCCTCATTCTAAGGTTCGTTTTGATGAGTCATGGGATTAAAATGGATACCCGTAGCAAAAGTTATGGACGTTTAAGCGCGACACTCGTTTATGGCCGATTCAGCAAAGGGGTTACCCTTTGTGTTTTCTCGTCCGGACCGACCTCGTCGGATTTCCACGAAACTGTACATGGTCGATATATAATGTAAATGAGAAGGTTTTCACATGAAATACATTGAAAAAAATCCACCCTCATGCTGAAATTGCTGAAGCCACACATTGGCCAAACCGAACGAACGTACATCATCCAGTTTATCGAAGCCCACTCAAATCATGATATATTCCCAGAAATCGACCAATATGTGGCATGATCCTCGTTCTAAGGTTCGTTTTGATGGGTCATGGGCTTAAAACGGATCCACGTAGCAAAAGTTATGGACGTTTAAGCGCGACACACATTTTTGGCCGATTCAGCAAAGGTCGTACCCTTTGTGTTTTCTCGTCCGGAATGACCTCGTCGGATTTCCACAAAACTGTACATAGGCGATCTACAATGTAAATAAGAAGGTTTTCACAGGAAATAAATTGAAAAAAACCCACCCTCGTGCAGAAATTACCAAAGCCACGCATTGGCCAAACCGAACGAACGTACCTCATGAAGTTAATCGAAACTCACTCAAATCATGGTGTATTTCCAAAAAAAGACCATGCCATAGAGTGATCCTCATTATAAGGTTTGTTTTGACGGGTCATGGGATTAAAACGGATCCCCGTAGCAAAAGTTATGGATGTTTAAGCGCGACACCCATTTTTGGCCGATTCAGCAATGGGTTACACTTTGTGTTTTCTCGTCTAGACCGACCTCGTCGGATTTTCACGAAACTGTACATGGTCTATCTACAATGTAAATAAGAAAGTTTTCAAAGGAAATAAATTTATAAAAACCCACCCTAGTGCAGAAATTGCCAAAGCCACACATTGGCAAATCGAACGAACGTACATCATGCAATTTATCAAAACCCACTCAAATCATGGTGTATTTGCAGAAAGAGACCAATCCTTTGCGTGCTCCTTGTTCTAAGGTTCGTTTTGACGGGTCTTGGTCTTAAAACGGATCCCCGTAGCAAAAGTTATGGACGTTTAAGCGCGACACCAATTTTTGGCTGATTCAGCAAAGGGGGGTACCCTTTGTGTTTTCTCGTCTGGACCGACCTCGTCGGATTTCCACGAAAATGTACATGGTAGATATACAATTTAAATGAGAATGTTTTCACAGGAAATAAATTGAAAAAAACCCACTCTCGTGCAGAAATTGTTGAAGCCACACATTGGCCAAACCGAACGAACGTACATCATGCACTTTATTGAAACCCACTCAAATCATGGTGTATTGCCAGAAAGAGACCAAGTCGTGGCATGATCATCATTCTAAGGTTCGTTTTTATGGGTCATGGGGTTAAAACGGATCCCCATAGCTAAAGTTATGGACGTCTAAACGCGACACCCATTTTTGGCCGATTCAGCAAAGGGGGTACCCTTTGTGTTTTCTCGTCCGGACCGACCTCGTTAGATTTCTATGAAACTGTACATGGTCCATATACAATTCAAATGATAAGGTTTTCACTAGAAATAATTTGAAATAAAACCGCTCTCATGCAGGGTATTGTCAAAGCCACTCATTGGCCAGACCGAACGAACATATATCATGCGGTTTATGGAAACCCACTCAAATCATGGTGTATTGACAAAAAGCGACCATGCCATGGCCTGATCCTCGTTCTAAGGTCCGTTTTGATGGTTCGTGGTCTTAAAACGGACCTTGTAGCAAAAGTAATGGACGTTTAACCACGACACCCATTTTTGGCCGATTCTACAAAGGGGGTGCACTTTGTGTTTTCTCGTCTAGACCGACCTCGTTGGATTTCCACAAAACTGTACATGGTCCATCTACAATTCAAATGAGAAGGTTTTCACAAAAAATAACTTGAAATAAACCCGCTCTCATGCAGGATATTGCCAAAGCCACATATTGGCCAAACCGAACGAACGTACCTCAGGCAGTTAATCGAAAGTCACCAAATCATGGTGTATAGCCAGAAAGTGACCATGCCATGGCATGATCCTCGTTCTAAGGTTTGTTTTGATGGTTCATGGGCTTAAAACGGATCCCGTAGCAAAAGTTATGGACGTTTAAGCGCGACACCCATTTTTGGCCGATTCAGCAAAGGGGGTACCCTTTGTGTTTTCTCGTCCGGACCAACTTTGTCGGATTTTCACGAAAATGTACATTGTCCATATACAATTTAAATGAGAAGGTTTTCATAAGAAATAACTTGAAATAAACTCGCTCTCTTGCAGGATATTGCCAAAGCCACACATTGGCCAAACCGAACGAACGTACATCATGCAGTTTATCGAAACTCACGCAAATCATGATGTATTGCCAGAAACCGACCAAAAAATGGCGTGCTCCTCATTCTAAGGTTCGTTTTGATGGGTCATGGGCTTAAAACGGATCCTCGTAGCAAAAGTTATGGATGTTTAAGCACGACACTCATTTTTGTCCGATTCAGCAAAGGGGGTACCCTTTGTGTTTTCTCGTCCGGACTGACCTGGTCAGATTTCCATGAAACAGTACATGGTCGATCTAGAACGTAAAAGAGAAGGTTTTCACAGGAAATAAATTGAAAAAAACCCACTCTCGTGCAGAAATTGCCGAAGCCACACATTGGCCAAACCGAAGGAAACGTACATCATCCAGTTTATCGAAACCCACTCAAATCATTATGTATTCCCAGAAATAGACCAAGCCATGGCATGCTCCTCGTCCTAAGTTCGTTAAGTCAGTTAGTACTTTTAAGAATGTGTCATTTTCGGTCCTTGTCGTTAACCTTTGTTAGTTTTTTCGTTAATTTCCTTACAATTTAAGTCCTAATCTGTTAGCTTTGTTAGGTTTGTTAAGTAGTTTTAAAATCTGTCAGTTTAGGTCCCTCTCTTATAGGTTTTAAACTTTTGGCAGTTTTAGTCCTTAGAGTTTATAGTTTTAAGTTTTTACATGTTTAGTCCCTGTTTTTCATTTCTATTTCATTTTTAGTCCGTTTTATGTTGTTTTCGAGCTTATCTGATATATTTCTCTATATTTTTGCAGATTGAAGATTAAAAGTCAAATTTCCGCGCTGATTTTTCAGATTTAATTTTTGGAAGACAATTTTATAATTTGTTTTTCAGATTTTAATTTTCTGATTACATTTCTGAATTTAATCTTTTTGTTCATAAATTTTTAAGAGTGTGCCCATAACTCAACTTCTAATCGAAGTTTCTCTTGACGATCACTCTATTAGGTAATATTTTGTTCATTTTTTTTATCTGATTTCTGTGTTTCATATTTTTTTTTCAGTATATCTTTCAAGAAAATCTGTCAAGATGTCTACTACAGAGAAAAAGAGAATGATCAACAAAGATTTGGAGCATATTGTGTTAATTCCTCATATAATAGTGGATGGAAATGAAACATCTATTTCAAATTCCAATTTGACAAATTCTGATAAAATTCCTATTTGTGCAAAATGTAATGATAATGTAAAATCTGATTTTGCAGGAATTATCAGAACAAGAGAGAAGGAGATTAAAGAGAAAGAGAAAATCATTGCTTTAAAAGAAAACACTATTTAAACGTGTGAAAAGGAATTAAAGTTGAAAGATAGAAAGATTACAAAACTTCAAAGCCAACTGAAGACAACTGAACAAACGTCATCTACATTACAAGCTGAATCAGTTGAACTTCAAATAAAGTTTAAGGCATTTGAAGACAAAATCTCTGCGTTTGAAGCCAAGAATGCTGAACTACTTAAACGCATCCAAGGAGAGAAAGAAAAATCAAATCTGGAGACTTCCTCTGCTCAAAAGCTTTCTGATTTTTCTAAGAAAGTTAACCAAGAGAAAAAGGATCTTGAGCTGAGATGTTCAAAACTTTCTAAGCAAGTGTCAGAATTCGAAAAGATAATAATCACTGAAAGAGACAATTTTGCGAAAGAAAGACAAGTTCTTGAAGCTAAAATAACTGAACTTCCCAAACAGATTTCTACTTTACAAGACTTGCTTGAAAAAGAAAGACAAATTTTCAAAGAAAAGAAAAAGTCTTTTGAACTTGAAAAGAAAATTTCTGAAAAGAGAAATACTGGGATTTTCAAGGATATTTCTGAGAAAAGAACTTAGAGAAAGATTTTGAGCAAGAACATTTACATTTTGAATCTGAGATATCTAAGCTCACATCCAAAATAACTGTTCTATCCTCAGATGTCCAGAAAGAACAGATGGAAAAATCTGATTTGAAACAAAAGTTTGACACACTTATTACTGAAAGAAACATTTTATCCGAAAAGATAAAGAATGTTGATTTGTCAGAAAAAGTTTGTGTTGATGTGATCAATCAATCACCAGTTGACAATTCAACCGAATCAGTTTGCTCTTTTAAAACAGCTTCAAGTTCTATCCATGAGAAAAATGTTTTCACCAAGAAAAGTGTCAAACCAAACAATGTCAACTCAAATCAGATTCGACCATCAAATCTATTCTATGACAAGTCTGTTGATGGTTCAGCAAGCTTTTATGTAAAATCTCTTGGGAAGCAATCTAAGAAAAATCAGATGGTATGGAGAGTGAAAGTTTCTTCTGAAGATGAGAAAATGAATGCAAGCTCATTCAAATCCACAACAAATGCCAAAAAGAATAGTGCATATAAAGGTAAATCTTTTGGTAATTCTGATATATAGTACTCGACTAATCATTTGATCAGGATTGCTCGAAAGAAAATCTGTTGTTCTTACTATGGAGAGAATGACTTCGTTCAGAGAGAAACTGCTCATAACTGGTACGGATCTTACAGAATTACTTCTCAGATTTCGGATTTTAAAAGATATAAATCTAATGAGAGGTGGATTTCTAAATCTAACATACCAGAACCCAAATACCAGTGGGTACCAAAGCATGTTAAATCTGTTTCGCAGGTACCATAGGTATAGGGGGAGCAAGATGTTTGACTTCTAAGTACTACAACTTAGAACTCGGACTTCAATGTCAAAGACAATGGCTTCTAAACACTTCGGTTTAGAACCCGAACTTTAATGTAAAAGACTGTGGCTTCTGATCACATGACAGATCAGGACCCGTTCTTCAATGTTTAGACATGGATATTTTGCAAATATCCAGGGGGAGCTTAAAAGAAAAAAAATCATGATATACTGATTTTAGAGGGAGCTTAAAAGAAAACAAATCATGATATACTTATTTGAGGGGAGCTTAAAGGTAAATATCTTCTGATCTAGATCTCTGATTGTTTGAAAGAAGAACAACTTTCAAGCATGAAAAACAGTTTCTTAAATGTTCAAACCACTTCTCTATTCTCAAAAGATTTCTTGAATTAAGAAGTGTGACTTTAAATGTTTTTCATTGTTGAACTTTAATGTTTAACTGACCGTGTGTTTCCAAAGATCAATACTTGTGTATTATCTTTTCTATATACTGTCAAGTATTCACACACATCAGTTCAATATTTCATTTGATTTTGTTATTACCATGTCTCTAAACGAAACAATTTTCGATGGTAATACCCCCGTTTGCTTTCAAATGTTGTTGAGCATCAATCATCATTTCCAAATTTGTGCGTTCATTGCAAAATTGTTTATATTCGTTCATATAAACAAAATATTCAGTTCTTTGATACCCTAACCATTTTATTTGATCTGATTGATACATTGTGAGATTCTCAAAACAATTCTCTTGATTTCATTTCATTCATTCAATATCCTTGTTTTGAGAGATCTTTAAAGTTCAATTGCTCAAATTTCATTCATATTTTTAAAATGAGCATACATTCTGACACTGTTATCATTTTTGTGCTTATCTGTTCAAGTTAAATTGTTGAGCAACCATTCTTTTTAGGACTTACATGGGATTCGTGTGTGAGCTTAAACAGAACTTCCATGGATTCACGTTAACCAGTGTTTCCTACCCAGGAAGTTATCCTTGTGTGATTGAGGGGTGAGGGGTCAAAATCAAAGAGTGGGGGAGATAACTCATCCGATTGAGTTTTTCTCATTGTGCTGAGCGGTAAAATGTAAAAGAGAGTTTGGTTAGAAGTGAGCTTAAATGTTAAAAAGAATGAGGGTGTGAGTTCAGAGTTAAAAGAATATCAAAACTCTGCACCAACCACTTTCTGAGTCGGGCAGCCACATCTTCTGATTGGTTTACATTCTTTGGTGACCATCATTGAAACAGGCAGTGAGCCCATGCCAACTCTTGCAATTACCCCACCAGCCACTCGTTTCTTTCCCGAAAAAGAAATGTTTCAATTTTTCTTGGGGACGCAGCATATCTGCTATCTAGTCTTCACTCGGAAGATTTAGGAATTGAAAAAGAAGGAAAGTTGCCCCACCTTCGCACCTCTTTCATGCACAATGAGTCCGTGTAATAATTGTTGTTGTCTCAACAGTTTACACAATTTGAGCCTGAAAAAGTTTAAGTAGCTTCAATCATTTCTACACTTTCACGTACACACAAGGAATGAGTTTTCTTGTCATAACATTCATAGAAAATTCCTTTGTGGTTTTTCGATGATTGAATGGAAGCCCTGGGGGAGTGAACATTACAAAAGCTCCTTTCCAATGTATATCCGTTGTACAAAGTGGCTCCGTGCTACTTACAGGAATTTTAACTGTATCATTTGTTGATTCAGGTTTACAATTCCTATTATATCTGAATTTGAAAATATTCGGGTATATACATTTCATGAATTGACGAATATTCAGATCAAAGGGCGGAGAATGTCAATTTATCATAAAGGGGAGATTGTTAGTCATTACAAAGGGGGAAATCAAAGAAGGTGCTGAAATTGAAGAAGTTTTGATGATTATGATGTTCACAATCATCAAAAAGGGGGAGAAATGTACAACGATCAATTTCAAAGAAGGAAAAGGGACTAATTTTCAAAAGTCCAATTTCAAAGCCAAATTTTCAGAGCTAAAGAGATGTCAAGTCAGATGGATAGATTTCAAGACAGATTAAAGTTTGTTTGGATCAAGAAGATTCTCAAAAGATTCTGAAGACAAGTCTAAATGATTTGAGAAAGTTTGTTTTCTGAAGACGATCAAGAGATCAGAGTGATGATGTTGATCCAAACTCTCTCAGTGATTTGATAACGACCCTCTTCTATACTTAGTGAAAATTACGTTTTAATATGTATTAGTGTTTCACCATCAGCGATCAGACTTAGTATGTTCAGTTATCGCTGATGACCTTTCTTGTAAACATTTCATATGTATTAGTTTCACTATCAGCGATCAAACTGAGTCTGTTCAGTTATCGCTGATAGTTTCTGAAGTAAACAGCCAACGTAATCCCTGAAGACAAGTCTCGCGTCAACATATGTTCATAGCTGAATCGAAGACGAAGCCACTGAACAAAGACAAGTCTACTAGTGACCTGATGCGGATATCAGTGAAGCAAAGACAACTCTACTTATACGCGAAGGAACATGAGGAAAAGCTTCAGCGATAGCTGAACTTTATATCTCTGAAGGAAGAGATATTCAGCGATCAAAAGATCACGTAGCTTATGCCTCAAGTCTCCTTTTGTCTTACCTTGCACAACCAGTACAATGTGTCAGAACGGACACGTCTCTGCCACAAATCGTACAACAACTCTGTCAACTACACTGTTCCTAATACGGCCAAAAGCATGTCTCCAAAAGTCAGACTCCCAAAGCCAATCTATGAACGCCACGTGTAAAGTGCCCTGCCATGCATTTAATGCATAGGGTATAAATAGGAAGCTCACCCCTTCATCTGAAGGCATGCTCAATCCTTGAACTCCATATAGAAACCCTTGTTTTCTATCTCTCTCTTAATCCCCCATTCTCTGAATTTCTTGTGCAATCATCTTAGTGTTTCTTAAGTTTGTTTAGATTGAGTCTGTCTTAATCTTATTCCGCAACAAACTTGTAAATTGTATTTTGATTTATCAATAAACAATTTATTAAACTTTAATTTCTGTGTTTGTATTCAACCCCCCCCCCTTCTACAAACTTGTTAAGCACCTTCGGGACCAACAAGTGGTATCAGAGCAGTTTGTATAATCTAATAAACAAGATCTTGCTGTATACTCTTCCTTGCTATTCTAAAATGGCACTAAACACAAACACAAACTACTATGATAATGGTTCACTTTCTAAACCTCCTCGATTTAGCAGAGATAACTTTTCTCTATGGAAAAATCGAATGATGCTTTTTCTTGAAGGTGCGGATCCTACTATACCTGAATATATAGAAAACGGACCCTATGAACCTGTTAGAATTATAGCTGCGGTTCCCGCTACTGCCACCACTGAAGCTGTCCCTGAACGATATGTCGTTAAGGAAATAAGACAGTGGAGTGATGAAGATAAAAAGAAGGTAGGCATAGATGCAAGAGCAAAGACCATTATATCAATGGCTCTGTCTGATGAAGTTTTCCATTCCATCATGCATCTAAAAACTTCTAAAGAAATGTGGGAAACCATATGTGTTCAATATGAGGGCACCACTGAAATCCAAGAGACTCGAAAGATTAACTTGGTAAGACAGTATGAAAGTTTTATCGCTGGTAAGAATGAATCTCTTTCTGACATTCATCAGCGGTTTAACTGCCTGATCATTGACCTAAGAACTGTTGGAAGGACCTATTCTAATTCTGAGGTCCTAACAAAATTCTTGGAAAGTCTTCCTGAAAGCTGGGACAGTTATTCAATATGTCTTAAGCTGACAAAAGACTTACATACTCTCTCTCTAAGCACTCTGTATGGAATACTGCTCAACTATGAGCAATCTAATCTCCTGAAGAAGAATCTTGTAAAAGATTCTAAAGACTCCAAAAGCACTTCTGTTGCTTTAGTCTCGTCAGAGATAATTCCATCCCAACGATCTACTCTCACCATCACTGAGTTAGATTCTGAATCTGAGGATTTATCAGACCCTGGTCTTTCAGAGTTTAATGAGTCCTTAGCACTCTTGACAAACTCTTTTAAGAGATTTGCAAGAAAGAGTAACTTCCGAAGAAGTAAACCTCTCTCTCTTACTGAAAAGCCAAAATCAACTCCGGTTGATAAGGCTACAGCCACTTGCTATAACTGCGAAAAAATTGGACATTTTGCTAGTGAGTGCAGGTCGAAAAAGGTCTTCAAACCTTCTACCTCAAGAAGATCCGGTGATGACAAATACCATAAGCTGAAGAACAAATATCAAAAGCTGAAAAGCTATCAGCGAAAAGGTAAAGGTCTCATCGCTGAAGAACATGACTGGGCTGAAACAGAAGAATCATATTCTGATGAAGAAGAAGTCGCTAATCTTTGCCTCATGGCTGAGATTAAAGAAGAAGTAGAAGAACCATCTGAACCTTCTATGATCTACATATCATCTCAGGTATCTATCTCTACAAATCCCTCTCTGCCTGAAGCTGAAAGAAGTCGCGCTGTTGATGTGCTGACGATTGACCTTTATAATGCTCTAAACGACAAAACTCAAGCTGAAAATAAAAATGTTTATTTATCACAAGAGCTAGAGAAATGTCATGAAAAGATCAGTGAACTAAATCTTTTAGAAGAAAAGTTGAAAGATCAAGTCATTATAAATGAAATCATCAGCATTGAACGCGAACAAGTCATCGCTGCTCTAAAAGCAGAAAAGGCTCATGTTGAAAAATGGTGCAAATCATCAACAAACATCTCTGAGATAATAAATGCTCAAACTCCTGAAAGTGATAGAACTGGTCTTGGTTTTTGGACACCACAGGATGATCCTAAAGAAGAAAGTTCCTCGCTTAAGTTTGGAACTTTTGTCACATCTTTCTTTGACACTTCTTATAATCAATTCTATCCCTGTTCTTCTTCAAATCCCATCCCTGAGGAGATATCTGCAAGATCTAAGCCTGCAGATAAAGGAAAGTCTATTCTCCCTCCCCAGAAGGCTTCCAAGAAAACCAAACTGAAAGTTCCTTCCAAACCTTCAGTGGATAAACCTTCTAGCTCAGTGACAGAAATCTTTGATATCTGTCCTCCAAAGCTGAAGGTTGATCTAAAGCCCGTGAGACCTGAAGAAATAAAAATTCCTCCCAGATCTCGTGCTAAAGGCATTCTTGGAGCTGGTCCTGCTCATCTTAAACTTGCAAAACCTTCTACTGATCCTAAAACCATTTTCAAATACAGAAAATGTTATCACTGTGGTTTTACTGATCATATTGCAAGTAAATGTCCAAATACCACCAAAGCTGATAAAACAGCTACAGTGAAGAAAAATGCCTTTAAGGCAAAGAAAGTCACCAAAGTTGAAAAATCAACCAAAGTGAAAAATACCACTAAGGTTAAGAAATTAACCAAAGTGAAGATTACCACTGAAGCTGAATCTTCATCAGCTGTGAAGACTGCTGAATCTTCCTTATCCACTAACTCTGAAGGACCCATTGAAAAGTGGGTACCAAACAACGCTTAATCTTCCTTATGTATGCAGGGATCAAAGGGCATCTGGTATCTCGATAGTGGATGTTCTCGTCATATGACTGGACAAAGAGACCTGCTCACTGAATACAAGGAAGAGAAAGGTCCCTCTGTGACCTTTGGTGGAAATGGAAAAGGATTTACCCGAGGGTTTGGTGTCCTCTGCAATGGGACAACTACCTTTCGAAGAGTCGCTTATGTAGATAGACTGAAGCACAATCTTCTAAGCATCAGTCAGCTATGTGACAAAGACTACGAAGTTCGCTTTTCTAAGAAAGCATGTTCAGTGGTAGATGAAAAAGGAAAACTTGCTCTCAGTGGTTATCGAAGAGAAAATGTCTATGTAATAGATATGGACTCTACTATCACTGAAAACTTATGTTTTCTCTCTAAGGCCTCTTCTGATGTCAACTGTCTATGGCATAAAAAGCTCTCTCATCTAAACTTCAAAACCCTGAATTCTCTCTCATCTAAGGAACTGGTTTCTGGTCTTCCTCAGCACTCATATGCTAAAGAATCTCTCTGCTCAGCATGTGAAAAAGGAAAACAAACAAAAGCTAGTTTCAAGTCGAAACAAGTTTCCTCAGTGACAAGTCCTCTTCAGCTCTTGCATATGGATCTATTTGGCCCTGTCAACATCCAATCAATAGCTGGAAAGAAATATACGCTTGTCATTATAGATGAATATTCTCGCTACACCTGGGTTATCTTTCTTCGCTGTAAGAGTGATACTCCAGAAGAACTAATATCTTTTGTCAAAAAGATGGAAGTGCTGAACAATCTTACTGTTCGTTCAATAAGAAGTGATCATGGAACTGAATTCAAAAATAGTTCCCTGGACAATTTCTTTGAGAACAAGGGAATCTCTCACAACTTCTCTTCAGTAAGAACACCTCAGCAAAATGGAGTCGCTGAAAGAAGAAACAGAACGATCATAGAAGCTGCTAGATCAATGCTCAGCGATTCTCACCTCCCTACTCAATTTTGGGCAGAAGCTGTAAACACTGCATGTTTTACTCAAAACAGATCGCTGATAATAAAGCGATTTGGGAAGACAGCTTATGAACTTTTTCTTGGAAGGAAGCCTTCTATCAGCTTTCTTCATATCTTTGGTTGTCAGTGCTTTATCTTAAACAACAAAGATCAACTTGGAAAGTTCGACCCAAAAGCCGATGATGGAATATTTCTAGGATATTCCTCCATCTCCAAAGCCTACAGAGTTTTCAACAAGAGAAGACAAGCCGTAGAAGAAACAATTCACGTCACTTTTGATGAAACTCGCTCAGCGAACTCTAAACCAATCGCTGACAATGAAGAGTTAAATGCTTGGATACTTTCTCACTACAGAGAAACAGAACCCTTCTTTTCAAACCATCAGCATTCTGATCCTTCAGCCACTGATGATGATCCAAACATTATACATCCTACCGCTGAATCCACCTCATGGGTTTCAGCTGAACCTCTAAACACATTACTACCATCAAATCTGCCTTCGTCTGGAAACCTCTCTAGTGAACCTACTCAACAGTTAATTGCTGATGAACCTCAAACGTCCTCATCAGTAAACATCCCAATTGTTGATCCAACCTCTGAGTTAAGCAATCATGCTCCTGCTCAGCGATGGACAAGAGATCACCCAATAGATCAAATTCTCGGTGATCCAGATGCAGGTATTCAGACACGACGGAGCTCAGGTAATATCTGTCTCTTTGTAAACTTTCTCTCTTTAATAGAACCAAAGAAGACTGATGATGCCCTCAGAGATCCAAACTGGGTCAGCGCTATGCAAGAAGAGCTGACTGAATTTTCTCGAAACAAAGTTTGGAATCTCATTCCTAGACCATCTGATAAAACTGTAATAGGCACTAAATGGGTGTTTAGAAACAAGTTAGATGAACATGGAACTGTAACCCGCAACAAGGCTCGACTTGTTGCTCAGGGATACAGACAAGAGGAAGGCATAGACTATGATGAAACCTTTGCCCCTGTGGTCAGGCTCGAAGCAATTCGACTATTCTTAGCTTATGCAGTCTATAAAGACTTCATCGTTTATCAAATGGACGTAAAATCAGCATTTCTGAATGGAAAGCTGAATGAAGAAGTTTATGTAGAACAACCACCAGGGTTCTATGACCTAAGCATCCAAATTATGTTTATAAATTGGATAAGGCTCTCTATGGTCTAAAACAAGCCCCTCATGCTTGGTATGACACTCTCTCATCTTTTCTTATCTCTGAAATTTTTGAACGTGGCAAGATTGATAATACGTTATTTTTCAAAAAGATAAAAGGTCATATAATTCTTGTACAAATATATGTTGATGACATAATATTTGGTTCTACTAACCCATCTCTGTGTACTCGCTTCGCTGAAAGAATGAAGAGAGAATATAAAATGAGTATGATGGGTGAGCTGACATATTTTCTTGGTCTTCAGATTAAACAATCTGACAAAGGTACTTTTATCTGCCAAGGTAAGTATGTTAAAGATATGCTAAAGAAGTTTGATCTCACACAAACTTCAGCGATGAAAACTCCTATGGCACCACCCTGACACTTAACAAAGATCCTTCTGGAAAACCTGTTAATGTCACTGCCTATAGAGGAATGATAGGCTCCCTGCTGTATCTCACAGCGAGCCGACCTGACATCATGTACTCTACTTGTTTATGTGCACGCTATCAATCTGAACCCAAGGAATCCCATCTGATAGCTGTAAAGCGAATTTTCAGATATCTGAAAGGAACTCCTAACCTCGGTCTTTGGTATCCCAAAGACTCAGGGTTCGATCTAACTGGTTATTCTGATAGTGATTTTGCAGGCTGTAAACTCGACAGAAAAAGTACCACTGGTGGATGTCAACTCCTGGGAGGAAAGCTGGTAAGCTGGACAAGCAAGAAACAAAATTCTGTGTCCACTTCCACAGCTGAAGCTGAATACGTAGACGCTGGAAGCTGCTGTTCTCAAATCTTGTGGATGAAAAATCAACTATTAGATTATGACCTTCAGCTGTCAAAGATTCCTATCTATTGCGACAGCACTAGTGCTATCGCTATAGCAAATAATTCAGTGCTACATTCAAAGACAAAACACATAGAGATCAGATATCACTTTATCAGAGATCATGTGATGAATGGTGATATTGAACTTCACTTTATCCCTACTGACTTTCAGCTTGCTGATATATTCACCAAACCTCTTGATGAGACAAGGTTCAACTTTCTCATCAGTGAGCTTGGAATGCTGAATCTTGAAGAATAATTCTTCAGCGTTCATGTATTGTGTCAGTAATCAAAAGTTCCCCTTTCATCATTCTCTGATAAATTTTCTGATCCTCAGGTATGTTTTCTCAATCCCTCCAACTGAATCTTCATTCAGTTGAGATGTTTTTTTTTAAATTATCAACCTTAATCACTGATATTTCTTGTCAGATCTTTTTAAAAAGAAAATCTATCCCCATCTTTACTATCAGGGATACTTTTAAAAAGGAAAATCTATCACTGACCTTTCTTTAGTGATAATTTCAAAACGGACAAATGTACAGTCTCTCTCTTCTATGACGTCATTTGAACCGACAATCCACGACATGCCTTTTCTGACACGTTCGTCCGTTGCTCTTCTATCCAATCAACTTCGTGGGACGTGTCCATGTCATGATGAGCATTTGTTTTTCCCGCTTCTCTCACACTCTCTCTCCTCTCTCTCACGTATAAAAAGAATGTTTTTCCATTCTTATCATTTTTACGCCTTCTGCAAATACTTTCAAAGCAAGAATACTCTCAAGCATTCTAGCAATTCTCAAGCATTTGCATCTTCAACCTCAAAGATCAACAGAATGACTCAATCTGCACTTATCGCCTCAAAGAATGTCAAATTCGCAATTTATGACTCTGAGCTCCCGAAAAACAACCATCTTGCTCGCCTCGACTTTGATGGTGTCAAGTATCCTCATCTGAAGGAGGCCGCAATGTTTCTAAAGCAATCCTGCATTGCTTACGCTATCACTGTGGATCCAACACCCTCCAAAGCTCTTCTCCAGCAATTCTGGTTTACTGCTGATGAAACCTCTATCACCAACAATAAGGGTGAACAGGTTCCTGCTATCTCCTTCAGCACTCAACTGGGCTCAGGGATGATGACTGCCCTAGGCCTGAGGAAAGCTCTACGATTTCCCGACAAACCCAGGAATGGATTCGGCGCCTTGCCAACTGACGCTGAACTCATCCAATTCCTGGATGCCATGGAATACGCTTGGGAACCCAAACCAAGAACTACGATTCCCAACAAGAAGCTGACTCTTGTGAAAAAGGCACTGATGCCTTCCCAGCTAAACTACATCTTCTCACACTTCATTCAGCGCATGAGTGGGAAGAGTGGGTCACTGGACCAAGCCAGCAAGGTTCAGGTCCAGATGGCTTACTCAGTGATAGCTGGACGCAACTTCGACTATGCATCAGCTATCTTTGACGACCTGAAGTCAAAGATAGAGAAGACCGAGAGGGATCCCAAAGTTCCCTACGTACGCTTTATCTGCGCGTACCTGAAGTTTCTCTACCCTACCACTTACCCCACCAACTCGGATGCATCTTTTCCGAAAGTGGGTCAGTGATCCTTGGAAGTCAAGCCGCTCCCCAACGAGGTAAGTATTTCTGAACTTCGCTCCCATCTCTCTCTCCTCACTTCTTCATCTTCAGCGGCCACGCAGGAGGTTCCTTCTTTCTGCTATCCTTGCCGCTACCCCTTCCAAACGACCATCAACTGGCTCCCTTGGTCCTTCGAAGAAGGCCAAGGTGACCAAGGAGAAAGCTACTTCTAGCTCTATACCTAAGGATGTTTCTCTACAAACTTCCTTGGATGCTTTCGTGGGTCTCTCCTCCACATCCTTAGCTCCAACCACTTCAACCGTGCCAGCGATCTCGGTCGCT
Source organism: Arctium minus (assembly GCA_954870635.1). Lineage (NCBI taxonomy): Eukaryota > Viridiplantae > Streptophyta > Magnoliopsida > Asterales > Asteraceae > Arctium > Arctium minus. Next base: position 78,135,543 of record OX941093.1, on the reverse strand, counting down.
GTCACAACAACAGTGACACAGCCTACATCTTCTATCCCCATCTCTAGTCCTCCTATTTCTTTGGTCTCTAACCCTCCTTCTATCCCTACTCCTCAGTTTGGACCCATAGGACCTGAACATCATTCTTTTGAGGAATCCCTGCAATTCTACAAAATGTTTGATAATTCAGGTATCCCTATAACCTTAAACACCTCTCCCAACTCACCATATAAGCCTGGTTCTGAAACACTAACTTATCTTTCAGGTCCTAGCTTGGCGACTGTTGACAACAATGTCAACAATCTGAGTGCAAAGGTGGAATCCATGACTGCTTCTCTCAACACCACCACCAACGTTGTTCAATCAGCTGGTGAAGCGCTGAAGACGCTGACTGCCACCTGCGCCTCTAAAGCTGATATCTCTCAAATCGCTACTCTTCAAGAAGCGATTTTCAAAATCAGGGAAGAATCCAAGCAGCAGTATGATGACCTGTCTGCAAAGATCAACTCCTGCACTGCTACTCTTCAGCAAGTCCTCAACAAGCTGAATGAACCAGCTCCAACTCCTGCTCCTTCATTTACAGATGACGATAGAACTGCTCTATGCGTAGCTGTGGATTTTATTCACCAAGCTACGTCCGACATCCCTGTACTTGAAGATCGGCTCACAGGACTGGAGGCTGAAGTCCAGAAGTTGGCTCACGCAAAACCTTCATCTCCTATTAAAGATCTCTCCCTTGGTGATAATGACAAAGAGGGGGAGAAGACCGCTGAAGAAAATACGGAGGTTGAAGTCACTGCTGAACAACTAAAGGAAACTCCCTCTCAGGTTGAGGGGGAGATAGCTGCTGACAAAGCCCCTCCCACCATCGATGATATAGTCGATGATGAAGAGGAGGAAGAAGACGATGATGAAGACCTTGATCTTGAAAATCAAGAGGATGATTCTCATCAAGAAGATGATGATGACGATGAAGAAGATCAATCTCTCTGGTGTTCTTCAGCCGCCACATCATCAGCGATAGCTTCGAAAGAAGTTATTCAAGCAGGGGGGAGACAATAGACACCTTCAGGAACCCCTTCCCAAAGCAAAGGTGCATCTGCTGAGGGAACCCTGAAGATGATCTCACTACCTGAGGAGAATCCTTCTCAGGTATGCCTTACTCTTGTTCCTTTTTCCTTCTATAAAAATCCCACCCCTGTTTCTTTCTAGCCTTTATCTCCCTCCTTTCCTAAATAAATCTAACCTTTTTCATTTTTCTGACCAGACAGTTCTCTCCCCTGCTTAAGGGTAAAGAGCTCCAAATAATCCCAGCCGCTGAAGCTGATGACCAAATAATCCCAGTCTCTGTCAGAGAGACTGATGAAGAGGATGAAGAAGAAGAGTCCCTGCAACATCATCGAAGGCCCTCAAGACCGTCTCACTGGTCTGAGGAAGAGAGAAAGAAAAGAACAGAGATGATCTCTCATCTGGAGAGTCAACGACGAAAGGTCCCTTCTCAATCATCAGAACTGCAATTCCTGACTGACGCTGAAATTGAAGAATCCATCAGGGCTGAGAAGCTGATTGCTGATTGTCAAAGAGATGCCTCTCTGGCTCTCAAAATTCAGTCTTCTCAAGTCAAAGACAAGAAGCTGAAACGCAAACCAGTAGAAGTCCAGGCAGCTCTGTTGAAAGAGATTGAAAAGGAACGCTCCAAAGAAAAAGTGGTCAGCGATAATACAATCGATTGGTGCAAGCACAAAATCAACTATCGCTCTGACCCACTGAAGATCGTAGCGGTTGCTATCTCTGGAAGAAAGAAGAAGGATAAGCTCTCTGTCACCATGGAAATTACCAGAGAGGATGGAAGCTGCAAGGCTATGTTCATTTCAAAGCTGGAAGACTTCGGCTACATGGAGTGGCTTGAGTTCAAAGATGCGCTGAAGAAATCAAAGTCAACATACAGAGGCTACGTTGAAAGGGTGAATGATGCTCTCATCAACAAAGTCGCTGCAATACTAAAGGTGCCATCTACTCTTCCCTCAAAATCCATGCAAGTCAAGAGAAAGCCCGTCTCCTCCTCGTCTGATAATGTCGCAGTGATAAGGAATGAAACCTCCATAAAATTCTCCAGAGAAGCTCTGTTCGGTCCTCCTCCTGATCTTTCAGTTCTGGATCTCTCTCTGCCTCCTGGCGGACCATATGCTGCAGGACAAGTTCTTGAAGAACCTTTTGGAATCTTCTTCAGAGATGACGAGGAACAACTCAGATTTCAAAGGGTCTCTGAAATCCCTATCTGTCCCCTCTCTCTTCTCAAGGATCTCATGTGCCTATGGTGTACTCTCTCTCCTGCTGCTGAGCCAATCATAGCGATTATCTGCAAAGAATCTTTAGAGCGAAAGCAAAAAGGAGAAGAAATACCTGAGTATTTGATCAATCCTCCTAAACCCTCTTTAGATAGCTGATAGATTAGTTTTCTTTCTTGTAATCTATTAGTTTAACTTACAGTATTTAGTACATCACTTGTACTTGTAATTTTCATTCCTTGTAAATCTTTTATTGGATTTATGAAAATTTCAGTGAAATACTTAACTCCATCAGTGCTGTAAAAGATCCCTCAAAATAGTAATTGGGACATGTATGTTATGAGTCCTGATTATTCCATCATTTTGAACTATAAAGTAATTTTCTTCAGTTACTTTGTCATTATCAAATAGGGGGAGATTGTTGATCCAAACTCTCTCAGTGATTTGATAACGACCCTCTTCTATACTTAGTGAAAATTACGTTTTAATATGTATTAGTGTTTCACCATCAGCGACCAGACTGAGTCTGTTCAGTTATCGCTGATTACCTTTCTTGTAAACATTTCATATGTATTAGTTTCACTATCAGCGATCAAACTGAGTCTGTTCAGTTATCGCTGATAGTTTCTGAAGTAAACAGCCAACGTAATCCCTGAAGACAAGTCTCGCGTCAACATATGTTCATAGCTGAATCGAAGACGAAGCCACTGAACAAAGACAAGTCTACTAGTGACCTGATGCGGATATCAGTGAAGCAAAGACAACTCTACTTATACGCGAAGGAACATGAGGAAAAGCTTCAGCGATAGCTGAACTTTATATCTCTGAAGGAAGAGATATTCAGCGATCAAAAGATCACGTAGCTTATGCCTCAAGTCTCCTTTTGTCTTACCTTGCACAACCAGTACAATGTGTCAGAACGGACACGTCTCTGCCACAAATCGTACAACAACTCTGTCAACTACATTGTTCCTAATACGGCCAAAAGCATGTCTCCAAAAGTCAGACTCCCAAAGCCAATCTATGAACGCCACGTGTAAAGTGCCCTGCCATGCATTTAATGCATAGGGTATAAATAGGAAGCTCACCCCTTCATCTGAAGGCGTGCTCAATCCTTGAACTCCATATAGAAACCCTTGTTTTCTATCTCTCTCTTAATCCCGCATTCTCTGAATTTCTTGTGCAATCATCTTAGTGTTTCTTAAGTTTGTTTAGATTGAGTCTGTCTTAATCTTATTCCGCAACAAACTTGTAAATTGTATTTTGATTTATCAATAAACAATTTATTAAACTTTAATTTCTGTGTTTGTATTCAACCCCCCCCCCCCTTCTACAAACTTGTTAAGCACCTTCGGGACCAACAGATGAAGATACATATTTTTCAAAGATTCCTCAAAGTTCCAAAGAAGTTTAAAGAAGTTTCAGAAGTTTAAAGTTTTCAAAGTATTGCTCAAGACTTGTTGATTTCCAAAGATGCAAAGTACAAAAGACTTTTCAAGATTCTTTATAGACTGAAAGACTGAAGATTGTTAAAGCTTCAAAGTCCAAGACTTTCAGAGATAAAGTTTGAAGAATCAAGCGTTGAAGACTAGTGTCAAATTTTTATTAAATCTTGAATACAAAGGGGGAGATTGTTAGTGTATTATTGTATCCAAGATTTAATGAGAAAAGTCAAGTCTAGAGAAGTCAACAAAGTCTAATGTAATAGTTAGTATTATTCATGTGTTGTAAGAGTTTAGGCTTATGAGAGAAGTGTGCTAGCATAGTGTCATGAGAGTTCCTATTACTTGAGAGAAGTATTGCTTGAGAGAAGTGATACTTGAGAGTTTTAGTTGGAGTACTTGATAGAAGTAACATTGGTATAAATACCTTATATATGTGTCTTGAGAGAAGTAGGCTCATTCATTGTCAGATCTTGAATTGTGAATTGAATTGCTTGATTTTAATCTGAGAATTACATTTTCACAACGGATCCACGTAGCAAAAGTTATGGGCGTTTAAGCGCGACACCCATTTTTGGCCAATTCAGCAAAGGGGGTACCCTTTGTGTTTTCTCGTCCGGACCGACCTCGTCGGATTTCCACAAAACTGTACATGGTTGATATACAGTGTAAATGAGAAGGTTTTCACAGGAAATAAATTGCAAAAAAAACACTCTCGTGCAGAGATTGCCGAAGCCACACATTGGCCAAACCGAACAAACGTACATTATGCAGTTTATCGAAACCAACTCAAATCATGGTGTATTGCCAGAAAGCAACCAAGCCGTGGCATGCTCCTCATTCTATGGTTCGTTTTGATAGGTCATGGGCTTAAAACGTGTTGGGAACTAAAGATGTGAACAAGTCTTTAATGCTACTAGTTCAGAATTACTACTGCTAGAAGAATGCAAAGTTAATACTGCTGAGTGTTACTACTGCTAGTAGAATTAATACTGCTAGTCAAAGTTAGTGCTGCTTGAACAAAGTTAGTACTGCTTAGCTAGTTAGTACTGCTAGTGGTTAGTGCTGCTTAGTAGTTAATGCTGCTAAGACCAAGTTAATGCTGCTAGAAGAAATTAATGCTGCTGAGCATAGTTAGTACTGCTTATGATTTAAAGAATCAGATGGAAAGGATGACAGCTGGAAAGAATCAAGATATTCATGGAAGGCTTAGAGATAATGATGGAAGATATTCTGAAGATATTTTATTAATTGTAATTAGCTTTTATCTTCAGTATATATTGTATAGTTTAGATAGAGATTAAATGGGAAATTTTTAATTCTAAGTTTAAGTTCTAGAGAGAAAATCAACCTCAAGGCATAGATCCTAATTCTAGAGAAGTAGAATTCGTATTTGTGAACATGTTCATCAATATTGAGGTTGTATGTTTAATCTTGTAACTTCAAGCATTCAATATAAGTTTACAAGTTGTTGATTATATACTGTTTTGGTTTACTGTTTTAGTGAATATCAAAGTGTTATTCCGCAAACTTCTTTGATATTAGTTTCTGAGAATTTATTCTTGTTAAGAATTCGATCCTGACAAGTGGTATCAGAGCCAAACTCTCTCAGAAACATCTATTCATTCATCATGGAAAACCTTGCAGAATCAAACAGTACTATGGTCTCTAAGGTTCCAATGCTCAAACCCAGTGAGTTTGACATGTGGAAAATCAGAATTAGACAATTCATTCTTCTCACTGACTACTCAATGTGGTATATCATTGAGAATGGTCCTTCTGAAGCAGGAAAGATAGGACCAGATGGGAAAAGACCTCCACCAAAGACAGATGGTGAGAGGAAGATCAGACAGACAGAGATGAAGGCATTGAGCACTCTGCTCTTGGCCATTCCAAATGAATATCAACATCAATTTTGCAACTGCACTGATGCTCAGATTCTCTGGAATGCTCTAGAGAAAAGATTTGCTGGAACTAAAAGTATCAAAAGAAATCAAAGAGATGTTCTAAAGCAGCAGTATGAGAACTTCACTTCTTCAAAGAATGAGTCTATGACTCAAACTTTTGATAGATTCAACAAGCTCATTGGTGAACTGGCTACTGTAGGAGTGAAGATGGAACAAGATGATATCAACAGAAAGTTCCTCAGATCTCTTGGGAATGAATGGACTATGTACACTGTCTCATATAGACAGAGTGACAATCTGGAAGAGAAGGAACTTGATGATCTATATAATGATCTAAGAGTTTTTGAAACTGAGGTAGAATCCAAGAAGAATCTCATTGGCTATATCCACAATGCTGCACTTCTTTCAACATCTACTGATACTACTGCTAACCCTGAAGCAGTTAGTACTGCCAGTGGAGTAAATTCAGAAAAAGGCACTGGAACTATCTTTGAAGCCTTTTTGTCCAGTCATAGCAACAATTCCTTGATTAATGATGATCTAGATCAACTTCACCCTGATGACCTGGAGGAGATGGACATTAAATGGCAGATGGCCATGTTATCTATGAGAGTGAAGAAGTTTATTAAAAGAACAGGAAGGAACAACTTCTCTCAAAGAAGAGAAGATGGAGCTGGTTTTGACAAGACTAAGGTGGAATGCTATAAGTGTCACATGAAAGGACACTTTGCTAGAGAGTGCAGGAGTGTTGTTCCAAACAACAACCACCAACAAGCTCAGAATGGAGGATACAATCAAAACAAGAATCCTGCTCAAGCCCTTGTTTCTCAACAAGGAATGGGATTTGACTGGAGTGATCAAGTTGAGGAAGCCATTCAGAATCAAGCTCTTATGGCAGAAGTGTCTGATCTCCCCTCTGAGGTAATTTCTAATCTTTGCACTAAATCCTGCATAGACACTGTCAAAAGATACAGTGATCACAATCAAAGTATGTGTGATGACCTCAAAAGATTAGAAAAGGATAGAAGAGATTATGTGTTGATAGTAGAGAGATTTGAAGAACAGATCAAAGGCTTTCAAGCTAATGAACTGCAACACTCTTATGACACAAACTATTGGAAGTGGGAAAAAAATGAGTTAGAAACCAAACTGTCTAAGTCCTTAGAAGAGAATGATAGGCTGAAAGAGGAACTGTCTAAAGTTAAGCTTGACATAGAAAAGTTTTCTTATGCTTCAAAAGTAATGGATTCTCTTCTAAAGGCTCAGATTCATGATAAGATGAAGCTTGGTATTGGATACAACAATACACCCCCTCCTTACAACAACAACTATATCTCTCCTACATCAAACTTGTTAGAAACTAAGGAGAAAAAGGACTTGTCTGAGGAAGCTTTTAAGATAGATCCTTTGGATGAGGTAGTAGTTAAGGATTTGACTGAGAAAGAAGCCAGTGAGAATAGGGATAATACTGTGAGTAAAAAGATACCATTAGAAAACAATATTATCACCAATGAGGGATGTGAAAAAATCTGGGTCAAGTCCAAGGAGATAGAGAAGACAAAAGGAAAGGATAACAAGGTCCATTACAAACAAACCACGGTTGTGAATCTTGGATCTTGTAAACAATGTGCTTGCAATACAACTAAGAGCCTAAATTCTGGTATAAAAAGAGGTAATCAAAGAAACTGGAATAATCAATGGGCTCAAAAACAAGGAGTTGATCTGAATAAAATCAATAGACCAAAACCTTGTTTCATATGTGGCAAGTTGAATCATTTGGCTAAGTATTGTTACTTTAACCCTATTAACCAACAGATGAACTTTCAAAGTTTTGTGCAAAAACCTGTTGGTTATAGGAAGGCTGGAAAGAAACATGTGATGAAGAAATCTGTTGAAAGTAAAGGCCCTTTGAAAAATAAGGTTTTAAAAGAAAGTATTTTACTATGGGTACCTAGAAGTACTAACAGTGTTAGTACTGCTAACAATATTAGTGCTGCTAACACAGTTACTACTGCTAACAGTGTTAGTACTGCTGAAAATATTAATGCTGCTAACACAGTTACTACTGCTAACAAGGTTAGTACTGCTAAGCATGCAAGTACTTCTAAAATCAGTATTGCTTCTAGCAAAAATGTTTCCAAGCCTATTATTGTGACAAAATACTCCAAGCATGAGGAATCAAAATTTAAAAATCTTGTCAAGAAAGAATGCAAGTATTTTGATGAGAAAGGGGTACCCAAGACCACTTTGGCTTGGGTTCCTTATTCAAACTAACTGATTTATCTAATGTGCAGGGCAATCAACAGCTCAAGGGAAAGAGCATTTGGCATGTTGATAGTGGTTGCTCTAGGCACATGACAGGTAACATGTCATGCCTTCAGGATTTCAAGCATATCAATGGAGGACATGTTGCTTTTGGAAATGATCTTACTGGTGGTAAAATAAGTGGCAAAGGTAATGTCACAAAAGGTAAGATGACATTTGAGAATGTCTACTATGTTGATCAATTGAAGTACAACCTGTTAAGTGTATCACAGGTTTGTGACAAACAACATAGCATATTATTTACAAACACAGAGTGTATGATCCTTGCTCCAGGGTTCAAAGTAGTTGATGAAAGCATGATACTACTTAGAACTCCAAGAAAGGACAATGTTTATTGTCTAGATATGGACAATGTTGATAGTGATTCATCCCTAAACTGTCTTGTTTCAAAAGCTTCTGTGGATGAATCCTCTCTTTGGCACAGAAGGATGTGTCACATGAATTTCAAGACTATGAACAAACTTGTTAAAAATAACCTTGTAAGAGGTTTACCTTCAAAAGTCTTTTCATGTGATGATCATTGTATTGCTTGTCTTAAAGGCAAACAACACAAAACTTCTCATAAGACCAAAGAGTTAAATTCTATTTCTTCTTGTCTCCAGTTACTGCATATGGATCTGTTTGGTCCTACAAATGTTATGAGTATAGGCAAGAAATCTTACTGCTTAGTTATTGTTGATGATTAATCCAGATTTACTTGGGTATATTTTCTAAGGACTAAGGATGAGACAAGTGGACTGATCAAATCCTTTATTCTAAGAATTGAAAACCAAACTAATCAAAGAGTAAAAGTCATTAGATCAGATAATGGAACTGAGTTTAAAAATCTTGATCTAAACACCTTCTGTGAAGAGAAAGGTATTGAGAGACAATATAGTGCTCCTAGGACTCCTCAACAGAATGGAGTTGCTGAAAGGAGAAATAGGACACTAATAGAGGCTGCTAGATCTCTGTTGGCTGACTCAAAACTACCAATTACCTTTTGGGCTGAAGCAGTTAATACTGCTTGTTATGTCCAAAACAGAGTTCTAGTGGTCAAGCCAAAGAACAAGACCCCATATGAGCTTTTAAATAAAAGAAAACCTTTCATTGGTTTTTTCAAACCTTTTGGGTGTCCTTGTACTATTCTCAATACCAAATCTCACTTAGGTAAGTTTGATAGCAAAGCAGATGATGGATTTCTTGTTGGTTACTCATCTCAAAGTAAGGCCTACAGAGTCTTTAACTCTTCTTCCAGAATAATTGAAGAAAGTGACAATGTCAAATGCAATGAGAACACACCAAATCCAATTGGGTCTGGTCCTCAGTGGCTATTTGACATTGACTCACTAACTAACTCTTTTGGTTTCAGTAGTGATAATTATACAGGTACAGGGACTGGATGATCAGGGACTACACAAGTCTCAGAAAGTATATCTCAATCTCTGATATTTCCCATATCCACAGTGAATCCTGTTGAAGACTGTGAAAAGGAACCATCTACTGGACCAAGTCCAGGTGAAGAAGAAAGTAGAGATGAAGAGACTCAAGAAAATAAAGAACCAGAAGTGGCTACTGAAAACACTTCAGTTGAGTTGAATGACTCTAATCTAGAGGTGGGACTTAATGAAGAACCTAGTCATCACACCAGAATACAAAAGAATCATCCTCCACAACTGGTAATAGGAGATATATCCTCTCCTATGATGACTAGAAATCAAAGTAGACTTCAAGAAATACAAGATCAACAACACACAGTGCTTTCTTGCTTTTTATCCCAGCTTGAGCCTAAAAAGGCACATGATGCTATGAAAGAATCTAGTTGGATAGAAGCCATGCAAGAAGAGCTACTGCAGTTCAAGCTGCAAGATGTTTGGGATCTGGTAGACCTTCCTAAAGGCCATAGGGCAATAGGAACAAAATGGGTCTTCAGGAATAAGAGAGATGAAAGAGGTATAGTGATAAGGAATAAAGCAAGGCTGGTGGCTCAAGGGTATACACAAGAAGAAGGGATAGACTATGAAGAAGTATTTGCACCAGTGGCAAGGATAGAAGCAATCAGATTATTCCTGGCTTATGCTTCCTACATGAAATTCAAAGTCTATCAGATGGATGTGAAAAGTGCATTTCTTTATGGTTCAATTGAAGAAGAAGTATATGTCTGTCAACCACCAGGGTTTGAAAACCCAAGCTATCCAGACAGAGTATACAAATTGAAGAAAGCACTTTATGGACTACATCAAGCTCCAAGAGCATGGTATGACACTCTGTCATCCTATCTCTTGGAAAATGGCTTTGAAAGAGGAGTCATTGATAAGACTCTATTCATCAAGAGAAAGAAGAAGGATATCTTGCTGGTCCAAATCTATGTTGATGATATTATCTTTGGATCAACAAGAGACAACATGTGCAAGGAGTTTGAGGAACTAATGCATCAAAGGTTCAAAATGAGTTCCATGGGAGAACTTACTTTCTTTCTTGGACTCCAAGTTCAACAGAAGTCAGATGGAATCTTCATCTGTCAGTCCAAGTATGTGCAGGACATTCTAACCAAGTTTGGTTTCTCAGATTCAAAACCTGCTAGCACACCTATGGAGACACACAAGCAAATAACAGCAGATCTTGAGGGGGAGGATATGGATGTTCATCATTATAGATCCATGATTGGCTCTCTCATGTATCTTACAGCCTCTAGGCCAGATATAATGTTTCCAGTCTGTGTGTGTGCAAGATTCCAAGTTAGGCCAAAGCAATCTCACTATCAAGCTGTTAAGAGGATATTCAGATATCTCAAAGGGCAACCCAGATTGGGACTTTGGTATCCTCATGACTCATTCTTTGACCTACTTGCATACTCAGATAGTGATCTAGGTGGAGCAAACTTGGACAGAAAATCTACTTCTGGAGGATGTCAGTTTTTGGGTGCAAGACTAGTCTCATGGCAGTGCAAGAAACAAACCACAGTATCCACATCTACAACAGAGGCAGAGTACATAGCAGCTGCAAGTTGCTGTTCTCAAGTCTTATGGATTCAGAATCAAATGTTGGATTATGGGGTAACCTTTCTACACACTCCAATTTTTATTGATAATAGCAGTGCTATTAGCATTGTGAATAATCCAGTCAAGCACTCAAAGACAAAGCACATTGAGATCAGGTATCACTTCATAAGAGACTGTAATGAAAAGAAACTTATTCAAGTTGTAAAAGTTCACACTGATAATCAGTTTGCTGATCTATTCACTAAAGCTTTTGATGTGGGTAGATTCACTTTCTTGGTAACAAGTGTGGGAATGATCAACTCTGAATAATCCTCTTCTCAAAAAGTGGTTCTATACCTGTATATTATTTATTCTTGGTGTTACTAATCTTCTTTTTCAGGATATGCATAGCAGTACTCAGTGTTTCGCAAGTTTAAAGGAGTAAGTCAGTTAATATTGCTAGTTAGTTAATACTGCTAGTAGTTAATACTGCTAGTTAGTTAATACTGCTAGTAGTTAATACTGCTCTCAGTTAATACTGCTAGTTAGTTAATACTGCTAGTAGTTAATACTGCTAGTTAGTTAATACTGCTAGTGGTTAATACTGCTCTCAGTTAATACTGCTAGTTAGTTAATACTGCTAGTAGTTAATACTGCTTTCAGTTAATACTGCTAGTGGTTAATACTGCTCTCAGTTAATACTGCTAGTTAGTTAATAATGCTAGTAGTTAATACTGCTAGATAGTTAATATTGCTCGTAGTTAATACTGCTCTAGGTTAATACTGCTTATGTTCCGAATACTATAAATACTCCTTGCCCGCCTAAAAGTTCCTAACGACTCTTTGCATACTATTCTCTTGCGCTCTAAACCCTTTCTCTCTCAAAGTTCAAAGTTTTCAGGCAAGAATCTTCAAGGTTAATGGCATCAATGGCGTTCATTGACGAGCACAATGAAATCGCGATGCTCCAAAAGCCAAAGCAAGCTGAAGGTTTTCATCAGATAGTCGACTTTCTGAAGTCTAGCCACATTGCCCATGCTCTCACTATGTCTCCTACTATCTTCATAGAGCATCAGAGGCAATTCTGGGCACATGCCACCATTGTTTCTGAGGATGGTGTGCAAATGATCAAGACGACAGTCTGTGGCAATCCATTAACAGTTACTGAAGAGGTAGTTCGCATCAGTCTACGTCTAGACGATGCCTCTGGCATAACTTCTATCCCTAACGATGAACTGTTTTCTACTCTTACAAGAATGGGGTATGGAGGCCCATTGGGTGTTTTTAAGTTCTCAAAAGCTAAATTCTCACCCCAATGGCGTTTTCTTGTTCATACCCTGATGCACTGCATTTCTAAAAAGACCACTGGATGGAGTGAGTTCAGCAGTCCCATTGCTTATGCTTTGGTCTGTTTGGCCACTGCCAGAAGGTACAATTTTTCACAAATGATTTTCAATGATCTTGTCTCAAACATGGGAAACAAAAAGAGCTTTTATATGTATCCCAGGTTTGTTCAAGTAGTTATCAACCATGAATTGACGGATATTCCTCATTCTGATGGAATATATGTACCAAAACCCCCTAAAGGCAAGGTTTTCTCAAATATGAGAAGATCTGCTGGGGACTCAGAAGGAGTAGACACCCCATTGTTCTCTACAATGATGGTGGTGTCCCAAATTAATGAAGGTATGGTAGCAGGATCAAGGCCCCCATTAGATCAACCCACTGCTAGCCAATCCAAACCTTCCCACTCTAAATCAATTCCTCAGTCTCTTCTTGACAAACCAACTTCACCAATCACCCAAACTTATCAAAGAAAACAGGTAAAGAAGGCTCCTTCCCTTCTTGTACCATCACCCACTCAGCCTTTAAGCCCTCTAAGGGAGAATTCTTCCTTAGAGAATATCCAAAGGGAAACCAACAGGGTGTCTCCCAACCCAAAGGAGGTGCTCTCTGAGGAGGAGGTAGAGCATATGGGTACTGAGGCTGCCACTACTTCTGCTAGCACAGAGAAGGACAGTGGTAACATAAATAAGACCTCCCCCATGGCAACTTGGAATGAGCAATCATTCAAAGGTCCCTGGTGCCAAGAACCCAAGGGGGTGGATAGTGCTTCTGCTAGGCAGAAGACTTCCACTACAAAAAGATCCAATGATCCTTCAAAAGAGGGTAACACTTCTGGAGAGGGTGAGGACATATATACTTACTATGAATTGATGGAAACAATGGGCAACATCAACCAAGATGTTCTCAAACAAGGCAAAGAGATAGAGAAAATGAAATTGGTAATCTTGTCCCAACAAGTGCAGATTACCAAACTCAAGAAATTGGTGATGAAGCTTGTCCAGAAAAAGAAGAAGAGACAATTTGTGCTAAGGAGAAGGAAATCTAGGAATGATGCTCCCAAAAAGGGGGAGATCAACATGGAAGAAGCTACAGAAAAGAGGGAGCTGGAGCTTGATGGTATGAAATATGGTGGTGAGGGGGATAAATGTGATATTGAGGGGGAGCAGGAAGCAGAAACAGAAAGAGAACCAGTGCAAATAGAAACACAAGAAGCAGCAGTAACAACAGAGCAAGCAGTAGAAATCATTAATACTGCTAGTTCAAGTAAAGCAGCAGAGATAGTGAAAGAAGTATTAACAGATCTTGAGATTGCAGAAACCTTACTTAAAGCCAAGAATGATACTCCCAAGGTCACTTCAAAGACCAAAGGAGTAATCATCAAAGATCAAGGTGAAGTGATCAAGAAAGATAACAGTAAGAAGGAAATGAACAAAGACAAAGGAAAAGCAAAGATGGTGGAATCTGATCAACCAGTCAAAAAGCAAAGGTTGGTTGAATCAGATGAGGCCTTAGCCAGGAAGATGCAAGATGACATTGAAAAGGAAGAAAGAGTTCAGGTTGAAAAGGACAGGGAAATGGCAAAGGCTCTAGCTGCTGAACTAAATGCAGCCTATCAACAAAGCCTGGCAACTGAAATTGCACAGAAGAAAGCTGAAATTCTGAAGAAATCAGTGGTAGTAAAAACAGCTGCAAAGAAGAGAAAACCCTCAAAGACATTCCTAGGTACCCAAGAGAGAAACAAGATGATTATATTTCTCAAAGGTGCTGTAGGAGTCAAAAAGGAGATGTTCTCCAAAATGTCTTTTGAGAAGATTAAAGAGTTGTATGATTCAGAGATGTTAAAGCTTCAGGGGAATGAAACTGCAAGAGTGGAGATGGAGAAGAGGATGAAAGAAAGTAATGATTTTTTGATACAAAAGCCCTTTCCAGATGAGCAGGAAACACCATCAAAGAAAGAAGCTACTCTGGGAGAAAGTCTAAGGACTTTAAAGAGAACTAAGATGATGGCAAGGAGAAAGTCAATCAAGAACCCTAGAATAACTGAAGGAGAGGCTGATAAGGTTGTTGAAGAAGAAGGGGTGCCTGAGTCATCTGAAAAGAAAGAATCTTTAAGTACTGATGATTTAAAGATGTACATGGTAGTGATGGACAAAGTTCCTGAACCAATTTCAGCAGAACCTGTCGGTATAAAGCCTCCTGAAGTTATTCACTGGGATACATTGACATTGGATGGAAAGGAGTACATAAGACTCAAGAGAAAGGATGATAAGTATGAGGTATTCAACACTTGGGTCAAGATTGTCAGAACATGCTCTAGGTCAGATCTTGAAGAAATGTTTGAGATAGGAATGAAGTTATATGCAGATATACTGAAAGATTCAGGGATTTCAATTACAAAATTGGTGATGGAGTATCTGTATATGATGTTCAAGCCTGATGAAGTAGAACATGTGATCAAGAATGTGTTCAAATCAGTCAACAAGTGGACTCTATATGAAACTAGTGGAGTATATGCAGTGACTTTGGATTTAAATCACACTGAATACTTTCTAGTGGATAGAGTATATAACCATAGCAGATTAAAGCTTCATGCCATGCTGAAGAAGAAGCTAGGATGTGTTCCAGATTCAGAAATGGCTAAATACTTGATTCAAAGAACAATTAATCAGAGTTTGGGATTGGATGCAAACACTGGAATTTAGGCCATGATAGAGTTTTGGGAGCATCTTGAAGAACATGTAAAGAACTTGACTTCTCTTCCTAAAAGTCAAGTTAGGGGGAGATTGTTGGGAACTGAAGATGTGAACAAGTCTTTAATGCTACTAGTTCAGAATTACTACTGCTAGAAGAATGCAAAGTTAATACTGCTGAGTGTTACTACTGCTAGTAGAATTAATACTGCTAGTCAAAGTTAGTGCTGCTTGAACAAAGTTAGTACTGCTTAGCTAGTTAGTACTGCTAGTGGTTAGTGCTGCTTAGTAGTTAATGCTGCTAAGACCAAGTTAATGCTGCTAGAAGAAATTAATGCTGCTGAGCATAGTTAGTACTGCTTATGATTTAAAGAATCAGATGGAAAGGATGACAGCTGGAAAGAATCAAGATATTCAAGGAAGGCTTAGAGATAATGATGGAAGATATTCTGAAGATATTTTATTAATTGTAATTAGCTTTTATCTTCAGTATATATTGTATAGTTTAGATAGAGATTAAATGGGAATTTTTTAATTCTAAGTTTAAGTTTAGAGAGAAAATCAACCTCAAGGCATAGATCCTAATTCTAGAGAAGTAGAATTCGTATTGGTGAACATGTTCATCAATATTGAGGTTGTATGTTTAATCTTGTAACTTCAAGCATTCAATATAAGTTTACAAGTTGTTGATTATATACTGTTTTGGTTTACTGTTTTAGTGAATATCAAAGTGTTATTCCGCAAACTTCTTTGATATTAGTTTCTGAGAATTTATTCTTGTTAAGAATTCGATCCTGACAAGTGGTATCAGAGCCAAACTCTCTCAGAAACATCTATTCATTCATCATGGAAAACCTTGCAGAATCAAACAGTACTATGGTCTCTAAGGTTCCAATGCTCAAACCCAGTGAGTTTGACATGTGGAAAATCAGAATTAGACAATTCATTCTTCTCACTGACTACTCAATGTGGGATATCATTGAGAATGGTCCTTCTGAAGCAGGAAAGATAGGACCAGATGGGAAAAGACCTCTACCAAAGACAGAAACGGATCCCCGTAGCTAAAGTTATGGACATTTAAACGCGACACCCATTTTTGGTTGATTCTACAAAGGGGGTACCCTTTGTGTTTTCTCGTCTAGACTGACCTCGTTGGATTTCCATGAAACTGTACATGGTCCATCTACAATTCAAATGAGAAGGTTTTCACAAAAAATAACTTGAAATAAACCCGCTCTCGTGCAGTATATTGCCAAATCCACGAATTGGCCAAACCAAACGAACGTACCTCACGCAGTTAATCGAAACTCACTCAAATCATGGTGTATTACGGGAAAACGACCAAGCCATGGCATAATCCTCTTTCTAAGGTTCGTTTTGATGAGTCATGGGCTTAAAACGGATCCCCATGGAAAAAGTTATGGACGTTTAAGCGCGACACTCATTTTTGGACGATTCAGCAAAGGGGGTAACCTTTGTGTTTTCTCGTCTGGATCGACCTCGTCGGATTTCCACAAAATTGTACATGGTCGATCTACAGTGTAAATGAAAAGGTTTTCACAGGAAATAAATTGCAAAAAACTCACTCTCGTGCAGAGATTGCTGAAGCCACACATTGGCCAAACCGAACGAACGTACATCATGCAGTTTATCGAAACCAACTCAAATCATGGTGTATTGCCAGAAAGTGACCAACCCGTGGCGTGCTCCTCATTCTAAGGTTCGTTTTGATGGGTCATGGGGTTAAAACGGATCCCCGTAGCTAAAGTTATGGACGTTTAAACGTGACACCCATTTTTGGCCGATTCAGCAAAAGGGGTACCCTTTGGGTTTGCTCGTCCGGACCGACCTCGTTGGATTTCCATGAAACTGTACATGGACCATATACAATTCAAATGATAAGGTTTTCACTAGAAATAACTTGAAATAAACCCGCTCTGATGCAGGATATTGTCAAAGCCACGCATTGGCCAGACCGAACAAACGTACATCATGTAGTTTATCGAAACCCACTCAAATCATGGTGTATTGCCAAAAAGCAACCATGAACGTACATCATGCAGTTTATCGAAACCCACTCAAATCATGGGGTATTGCCAGAAAGAAACCAGGCCATGGCGAGATCCTCGTTCTAAGGTTCATTTTGACGGGTCATGGGCTTAGAACAGATCCCCGTAGAAAATGTTATGGACGTTTAAACGCGACACCCATTTTTGGCCGATTCAGCAAAGGGGGTACCCTTTGTGTTTTCTCGTCCGGACCGACCTCATCGGATTTCCACAAAACTATACATGGTCGATCTACAGTGTAAATGAGAAGGTTTTCACAGCAAATAAATTGAAAAAAGTCACTCTCGTGAAGAGATTTCCGAAGCCACACATTGGTCAAACCGAACGAACGTACATCATGTAGTTAATCGAAACTCACTCAAATCATGGTGTGTTGCCGGAAAGAGACCTTGCCATGGAATGATCCTCGTTCTAAGGTTCGTTTTGACGGGTCATGGGCTTAAAACGGATCCCCGTTGCAAAAGTTATGGACGTTTAAGCACGACACTCATTTTTCGCCGATTCAGCAAAGGGGGTAACCTTTGTGTTTTCTCGTCCTGACCGACCTCGTCGGATTTCCAAAAAACTGTAAATGGTTGATATACAGTTTAAAGGAAAATGTTTTCACAGGAAATAAATTGCAAAAAACTCACTCTCGTGCAGATTGCCGAAGCCACACATTGGCCAAACCGAACGAACGTACATCATCCAGTTTATCAAAACCAACTCAAATCATGGTGTATTGCCAGAAAGAGACCAAACCGTGGCGTGATCCTCATTCTAAGGTTCGTTTTCAAGGGTCATGGGGTTAAAACGGATCCCCGTAGCAAAAGTTATAGATGTTTAAGCGCGACACCTATTTTTGGCCGATTCAGCAAAGGGGGTACCCTTTGTGTTTTCTCGTCCAGACCGACTTCATCGGATTTCCACGAAAATGTACATGGTCCATCTACAATTGAAATGAGAAGTTTTTCACAAGAAATAACTTGAAATAAACCCACTCTGTTGCAGGATATTGTTGAAGCCACGCATTGGCCAAACCGAATGAACGTACATCATGTAGTTTACCGAAACCCACTCAAATCATGGTGTATTGCCAGAAAGCGACCATGAATTGGCGTGCTTCTCATTATAAGGTTCGTTTTCATTAGTCATGGGGTTAAAACGGATCCCCGTAGCAAAAGTTAGGAACGTTTAAGCGCGACACCCATTTTTGGCCGATTCAGCAAAGGGACTACCCTTTTGTGTTTTCTCGTCCGGACCGACCTCGTTCGATTTTCACGAAACTGTACATGGTCGATCTACGGTGTAAATGAGAAGGTTTTCATAGGCACTAAATTGAAAACAACACACTCCCGTGCAGAGATTGCCGAAGCCACACATTGGCCAAACCAAACGAACGTACATCATGCAGTTTATCGAAACCTACTCAAATCATGGTGTATTACCTGAAAGTGACCATGCCATGGTGTGCTCCTAGGTCTAAGGTTCGTTTTGACGGGTCATGGGCTTAAAACGGATCCCGTAGAAAAAGTTATGGACGTTTAAGCGCGACACCCATTTTTGGCCGATTCAGCAAAGGGGGTACCCTTTGTGTTTTCTCGACCGGACCGACCACGTCGGATTTCCACGAAAACGTACATGGTCCATCTATAATTGAAATGAGAAGGTTTTCACAAGAAATAACTTGAAATAAATCTGCTCTCATGCAGGATTTTGTTGAAGCCACGCATTGGCCAAACCGAATGAACGTACATCATGCAATTTATCGAAACCCACTCAAATCATGGTGTATTGCCAGAAAGCGTCCATGCCATGGAGTATTCCTCGTTCTAAGGTTCATTTTGACGGGTCATGGGCTTAAAACGGATCCCGTAGCAAAAGTTATAGACGTTTAAGCGCGACACCCATTTTTGGCCGATTCAAGAAAGGGGGTACCCTTTGTGTTTTCTCGTCTGGATCGACCTCGTTGGATTTCCACGAAACTGTACATGGTCCATCTACAATTCAAATGAGAAGGTTTTCAAAAGAAATAACTTGAAATAAACCCGCGTGCAGAAATAACTTGAAATAAACCCACCCTCGCGCAAAAATTGTCGAAGCCACACATTGCCAAACCGAATGAAAGTACATCATGCAGTTTATCGAAACCCACTCAAATCATGGTGTATTGCCAGAAAGCGACCATTCCATGGAGTGATCCTCCTTCTAAGGTTTGTTTTCACGAGTCATGGGCTTAAAACGGACCCCGTAGCAAAAGTTATGGACGTTTAAGCATGACACCCATTTTTGGTCGATTCAGCAAAGGGAGTACCCTTTGTGTTTTCTCGTCTGGACCGACCTCATCGGATTTCCACGAAACTGTACATGGTCGATCTACGGTGTAAATGATAAGGTTTTCACTGGAAATAAATTGAAAACAACCCACTCTCGTGCAGAGATTGCCGAAGCCACACATTGGCCAAACAAAACGAACGTACATCATGCAATTTATCGAAACCCACTCAAATCATGGTGTATTGCCAGAAAGAGACCAAGTTGTGGCTTGCTCATCATTCTAAGGTTTTTTTTTATGGGTCATGGGATTAAAACGGATCCCCGTAGCAAAAGTAATGGACATTTAAGCGCGACACCCATTTTTGGTCTATTCAGCAAAGGGGTTACCCTTTGTGTTTTCTTGTCCGGACTGACCTCGTTGGATTTCCACGAAACTGTATCTGGTCCATATAAAATTCAAATGAGATGGTTTACACCATAAATAACTTGAAATAAACCCGTTCTCATGCAGGATATTGCCAAAGCTAC
Organism: Arctium minus; assembly: GCA_954870635.1. NCBI lineage: Eukaryota > Viridiplantae > Streptophyta > Magnoliopsida > Asterales > Asteraceae > Arctium > Arctium minus. The sequence goes on along the minus strand of OX941093.1, from coordinate 78,115,752 downwards.
GCATTGACCAAACCGAACGAACGTACATCATGCAGTTAAACGAAACCCACTCAAATCATGGTGTATTGCCATAAAACAACCATGCCACGGAGTGATCCTCGTTCTAAGGTTGTTGTTTATGGGTCATGGTCTTAAAACGGATCCCCGTAGCAAAAGTTATGGACGTTTAAGCGCGATACCCATTTTTGGTCGATTCAGCAAAGGGGGTACCCTTTGTGTTTTCTCGTCCGGACCGACCTCGTCAGATTTACACGAAACTATACATGGTCGATCTACAATGTAAATGAGAAGGTTTTCACGGGAAATAAATTGAAAAAAACCCACCCGCATGCAAAAATTGCCGATGCCTCACATTGGCAAACCGAACGAACGTACATCATGCAGTTTATCGAAACCCACTCAAATCATGTTGTATTTACAGAAAGAGACCAAGTCATGGCGTGCTCCTCATTCTAAGGTTCTTTTTGACGAGTCATGGCTTAAAACGGATCTTCGTAGCAAAAGTTATGGACGATTAAGCGCGACACCCATTTTGTCTGATTCAGCAAATGGGGTACCCTTTGTGTTTTCTCATACGGACCGACCTCGTCGGATTTCCACGAAACTTTACATGGTTTATCAATAATGTAAATGAGAAGGTTTTCAATTGAAATAAATCGGAAAAAAAACCCACTCTCGTGCAGAAATTGTCGAAGCCACACAATGGCCAAACCGAACGAACATTCATCATGCAGTTTATCGAAACCCACTCAAATCATGGTGTTTTGCCTGAAACAAACAACTCGTGGCATACTCCTCATTCTAAGGTCCATTTTGACAGGTCATGGGCTTAAAACGGATCCCCATAGAAAACGTTATGAACGTTTAAGCGCGACACCCATTTTTGGCTGATTCCACCTTTGTGTTTTCTCGTCCGGACTGACCTCGTCGGATTTCCACAAAATTGTACATGGTCGATCTACAATGTAAATAAGAAGGTTTTCACGGGAAATAAATTGAAAAAACCCACCCTCGTGCAGAAATTGCCAAAGCCACGCATTGGCCAAACCGAACGAACGTACCTCATGCAGTTAATCGAAACTCACTCAAATCATGGTGTATTTCTAGAAAGAGACCATGCCATAGCATGATCCTCATTCTAAGTTTCGTTTTGACAGGTCATGGGATTAAAACGAATCCCCGTAACAAAAGTTATGGACGTTTAAGCGCGACACCCATTTTTGGCCGATTCAGCAAAGGGGGTACACTTTGTGTTTTCTCGTCTGGACCGACCTCGTCGGATTTTCAAGAAACTGTACATGGTCTATCTACAATGTAAATAAGAAGGTTTTCACCGGAAATAAAATTATAAAAACCCACCCTCGTGCAGAAATTGCAAAAGCAACACATCGGCAAATCGAACGAACGTACATCATGCAATTTATCAAAACCCACTCAAATCATGGGGTATTTGCAGAAAGAGACCAAGACGTGGCGTGCTCCTTGTTCTAAGGTTCGTTTTGATGGGTCATAGGCTTAAAACGGATCCCCGTAGCAAAAGGTATGAACGTTTAAACGCGACACCCATTTCTGGCCGATTCAACAAAGGGGGTACCCTTTGTGTTTTCTCGTCCGGACCAACCTCGTCGGATTTCCACGAAAATGTACATAGTCCATCTAAAATTTAAATGAGAAGGTTTTCACAAGAAATAACTTGAAATAAACTCGCTCCCTTTCAGGATATTGCCGAAGCCACGCATTAGCCAAACTAAACGAACGTACATCATGTAGTTTATAGAAACCCACCCAAATCATGGTGTATTGCCAGAAAGCGACCATGCCATGGTGTGATCCTCGTTCTAAGGTTTGTTTTGATGGGTCTTGGGCTTAAAATGGATCCCGTAGAAAAAGTTATGGACGTTTAAGCGCGACACCCATTTTTGGCTGATTCAGCAAACGGGGGTACCCTTTGTGTTTTCTCGTCCGGACCGACCTCGTCGGATTTCCACGAAAATGTACATGGTAGATTTACAATGTAAACGAGAAGGTTTTCACAGGAAATAGATTGAAAAAAACCAATTCTCGTGTAGAAATTGCCGAAACCACGCATTGGCCAAACCGAACGAACGTACATCATGAACTTTATCGAAACCCACTCAAATCATGGTGTATTGCCAGAAAGAGACCAAGTTGTGGCATGTTCATCATTCGAAGGTTCGTTTTGATGGGTCATGAGGTTAAAACGGATCCCCGTAGCTAAAGTTATGGACGTTTAAACGCGACACCCTTTTTTGGCCGATTCAGCAAAGGGGGTACCCTTTGTGTTTTCTCGTCCGGACCGACCTCGTTGGATTTCCATGAAACTGTACATTGTCCATATACAATTCAAATGAGAAGGTTTTCACTAGAAATAACTTGAAATAAACCCGCTCTCATGCAGCGTATTGTCAAAGCCACTCATTAGCCAGACCGAACGAACGTACATCATGCAGTTTTTGGAAACCCACTCGAATCATGGTGTATTGCCAAAAAGCGACCATGCCATGGTCTGATCCTCATTCTAAGGTTCGTTTTGATGGTTTATGAGCTTAAAACGGACCTCGTAGCAAAAGTTATGGACGTTTAAGCCCGACACCCATTTTTGGCCGATTCTACAAACGTGTGCCCTTTGTGTTTTCTCGTCTAGACCGACCTTGTTGGATTTCCACGAAACTGTACATGGTCCATATACAATTCAAATGAGAAGGTTTTCACAAAAAATAACCGAACGAACGTACCTCAGGCAGTTAATCGAAACTCACCAAATCATGGTGTATAGCCAGAAAGCGACCATGCCATGGCATGATCCTCGTTCTAAGGTTTTTTTGATGTGTCATGGGCTTAAAACGGATCCCATAGCAAAAGTTATGGACGTTTAAGCGTGACACCCATTTTTGGCCGATTCAGCAAATGGGGTACCCTTTGTGTTTTCTCGTCCGGACCAACCTCGTCGGATTTCCACGAAAATGTACGTAATCCATATACAATTTAAATGAGAAGGTTTTCACAATAAATAACTTGAAATAAACTCGCTCTCTTACAGGATATTGCCAAAGCCACACATTGGCCTAACCGAACGAACGTACATCATGCAGTTTATCGAAACTCACGCAAATCAGGGTGTATTGCCAGAAAGCGACCAAAAAATGGCGTGATGCTCATTCTAAGGTTCGTTTTGATGGGTCATGGGCTTAAAAGGGATACTCGTAGCTAAAGTTATGGATGTTTAAACACGACACCCATTTTTGGCTGATTCCACAAAGGGGATACCCTTTGTGTTTTCTCGTCTGGACTGACCTAGTTGGATTTCCACGAAACTGTACATGGTCCATCTACAATTCAAATGAGAAGGTTATCACAAAAAATAACTTGAAATAAACCCGCTCACGTGCAGGTTATTGCCAAAGCCACACATTGGCCAAACCGAACAAACGTACCTCATGCAGTTAATCGAAACTCACTCAAATCATGGTGTATTTCCGGAAAGCGACCATGCCATGGCATGATCCTCATTCTAAGGTTCCTTTTGACGGGTCATGGGCTTAAAATGGATCCCCGTAGCAAAAGTTATGGACGTTTAAGCGCGACACTCATGTTTGGCCGATTCAGCAAAGGGGGTATCCTTTGTGTTTTATCGTCCGGACCGACCTCGTCGGATTTCCACAAAATTGTACATGGTCGATCTACAGTGTAAATGAAAAGGTTTTCACAAGAAATAAATTGCAAAAAACTCACTCTCGTGCAGAGATTGCCGAAGCCACACATTGGCCAAACCGAACGAACGTACATCATGCAGTTTATCGAAACCAACTCAAATCATGGTGTATTGCCAGAATGTGACCAAGCCGTGGCGTGCTCCTCATTCTAAGGTTCGTTTTGATGGGTCATGGGATTAAAACGGATCCCCGTATCTAAAGTTATGGATGTTTAAACGCGACACCCATTTTTGGCCGATTCAGCAAAAGGGGTACTCTTTGGGTTTTTTCGTCCGGACCGACCTCGTTGGAATTCCATGAAACTGTACATGGACCATATACAATTCAAATGATAAGGTTTTCACTAGAAATAACTTGAAATAAACCCGCTCTGATGCAGGATATTGTCAAAGACACGCATTGGCCAGACCGAACGAACGTACTACATGCAGTTTATCGAAACCCACTCAAATCATGGTGTATTGTCAAAAAGCAACCATGAACGTACCTCATGCAGTTTATCGAAACCCACTCAAATCATGGGGTATTGCCAGAAAGAGACCATGCCATGGCGTGATCCTCGTTCTAAGGTTCGTTTTAAGGGGTCATGGGCTTAGAATAGATCCCCGTAGTAAATGTTATGGACGTTTAAGCACGACACCCATTTTTGGCCGATTCAGCAAAGGGGGTACCCTTTGTGTTTTCTCGTTCGGACCGACCACGTCGGATTTCCACAAAACAGTACACGGTCGATCTACAGTGTAAATGAGAAGGTTTTCACAGCAAATAAATTGAAAAAACTCAATCTCATGAAGAGATTTCCGAAGCCACAAATTGGCCAAACCGAACGAACGTACATCATGCAGTTTATCGAAACCCACTCAAATCATGGTGTATTGCCAGAAAGTGACCAAGCCATGGCATGATCCTCATTCTAAGGTTCGTTTTGATGGGTCATGGGGTTAAAATGGATCCCCGTAGATAAAGTAATGGACGTTTAAACGCGACACCCATTTTAGGCCGATTTAGCAAAGGGGTACCCTTTGAGTTTTCTCGTCTGAACCGACCTCGTTTCATTTCCTCGAAACTGTACATGGTCCAAATACAATTCAAATGAGAAGGTTTTCACTACAAATAACTTGAAACAAACCCGCTCTCATGCAGGATATTGCGAAAGCCACGCATTGGCCAGACCGAACGAACGTACATCATGCAGTTTATAGAAACCCACTCAAATCATATTGTATTTCCAAAAAACAACGCTGCCATGGCGTGATCCTCGTTCTAAGGATCGTTTTGTCGGGTCATGAGCTTAAAACGGACCTCGTAGCAAAAGTTATGGACGTTTAAGCATGACACCAATTTTTGGCCGATTTAGCAAAGGGGGTACCCTTTGTGTTTTTTCGTCTGGACCGACCTCGTTGGATTTCCACGAAACTGTACAAGGTCCATCTACAATTCAAATGAGAAGGTTTTCACAAGAAATAAATTGAAAAAAACCCGCTCTCATGCAGCATATTGCCAAAGCCACGCATTGGCCAAACCGAACGAACGTACCTCATGCAGTTAATCGAAACTCACCCAAATCATGGTGTATTTCTTGAAAGCGAGCATGCCATGGTGTGCTGCTTGTTCTAAGGTTCATTTTGATGGGTCATGGGATTAAAACGGATCCCCATAGCAAATGTTATGGACGTTTAAGCGCGACACTCATTTTTGGCCAATTCAGCAAAAAGGGGTACCTTTGTGTTTTCTTGTCCGAACCGACCTCGTCGGATTTCCACAAAATTGTACATGATCGATCTACAATGTAAATGAGAAGGTTTTCACAGAAAATAAATTTATAAATACCCACCCTCGTGCTGAAATTTTCGAAGCCACACATTGGCAAATCGAACGAAAGTACATCTTGAAATTTATCAAAATACACTCAAATCATGGTGTATTTCCAGAAAGAGACCAATCTGTGGTGTGATCCTCGTTCTAAGGTTCGTTTTGACGGGTCATAGGCTTAAAACAGATCCCCAAAGCAAAAGTTATGGACGTTTAAGCGGGACACCCATTTTTGACCGATTAAGCAAAGGGGTATCCTTTGTGTTTTCTCGTCCGGACCGACCTCGTCGGATTTCCACAAAACTATACATATGATGCTTAATTAATCGGAATGGATACATATGCTGGTAGTATTGGTTAGGTGAGTTAGAAAAACTTTTCTTGACATGAATACTTGTTGTTGAGTCATGCTTGTAGAGAAATAGAGTAGTTGTGCACATAATTGTGGACATTAGTAGAGATCACCTTAGTGAGATTTCGAGCTTTAATGCCTTCATTTCCGAGTGATGCTTTAACTTTGTTCCCCGGCAACGACGCCAAAAACTTGATAGACGGTTTATGCAACCCTCCAAATCTACCACAAGTGTACGGTGTCAATCAAGTAATACGTACTAAGTACGAGTATCGATCCAAGGAACTACGAGTTTAAGTACCACAAAGGCTACCACAACTACTAACTGAACTGCTGATAAAATTGGTTTGAGAATGATTAATTAACTACTTATCAAGAGACAATGAAAGCAAGTACGGGAATACTATTCAACAACTGATTCAAGCACCACAAAGAGAATACTTATATGACTAGGGAAAGGCTAGGGGTCGGATTTCATTTGGATTACACCAACAAATAAACAACACACATTCAATGACTCAATACACAAGGTTAAATTTAGTAATTCCAACTTGTTAGGTCCGAGATCTGGAGCATTTCATGTTTGTAACTAAGGTTAGGATAGGAGTAGGCTTATTTATTTAGAGAGAGAAAGTAAATCTACACTAAAGAGAGCAAATATGATTTAGGAGCTACATTGTGAATTATGGAATTGAATTATGAAAACATTACAAGCTAATACCTATTTATAGTCCATCACCTACCTACTACCTTGTTACAACTCTAAGCCCAAGCCCATCTACTACATAAGCCCTATAGGCCCAATTACAATTACAAACAAACAAATCAAATACATTTACTTTCCAAGACTTTTATACACTAACATTCTCCCCCTAAAATTTTGGAAAGTAAATAATCTTCAAGCTCTAATCTCCTCTCCCCCTTGATTTGCTTGAAAAAACTTTAGTGCATGCATTAACAATTATAAGCTCGGCTCCCCCTTGAAAGTTGCTCTCATTCTTCGTTTTCGACTTTAAAACCGGATCCGATGTACACCGTAAGCTCGACTAAGTGCACGATAACACATCTCGAAATGTAGAAACCCAACTCGTTCCGATAAGCCCACAAGAATGATAACGAGCGAGTTTGACGTGACAAACCGAGTGCATCCTTAGTTTTTAACAAAAGAACTGTCATTAACTGCGATTCGAGTAGGAATTCGGCTTGAGAGTCATAACCAATATGCTCTAAGAGGAAACGATAGGCATACACTATAATGTAGGGATTGAGGAACAATTTTGGCCAAATTTAACGGATTTTGGACCAAAATTGTTAGAAAAACTAACGGGACTAACAAAAACCCGTTAAATCACTATTCATCATCATCTTCACATAAAATCACATGATATGCGCATTTACATTTCTGAAAAATCACAGCTTGTAGTCTAAAATCTGTTTAAATCTGACCACAACTCAGATTTATTTTGAATCTGAATAATCATATAACCAATAGCAACTTCTCGAATCAGTTTTCTGTTTGGACCGAAGGAACACTTTTCGAAATCTGCAAATTCATGATTTACGGCACTATCCAATGCATCCATAATTCTGATTACACTTTGTAGAACTCATGGACAGATTTGAGATCTGAGATCTATAGAGAAATTACATTAAATCTCCGGTAAAAAAAAACTTTCAAGCGACCTGCTCGATTTTCCGGCGAGTAATTTCAACAGACCATAGAAACTCGATCTTATGCACAAAATTTCATCAATCAATTGAGAATCAATCAATATAAACGTTCATAACAAATCTGGAACGTAATTTTGACAAAATCACATCTCAAACTCGGTTTTCCGGTCGATGAACAGTAGCTTTTTCGGTCAACTCGTTTTTCCGGCGAGGTGATGTTCAACAGATCATATCTTCTCGATTTTATGCTCAAAATACACCAAATAACTCACAAACAATCGAGATAAACATTAATAGCAGATCTGTACGAAAATTTGACAGTTTTTCAGCTCAAACCTCGATTTTCCGGCGAGATTCCGGTCATGTGCGTTTTTCCGGCGAACAACCTTTAAAACCTCATATCTCACTCATTTTTCATCGAAATTCAGATCTAAAAAATGTAGGATGCTCGATTTTCAACAACGAACTGATCTATGTAAATCAATTCGCCTCATGCAAGAATAATTCGGATCGAAGAATTTGACGCGAAGAATACCGAAAATTTCGAACAAAAACTTCGAAAAATCTCAAAACTCAACGAAATTTGAATCCAAAAATTGTAGTAGATCTGTAATCTCATCAAGAACAAATCTTCAAGAGGAATTGAGTTTTTGAACAACTTACTTGTAGATCGGGCTAAAAAACAAGAAATGTCGAGATCCGATAATCGTTCGATAAGAATTTATCGTTAGGCTCTGATACCACTTGTTAGGTCCGAGATCTGGAGCATTTTATGTTTGTAACTAAGGTTAGGATAGGAGTAGGCTTATTTATTTAGAGAGAGAAAGTAAATCTACACTAAAGAGAGCAAATATGATTTAGGAGCTACATTGTGAATTATGGAATTGAACTATGAAAACATTACAAGCTAATACCTATTTATAGTCCATCACCTACCTACTACCTTGTTACAACTCTAAGCCCAAGCCCATCTACTACATAAGCCCAATAGGCCCAATTACAATTACAATTACAAACAAACAAATCAAATACATTTACTTTCCAAGACTTTTATACACTAACACAAATATACTCACTACTCTCTCTCGAGCAATAGCAAGAATGTATCATGCAATATATATTGAAGTCTCTCAACCAATACACAAAAACATTCAACTCATTAAGCATAAGAATCACAAACACAAACTAGGGTTTACTTGGTATATCTCTATCCAATATCTCACCCTAGGTTTGTCTGACTTTTATCAAGTTATAAAACCAATTTCTCAAGAAGAAATACAACCAAAAAGATGAATAAGATGGCCAATCTCATAAACAATAAGAACAAGGTAGACAAACTTCAACCAACAAGTGTATTAACTCAATAAAATACAATAATCATATATCTAACGGTATAAAACCAAAATCCATCCTTCCCCCAACCTCAAAAGGTTTAGTTCATGTTACTAGTAGCAAATACAACCATAGAGAAGAAGATGACAACACCCAAATACATTGTTTCTCAACAAAATACAAGTGTAATGATTAAAACTCCCTCAATGATTGATACACACTACCAATTTTGAGCTCCAAATGTGTTTCCACCTTCCCAATCAATGAAAGGTCTTCTTTCAGCTCTGAAAACGGTTTAGAATAGCTCCCCTAGGGTCTAGCCTCCAAAAATCCCGAGATAACCCTAAACTTTAAGTTCCTGCAGCTTTTTATACCCTCAGACCACGACCGCAACAGTGACTCGCAACAGTGACAAAGTCACAATCGCGCGGCACTATCGCGCGAGATTCCACACTCGCGGTACAAATGGCGCGACTGTGCCCGCGATTGTGACATATGTCACTGTTGCGAGTCACTGTTGCGGTCGTGGCGCAGTAGCATGGCTCCGAATTTCGGTTTTTTCGTCCGTTCACTTAGTTCGATGTTTTCTTCATCCGGGATGTCAAAGTGGATTAATAGTAGACAATTTTTCTTCCACTTTACATCTTGTAAGTCTACACAACACTTGCTCAAAATATTAGTCCGAACTGCCAATTCTTACTTCAAGACGAGTCGTAAACTTATGATTCGGAGGGTAAAAATCCGTCAGGTAACGAAGTTATCAATGGTCGATCTACAATGTAAATGAGAAGGTTTTCACGGGAAATAAATTGAAAAAAAACCACCCTCGTGCAGAAATTGCCAAAGCCACGCATTGGCCAAACCGAACGAACGTACCTCATACAGTTAATCGAAACCCACTCAAATCATGGTCTATTGCCAGAAAGAGACCATGACATGGTGTGCTTCTCATTCTAAGGTTCGTTTTGATGGGTCATTGGGTTAAAACGGATCCCCGTAGCAAAAGTTATGGACGTTTAAGCGCGACACTCATTTTTGGCCGATTCAGCAAACGGGGTACCCTTTGTGTTTTCTCGTAAAGACCGACCTCGTCGGATTTTTTACGAAACTGTAAATGGTCGATCTACAATGTAATGAGAAGGTTTTCACAGGAAATAAATTGAAAAAAACCCACTCTCATGCAGATATTGCCAAAGCCACACATTTGCCAAACCGAACGAACGTACATTATCATGTTTATCGAAACCCACTCAAATCATGGTGTATTGACAGAACTCGACCAAGCCGTGGCATGTTCCTTGTTCTAAGATTCGTTTTGATGGTTCATGGGCTTAAAACGGATCCACGTAGAAAAAGTTATGGACGTTTAAGCGCGACAGCCATTTTTGGTCGATTCAGCAAAGGGGTACCCTTTGTGTTTTCTCGTCCGGACCGACCTCGTTGGATTTCCATGAAACTGTAAATGGTCGATCTAAAATGTAAATGAGAAGGTTTTCACAGGAAATAAATTGAAAAAAAACCACTCTCGTGCAGAAATTGCCGAAGCCACGCATTGGCCAAACCGTACGAACGTACATCATCCAGTTTATCGAAACCCACTCAAATCAAGGTGTATTGCCAGAAAGCGACCATGCCATGACGTGATCCTCTTTCTAAGGTTCGTTTTCATGGGTCAAGGGCTTAAGATGAACATCGTATCAAAAGTTATGGACGTTTAAGCACGACACCCATTTTTGGCCGATTCAACAAAGGGGGTACCCTTTGTGTTTTCTCGTCTGGACCAACCTCGTTGGATTTCCATGAAACTGTACATGGTCCATCTAAAATTCAAATGAGAAGCTTTTCACAAGAAATAACTTGAAATAAACCAACTCTCATGCAGGATATTGCCAAACCCACGCATTGGCCAAATCGAACAAACGTACATCATCCAGTTTATAGAAACCCGCTAAAATCATGGTATATTTCCAGAATGAGACCATGCCATGGTGTGCTCCTCGTTCTAAGGTTCTTTTTGACGGGTCATGGGCTTAAAACGGATCCCCGTAGCAAAAATTATGGACATTTAAGCGCGACACCTATTTTTAGCCGATTCAGCAAATGGGGTACACTTTATGTTTTCTCGTTCGGACCGACCTCGTCGGATTTCCACGAAACTATACATGGTCAATCTACAATGTAAATGATAAGGTTTTCAAAGGAAATAAATTTATAAAAACCCACCCTCGTGCTGAAATTTCCGAAGCCACACATTGGCAAATCAAACGAACGTACATCATGAAATCTATCAAAACCCACTCAAATCATGGTGTATTTCCAGAAAGAGACCAAGTCGTGGCGTGTTCCTCGTTCTAAGGTTCGTTTTGACGGGTCATAGGCTTAAAACGGATCCCCATAGCAAAAGTTATGTACGTTTAAGCGCAACACCCATTTTTGGTCGATTTAACAAAAGGCGGTACCCTTTGTGTTTTCTCGTCCGGACCGACTTCGTAGGATTTCCACGAAACTGTACATAGTCCATCTACAATTTTAATGAAAAGGTTTTCACAAGAAATAAATTGAAATAAACTCGCTCTCTTGCAGGATATTGTTGAAGCCACGCATTGGCTAAACCGAAAGAACGTACATCATGTAGTTTATCGAAACCCACTCAAATATTGATGTATTTCCAGAATTCGACCAAGCCGTGGCGTGCTCCTCATTCTAATGTCCATTTTAATGGGTCATGGGCTTAAAACATATCCCCGTAGCATAAGTTATGGATGTTTAAGCACGACACCCATTTTTGCCCGATTCAGCAAAGGGGGTACCCTTTGTGTTTTCTCGTCCGGACCGACCTCGTCGGACTTCCATGTAAATGTACATGGTCTATATACAATTGAAATGAGAAGGTTTTCACAAGAAATAACTTGAAATAAACCCACTCTCTTGCAGGATATTATTGAAGTCACGCATCGGCCAAAATGAACGAGCGTACCTCATGTACTTAATCGAAACTCACTCAAATCATGGTGTATTGTTTGAAAGCGACCATGCCATGGCATTCTCCTCGTTCTAAGGTTCATTTTGACGGGTCATGGGCTTAAAACGGATCCCCATAGCAAAAGTTATGGACGTTTAAGCGCGACACCCATTTTTGCCCGATTCAGCAAAGGGGGTACCCTTTGTGTTTTCTCGTCCGGACCGACCTCGTCGGATTTCCACGAAACTTTATATGGTCGATCTACAGTGTAAATGATAAGGTTTTCATGGGAAATAAATTGAAAAACACCCACTCTCGTGCAGAGATTTCCGAAGCCACACATTGGCGAAACCGAACGAACGTACATCATGCAGTTTATCGAAACTCACTCAAATCATGGTGTATTGCCAGAAAGCGACCATGCCATAGCGTAATCCTCTTTCTAAGGTTCGTTTTGATGGCTCAAGGTCTTAAAACAGACCTCGTATCAAAAGTTATGGACGTTTAAGCTCGACACCCATTTTTGGCCGATTCAGCAAAGGGCGTACCCTTTGTGTTTTCTCGTCTAGACCAACCTCGTTGGATTTCCATGAAACTGTACATGGTCCATCTACAATTCAAATGAGAAGGTTTTCACTAGAAATAACTTGAAATAAACCATCTCTCATGCAGGATATTGCCAAACCCACGCAATTGCCAAACCGAACGAACGTACATCATCCAGTTTATCGAAACCCACCAAAATCAAGGTATATTGACAGAATGAGACAATGCCATGGTGTGCTCATCGTTCTAAGGTTCGTTTTGACGGGTCATGGGCTTAAAACGGATCCCCGTTGCAAAAGTTATGGACGTTTAAGCGCGACACCCATTTTTAGCCGATTCAGCAAAGGGGTACACTTTCTGTTCTCTCGTTCGGACCGACCTCGTCGGATTTCCACGAAACTATACATGGTCAATATACAATGTAAATGATAAGGTTTTCAAAGGAAATAAATTTATAAAAACCCACCCTCGTGCTGAAATTTCCGAAGCCACACATTGGCAAATCAAACGAACGTACATCATGAAATCTATCAAAACCCACTCAAATCATGGTGTATTTCATGAAAGAGACCAAACCGTGGCGTGTTCCTCATTCTAAGGTTCGTTTTGACAGGTCATAGGCTTAAAACGGATCCCCATAACAAAAGTTATGTACGTTTAAGCGCAACACCCATTTTTGGCCGATTTAGCAAAGGCGGTACCCATTGTGTTTTCTCGTCCGGACCGACCTCGTCGGATTTCCACGAAACTGTACATAGTCCATCTACAATTTAAATGAAAATATTTTCACAAGAAATAACTTGAAATAAACTCGCTTTCTTGCAGGATATTGTTGAAGCCACGCATTGGCCAAACCGAAAGAACGTACATCATGTAGTTTATCGAAACCCACTCAAATCATGATGTATTTCCAGAATTCGACCAAGTCGTGGCATGCTCCTCATTCTAATGTTCGTTTTGATGGGTCATGGGCTTAAAACGGATCCCCTTAGCAAAAGTTATGGATGTTTAAGCATGACACCCATTTTTGTCCGATTCAGCAAAGGGGGTACCCTTTGTGTTTTCTCGTCCGGACCGACCTTGTCGGATTTCCACAAAAATGTACATGGTCTATCTACAATTAAAGTGAGAAGGTTTTCACAAGAAATAACTTGAAATAAACCCACTCTCTTGCAGGATATTGTTGAAGTCACACATCGGCCAAAATGAATGAACGTACCTCATGTAGTTAATCGAAAATCACTCAAATCATGGTGTATTGTTTGAAAGAGACCATGTCGTGGAATTCTCCTCGTTCTAAGGTTCGTTTTGACGGGTCATGGGCTTAAAACAGATCTCCATAGCAAAAGTTATGGACGTTTAAGCGCAACACCCATTTTTGCTTTATTCAGCAAAGGGGGTACCCTTTGTGTTTTCTCGTCCGGACCGACCTCGTCGGATTTCCACGAAAATGTATATGGTCGATCTACAGTGTAAATGAGAAGGTTTTCACAGGAATTAAATTGAAAAACACCCATTCTCGTGCAGAGATTTCCGAAGCCACACATTGGCCAAACCGAACGAACGTACATCATGCAGTTTATCGAAACCCACTCAAATCATGGTGTATTGCCAAAAATCGACCAAGACATGGCATGCTCCTCATTCTAAGGTTCGTTTTGATGGGTCATGGGGTTAAAACGGATCCTCGTAGCAAAAGTTATGGACGTTTAAACGCGACACTCATTTTTGGCCTGTTGAGCAAAGAGGGTACCCTTTGGTTTTCTCGTCCGGACCGACCTCGTCGGATTTCCACGAAACTGTACATGGTAGATCTAAAATGTAAAACAGAAGGTTTTCACAGGAAATAAATTGAAAAAACCCCACTCTCGTGCAGAAATTGCCGAAGCCACACATTGGCCAAACCGAACGAACGTGCATCATCCATTTTATCGAAACCCACTCAAATCATGATGTATTCCCAGAAATAGACCAAGTCGTGGCATGCTCCTCATTCTAAGGTTCATTTTGATGGGTCATGGGCTTAAATCGGATCCACGTATAAAAAGTTATGGACGTTTAAGCGCGATACCCATTTTTGGCCGATTCAGCAAAGGGGGTACCCTTTGTGTTTTCTCGTCCGGACCGACCTCGTCGGATTTCCACAAAACTATACATGGTCCATCTACAGTGTAAATGATAAGGTTTTCACAGCAAATAAATTGCAAAAAACGCACTCTCGTGCAGAGATTGTCGAAGCCACACATTGGCCAAACCGAACGAACGTACATCATGCAGTTTATCGAAACCCACTCAAATCATGGTGTATTGCCAAAAAACGACAAGCCATGGCATGATCCTCATTCTAAGGTTCGTTTTGATGTGTCATGGGGTTAAAACGGATCCTCGTAGCTAAAGTAATGGACGTTTAAATGCGACACCCATTTTAGGCCGATTTAGCAAAGGGGTACCCTTTGTGTTTTATCGTCCGGACCGACCTCGTTGCATTTCCACGAAACTGTACATAGTCCAAATACAATTCAAATGAGAAGGTTTTCACTATAAATAACTTTAAATAAACCCGCTCTCATGCAGGATATTGCCAAAGCCACGCATTGGCTAGACCGAACGAAGGTACATCATGCAGTTTATCGAAACCCACTCAAATCATGGTGTATTACCAAATAGCGACCATGCCATGGCCTGATCCTCATTCTAAGGTTTTTTTTGATGGGTCATGGGCTTAAAACGGACCTCGTAGCAAAAGTTATGGACGTTTAAGCACGACACCCATTTTTGGCAGATTCTACAAAAGGGTACCCTTTGTGTTTTCTCGTCTGGACCGACCTCGTTGGATTTCCACAAAACTGTACATGGTCAATCTACAATTCAAATGAGAAGGTTTTCACAAAAAATAACTTGAAATAAATATTGCCAAAGCCACGCATTGGCCAAATCGAACGAACGTACCTCATGCAATTAATCGAAACTCACTCAAATCATGGTGTATTGCCGGAAAGCGACCATGCCATGGCATGATCCTCGTTCTAAGGTTCGTTTTGATGGGTCATGGGCTTAAAACGGATCCCCGTAGCAAAAGTTATGGACGTTTAAGCGCGATACCCATTTTTGGCCGATTCAGCAAAGTGGGTACCCTTTGTGTTTTCTCGTCCGGACCGACCTCGTCGGATTTCCACAAAACTGTACATGGTTGATCTACAGTGTAAATGAAAAGGTTTTCACAGGAAAAAAAATTGCAAAAAACTCACTCTCGTGCAGAGATTGCCGAAGCCATACATTGGCCAAACCGAACGAACGTACATCATGCAGTTTATCGAAACCAACTCAAATCATGGTGTATTGCTAGAAGGCGACCAAGCCGTGGCGTGCTCCTCATTCTAAGGTTCGTTTTGATGGGTCATGGGGTTAAAACGGATCATCGTAGTTAAAGTTATGGACGTTTAAATGCGACACCCATTTTTGGCCGATTCAGCAAAAGGGGTACCTTTTGGGTTTTCTCGTCCGGACCAACCTCGTTGGATTTCCATGAAACTGTACATGGACCATATACAATTCAAATGATAAGGTTTTCACTAGAAATAACTTTAAATAAACCCGCTCTCATGCAGGATATTGTCAAAGCTATGCATTGGCCAGACTGAACGAACGTACATCATGCAATTTATCGAAACCCACTCAAATCATGGTGTATTGCCAAAAAGCAACCATTAACGTACATCATGCAGTTTATCGAAACCCACTCAAATCATGGGGTATTTCCAGAAAGAGACCATGCCATGGAGTGATCCTCGTTATAAGGTTCGTTTTGAGGGGTCCTGGGCTTAGAACGGATCCCCGTAGCAAAAGTTATGGACGTTTAAGCGCGACACCCTTTTTTGGTCGATTCAGCAAAGGGGGTACCCTTTGTGTTTTCTCGTCCGGACCGAACCTCGTCGGATTTCCATGAAACTGTACATGGTCGATCTAAAGTATAAATGAGAAGGTTTTCATAGGAAATAAATAGAAAAAAAAACCACTCTCGTGCAGAGTTTGCCGAAGCCACACATTGGCCAAACCAAACGAACGTACATCATGTAGTTTATTGAAACCCACTCAAATTATGGTGTATTTCCAGAAAGAGACCATATCGTGGAGTGATTCTCATTCTAAGGTTCTTTTTGATGTGTCATGGGTTAACACGGATCCCCGTAGCAAAAGTTATGGACGTTTAAGCGCGATACCCATTTTTGGCAGATTCAGCAAAGGGGGTACCCATTGTGTTTTCTCGTCCGGACCGACCTTGTCAGATTTCCACGAAACTGTACAACGTCCATCTACAATTCAAATGAGAAGGTTTTCACCAGAAATAACTTGAAATAAACCCGCTCCCATGTAGGATTTTGCCAAAGCAAAGCATTGGCAAAACCGAAGGAACGTACATCATGTAGTTAAACGAAACCCACTAATATCATGGTGTTTTGCCAGAAAGCGACCATTCCATGGAGTGCTCCTCGTTCTAAGTTCATTTTGATGGTTCACGGACTTAAAACGGATCCCCATAGCAAATGTTATGAACGTTTAAGCGCTACACCCATTTTTTGCCGATTCAGCAAAGGGGGTACCCTTTGTGTTTTCTCGTCCGGACCGACCTCGTTGGATTTCCACGAAATTGTACATTATCCATATACAATTAAAATGAGAAGGTTTTCACTAGAAATAACTTGAAATAAACCCGCTCTCTTGCAGGATATTGTTGAAGCCACGCATTTTCCAAACCGAATGAACGTACATCATGCAGTTTATCGAAACCCACTCAAATCATGGGGTATTGCCAGAAAGAGACTATGCCATGGCTAGATCCTCATTCTAAGGTTCATTTTGACGGGTCATGGGTTTAAAAAAAATCCCCGTAGCAAATGTTATGGACGTTTAAGCGCGACACTCATTTTTGGCCTATTCAGCAAAGGGGGTACCCTTTGTGTTTTCTCGTCCGGACCGACCTCGTCGGATTTCCACAAAACTATACATGGTCTATCTATAGTGTAAATGAAAAGTTTTCACCGCAAATAATTTGAAAAAACTCACTCTCGTGAAGAGATTGCCGAAGCCACACATTGGCCAAACCGAACGAACGTACATCATGCATTTTATCGAAACCAACTCAAATCATGGTGTATTGCCAGAAAGCGACCAAGCCGTGGCATGATCCTCATTCTAAGATTCTTTTTGATGGTTCATGGGGTTAAAACGGATCCCCGTAGCTAAAGTTATGGACGTTTAAACGCGACACCCATTTTAGGCCGATTTAGCAAAAGGGTACCCTTTGTGTTTTCTCGTCCAGACCGACCTCGTTGCATTTCCACGAAACTGTACATGGTCCAAATACAATTCAAATGAGAAGGTTTTCACTAGAAATAACTTGAAATAAACCTGCTCTCATGCAGGATATTGCCAAAGCCACGCATTGGCCAGACCGAACGAACGTACATCATGCGGTTTATCGAAACCCACTCAAATCATGGTGTATTGCCAAAAAGCAACGATGCCATGGCTTGATCCTCATTCTAAGGTTCATTTTGATGGGTCATGGGCTTAAAATGGACCTCGTAGCAAAAGTTTTGGACGTTTAAGCACGACACCCATTTTTGGCCGATTTAGCAAAGGGGTACCCTTTGTGTTTTCTCGTCTGGACTGACCTCGTTGGATTTCCACGAAACTGAACATGGTCCATAAACAATTCAAATGAGAAGGTTTTCACAAGAAATAAATTGAAATAAACCCGCTCTCATGCAGGATATTGCCAAAGCCACGCATTAGCCAAACCGAACGAACGTACATCATCCAGTTTATCGAAACCCACCAAAATCATGGTGTATTGCCTGAAAGTGACCATGCCATGGCATGCTCCTCATTCTAAGGTTCGTTTTGTTGGGTCATGGGCTTAAAACGGATCCCCGTATCAAAAGTTATGGACGTTTAAGCGCGACACCCATTTTTGGCCGATTCAGCAAAATGGGTACCCTTTGTGTTTTCTCGTTCGGACCGACCTCGTTCGGTTTCCACGAAACTGTACATGGTCCATCACAATTTAAATGAGAAGGTTTTCACATGAAATAACTTGAAATAAACTCGCTCTCTTGCAGGATATTGCCGAATCCACGCATTGACCAAACCGAACGAACGTACATCATGCAGTTTATTGAAACCCACTCAAATCATGGTGTATTTCCAAAAAGCGACCATGACATGGCGTGATCCTTGTTCTAAGGTTCGTTTTGACAGGTCATGGGCTTAAGACGCACCCCGGAGAAAAAGTTATGGACGTTTAAGCACGACACCCATTTTTGGTCCATTCAGCAAAGGGGGTACCCTTTGTGTTTTCTCGTCCGGACCGACCTTGTCTGATTTCCACGAAACTGTACATGGTCCATCTCCATTTGAAATGAGAAGGTTTTCACAAGAAATAACTTGAAATAATCCCGGTCTTTTGCAGGATATTGTCGAAGCCACGCATTGGCCAAACCAAACGAACGTACGTCATCCAGTTTATCGAAACACACTCAAATCATGGTGTATTTCCAAAAAGAGACCATGTCATGGCGTTCTCCTCATTCTAAGGTTCGTTTTGATGGGTCATGGGCTTAAAACGGATCCACGTTGCAAAAGTTATGGACGCTTAAGCGCGACACCCATTTTTGGTCGATTCAGCAAAGGGGTACCCTTTGTGTTTATCGTCCGGACCGACCTCGTCGGATTTCCACGAAACTGTACATGATCTATCTACAATGTAAATGATAAGTTTTTCACATGAAAAAAATTGAAAAAAAAACCACTCTCGTGCAGAAATTGTCGAAGCCACACATTGGCCAAACCGAACGAGCGTACATCATGTAGTTTATCGAAACCCACTCAAATCATGATGTATTGCCAGAAATCGACCAAGACATGGCATGATCCTCATTCTAAGGTCCGTTTTGATGGGTCGTGGTCATAAAACGGATCCTCAAAGCAAAAGTTATGGATGTTTAAGTGCGACACCCATTTTTCGTCGATTCAGCAAAGAGGGTACCCTTTGTGTTTTCTCGTCCGGACCGACCTCTTAGGATTTCCACGGAAATGTACATGGTCCGTCTACAATTTAAATAAGAAAGTTTTCACAAGAAATAACTTGAAATAAACCCGCTCTCTTGCAGGATATTGTTGAAGCCACGCATTTGCCAAACCGAATGAACGTACATCATGCAGTTTATTGAAACCCACTCAAATCATGGTGTATTGCCAGAAAGCGACCAAGACGTGGCGTGCTACTCATTCTAAGGTTCATTTTTGTTGGTCATGGGGTTAAAACGGATCTCCGTATCAAAATTTATGGACGTTTAAACGCGACACCCATTTTTGGCCGATTCAGCTAAGGCGGTACCCTTTGTGTTTTCTCGTCCGGACCGACCTCGTTGGATTTCCACGAAACTGTATATGGTCCGTATACAATTCAAATGGGAAGGTTTTCACAAGAAATAACTTGAAATAAACCCGATCTCATGCAGGATATTGCAAAGCCACGCATTGGCCAGACCAAACGAACGTACATCATGCAGTTATACAAAACCCACTCAAATCATTGTGTATTGGTAGAAAGCGACCAAGACATGGCGTGCTCTTCATTATAAGTTTTGCTTTGATGGTTCATGGGCTTAAAACGGACCTCGTATCAAAAGTTATGGATGTTTAAGCATGACACCCATTTTTGGCCGATTCAGCAAAGGGGGTACCCTTTGTGTTTTCTCGTCTAGACCGACCTCGTTGGATTTCCACGAAACTGTACATGGTTCATATAAATTTCAAATGAGAAGTTTTTCACAAGAAATAACTTGAAATAAACCCGCTCGCATGCAGGATATTGCCTATGCCATGCATTGGCCAAACCGAACGAACGTACCTCATGCAGTTAATCGAAACTCACTCAAATCATGGTGTATTGCCAGAAAGCGGCCATGCCATGGCGTGCTCCTCGTTCTAAGGTTCTTTTTGACGGCACATGATCTTAAAACGGATCCCCATAGCAAAAGTTATGGACGTTTAAGTATGACACTCATTTTTGGTCAATTCAGCAAAGGAGGTACCCTTTGTGTTTTCTCGTACGGACCGACCTCGTCGAATTTCCACGAAACTATACATGGTCGATCTACAATGTAAATGAGAAGGTTTTTACAGAAAATAAATTGAAAAAAACCCACTCTCGTGCATAAATTGTTGTAGCCACACATTGGCCAAACCGAACGAACGTTCATCATGCAGTTTATCGAAACAAACTAATATCATGGTGTATGGCCCAAAAAATACCAAGTTGTGGAGTACTCCTCATTCAAAGGTCCGTTTTGATGGGTCATGGGCTTAAAACAGATCCCCGTTGCAAAAGTTATGGACTTTTAAGCGCGACACTAATTTTTGGCCGATTCAGCAAAGGGGGTACCCTTTGTGTTTTCTCATCCGGACCGACCTCGTAGGATTTCTACGAAACTGTACATGGTCGATCTACAATGTAAAAGAGAAGGTTTTCACAGGAAGTAAATTGAAAAAAACCCACTCTCGTGCAGAAATTGCCGAAGCCACACATTGGCCAAACCGAACGAACGTACATAATCCAGTTTATCGAAACCCACTCAAATCATGATGTATTCCTAGAAATCGACCAAGTCGTGGCATGCTCCTCGTTCTAAGGTTCGTTTTTATGGGTCATGGGCTTAAAACAGATCCACGTATAAAAACTTGTGGACGTTTAAGCGTGATACTCATTTTTGGTCAATTCAGCAAAACGGGGTACCCTTTGTGTTTTCTCGTCCGGACCGACCTCGTCGGATTTCCACAAAATTGTACATGGTCGATCTACAGTGTAAATGAGAAGGTTTTCACAGCAAATAAATTGAAAAAAACTCACTCTCGTGCAGAGATTGCCGAAGCCACACATTGGCCAAACCGAACGAACGTACATCATGCAGTTTATCGAAACCAACTCAAATCATGGTGTATTGCCAGAAAGAGACCAAGCCGTGGCATGATCCTCATTCTAAGGTTAGTTTTGATGGGTCATGGTCTTTAAACGGATCTCCGTAGCTAAAGTTTTGGACGTTTAAACGCGACACCCATTTTTGGCCGATTCAGCAAAAGAGGGTACCCTTCGTGTTTTCTCGTCCGGACCGACCTCGTTGGATTTTCATGAAATTGTACATGGTCCATATACAATTCAAATGAGAAGGTTTTCACTAGAAATAACTTGAAATAAACCCGCTCTCATACAGGATATTTTCAAAGCCACGCATTGGCCAGACCGAACGAACGTACATCATGCAGTTTATCGAAACCCACTCAAATCATGGTGTATTGCCAAAAAGCAACGATGCCATGGCCTGATCCTCATTCTAAGGTTTGTTTTGATGGGTCATGGGCTTATAACGGACCTCGTAGCAAAAGTTATGGACGTTTAAGCACGACACCCATTTTTGGTCGATTCTACAAGGGGGTACCCTTTGTGTTTTCTCGTCTGGACTGACCTCGTTGGATTTCCACGAAACTGTACATGTTCCATATACAATTCAAATGAGAAGTTTTTCACAAAAAATAACTTGAAATAAACCCGCTCTCATGCAGGATATTGCCAAAGCCACGCATTTGCCAAAACGAACGAACGTACCTCATGCAGTTAATCGAAACTCACTCAAATCATGGTGTATTGCCAGAAAGCGACCAATCCGTGGCGTGCTCCTCATTCTAAGGTTCGTTTTGATGGGTCATGGGGTTAAAATAGATCCCCGTAGCTAAAGTTATGGACGTTTAAACGTGACACCCATTTTTGGCCGATTCAGCAAAAGGGGTACCCTTTGTGTTTTCTCGTCCGGACCAACCTCGTTGGATTTCCATGAAATTGTACATGGACCATATACAATTCAAATGATAAGGTTTTCACTAGATATAACTTGAAATAACCCCGCTCTCATGCAGGATATTGTTAAAGCCACGCATTGGATAGACCAAACGAACGTACATCATGTAGTTTATCGAAACCTACTCAAATCATGGTGTATTGCCAAAAAGAAACTATGAGCGTACATCATGCAGTTTATCGAAACCCACTTAAATCATGGGGTATTGCCAGAAAGAGACCATGCCATGGCGTGATCCTCGTTCTAAGGTTCGTTTTGACGGGTCATGGGCTTAGAACGGATCCCCGTAGCAAAAGTTATGGACGTTTAAGCGAGACACTCATTTTTGGCCGATTTAGCAAAGGGGGTACCCTTTGTGTTTTCTCGTCCAGACCGACCTCGTCATATTTCCACGAAAGTGTACAT
This sequence comes from Arctium minus, assembly GCA_954870635.1. NCBI lineage: Eukaryota > Viridiplantae > Streptophyta > Magnoliopsida > Asterales > Asteraceae > Arctium > Arctium minus. Next base: position 78,093,021 of record OX941093.1, on the reverse strand, counting down.
GGTCGACCTACAGTATAAATGACAAGGTTTTCATAGAAAATAAATAGAAAGAAAAACAACTCTCGTGCAGAGATTGCCGAAGCCACACATTGGCCAAACCAAACGAACGTACATCATGTAGTTTATCGAAACCTACTCAAATTATGGAGTATTGTCAGAAAGAGACCAAGTCGTGGAGTTCTTATCATTCTAAGGTTCGTTTTGATGTGTCATGGGTTAAAATGGATCCTGATAACTTCGTTATCTGACGGGTTTTTACCCTCCGAATCATAAGTTTACGGCTCGTCTTGAAGTAAGAATTGGCAGTTCGGACTAATATTTTGAGCAAGTGTTGTGTAGACTTACAAGATGTAAAGTGGAAGAAAAATTGCCTACTATTACTCCACTTTGACATCCCGGACGAAGAAAACATCGAACCAAGTGAACGGACGAAAAAACCGAAATTCGGAGCCATGCTACTGTGCCACGCGACAGTGACATGTGTCACAATCGCAGGCACAGTCGCGCCATTTGTACCGCGAGTGTGGAATCTCGCGCGATAGTGCCACGCGATTGTGACTTTGTCACTGTCCCGAGTCACTGTCGCGGTCGTGGTCTGAGGGTATAAAAAGCTGCAGGAACTTAAAGTTTAGGGTTATCTCAGGATTGTTGGAGGCTAAACCCTAGGGGAGCTGTTCTAAACCGTTTTCAGAGCTGAAAGAAGACCTTGAATTGATTGGGAAGGTGGAAACACATTTGGAGCTCAAAATTGGTAGTGTGTATCAATCATTGAGGGAGTTTTAATCATTACACTTGTATTTTGTTGAGAAACAATGTATTTGGGTGTTGTCATCTTCTTCTCTATGGTTGTATTTGCTACTAGTAACAAGAACTAAACCTTTTGAGGTTGGGGGAAGGATGGATTTTGGTTTTATACCGTTAGATATATGATTATTGCATTTTATTGAGTTAATACACTTGTTGGTTGAAGTTTGTCTACCTTGTTCTTATTGTTTATGAGATTGGCCATCTTATTCATCTTTTTGGTTGTATTTCTTCTTGAGAAATTGGTTTTATAAGTTGATAAAAGTTAGACAAACCTAGGGTGAGATATTGGATAGAGATATACCAAGTAAACCCTAGTTTGTGTTTGTGATTCTTATGCTTAATGAGTTGAATGTTTTTGTGTATTGGTTGAGAGACTTCAATATATATTGCATGATACATTCTTGCTATTGCTCGAGAGAGAGTAGTGAGTATATTTGGAATTACTAAGTTTAACCTTGTATATTGAGTCATTGAATGTGTGTTGTTTATTTGTTTGTGTAATCCAAATGAAATCCGACCCCTAGCCTTTCCCTAATCATATAAGTATTCTCTTTGTGGTGCTTGAATCAGTTGTTGAATAGTATTCCCGTACTTGCTTTCATTGTCTCTTGATAAGTAGTCAATTAATCATTCTCAAACCAATTTTATCAGCAGTTCAGTTAGTAGTTGTGGTAGCCTTTGTGCTACTTAAACTCATAGTTCCTTGGATCGATACTCGTACTTAGTACGTATTACTTGATTGACACCGTACACTTGCGGTAGATTTGGAGGGTTGCATAAATCGTCTATCAGATCCCCGTAGCAAAACTTATGGACGTTTAAGGGCGACACCCATTTTTTGCAGATTCGGCAAAGGGGGTACCCTTTGTGTTTTCTCGTCCGGACTGACCTTGTTGGATTTCCACGAAACTGTACAACGTCCATCTACAATTCAAATGAGAAGGTTTTCACCAGAAATAACTTGAAATAAACCCGCTCTCATGCAGGATATTGCCAAAGCCATGCATTGGCCAAACCGAACGAACGTACATCATGTAGTTAAACGAAACCCACTCAAATCATGGTGTATTTCCAGAAAGCGACCATGCCATGGCGTGTTCCTCATTCTAAGTTCATTTTGATGGGTCATGGGCTTAAAACGGATCCCCGTAGCAAATGTTATGAACGTTTAAGCGCGACACCCATTTTTTGCCGATTCAGCAAAGGGGGTACCCTTTGTGTTTTCTCGTCTGGACCGACCTCGTTGGATTTCCACGAAACTGTACATGGTTCATATACAATTCAAATGAGAAGGTTTTCACTAGAAATAACTTGAAATAAACCCGCTCTCTTGCAGGATATTGTTGAATCCATGCATTTGCCAAACCAAGTGAACGTACATTAGGGAGTTTATCGAAACCCACTCAAATCATGGGGTATTGCCAGAAAGAGACCATGCCATGGCGTGATCATCGTTCTAAGGTTTGTTTTGACGGGTCATGGGCTTTAAAACAGATCCCCGTAGCAAATGTTATGGACGTTTAAGCGCCACACCTATTTTTGGCCGATTCAGCAAAGGGGGTACCCTTTGTGTTTTCTCGTACGGACCGACCCCGTCGGATTTCCACAAAACTGTACATGGTCGATCTACAGTGTAAATGAGAAGGTTTTCACAGCAAATAAATTGAAAAAACTCACTCTCGTGATGAGATTGCCAAAGCCACACATTGGCCAAACCGAACGAACGTACATCATGCAGTTTATCGAAACCCACTCAAATCATGGTGTATTGCCAGAAAGCGACCAAATCGTGGCATGATCCTCATTCTAAGGTTTGTTTTGATGGGTCATGGGGTTAAAACGGATCCCCGTAACTAAAGTTATGGACGTTAAAACGCGACACCCATTTTTGGCCGATTTAGCAAAGGGGCACCCTTTGTGTTTTCTCGTCAGGACCGACCTCGTTGCATTTCCACGAAACTGTACATGGTCCCAATTCAAGTGAGAGGGTTTTCAATAGAAATAACTTGAAATAAACCCGCTCTCATGCAGGATATTGCCATAGCCACGCATTGGCCAGACCGAACGAACGTACATCATGCAGTTTATCGAAATCCACTCAAATCAGGGTGTATTGCCAAAAAGCAACGATGCCATGGTATGATCCTCGTTCTAAGGTTCGTTTTGACGGGTCATGGGCTTAAAACGGACCTCGTAGCAAAAGTTATGGACGTTTAAGCACGACACCCATTTTTTGGCCGATTTAGCAAAGAGGGTACCCTTTGTGTTTTCTCATCTGGACCGACCTCGTTGGATTTCCACGAAACTGTACATGGTCCATATAAAATTCAAATGAGAAGGTTTTCACAAGAAATAACTTGAAATAAACCCGCTCTCATGCAGGATATTGCCAAAACCACGCATTGGCCAAACCGAACGAACGTACCTCATGCAGTTAATCGAAACTCACCCAAATCATGGTGTATTGCCTGAAAGAGACCATGCCATGGCATGCTCCTCGTTCTAAGGTTCGTTTTGATGGGTCATGTTCTTAAAACGGATTCCCATAGCAAATGTTATGGACGTTTAAGCGCGACACTCATTTTTGGCCGATTCAGCAAAAGCGGGTACTCTTTGTGTTTTCTCGTCCGAACCGACCTCGTCGGATTTCCACGAAACTGTACATGGTCAATCTAAAATTTAAATGAGAAGGTTTTCATGGGAAATAAATTGAAAAAAACCCACCCTCGTGCAGAATTTGCCAAAGCCACGCATTGTCCAAACCGAACGAACGTACCTCATACAGTTAATGGAAACTCACTCAAATCATGGTGTACTGCCAGAAAGCGACCATGCCATGGCGTGATCCTCGTTCTATGGTTCATTTTGATGGGTCATGGACTTAAAACGGATCCCCGTAGCAAAAGTTATGGACGTTTAAGCGCGACACTCATTTTTGCCCGATTCAACAAATGGTGTACCCTTTGTGTTTTCTCGTCCGGACCGACCTCGTCGAATTTTTTATGAAACTGTAAATGATCGATCTACAATGTAATGAGAAGGTTTTCACAGGAAATAAATTGAAAAAAACCCACTCTCGTGCAGAAATTTCCGAAGCCACGCATTGGCCAAACCAAACGAACGTACATTATCCAGTTTATCGAAACCCACTAAAATCATGGTGTCTTGACATAAATCGACCAATCCGTGGCATGTTCCTCATTCTAAGATTCGTTTTGATGGGTCATGGGATTAAAATGGATACACGTAGCAAAAGTTATGGACGTTTAAGCGCGACACCCATTTTTGGCCGATTCAGCAAAGGGGGTACCCTTTGTGTTTTCTCGTCCGGACCGACCTCGTCGGATTTCCAAGAAACTGTACAAGGTCAATCGAAAATGTAAATTAGAAGGTTTTCACAGGAAATAAATTGAAAAAAACCCACTCTCGTGCAAAAATTTCCGAAGCCACGCATTGGCCAAACCGAACGAACGTACATCATCCAGTTAAATTTATCGAAACCCACTCAAATCATGGTGTATTGCCAGAAAGCGACCATGCCATGGCGTGATCCTATTTCTAAGGTTCGTTTTGATGGGTCATGGGCTTAAAATGGACCTCGTATCAAAAGTTATGAACGTTTAAGCACGACACCCATTTTTGGCCGATTCAGCAAAGGGGGTACCCTTTGTGTTTTCTCGTTCGGACCGACCTCGTTCGATTTCCACGAAACTGTACATGGTCCATCTAAAATTCAAATGAGAAGGTTTTCACAAGAAATAACTTGAAATAAACCCGCTCTCATGCAGGATATTGCCAAAGCCACGCATTGGCCAAACCGAACGAACGTACATCATCCAGTTTATCGAAACCCACCAAAATCATGGTGTATTGCCAGAATGAGACCATGCCATGGTGTGCTCCTCGTTTTAAGGTCCGTTTTGATGGGTCATGGGCTTAAAACGGATCCTCGTAGAAAAAGTTATGAATGTTTAAGCACGACACCCATTTTTGGCCGATTCAGCAAAGGGGGTACCCTTTGTGTTTTCTCGTTCAGACCGACCTTGTTCGATTTCCATGAAATAGTACATGGTCCATCACAATCTAAATGAGAAGGTTTTCACATGAAATAACTTGAAATAAACTCGCTCTCTTGCAGGATATTGCCGAATCCACGCATTGACCAAACCGAACGAACGTACATCATGCAGTTTATTGAAACCCACTCAAATCATGGTGTAATACCAAAAATAGACCATGACATGGCATGATCCTTGTTCTAAAGTTCTTTTTTACGGGTCATGGGCTTAAAACGCACCCCGTAGCAAAAGTTATGGACGTTTAAGCACGACACCCATTTTTGGTCCATTCAGCAAAGGGGGTACCCTTTGTGTTTTTTCGTCCGGACCGACCTTGTATGATTTCCATGAAAATGTACATGGTCCATCTACAATTGAAATTAGAAGGTTTTCACAAGAAATAACTTGAAATAATCCCGCTCTCTTGCAGGATATTGTCGAAGCCACGCATTGGCCAAACCAAACGAACGTACATCAATGCAGTTTATCGAAATAAACTAAAATCATGGTTTATTTTCAAAAAGAGACCATTCCATGGCGTGCTCCTCGTTCTAAGGTTCGTTTTGATGGGTCATGGTCTTAAAACGGATCCATGTAGCAAAAGATATGGATGTTTAAGCGTGACACCCATTTTTGGTCGATTCAGCAAAGGGGGTACCCTTTGTGTTTATCGTCCGGATTGACCTCGTCGGATTTCCATGAAATTGTACATGATCTATCTACAATGTAAATGAGAAGTTTTTCACATGAAATAAATTGAAAAAAAAAACACTCTCGTGCAGAAATTGTCGAAGCCACACATTGGCCAAACCGAACGAACGTACATCATGTAGTTTATCGAAACCCACTCAAATCATGATGTATTTCCAGAAATCGACCAAGCCGTGGCATGCTCCTCGTTCTAAGGTTCGTTTTGACGGGTCATAGGCTTAAAACGGATCCCCGTAGCAAAAGTTATGGATGTTTAAGTGCGACACCCATTTTTGGTCGATTCAGCAAAGGGGGTACCCTTTGTGTTTTCTCGTCCGGACCGACCTCGTCGGATTTCCACGAAACTATACATGGTCGATCTACAATATAAATGAGAAGGTTTTCATGGGAAATAAATTGAAAAAAAAACCACCCTCGTGCAGAAATTGCCAAAGCCACACATTGGCCAAACCGAACGAACGTACCTCATACAGTTAATCGAAACCCACTCAAATCATGGTGTATTGCCAGAAAGAGACCATGACATGGTGTGCTGCTCATTCTAAGGTTCATTTTTATGGGTCATGAGGTTAAAACAGATCCCCATAGCAAAAGTTATGGACGTTTAAGCGCGACACTCATTTTTGGCTGATTCAACAAATGGTGTACCCTTTGTGTTTTCTCGTCCGGACCGACCTCGTCGGATTTTTTACGAAACTGTAAATGGTCGATCTACAATGTAATGAGAAGGTTTTCACAGGAAATAAATTGAAAAAAAACCACTCTCGTGCAGAAATTGCCGAAGCCACGCATTGGCCAAACCAAACGAACGTACATTATCCAGTTTATCGAAACCCACTAAAATCATGGTGTCTTGACATAAATCGACCAAGCCGTGGCATGTTCCTCGTTCTAAGATTTATTTTGATGGGTCATGGGCTTAAAATGGATCCACGTAGCAAAAGTTATGGACGTTTAAGCGCGACACCCATTTTTGGCCTATTCAATAAAGGGGGTACCCTTTGTGTTTTCTCGTCCGGACTGACCTCGTCGGATTTCCACGAAACTGTACATGGTCAATCTAAAATGTAAATGAGAAGATTTTCACAGGAAATAAATTGAAAAAACCCACTCTCGTATAGATATTGTCGAAGCCACGCATTGGCCAAACCGAACGAACGTACATCATCCAGTTTATCGAAACCCACTCAAATCATGGTGTATTGCCAGAAAGCGACCATGCCATGGCGTGATCCTTTTTCTAAGGTTCTTTTTGATGGGTCATGGGCTTAAAACGGACCTCGTATCAAAAGTTATGGACGTTTAAGCACGACACCCATTTTTGGTGTTCCAGGTGGAGTGAGTTGTGATACAATACCACAATTTCTAAGATGATCAAGAAAAGCATGGTCTAAGTATTCGCCACCTCGATCAGATCGAAGAATCTTAATACTCTTTCCAAGTTGGTTTTGTACTTCATTTTGAAATTCTTTGAACATTTCAAAGGACTCGGACTTATGTCGCATTAAATATACATAGTCAAACCTACTGAGATCATCAATAAATGTAATGAAGTATCTATAACCACCTCTAGCATGTATGTTCATTGGACCACATACATCGCTATGTATGATTCCTAATACATCACTTGCTCTCTCACTTTGTCCAACAAAAGGAGCCTTTGTCATCTTTCCAATTAAACAAGCTTCACACGTCCCATATGATTCAAAATCTAATTTGTTCAATAATCCATCTTTATGGAGTTTGGAAATGTGAGTTTCATTTATATGACCAAGACGACAATGCCAGAGATAGGTTAAATTTGAACTATTCGATTTGACATCCCTTTTATCTATGTTATAAATCGGATTATCCATATTAAGAACATAAAGACCATTAATCAAACTTGCGTCACCATAATATATATTACCAAAAGAGAATGAACAACATTTGTTTCCAATACTGAAGGTAAAACCTTTCTTGTTCAAACAAGATACAGAAATCAAATTTCTAGAAATAGATGGTACACAATAACAATCATCAAGTTCTAATAATAATCCGGTCGGTAAAGTTAACAAAATAGATCCTACGGCTATAGCAACAACCTTTGCCCCATTTCCAACACGCAGATCAACTTCACCTTTACTCAACCTTCTAGTCCTTTTGAGTTCCTGTACATTTCTACAAATATGAGAACCACATCCAGTATCTAATACCCATGATGTATAAGAAGTAGAAAGATTAGCTTCTATCACATAGATACCTAAAGTGGAACTTACACTTCCTTTCTTCTTTTCTTGAAGGTAGAGAGGACAGTTCCTCTTCCAATGCTCGGGTTTGTTGCAATGAAAGCACTCACCCTCCTTAGGTACAGTTACCTTGGGTTTCTTAATGCCTCCTTTTGGCTTCAAAGATTTAGAAGTGGGTTTGTCAATGGACTTTCCTCTGCCTTTCCCTTTCTTGTCTTTACGGACCATCAAAATGGTGGACTTGTTCTTTGCAAGCTCTTGCTCGGCTGTTCGTAACATATTAAGCAATTCTGGAAGGGATTTGTCAAAGTCATGCATGTTGTAGTTCATCACGAATTGACTGTAGCTATTTGGCAACGATTGCAAAACTACATCAATGGCCAACTCCTTTCGTAAAGAAAAACCTAGTCCTTCAAGACGCTCAATATGCCCAATCATTTTAAGCATATGAGTGCCAACAGGACTACCTTCGGACATTCTACAACGGAATAGTTCCTTGGATGTTTCGTACCTCTCATGTCTAGCTTGCTCTTGGAATAGCAATTTTAGGTGTTCGATCATATCGAACGCCCCCATGTTTTCATGTTGCTTCTGAAGCTCAGGTTCCATGGTTATTAGCATTAGACATGAGACGTCCAAAGCATATTCATCATGTTTTTTAAAAGTGTCCCTTTCAGTTCTAGGAGCATTAGAATTAGGTTCTTCAGGGATTTGTTGCTCCAAGACATACAGTTTCTTTTCAGCTTTGAGGACAATTCTCAAATTACGATACCAGTTGATGAAATTTGTTCCATTTAGTTTTTCTTTCTCAAGAATCGATCGCAAAGTGTTTTTGTTTCCATTGTTGGTTTGTGCCATTGGTAATCTACAATAGAAAAGCAGAGTTCTTAGTGTCATGAAATTTTATTGTTTAATAAGGACTTTCATCAAACAAGCTCCCACTATTTTAATCAAAACAACAACCCTCTTTTATTGTTTCGGAAAACGTCATAAGCTTTCTAGCGGGCCAAGATCCATATTCTCATTATCGATCAATTTAACTTTAGCTAATCGATCAACCAATAATGTTTTAGGTAAGCAACAATATTGCTAATTACATCTCTATGTAACTCTTGGATAGTTAGGTGAATAACTTTTATTTAAATTCATCAAATGAATGTTCCCAACACATGCCTCCAAATCCCCAATCCTATTAGGCTTAATTTGGTTAAGTTCGACCCAAAATGGCTTGTAGGAATCCTATGCTTACCTTATCTTACTAAGATTAAAGAGAGTACCCAACTTTAGCATGACCCACCCTCAATGATCAAAGTCTTGACAAGTGCCATGTTTGGAAGGCATCTTAAACTTAATATTTTGGTGAGGGATTTTAGTTAGTTTGATCTTACCATTCTTTCTTTTGTAATAGATCGTTTCCTCATAGTTTGATTTAACCGGAATCCATATTGGAGGAGGATCACAAGGATCACTTAAATACCTTCCTTTCTTTGGCGGTTTAGGCCTTTGTGACAAAACCGGTTGAAATCTTACTATGATGTACTAAGACCTTATCACTCAAGATCGACGGTCCACTTTATATCTTAAATAAATATCAATTTTTATTTTATCAAAACTCATTTTGATTTGTAAAACTCCTTTTACTTATATATTTTAAAATCATGTTTGTTTTTAAATGTTGTAACAAATATCACATACATACAACCACGCATAATATATCATAATATATAAAGCGTAAAATAAAGCATAAAAATAAATGTGAGATGGTTATAGCCCCCTTATGCGATATTCATAGAGCCAAGTATGAATATCATTACATAAAATAAACTCTTATGGTTCTAAGTCTTTTCATCTTCATCACTTCATAACGCCTCCATCTCTTGCTTTCTTTTATACAAAATATTTTACACTTCAAACAAAGTAGCCTCGAGTTACATTCGAGGGATTGGATGAGAGGAGAATGTACAAAGAGAGTATATAGAGAAAGACGCGACATGCAAGTCGTATTTACCAAATATAATACATCCATACCTAAGGGCTATAACCATTCACCAAGCAAATCACATTATACATATTCAATCATATTGAAACATAAAGCCGATTTGCAACACCACCGTATAAAATTAATACAAAATTCATACGTTATCGAAAAGGGGTGATTCAAAATTCTTTGGAAAACTAACAAAAGATGCACATTTTTTATGTTTTAGGATTTCAAAGATCTAGAACCCTTATGGGTCGAAAATCAAGTCAAACCCGTAGTGGGTTCGATTTTCGGACAGCATTGCGACACTGTCGTAAAAAATTCATAAACAATTCATACGAAGTCGAAATTATGCGGTTCAAAATCATGTGGAACCCTAACAGAAAACTCCACGTTTTTCATGTTTTAAGTTTTCTCAGATTCAGAATATTTTTGGGACGAAAAAACCAAAACATTTACGAAACAAAAACATACAGCAGCAAAACAGTTTTTAAAAATGCATGCATGTCACCAAAAACCGATCTAGAGGTTCGTAAGTAGCTCTGATACCACTGTTGGGTTACGGGATCTCAAGCACAGCGGAAAATAAAACCGTAACCCTCCAACGACCCATACGAACCGGAATAAATCGGGTGTTTCGAAATTATACCTCACAGTTAACGAGACTTTGAATCACAGCAACAAAGCAAGCTTGATGCCTCCACGGTATCTACGCGAACAATCCGAATCCTTTGCCTTCTCGTGATGCTAGTCACGGTTTCAAAACTTAGAAAGGAAAGGGAGCATATAGTTGTAGGTGAATTTTTTAGAGAGATTTGCAAAAACAACTCTTGTATAAAATGTCATACATTTATATGGATATGAAAGGCATGGCATGAAAGCACCACCATCCCTACACCTTACTTGAGTGTAGAAGTATCCATGCTTGAGTGTAAGACTTTCCACACACCATCACTCCCTTACAAAGGTCATCCCTAGTCAACTTTATTTATGTCCAACACAAATAATATCTAGTTTTATTTAATCAGATTAAATCAATACAAATCAGATATAATAATTAAACGTTTTAATTATTTAAACTCCTTATTCGAATATGTACAAAGCGTGTGACCCAATGGGTTCTTGACATGTTGGTAATAATTATAAATCTCGTATTTATATTTATAAACAATGAGCGGTATCTAGCAATACATCATCGACACCCAAATGACGAGAATTGGTGATACAAGAAATTATCAGTTTGTAGTCAATTTTAGTTTACACATTTAATTCTTTTGTCCTTGATGTCTAGATTGAACACGAGACATTGAATGTGTCATTCTCGTTATGTCCAATCTCAAGTTTCTTGATTCCCTAATATACTAATAAAACAGATCATGATATCTCATATCAATTATCCGAGCATGCATGCATTTCCTTAGTATATATATTTATCAAGGGGCCCAGAGACATCACTCCCGTCATAAAGGATGGACAAATCCTATCTCGATATATGCTAGTTCTACCATGTGATTTATAACATACCCAACAATAATTCTGTCACCCAGTTACGGAATGATTAGAACAAATGTCAAAATATATTACTCACACATAGCAAACTCCATATTTCTCAAGTCAAAGAATTACATGTACATTGACCACATGAGAAACACTTATGACACTCACATGACATCCAATGAAGTGTTCTCATAGCGAGTCACGTCCGATACACAAAATCTCCATTTTGTACCCATATGCAGATTCAATATCTCTATATGAATCCCTACATATGCTAGTCATTATCATATTACTTCAACCTTAAAACCCAAAATAATATTTAACTAGGGACATTTAGAATACATTATTCTAAGGTTATTTATTATGAATAATTAAAACACATAATATAACATATACATAATAAATTGGGCAATGCCTTTTATTTATTTATTAATTTCATTAAATAAAACTCAAAATTACAATCATCGTATGATTAGCTTTTGGGCATTCACTAACAGTTCTATGGTTAGTTTTGACGGGACATGGGCTTAAAACGGATCCCCGTAGCAAAAGTTATGGACATTTAAGTGCGACACTCATTTTTGGTCGATTCAGCAAAAGAGGTACCCTTTGTGTTTTCTCGTACGGACCGACCTCGTAGGATTTCCATGAAACTGTACATGGTCGATCTACAATGTAAATGAGAAGGTTTTCACAGAAAATATATTTAAAAAAACCCACTCTCGTGCATAAATTGTCGAAGCCACACATTGGCCAAACCGAACGAACGTTCATCATGCAGCTTATCGAAACACACTAATATCATGGTGTATGGCCAGAAAAAGACCAAGTTGTGGCGTACTACTCGTTATAAGATCCGTTTTGACGGGTCATGGGCATAAAACGGATCCCCGTAGCAAAAGTTATAGACGTTTAAGCGCGACACTAATTTTTGGTCGATTCAGCAAAGGGGGTACCCTTTGTGTTTTCTCGTCCGGACCGACCTTGTCGGATTTCCACGAAACTGTACATGGTCGATCTACAATGTAAAAGAGAAGATTTCACAGGAAATAAATTGAAAAAAAACCCACTCTCGTGCAGAAATTGCCGAAGCCACACATTGGCCAAACCGAACGAACGTACATCATCCAGTTTATCGAAACCCACTCAAATCATGATATATTCCCAGAAATCGACCAAGTCGTGGCATGCTCCTCGTTCTAAGGTTCGTTTTGATGGGTCATGGGCTTAAAACGGATCCACGTAGCAAAAGTTATGGACGTTTAAGCTCAATACCCATTTTTGGTCAATTCAGCAAAGGGGGTACCCTTTGTGTTTTCTCGTCCGGACCGACCTCGTCGGATATCCACAAAGATGTATATGGTCGATCTACAGTGTAAATGAGAAGGTTTTCACAGGAAATAAATTACAAAAAACTCACTCTCGTGCAAAGATTGCCGAAGTCACACATTGGTCAAACCGAACAAACGTACATCATGCAGTTTATCGAAACCAACTCAAATCATGGTGTATTTCCAGAAAGAGACCAATCCTTGGCATGCTCCTCATTCTAAGGTTCGTTTTGATAGGTCATGGGCTTAAAATGGATTCCCGTAGCTAAAGTTATGGACGTTTAAACGCGACACTCATTTTTGGTCGATTCAGCAAAGGGGGTACCCTTTGCGTTTTCTCGTCTGGACCGACCTCGTTGGATTTCCATGAAATTGTACATGGTCCATATACAATTTAAATGAGAAGGTTTTCACTAGAAATAAATTGAAATAAACCCGCTCTCATGCAGGATATTGTCAAAGCCACGCATTGGCCAGACCGAACGAACGTACATCATGCAGTTTATCGAAACCCACTCAAATCATGGTGTATTGCCAAAAGGCGACCATGTCATGGCCTGATCCTCGTTCCAAGGTTTGTTTGATGTGTCATAGGCTTAAAAAGGACCTCGTAGCAAAAGTTATGGACGTTTAAGCACAACACCCATTTTTGGCCGATTCTACAAAGGGGTACCCTTTGTGTTTTCTCGTCTGGACTGACCTCGTTGGATTTCCACGAAACTGTACATGGTACATCTACAATTCAAATGAGAAGGTTTTCACAAATAATAACTTGAAATAAACCCGCTCTCATGCAGGATATTGCCAAAGCCACGCATTGGCCAAAACGAACGAACGTACCTCATGCAGTTAATCGAAACTCACTCAAATCATGGTGTATTGCCAGAAAGCGACCAATCTGTGGTGTGCTCCTCATTCTAAGGTTCGTTTTGATGGGTCCCGAAAAGATTCTGGAGCATCCTCAGGAGTCGGTATTGTTTCTCTAAAGATTATACTACCAAGTACTTCCTGGCGAGCTCTAATATGATCAGATTTATAAGTAAGCATCTCTTGTAAAATATAAGCAACGCCAAACCCCTCTAAAGCCCAAACCTCCATTTCTCCTACCCGTTGTCCCCCTTTCTTGACCCTTACTTTAAGGGGTTGTTGTGTAAGACGTGAATAACGCCCGCTGGAACGCCCATGGATTTTATCATCAACTTGATGAATTAATTTCAAGATATAAGGCTTTCCTATTATAACAGGTTGTTCAAAAGGATCCCCCGTTCTTCCATCAAATATTCTGCTTTTCCCTGGATACTCGAGTTCAAATACCCATGGATTCGCTGTTTGCTTACTGGCTTCATATAATTCAGAAAACACCAGTTTTCTCGAAGCTTCTTGTTCATATCTCTCATCAAAAGGCGCTATTCGATAATGTCTGTCTAGCAACCCCCCCGCTAACCCGAGTGAAGATTCAAATATTTGTCCTACATTCATTCGTGAAGGTACTCCTAATGGGTTGAAGACCATATACGTAATCGATCGAACACTACTTGAAAACGGCTTTTCTGCTCAGAAACGAAATGTTCCAAATTTTCCTGGAAATTCTTGCTCCCAGTGGACCATTTGTATCTATATGCATCAGGATCCCGATTCATGGATCTCTCGGTTCGAGAAAAAAAAATAAAAGGATCGAACCATCTCTTCTGACTCTTTTTCAAATTCGATAAATGTTGGTTGATCGTATATTTCATTAAGTGGATTTGTTGTGCGAAGAGTGCGTTATGACCCATGGCCGCCTGCCTGGTGGGGGCGGCTCCCCCGTTGTGGGTAAACGGGAAACCCGACTCTACGAACCCGAGGAAAGGCTGCACAGCAGTAGTAGGGGCGTTAAGACCGGAGCTTTTTGTAGTGCTAGCAGGAATGCAAGTGAATGAATCCCATCCCCCTAGCGAGTAAAGTGCTTATGCCCCTTTAGAGAGAGGGGCGCTAAAGATCTACTCCTTACTCAAGTTTCCAGTGAAGACCAAGCAAAACTTCATTGATTCCGTCTTCCTTATTATTTTTATTTAGATTTTCTGAATTCTTTATTCAATTATGACATAAATGAAATGTGAAATTCTTGAGTAGTCTACTTCCCCTCGAATGATGAATCCCGTAATTCTTAATTAAAGAGAGTACCTTGGAATTCATAAGAGCAGCTGCAATAGCTATAAAAAAAATGGAGAAAATGGCACCTTTTAATTGACGATTATCAAAAAAATCAGAAAATGTTACAAAATTGAGATTAACCGCATTTAATATAAGTTCAAGACACATAAGAGCCCTAACCATATTTCGACTTGTGATCAATCCATATAGACCGACAGAAAATAAATAGGCACTCAAAACAAGTACATGTTCGAGCATCATTAACCAACTCCCCGTAGCTAAATTTATGGACGTTTAAACGTGACACCCATTTTTGGCCGATTCAGCAAAAGGGGTACCCTTTGTGTTTTCTCGTCCGGACCAACCTCGCTGGATTTCCATGAAACTGTACATGGACCATATACAATTCAAATGATAAGGTTTTCACTAGATATAACTTGAAATAACCCCGCTCTCATGCAGTATATTGTCAAAGCCACGCATTGGACAGACCGAACGAACGTACATTATGCAGTTTATCGAAACCCACTCAAATCATGGTGTATTGCCAAAAGCAACCATGAACGTACATCATGCAGTTTATCGAAACCCACTCAAATCATGGGGTAATGCCAGAAAGAGACCATGCCTCGTTCTAAGGTTCATTTTGATGGGTCATGGGCTTAGAACGGATCCCCGTAGCAAAAGTTACGGATGTTTAAGCGAGACACTCATTTTTGGCCGATTCAGCAAAGGGGGTACCCTTTGTGTTTTCTCGTTCGGACCGACCTCATCGGATTTCCACGAAAGTGTACATGGTCGATCTACAGTATAAATGAGAAGGTTTTCATAGGAAATAAATATCAAAAAAAACACTCTCGTGCAGAGATTGCCGAAGCCACACATTGGCTAAACCAAACGAACATACATCATGCAGTTTATCGAAACCCACTTAAATTATGGAGTATTGCCAGAAAGAGACCAAGTCGTGGAGTTCTTCTCATTCTAAGGTTCGTTTTGATGTGTCATGGATTAAAACGGATCCCCGTAGCAAAAGTTATGGACGTTTAAGCTCGACACCCATTTTTGGCAGATTCAGCAAAGGGGGTACCCTTTGTGTTTTCTCGTCCGGACCGACCTTGTTGGATTTCCACGAAACTGTACAACGTCCATCTACAATTCAAATGAGAAGGTTTTCACCAGAAATAACTTGAAATAAACAAGCTCTCATGCAGGATATTGCCAAAGCCAAGCATTGGCAAAACCGAAGGAACAAACATCATGCAGTTAAACGAAACCCACTAAAATCATGGTGTATTGCCAGAAAGCGACCATGCCATGGCGTGCTCCTCATTCTAAGTTCGTTTTGATGGGTCATGGGATTAAAACGGATCCCCGTAGCAAATGTTATGAACGTTTAAGCGCGACACCCATTTTTTGCCGATTCAGCAAAGGGGGTACCCTTTGTGTTTTCTCGTCCGGACCGACCTCGTTGGATTTCCACGAAACTGTACATGGTCCATATACAATTCAAATGAGAAGGTTTTCACTAGAAATAACTTGAAATAAACCATCTCTCTTGCATGATATTGTTGAAGCCACGCATTTGCCAAACCGAATGAACGTACATCATGCAGTTTATCGAAACCCACTCAAATCATGGGGTATTGCCAGAAAGAGACCATGCCATGGCATGATCCTCGTTCTAAGGTTTGTTTTGACGGGTCATGGGCTTAAAACAGATCCCCGTAGCAAATGTTATGGACGTTTAAGCACGACACCCATTTTTGGCAGATTCAGCAAAGGGGGTACCCTTTGTGTTTTCTCATCTGGACCAACCTCGTTGGATTTCCACGAAAATGTACATGGTCCATATACAATTCAAATGATAAGGTTTTCACAAGAAATAACTTGAAATAAATCCGCTCTCATGCAGGATATTGCCAAAGCCACACATTGGCCAAACCGAACGAACGTACCTCATGCAGTTAAACGAAACTCACCCAAATCATGGTGTATGGCCTGAAAGCGACCATGCCATGGCATGCTCCTTGTTCTAAGGTTCGTTTTTATGGGTCATGGGCTTAAAACGTATCCCCATAGCAAATGTTATGGATGTTTAACTGCGACACTCATTATTGGCCGATTCAGCAAAAGGGGGTACCCTTTGTGTTTTCTCGTCCAAATCGACCTCGTCGGATTTCCACGAAACTGTACATGGTCGATATACAATGTAAATGAGAAGGTTTTCATGGGAAATAAATTGAAAAAAACCCACCCTCGTGCAGAATTTTCCAAAGCCACGCATTGTCGAAACCGAACGAACGTACCTCATACAGTTAATAGAAACTCACTCAAATCATGGTGTATTGCCAGAAAGCGGACATTCCATGGTGTGCTACTCGTTCTAAG
Source organism: Arctium minus (assembly GCA_954870635.1). Taxonomy (NCBI): domain Eukaryota; kingdom Viridiplantae; phylum Streptophyta; class Magnoliopsida; order Asterales; family Asteraceae; genus Arctium; species Arctium minus. The sequence continues at coordinate 78,075,884 of OX941093.1, read as the reverse complement.
GTTCGTTTTGATGGGTCATGGACTTAAAACGGATTCCCGTAGCAAAGGTTATGGACGTTTAAGCGCGACACCCATTTTTGTCGATTCAGTAAAGGGGGTACACTTTCTGTTTTCTCGTCCGGACCGACCTCGTCGGATTTCCACGACACTGTACATGATTGATCTACAATGTAAATGAGAAGGTTTTCACAGGAAATAAAGTTATAAAAACCCACCCTCATGCTGAAATTTCCGAAGCCACACATTGGCAAATCGAACGAACGTACATCATGCAATTTATCAAAACCTACTCAAATCATGGTGTATTTACAGAAATAGACCAAGCCGTGGCATGCTTCTCGTTCTAAGGTTCGTTTTGACGGGTCATAGGCTTAAAACGGATCCCCGTAGCAAAAGTTATGGACGTTTAAGCGCGACATCCATTTTTGGCCGATTCAGCAAAGGGTGTACCCTTTGAGGTTTCTCATCCGGACCGACCTCGTCAGATTTCCACGAAACTATACATGGTCAATCTACAATGTAAATGAGAAGGTTTTCACGGTAAATAAATTGAAAAAAACCACCCTCGTGCAGAAATTGCCAAAGCCACGCATTGGCCAAACCGAACGAACGTACCTCATACAATTAATCGAAACCCACTCAAATCATGGTGTATTGCCATGAAGAGACCATAACATTGTGTTCTTCTCATTCTAAGGTTCGTTTTGATGGGTCATGGGGTTAAAACGGATCCCCGTAGCAAAAGTTATGGACATTTCAGCGCGACACTCATTTTTGGCCGATTCAGCAAATGGGGTACCCTTTGTGTTTTCTCGTCTGGACCGACCTCGTCGGATTTTTACGAAAATGTACATGGTCGATCTACAATGTAATGAGAAGGTTTTCACAGGAAATAAATTGAAAAAACCTCACTCTCGTGCAGAAATTGCCGAAGCCACGCATTGCCAAACCGAACGAACGTTCATTATCCAGTTTATCGAAACCCACTCAAATCATGGTGTATTGACAGAAATGGACCAAGCCGTGGCATGTTCCTCGTTCTAAGATTATTTTTGATGGGTCATGGTCTTAAAACGGATCCACGTAGCAAAAGTTATGGATGTCTAAGCGCGACACCCATTTTTGGTCGATTCAGCAAAGGGGGTACCCTTTGTGTTTTCTCGTTCAGACCGACCTCGTTCGATTTCCACGAAACTGTACATGGTCCATCAAAATTTAAATGAGAAGTTTTTCACATGAAATAACTTGAAATAAACTCTCTCTCTTGCAGGATATTGTCGAATCCACGCATTGACCAAACCGAACGAACGTACATCATGCAGTTTATTGAAACCCACTCAAATCATGGTGTATTGACAAAAAGCGACCATGACATGGCATGATCCTTGTTCTAAGGTTCGTTTTGACGTGTCATGGGCTTAAAACGCACCCCGTAGCAAAAGTTAAGGACGTTTAAGCACGATACCCATTTTTGGTCGATTTAGCAAAGGGGGTACCTTTTGTGTTTTCTCGTCCGGACCGACCTCGTCTGATTTCCACGAAACTGTACATGGTCCATATACAATTGAAATGAGAAGGTTTTCACAAATTATAACTTGAAATAATCCCGCTCTCTTACAGGATTTTGTCGAAGCCACGCATTGGCCAAACCAAACGAACGTACATCATGTAGTTTATCGAAACCCACTCAAATAATGGTGTATTACCAAAAGGCGACCATGTCATGGCGTGCTCCTCGTTCTAAGGTTCGTTTTGATGGGTCATGGGCTTAAAACGGATCCACGTAGCAAAAGTTATGGACATTTAAACGCGACACCCATTTTTGGTAGATTCAGCAAAGGGGGTACCCTTTGTGTTTATCGTCCGGACCGACCTCGTTGGATTTCCATGAAACAGTACATGGACCATATACAATTCAAATGATAAGGTTTTCACTAGATATAACTTGAAATAACCCCGCTCTCATGCAGGATATTGTCAAAGCCATGCATTGGACAGACCGAACGAACGTACATCATGCAGTTTATTGAAACTCACTCAAATCATGGTGTATTGCCAAAAGCAACCATGAACGTACATCATGCAGTTTATTGAAACCCACTCAAATCATGGGGTAATGCCAGAAAGAGACCATGTCTCGTTCTAAGGTTCATTTTGAAGGGTCATGGGCTTAGAACGGATCCCCGTAGCAAAAGTTACGGACGTTTAAGCGAGACACTCATTTTTGGCCGATTCAGCAAAGGGGGTACCCTTTGTGTTTTCTCGTTCGGACCGAACTCATCGGATTTCCACGAAAGTGTACATGGTCGATCTACAGTATAAATGAGAAGGTTTTCATAGGAAATAAATATAAAAAAAAAACCACTCTCGTGCAGAGATTGCCAAAGCCACACATTGGCTAAACCAAACGAACGTACATCTTGCAATTTATCGAAACCCACTTAAATTATGGAGTATTGCCAGAAAGAGACCAAGTCGTGGATTTCTTCTCATTCTAAGGTTCGTTTTGATGTGTCATGAGTTAAAACGGATCCCCGTAGCAAAACTTATGGACGTTTAAGCTCGACACCCATTTTTGGCAGATTCAGCAAAGGGGGTACCCTTTGTGTTTTCTCGTCCGGACCGACCTTGTTGGATTTCCACGAAACTGTACAACGTCCATCTAAAATTCAAATGAGAAGGTTTTCACCAGAAATAACTTGAAATAAACCCGCTCTCATGCAGGATATTGCCAAAGCCAAGCATTGGCAAAACCGAAGGAACATACATCATGCAGTTAAACGAAACCCACTAAAATTATGGTGTATTGCCAGAAAGCGACCATGTCATGGCGTGCTCCTCGTTCTAAGTTCATTTTGATGGGTCATGGGATTAAAACGGATCCCCGTAGCAAATGTTATGAACGTTTAAGCGCGACACCCATTTTTTGCCGATTCAGCAAAGGGGGTACCCTTTGTGTTTTCTCGTCCGGACCGAACTCGTTGGATTTCCACGAAACTGTACATGGTCCATATACAATTCAAATGAGAAGGTTTTCACTAGAAATAACTTGAAATAAACCAGCTCTCTTGCATGATATTGTTGAAGCCACGCATTTGCCAAACCGAATGAACGTACATCATGCAGTTTATCGAAACCCACTCAAATCATGGGGTATTGCCAGAAAGAGACCATGCCATGGCGTGATCCTCGTTCTAAGGTTTGTTTTGACGGGTCATGGGCTTAAAACAGATCCCCGTAGCAAATGTTATGGACGTTTAAGCACGACCCCCATTTTTGGCAGATTCAGCAAAGGGGGTACCCTTTGTGTTTTCTCATCTGGACCGACCTCGTTGGATTTCCACGAAACTGTACATGGTCCATATACAATTCAAATGAGATGGTTTTCACAAAAAATAACTTGAAATAAACCCGCTCTCATGCAGGATATTGCCAAAGCCACGCATTGGCCAAACCGAACGAACGTACCTCATGCAGTTAATCGAAACTCACCCAAATCATGGTGTATGGCCTGAAAGCGACCATGCCATGGCATGCTCCTCGTTCTAAGGTTCGTTTTTATGGGTCATGGGCTTAAAATGGATCCCCATAGCAAATGTTATGGATGTTTAAGCGCGACACTCATTATTGGCCGATTCAGCAAAAGGGGGTACCCTTTGTGTTTTCTCGTCCAAACCGACCTCGTCGGATTTCCACGAAACTGTACATGGTCGATCTACAATGTAAATGAGAAGGTTTTCATGGGAAATAAATTGAAAAAAACCCACCCTCGTGCAGAATTTGCCAAAGCCACGCATTGTCGAAACCGAACGAACGTACCTCATACAGTTAATAGAAACTCACTCAAATCATGGTGTATTGCCAGAAAGCGGACATTCCATGGCGTGCTCCTCGTTCTAAGGTTCGTTTTGATGGGTCATGGACTTAAAACGGATCCCCGTAGCAAAAGTTATGGACGTTTAAGCGCGACACCCATTTTTGTCGATTCAGTAAAGGGGGTACACTTTCTGTTTTCTCGTCCGGACCGACCTCGTCGTATTTCCACGACACTGTACATGATCGATCTACAATGTAAATGAGATGGTTTTCACAGGAAATAAAGTTATAAAAACCCACCCTCGTGCTGAAATTTCCGAAGCCACACATTGGCAAATCGAACGAACGTACATCATGCAATTTATCAAAACCTACTCAAATCATGGTGTATTTCCAGAAATAGACCAAGCCTTGGCATGCTCCTCGTTTTAAGGTTCGTTTTGACGGGTCATAGGCTTAAAACGGATCCCCGTAGCAAAAGTTATGGACGTTTAAGCGCGACATCCATTTTTGGCCAATTCAGCAAAGGGTGTACCCTTTGTGTTTTCTCGTCCGAATCGACCTCGTCGGATTTCCACGAAACTATACATGGTCAATCTACAATGTAAATGAGAAGGTTTTCACGGTAAATAAATTGAAAAAAACCACCCTCGTGCAGAAATTGCCAAAGTCACGCATTGGCCAAACCGAACGAACGTACCTCATACAATTAATCGAAACCCACTCAAATCATGGTTTATTTCCATAAAGAGACCATGACATGGTGTGCTTCTCATTCTAAGGTTCGTTTTGATGGGTCATGGGGTTAAAACGGATCCCCGTAGCAAAAGTTATGGACATTTCAGCGCGACACTCATTTTTGGCCGATTCAGCAAATGGGGTACCCTTTGTGTTTTCTCGTCTGGACCGACCTCGTCGGATTTTTACGAAAATGTACATGGTCGATCTACAATGTAATGAGAAGGTTTTCACAGGAAATAAATTGAAAAACCCCCACTCTCGTGCAGAAATTGCTGAAGCCACGCATTGCCAAACCGAACGAACGTACATTATCCAGCTTATCGAAACCCACTCAAATCATGGTGTATTGACAGAAATCGACCAAGCCATGGCATTTTCCTCGTTCTAAGATTATTTTTGATGGGTCATGGTCTTAAAACGGATCCACGTAGCAAAAGTTATGGATATCTAAGCGCGACACCCATTTTTGGTCGATTCATCAAAGGGGGTACCCTTTGTGTTTTCTCGTTCAGACCGACCTCGTTCGATTTCCACGAAACTGTACATGGTCCATCAAAATTTAAATGAGAATTTTTTCACATCAAATAACTTGAAATAAACTCGCTCTCTTGCAGGATATTGCCGAATCCACGCATTGACAAAACCGAACGAATGTACATCATGCAGTTTATTGAAACCCACTCAAATCATGGTGTATTGACAAAAAGCGACCATGACATGGCATGATCCTTGTTCTAAGGTTCGTTTTGACGGTTCATGGGCTTAAAACGCACCCCGTAGCAAAAGTTAAGGACGTTTAAGCACGATACCCATTTTTGGTCGATTCAGCAAAGGGGGTACCTTTTTTGTTTTCTCGTCCGGACCGACCTCGTCTGATTTCCACGAAACTGTACATGGTCCATATACAATTGAAATGAGAAGGTTTTCACAAATTATAACTTGAAATAATCCCGCTCTCTTGCAGGATTTTGTCGAAGCCACGCATTGGCCAAACCAAACGAACGTACATCATGCAGTTTATCGAAACCCACTCAAATCATGGTGTATTTCCAAAAAGCGACCATGTCATGGCGTGCTCCTCGTTCTAAGGTTCGTTTTGATGGGTCATGGGCTTAAAACGGATCCACGTAGCAAAAGTTATGGACATTTAAACGCGACACCCATTTTTGGTTGATTCAGCAAAGGGGGTACCCTTTGTGTTTATCGTCCGGACCGACCTCGTCGGATTTCCACGAAACTATACATGATCGATCTACAATGTAAATGAGATGGTTTTCACATGAAATAAATTGAAAAACCCCCACTCTCGTGCAGAAATTTTCGAAGCCACACATTGGCCAAACCGAACGAACGTACATCATGTAGTTTATCGAAACCCACTCAAATCATGATGTATTGCCAGAAATCGACCAATTTGTGGCATGTTCCACATTCTAATGTCCGTTTTGATGGGTCATGAGCATAAAACGGATCCCCGAAGCAAAAGTTATGGATGTTTAAGTGCGACACCCATTTTTCGTCGATTTAGCAAAAGGGGTACCCTTTGTGTTTTCTCGTCCGGACCGACCTCTTCGGATTTCCACGGAAATGTACATGGTTCGTCTACAATTTAAATGAGAAAGTTTTCACAAGAAATAACTTGAAATAAATCCTCTCTCTTGCAGGATATTGTTGAAGCCACGCATTTGCCAAACCGAATGAACGTACATCATGCAGTTTATTAAAACCCACTCAAATCATGGTGTATTTCCAGAAAGCGACCAAGCCGTGGCGTGATACTAATTCTTAGGTTCATTTTGGTTGGTCATGGGGCTAAAACGGATCTCCGTATCAAAAGTTATGGACGTTTAAGCGCGACACCCATTTTTGGCCGATTCAGCTAAGGCGGTACCCTTTGTGTTTTCTCGTCTGGACCGACCTCGTTGCATTTCCATGAAACTGTATATTGTCCATATACAATTCAAATGATAAGGTTTTCACTAGAAATAATTTGAAATAAACCCGATCTCATGCAGGATATTGGCAAAGCTACTCATTGGTCAGACCGAACGAACGTACATCATGCAGTTAAACGAAACCCACTCAAATCATGGTGTATTGGCAGAAAACGACCAAGCCATGGAGTGATCCTCATTCTAAGGTTCATTTTTATGGGTCATAGGCTTAAAACATACTTTGAATCAAAAGTTATGGACGTTTAAGCACGACACCCATTTTTGGCCGATTCAGCAAAGGGGGTACCCTTTGTGTTTTCTCGTCTGGACCGACCTCTTTGGATTTCCACGATACTATACATGGTTCATATACAATTCAAATGAGAAGTTTTTCACAAGAAATAACTTGAAATAAACCCGCTCTCATGCAGGATATTGCCTAAGCCACGCATTGGCCAAACCGAACGAACGTACCTCATGCAGTTAATCTAAACTCACTCAAATCATGGTGTTTTTGCCAGAAAGCGACCATGCCATGGCATGCTCCTTGTTCTATGGTTCGTTTTGACGGGACATGGGCTTAAAACGAATCCCCGTAGCAAAAGTTATGGACGTTTAAGTGTGACACTCATTTTTGGTCGATTCAGCAAAGGAGGTACCCTTTGTGTTTTCTCGTACGGACCGACCTTGTCGGATTTCCACGAAACTGTACATGGTCGATCTACAATGTAAATGAGAATGTTTTCACAGAAAATAAATTGAAAAAAAACCCACTCTCGTGCATAAATTGTCGAAGCCACACATTGGCCAAACCGAACGAACGTTCATCATGCAGTTTATCGAACCCCACTAATATCATGGTGTATTGCCAGAAAAAGACCAAGTCGTGGCGTACTCCTCGTTCTAAGGTCCTTTTTGACGGGTCATGGGCTTAAAACGGATCCCTGTAGCAAAAGTTATGAACGTTTAAGCGCGACACCCATTTTTGGTCGATTCAGCAAAGGGGGTACCCTTTGTGTTTTCTTGTCCGGACCGACCTCGTCGGATTTCCACGAAAATGTACATGGTCCATCTAAAATGTAAATGAGAAGGTTTTCACAAGAAATAACTTGAAATAAACCCGCTCTCTTGCAGGATATTGTTGAAGCCACGCATTTGCCAAACCGAATGAACGTACATCATGCAGTTTATCGAAACCCACTCAAATCATGGTGTATTTCCAGAAAGCGACCAAGTTGTGGCGTGCTCCTCATTCTATGGTTCGTTTTGATGGGTCATGGGGTTAAAACGGATCCCCATAGCAAATGTTATGGACGTTTAAGCGCGACACCCATTTTTGGTCGATTCAAGTAAGGGGGTACCCTTTATGTTTTCTCGTCCGAACCGACCTCGTTAGATTTCTACGAAACTGTATATGGTCCATATACAATTCAAATGAGAAGGTTTTCACTAGAAATAACTTGAAATAAACCCGCTCTCATGCAGGATATTGCCAAAGCCACGCATTGCCAGACCGAACGAACGTACATCATGCAGTTAAACGAAACCCACTCAAATCATGGTGTATTGGTAGAAAGTGACCATGCAATGGAGTGCTCCTCGTTCTAAGGTTCGTTTTGATGCGTCATGGGCTTAAAACGGATCCCCGTAGCAAAAGTTATGGGCGTTTAAGCGTGACGCCCATTTTTGGCCAATTCAGCAAAGGGGGTACCCTTTGTGTTTTCTCGTTCGGATCGACTTCGTCGGATTTCCACGAAACTGTAAATGGTCCGTCTACAATTTAAATAAGAAGGTTTTCACATGAAATAAACTTGCTCTCATGCATCATATTGTCGAAGTCACGCATTGGCCAAACCGAACGAACGTACATCATGTAGTTTATCGAAACTCACTCAAATCATGGTGTATTGCCAAAAAGCGACCATGCCATGGCGTGATCCTCGTTTTAAGGTTCGTTTTGACGGGTCATGGGCTTAAAACGGACCTCGTAGCAAAAGTTATGGACGTTTAAGCACGACACCCATTTTCTCGTCTAGACCGACCTCGTTGGATTTCCACGAAACTGTACATGGTCCATCTACATATCAAATGAGAAGGTTTTCACAAGAAATAACTTGAAATAAACCCGCTCTCATGCAGGATATTGCCAAAGCCTCGCATTGGCCAAACCGAACGAACGTACCTCATGCAGTTAATCGAAACTCACTCAAATCATGGTGTATTGCCAGAAAGGGACCATGCCATGGCGTGCTCCTCGTTCTAAGGTTAGTTTTGACGGATCATGGGCCTAAAACGGATCCCCGTAGCAAAAGTTATAGATGTTTAAGCGCGACACCCATTTTTGGTCGATTTAGCAAAGGGGGTACCCTTTGTGTTTTCTCGTCCGGACCGACCTCGTCGGATTTCCACGAAACTGTACATGGTCGATCTACAATGTAAATTAGAAGGTTTTCATAGGAAATAAATTTATAAAAACCTACCCTCATGTAGAAATTGTCCAAGCCACACATTGGCAAATCGAACGAACGTACATCATGCAATTTATCAAAACCCACTCAAATCATGATGTATTTCCAGAAAGCGACCAATCTGTGGCGTACTCCTCGTTCTAAGGTTCGTTTTGACAGGTCATAGGCTTATAACGGATCACAGTAGCAAAAGTTATGAACGTTTAAGCGCTACACCCATTTTTTGTCGATTCAGCAAAGGGGGTACCCTTTGTGTTTTCTCGTCCGGACCGACCTCGTCGGATTTCCACGAAACTGTACATAGTTCATCTACAATTTAAATAAGAAGGTTTTCACAAGAAATAACTTGAAATAAACCCGCTCTCATGCAGGATATTGCCGAAGCCACGCATTGGCCAAACCGAACGAACATACATCATGCAGTTTATCGAAACTCACTCAAATCATGGTGTATTGCCAGAAAACGACCAAACCGTGGCACGCTCCTCGTTCTAATGTCCGTTTTGATGGGTCATGGGCATAAAACGAATCCCCGAAGCAAAAGTTATGGATGTTTAAGTGCGACACCCATTTTTGGCCGATTCAGCAAAGGGGATACCCTTTGCATTTTCTCGTTCGGACCGACCTCTTCGGATTTCCACGAAAATGTACATAGTTCATCTACAATGTAAATGAGAAGGTTTTCACAAGAAATAACTTGAAATAAACCCTCTCTCATGCAGGATATTGCCGAAGCCACACATTGGTCAAACCTAACGAACGTACATCATGCAGTTTATCGAAACCCATTGAAATCATGGTGTATTGCGAGAAAGAGACCAAGTTGTGGTGTGCTCCTAGTTCTAAGGTTCGTTTTGATGGTTCATTGACTTAAAACGGATACCCGTAGCAAAAGTTATAGACGTTTAACCGTGACACCGATTTTTGGTCGATTCAGCAAAGGGGGCCCCCTTTGTGTTTTCTCGTCAGGACCGACCTCGTCGGATTTCCAATTGTTAAGCTCAATAAAACTATACTTGGGTTAATTAATTCATTTACTCATCTAAAAGTGTTCTAAATTACAAATCTCGTTTTATCATTATAAGTAACAAGTGATGAAGATATCATTACCTCTCATGCAACGTTCAATCAATCTCATGAAAGTACTCAAGTTTGTTTAACAAGTAAATCCTTTTAACTTCCAAAATAGCATCAATGTATAGAGTTATGGAATTCCAGATGAATGGTACCAACATCACATTCCATTCATATTAAATATGACAGCTTTCCCTCACTAATATTCTACAAGATGAAGACATGCAGGATTTGAAACCATGAAGATGTATTTTTTATCATTTAAAAGTTACTAGTAATCTAATGAAATTAATGCCCTTTATTGCTACATACAATCAGCAACTGTTTATAGCTTTATATAATAAACCTTACCAGACTTTAAATACAAAAAAACATTCAATCTTGTATCGAATCCAATAAAGCATAGTTGCATTGCAACCCTAACATCATTTATAATGGGAATTCTTTCTGAAGAACATCAAGATTCCGGGAGTCGCAAGCTTCCATCATATCATTCCTCGAAGCACAGCTGCATACAACCAACATCATTTTCAAACTCTCAATTAATTTGCAACACAACTTGTAACAGATTTTCAAGTAATAACAACACAGCCAATAATGAACCCACCTTAAAGAAATTCTCAAGTACTGCCATGCATTATCTGCCTTTGGATTCATTGCTAGTGCACGCACATAGTATCGAATAGAGTCCTCATACATACCCTGTATTTGTAAAATGAAATATACCAAATCCATGAGAAACTTTAGATTCGACACAGCACTAACACTTGGCAACCATAAGAAAATAGAAAGAGAAATGACCTGATTTGCATAACTAATACCCATGTTTGCCCATGCACGGACATAATTGGGCTTCAGATCCAACGCCTGACAACACCAAAGTAACATTTGTTAACATATATATGAGATGATAACAATTACCACAAGACATTTAACACACAAGAAAAAAAAAACGCAAACTTAATAGCTCCAGCAAGGCCCTGTTGAACCCAAGCTTTGGTGTAAAAGGTTTATGACAGTAATCCATGTCCTAACGAATACAAACTACAGTAGAAACACAGCCTAATTGGCCTGCTCAACTTTCTCCTAAAACTTAACTCGGTACAGCATTTGAAGTTTCTATCAACTTTAGTGACTGCTATGAGTAATGAGCTCCCTTAAGCCATTTAAAAAAAAAAGGAAAAAAGAAAAAAGAGATTCTCTTGACATGTGTTCTCTCTAGGGCAGCACATTTGACCTCTTCCGGGACTATATTACAGTCCTCTTCACATGTTGGTCCCTTTTGTAATATTTTGACACATCGTCAGTTGAAGAAAAAGTTCAAGGGATGCAACCTTTCCATTCTCCAATCAGGATCTGAATCTGCAACATTATCCTGAATCTACAACTTTCTTCCCTTCATTTCTCCCCCTTCTCAAATCTTTCATACTCTATTCTTGCAGTTCATTGACGTTCAAGTCCCCCACCTTATAGGTCATTGTCATTCATGTGATTTCTACGCCAACAAGCAAGTTCCTTCATCCTCCTTTATGACAATATCTGCATCTATATTCAGTTTGAGTTCCTCACAGATTACTTTTCCACTGATTTTATGGAACTAGGATCATAGTCAAACTTCAGATATTTTTGTGCATCTATATTCAGTTTGAGTTCCTCACAGATTACTTTTTAGTTGTTGCAACTAAAAAGTAAAAAGGTATTCTAATTTAATGGGTTTAAACTTTAAACTTTATCATATCAATAGTAACCTGTCTCGCTTCACACTATTTTATAGACTAAAGCATTTCATCGCCCAATAAGAGTCAAACAACCCACCAGTGTAGTCACTAAACATTTGTTATATAGAAAAGAAATGGTTAGTAAGTTACAATATTGGTCCATGTATGTATGTATGTATCTATCTATCTATCATGGCAATTGCATTAATGGCTCGTTGTATGCTCCACTAGGTCCCCCTTTTATCATTAAAGGATCAATGTGAGTTGATAAAAAGAAAAAAGTCTTGCCACCTAGTGAGGTCATCGAGGAAGGCTCAAATTTCAATACTACTGATGGAGATTGTGAGCCTTTTTATAGCTTAAAATTTCATCGCACAACTGGAGTCTTCTATTGGACTGCCAAGCTCATGTCCTAAAACCTCTATTCTTGCCATCTCTTGGTCTACGTGATATTCCTTGCGTCCAAACCACGTACTCGTTTAACTCTCGTTTTGCCTCATCTGGTAGCTTTAGTTCTCTATCAAACATCAACCTCTTCGTCCCTCTTGGCTTCATCAACCACCATGAAATTCATGTAATGTAGGTCAGTGAGAATTAGTGTGAGTTCCCATGTAAGAGCTGAAAGTAGAGCCTCTTTTATAGCCCAGATAATGATAGCCTTTGGCTTGATTTACATCTCACTTTGTTGCGTAAGATGGTTAAGCCTCAAGCCCTCAACCATTATCATGACATAGGACTATAGCAACGTGTTAGGCCTTGCCTCATCCACATCATGAGTTGGTTATTTCCCCATTCCTGGCTCATGAGCTTATTTGGAGCTGCACCTAGGAACCAATAGCACCCCGTTATCAGCATTCACCACCATGTTCAAATCACCGACCTGAATCTTCTCCTCTTCTCCTGAAACTCTGTTGTGTCTGGTCCTACATGTGCCAAACAATCACCTCAAGGCTCCTAACATTGCTTCTCTATGGGTGTGTTTGAAACTAGTAGATATTTTTTAGGTCGGTTCAACTTCGTATACATTCATATGCCCTTTACATTAGAACTTCCAGAGCATCCTTCCTTTTTCATCAATGGCTTTCTTCTCTTTTTAAAGTTACAAGAATTGTAAGTCAGCTTCTTGACAATGTGCTAATAGTTCTTGTTGGACAAACCTCTACTGGAAGCCACCTTGAAAAGAGACATCAGTCCCTGATGATTAATCTTCACGAGAATCATCAGGTGGAAACTCAAGATTCAAATGACCAATCCAAGGGTCAGCCTCCTAAGCTATGCAGTGTACAGAATGGTTGCAATGGGTGCCATCTTTGGTCCACTTCCTCCAACCATAGTCATAGTTGCCATCGTAAGAGATATGTCCAGAGGTATCTATCACGCCAAAGGGTTTGTTGCTAAAATGCATCAAGTTGGGTCTATTGCGGTGGTGGGATTATCATAACTGACCAATTCAAAGACTTATATAGGAAACAAACAAGGGTTGGAACAGAAAAGTTGGTCAAAGCTCAATAAAAGGTATAAAAAAGATTGTAAAAAAGCGATTGATATGCACTATCAGAAACATGGTCCTTCTACTGATGCTAAATGTTGCTATATTTCATTCTCCCTTACTAAGCTCCAAAATGATCCTAACAACCTACACAATGATCAATGTCTGAAGACTCTCTTTTCCACCTCAACAGTCCTAGTCAAGAGCACCAATACAGGTGTTTAGCTAGTGTATAAAAAAATGAGTATTTTATCTTGGCTCTGCTAGTTTACATATGTGAGGTGAATAAGAGAAGAACCTAGAAGACATTAGGGTTTCATTCGCACATGTGTTCGGCACCTCTTCAGTCATACTTGCCTAGGTACAGGCTATAAGACCTTTGTCCAGAGATCCATGCTAGCACTTGATAAAATATCCTATTTGACAAACAAACATTTAAAAGAAAATAGCCAGAAAAGTCTTACATACAAGCTTCTGTATTTGGTAAAGTAAGAAAGTTATTATGCTGCCGTTGTGTCATTTTATCAGCTATTTTGTATATATTGGAAGTTTTGAGACATCAGCATGTTGCAAATTAAGAAGGCATCTTCCTTGTGCTTACACATTTCTTATATTATATACACATGCTGCAATAAAGATTGGTTTGTTCAGAGTCAACAATTACCTGTTGGTATGCATATATTGCATCAGCGCTCTGAACACTATTTGCTTGCGTTGCCCCAAGTTTGTTCCATAATGAGTAATCTCGAGGCTTAAGCTTTAAAGCTGTCTGGAAGGATTCAATGGCTTTGTCATATTCTCTTGAAAGGTTGTATAAGACGCCTAGAACTATGTGTACATCTGCATCCTCAGGTGACATTTGAGCTGCCTCATTGAAAGTTCGAGCAACCTGTAAAAAGTGAGTAAATAAGAACTAAATTCCAAAATAAATCAAACAACTATGTCCCTTATACCAAGCTTTCTCAAGTAAATTTGACATAACATGCTGAAGTGAGATATATATGTAATCAGTTTCTACAACTTCGTTATCATAGTTCCATAGCCACTCACAACAAATGGCTCAAAGCTATAACGTCACACATAGGGGAGAGACAATAATGGCTTAAAGGACACTCACATCAGCGTAGTACAGTGAATCGGAAAGTTCGGGAGGGGCAATTTTCCCATAAACAGGATGGTGGCGCAACCAACTATACAAATATTTCAACGCAGCTTGTTGTTCCAATTCTGAGGACATTAAAAGGATGATTAATAATAAAATAAATATCTGAAAAAGGACTCTTCAACCTTCCTAAAGTAGAACTGGATAACGATTAAGAAGTTGTATATACCATTTGTATGGCTCACTCCAAGGGCAAGAAGAACTTCCAAGTTTGTTGGGTCAGCTTCCTGTGCACGCATCATTGATGCAATCGCCTGCCATAACAGTACATTTCCACATAAAGAGAAGCCGAAAGGAGGATTAGCTATAGGGATTGTCCACGATAGAGGACGGTAGGCCAATATTAATAATTTAAATGAATTCTGAAATACTGGAGTCGGATAATTTCTGATTAAAGCAAGACATATCAAACCTGTTGGTCATCGTCATTCTCAGCATGCGCTACACCAAGTAACCTCCAACCTTCAGCATTCTCAGGGTTCTTCAAAACTTCTGCCTCTAAAGCAAGAACTGCTTCACTTAGAAGACCTTTACGGAACAGCTCCTGACCTTCTCTCAGGGGATCAGGATGGCCAACATAAGGATTTAAATCAGAGAAGACATAGACTCCCCTTGAGTTTTCAGATTTCTGCTTGACAACAGCTTGCTCATTTAAGTACCTACAAGAATAGCAGCAAGAGTATCAGGAAGACAAATATCCATCAGCGATGTCCTCAAGAGTTCGACCAACAAATCCAATTATAAAAACCATATCAACCAACAAAAGTTATCATACAAACAATCCAAATGTACATTTTTCACTCGGTTACTAAAAGTTCCATACAAAAATAAAAAAATAAATAGAAAAACAAGTAATCATCTTTACTGAAGACAGGATAATGGATGTAGTTGGAACACGATAGACTTACTCATCATATGCACTTGCCCAATTATCAGCAGAATCATCTCCCAGAACTCCTTCACCAACCTGACGCCCAAATTCATCTGCCCAGTCGTTGACTTGCAACTTGGAAAATTCGTTGACCCACTGCTCATCTACTGGACCATGATGCGCACGTTCAGTAGCAAATTCATTCGCCCACCTATCAGGACCCCTAGAAATCTGAAGACAATGATGCATTAACGAGCCATAAGGCGAGCACTGTCAACTAAATACAGACAACCAGACAAGAATTGTGGAGCCGACTACTAGCAGGTGATGGAATATTTGTTGCTAAGAGGACATAATTTGATTCCAGTATTATTTTGTGGCGTACGCTTGCACCACAAAGAAAGAAGTATCTAGCCAACTTGGATCATGGAAGAACTGAATAAAGTAGCTAGCCATGTGTGCAGAAAATTTGTACTTACCTCTTCATGTGCATACTGATCTGCCCAAGAAGAAGGGCCTGCATTATATTGCTGTTGATATTCATTTGCCCAAGAAGAAGGGCCTGCAGGCTTGACTTGGTTATCTTCAATGGTCAATTCCCCACGACTCATCTTTGAAACAAACTGAAGGAATTTTGAGTTCTGCATATGGCCAAATAATATCATGAACAAATAAGTTACAGGAGCAACAGCAGTGGAACAAGATCAGCAGCCAGTATTCCCCCTTATTCATAGGAAAGATTTGCACTATACCATCCACAACAAGGCTTCTTTCAGCTTAAGGCTGGTTCATTGAATTGATTAACCACAAGTTCACACCGACCCACCAAAAGCAAATAATGTAAGAGCAAGTGAGCACGACATCAAAAAGAAGTTCAATCTCATAATAATAACCTGAAATTTAGGATTGCTGTTCTGAGCTAAAGTGTGTGCTAGCATACGAGTCTGCTCCATAGCAGCCAAAGATGGAATGTTTGCACCAGCCATTCGGTCCACAGACGTCATCTGAGCTTGCTCCTGAAATCAATAACAAAAGCATTCGTTCTCAGGCAACATAAAACATTGATGATAATAGTAAGTCAATAACTATCAACATACTCACATGCTCAAATTCAGAAGCCCAACCCCCAGCACCATGTTGTCGTTCGAAGGATAGAGCCCAAGCATTAGGGTCTCCTTTTCCTACTCTGTGTTGAGCAAATTCATCAGCCCAACCATCTCCAGTATGTGGCCCAGGCATCACGACTTGAGGCTCATTCCAATACTGTTCCAGCTCTGAGTGTCGTCCAGACATGTGGCCCCTAGCTAAGGCATGATTATCGATTTCTAAAGAAGATAAGAGAGCATTCACCTGAATAGTATATAGTGTCAGAAGGCCTCTGGAATGGACTGTTGGATTAGAAACGGTGTCTAAACTTCCAAACAGAATAAATTTGGCAGGTATCAGATTGAAAAGTTAATCAATGGAGGAGAAATGCTAAAGTGTCAAGATCGTATCTTAGGTTATGCAGAACCAGATCCAGAGTGAGCAAGATGCACACAACCAATATCGTAACTAATTTAAAGAATAAACCTGTCAGCACATTAGTGACAGGTGCTATATACCCCCTCCTTCCAAAATAGAACTAACAAAAATGTATGTTTGGCATGACATGGAGCTTGAGAAGAGCATCAACCATGTGTGCTATTTCTAGGGATGGAAACGGGGAGGGGAATGCATCTCCCGTCCATGACCATGCTCCCCGTTAATGCCCCCATTCCCGCACGTCCCGAATAATCCTCGTCGGATTTGGGGGGAAGGTATCTCCGCCAGGTACCACTTTAGTTAAAAAAAAATGTTATATATATATATATATATAGAGAGAGAGAGAGAGGCGGGTTCAAACGAGAACAGTACCTATTTAAAAGAACACGAGAACTAACAAAATCATTAGTGATTTTACATTAACACACGAAAAAAAGACTTTGGCCGCGGCTTCAGGTTCGGGTGGCTTTTTTGCACGTCAATGTAAAATCACTAATGATTTTGTTAGTTCTCGTGTTCTTTTAAATAGTTATTGTTCTCGTTTGATCCTCCCTCTCTCTCTCTCTATATATATATATAGACTTGGGATCACGTGAGACCAGCCTGTTTTCGTGAGACCCGTGAGACCACATTTTTACACTTGAAACTTCACAGCAAAACACTGTTAAGGAACAAAAAATCCGAACTTTCACAACAAGAAACACTGTGAAGGTAACCTTCACAGTGTTTTGCTATGAAGTTTCAAGTGTAAAAATGTGGTCTCACGGGTCTCACGAAAACAGGCTGGTCTCATGTGAACCCAACCCTATATATATATATATAATATTATGTATATAATTGAAAATATAATATATATATGAGATATAATAGAATACGCATTTACATATACATGAATCGAGGTCGGTTTAGGGGCGGATAGTACCATCCCGAAACCCGCACCGGGAATAAAAATCAACCCCCATCCCCGCCTCATTACCCCCCAGTCAGGGAATCCCCACCCGGGTTAGATTTCCATCTCTAGTTATTTCCAAAACTAATCCCTAAACTATGGTCCATCTTGCTTGATGATTTGCATGTTGATGAGGACCAAAAACTAATTTTATCCATAACAATTATGATCAGGCTTAGAGAACACCTTCGAAAATAAATTATTTTATGGGCAACACCAAAAAGATGAATACATAACATTTCTTTGGGGACTCTAGGAGTATGTTCTACTGTTCAGCAAGAATTGTCTTCAACGTAGAAGAACACATAAATTTGTCTTCAGGAAAAGAGCAAATGGTCTATATTTTCTTTTGAAATGGCAAGAAATAAATGGGCTACATTGATCTGATCATAAATAGCTGTTGGCTAACACTGCATATGTAAATCTAGTGACAATTGGAGCAACATTCAAACTTATTTAATAGCATAGGGAGGGGATTAGTAGTGATATCGTGATGGTGAGAGTAGTTACTCATCTAGACATATTGACCAAGTTAATCTACTATAATGGCATAGTGGTTAGAGTCTTAATCCCTTCTAAACATACCAATCCAAACCCATCCCCTGCAAATAAAATCTATGCTGAACAGCAAATTAAATAAGTGAAACGAGGTAGAAAAGGTGAGGAAACAGATCACAGAGATAACAAGCATGGGTGACCAAACCTGTTGATTGCAGACAAATGTTGACATGGCGGTTTTTAATGGATGACAGAGGCGAAACACAGCAAGAAAGCAGCAAGTATGACCTCAAACAATAAATCCCATGTAGTATTTTGCTTACTTAGCTTTGGTAGCAATTACAAATCGTTGATCAAGAGTAGAGGCATTTGTAAAAATTGAAGTATTTTTCACCAAATTGTAAGCGCTAGAAATCAAGATGACAGAAAAGGGGGCATGGAACTAGGTCCACTGAAACCTCATCAAAACTATGAAAGCTGCCGGCCTACTACTTAATGGGCGGGGACAATTAGGTCATGACATACGTTTACTGCATGGGAGATAACATCACTATACTCCTTTAGGTGTTGATTGACAATGCTTGCACTTTTAGTTTTCACTTCATGTTTTAAATAAAGTATAAACCAAAATATTAAAAAGGGTATTTGTCAACTATTTATGATTTCAGTAAACCATAACCGGTTTACAGAATGTTGTAAACGACTACACACAAACAAGTTCTAAACTTAATTTTGATGTGTTTATGGTTTATAAAACACGTTCAAAAATAAACCGTGCTTGATTATTTGACTTAATGAGGTTCACATTTCAAACACAATTTCTATTTTTTTCATCTTTTTTCAAAAGAACGAATAGATTTGCCAAATATTTTAGATTTGATTACCAAGCAAAAATCACAAAACCTTTCATATTACCAGAAAATGTAAAACTAACGTCACTAAATGTAAGTGTTGCTAAACAAGGACTCAGTTATTACAATAGCATGATTATCATGCCAACATACTATGAAAAACTAATCTATATGTTCATGGATATCAAACCATACAAGAGTGGCTAGCATTTTCAATGGTAACAAGATGTAACTTTAATGTGTAACTTGAGAAACAAACCTGCCCATTGATGAAATCCTCACTCTTGTCAGCAAAGAAATGTCGAGCCATAATGCTACTGCGGTCACGTATGCACCGTTTGTCCCCTTCAGACAACCCCAACATAGGCAGCTGAGTAGGACCAAAAGGAACTCCTCCATGACTGCTGTTAACAAATGAATGCAAAAAACTTGACAATACTCTTTGAGGTGGACCTGGATCACAAGAAATTAAGAAAAATGGTAAACTCTCTGA
The DNA here is from genome assembly GCA_954870635.1 of Arctium minus. NCBI lineage: Eukaryota > Viridiplantae > Streptophyta > Magnoliopsida > Asterales > Asteraceae > Arctium > Arctium minus. The sequence continues at coordinate 78,056,296 of OX941093.1, read as the reverse complement.
AGCCACAAATTTACTAACACCTGATAGGTTTGAACCAATAAAAACATGGGCTGCTTTTTCATCTTAAATAATGCTCACAATCATTGAAAACAAATGTGAAAGAAAATCAAAAGTATATTACATCATCAATTGACAATATTTTAGCTTCAGAAAGAAGACACTCATTTTGATGGTAGAGAATATACACAATCCTGATTGTGCAGGAGAGCATGGGTATGGGATGAATGAAAAGTATATGACAGCTTTACCATTTAATTCTTGTTGAGGCTGGGGACGCCCTAGAGGGAAGATGGTTTGACCTTCTCTTCCTGTAGGAAAATGAGCAATCTGAGGATTTTGTATTCCATCCCAAACTTCAGCAAGCCTATTATCATTAGCAGCGTGGAAACCACTAACGAACTCCGAGCCCTGACATAAAGTTTACATGAGAATGGAAGAGTGGGAACAGAGACAGAGAGAGAGAATGAGGGAATAAATCCACATCCAATCAATAAAAACCTTGGTCTCATGCTGCAGATGATGTTCTGACTCTGAGCCAGGAAGGGCTGACAAAGGTTCTCCTGCTCCCGAGTAAAGATTGTTGCCAGAAGTATTAAGTGTTGATGTAGGAATCTCCTGCAACCTTTCCTGCTTGCAAAAATGATGTATATAAGATATTCTGGTTCTTTAATAGGAATTGCTAACTGATCAATGCTTGATAGCTTTTCACTCCTTGTGTATAGTATAGTATAGTAGGGTGCTTTGATTACACCCTGTCACACATCTAAGAAGATGAAAAAGATAAAATTCGAATAACAGATAAGTTGTTGTCCTCCTTTGGAATTGTGTTAGGTTGTCAAGATAAGGGGTTGGATAAGTAGAGATACAAGTCAATTATGGTTTAGCAGTAGTCTTTATACAAGGACGTGTTTTTTGAAGAAGATGAAGTCAGTCAGATATCCATCTTGGATAGATAGATAGATAGATAGATAGATAGATATATGTAACTTTCACCTAAATATTTTGTTGATTCATTAATAAGGGTTCATTGAGGAGTTCATCAGTAATATATATAAACAAGGATAGGATAGGATAGTTGAAAAGGAAATAGTAATACCTTTTGAGAGGAAGAACCGATAAGGGCGTTGGCAAAAGCACCGAGAGGGTTTGATGAAGAAGAAGATCCAGGTACGGCACAGGCGGCCCCACCCGTCACCAACTCCCTCATCGCCATCTCTGTCTGATGTCAATCAGATTCGATTAAAATTACGATTTTGCAGCAACGAATCAGGGACTGGAAGCCCTCTTTGGGGAGTAGAGGTAGAAGATGAAGAAGGTAGTAGCAGATAGATAGATAATGGAGCAATTTTTGGGGCCTTCTTTCCAAGAAAAACGAATGAAAAATAATATTTATATTTAACGAGGTGAGGTGAGGTGAGGTGAGGTGAATGACATCCAACTCCAACGCCGCCCACTTTTTTTATTTATTTACTAGAATTGTACCATCACAATGCAGCGGGTTTCTGAAATGTAGAACTCGAATTCTCGATCATTATTCATACTTTTTGTTAGTTTTTTTTATTTTATTTTACGATTTTGAGAAACCTAGATTTAAAACAAAATATATTTTAGTTTAATTTAATTGTGTTTTTTTATAAAAAAATAATAATAAAGTATTTTATTACGGGTCAAAAAATGTTTAATTTAAATGATAATTATATTTAAGATATTTTATATTTAAAATTAAAAAGATAACATACTTCAATAAAAAATAAAAATAAGATGTTTTATCTCGAATTTTCTTATATTTATCGGTTAGTTATATCAATAGTTAAAAATTTTAGATATTTTAGAAAATAAAAATAAGTGTTTATCTGCAGTTAGTTACACGAATTCAAACATTGAACTTTTATAAGTTGTACTTATGTTTAATCAATTTGTACTTTTGGATTTTAAGTAATATGCATTAATAAGTGGTACATAATGCAAAAAATTAGTTTTTAAGAGTTTAACTTAAATGTTTTATAATATAGTATAGATATATTAGTTAAAATTTAAAATTACAAGTTAATGAAACATAATTATAACTTATTAAAGTTTCATGTTTTTATTTGTATAACTAACTGCAAATAAACATATTAAATACATGATAAACACTATAAGATAAACTACCTATTTTATTTTTTATTAAAATATATTTATTAGATCAATACATGTTTTTATAATATAGTATAGATATATTAGTTATGAGATTATAACTAATATAGATATAGATATATTAAGAGCAAATCATAAAATAAAAAATAAATATTGATAATAGTAATATTGATCAAATATTTTAAGAGATAATTTTATAATAATAGTACTAATAAATATTGATAATTTTTAAGAGTTTTTTTATGTCTCTTTTATAATATAGTATAGATTATTGTTTTCTGTTTTATGAACTCATAAATTATTATTTATATAAATAAATGAATCACATCCAATTCCTTTCCAACATTTCAATGGGAGTTCAAATTTCATACAAGGCTAAAATCATACATTATATACTAGTATAATAATAATAGGGTATTCGTTTGTCAAAATAATTTAATTCAAAACATTAAAATCATAAAATATTATAGTAATTATTAGAAACTTAATTTAATTAAAAACCATAAATTTTTATTTTAATTGTTCATAAACTTAATTTTTATTTAGAAACTTAATTTAATTGGTATGGTTATTGGGCTCCCAGCCCACTCGCTTTTTGGTCACATTCTATTGCAGCAGCCTGCCTAATCTAGAATAGCAGTTTTGGCCCAAGCCCAAATTCGCCAAAGTGGATGGGACTTGGGGGTGAGTTAGTTGAGAGTGTCAGGGGCTGTTTGGTTGGTTTTCTATTAAGTTCTGTATGAATAAAGTTTTATGTGTGGATTAATCTGTCTGTATAGATTTAGAAGGTTTTTATTTGAGAGAGTTTTTTTGTTACACCCTAAAAGCTTAACTTACAAAAATTCGAAAATTTGGCAATATAACGTCTCAAAATATAAGTTTTCCCAAAATCACCTGTTTTCATGCAAACAAAACCCAACAATTCCAAGAGTATTTTCACCCAAAAAGGGGAGAAGTTAAACTAAGAGATTACAAAAATAATACTATTGAATACTTAACGACAACCTACTAATCTAGACTAGATTATAATCTAGATTACGGACGGGTGTCACTAAGAGCACCAAAAAGGGGGTTCTAATTTCCTCAAAATCTCCATCGGCACTTCTCTTGTCGGCTCCAAAAGTTGCTCAAAATGGCCAAGAGCACCACTCTCACTTGCTTGCCATCCCGCTATCCCTATGCCCTGATCACAAGTCACAAATAAGAAAATGTTAGGCGAACACCTAGTGAGTTCATACAAGGTACAGATACATTTCAAGAATAATTAACGAAAGTGTGACTTACAATACCATGACATACGAAGATCTCATACCAATCCTCTTTTAAAGATGCGTATTCACGCCTTGTATTAACGGGGGTGACCCGACATTCTTGTTGGTGACGGAACACAAAGTAAGTCACACAATAGTTTATTGAGCCCCACTACGGAGAAATGATGGGGTCATTCCTCCTAGATTTCACTCTTTCCCAAGAAATTACAATTTATGGTCTTTGGTCGTTGCCCGGCTCGTGAGCCCACAACTATTATCTATTGACCCCCATGCCTACTTCTGGGTCGTGTCCAATATATCGTGCATTGACAATTCCATGAAATCAATCAAAACTCTTCACTTAGCAATTTATGCATCATATTTCCCAACTGAATATACCGATAAGGATTTGTGGTTTTTACACTCTTGCACACATCATTTTGCTAGTACCATTTTCACGAATTTATGGATTAAAAGATAATATTCAAGTTATAAATATACACATATATCAAGTCTCCCAACCTCCACCATATCGAGGTATAAACATGTACATAATTTCATTTAATACGTGTAACACCCGTGAGTTTTGTTGAAATTTCATGGAGTATTGTTTTATACGATGTCTTTCTATGCGTGAGTTTTGATTTTGCTTCTTTTAAGCTTACGAGTTAGTTGGCGTCATGTCCCATGTTAATTTTGTTAAAGGTGTCATTTTATCTTTCATCGCATTAAAAGAGGAAACTCTTGAAGGCTTAGTGTTTTAGCCATATTGTCGTATTACATTCTTGTTGAGAAATGAAAATTTGTCACTACATGATTTTAGCATTATTGAGTTTTGCGAAAATTCAATTAGGTTTAGGGTGCCTCGTCTTACATCATTTTGCGTTGCGTAAAATAATTTTGAGAACATGTGCATATGCATCATTGTGTGCGTTAATTTACGAGTTGTGTTCAATACTTTGTTTCATGCGAGTCTTGCATCGACACTTTTGCAACCGTAAGAGGCACCTTGAAAAATCTAAATGTCGCATGATGGCATCTTGAGTTACACACGAGTATATGTGCATACTTTTGGGTTAAATCCGACTTTCACTCGCGTGAGTAAATAGGCGAAATATTTATATTGTCTTAAATTAAATTTTAATCTAAGCGTGCTTCGCTTGTTGACCTTGCTGTTATAAATTTTTCGCAATACATGAAATGAATTTTCGAATTGCATATCGTTGTAGTTACCATCTTGGTCAAATGTGTCTTATCGAGGCGGCTTAAAGTTTTAAACTCGATTTGAGAATTATTTGCATTCTTATCATTTCATCGAACTTTGGGGAATAAACTGTTGCATATGGAATGGTTAATAATTTTATGTCGCAACGACTTTTGGGTTGAGAAGTCAGAACTTTAAAATTAATTTGTGAATGTCACTTTCGGGAATTGTACAAACTTTTATTGCACATGTTATAGTGCGGAAAGTTATCTTTCATATGCATAGTATAAATTGACGCATTACTAGGACCATGGTAGTCCGTTTGAAAATTTTGTTGCGCATCTCTTGTTACCGTTTTTATTAACGTAAGTATTGAACAAATGAGTTTTGGAAATGGTTCGTATGCGTTGTGTCGATAGTAAATTTTGAAACCTATCGAATGAACGGTAGTGTATTTTGCCGCATGTTTAATCGTCAAGAAGCTTTTGTATTCGAAGGTTTTATAAATTCAAATTGGCATACTAGTCGAAAAACCTTGAACTCATTAGGTCTATAGATTTTAACCCTGGCGTAAGAGCAGTTGTAATTAGGGACTAAGAGAGTCCTTGGAATTGGAGGCGTCGGATGTTCCGACTTACGGTCAGTCGTGAAAGTTTGGGTTTCAGTTTTGAATCTGTGCGCATTTGTTTTACGGAAATAATAGATTTAAGTCTTCCCAGTTAATTAAGAGGCGAGTTTATATTTCGGCGATCATACGGATTAAGATCTTAGGTGATTTCCTGCGTTTAGTTTGGGTTCGATTTGGTGGATTGCTAGTCGGTATGACATCATGGTATGTGTTGTTAGGGTACCGTCTTAGTGGGTTCAGCAATTAAAGGAAATTTCGGTGATTTGTCTGTTGGAAATGTAAGATTTTGAATCTTAGCTTTCCGTTAGGTGTCAACCTTAGTGCGACAATTCGTCTGGAATGAAATGTTGGGCGGAATGTCCACATTTTCGAGGTTACTGTTAGGTCCTAGGCGTCGACTTGTTTCCTCGAGGTCAATGGATCTTGAAATGTTTGGGATGTATCCCGGTTGGAACATGGGAATTACTGACCTTTAAGTGATGGATTTTGAAGTGAGTTTGGGTATTGAGGATTAAGCTTTGATGTGCCCAAGCATTTCTATGGTGATAAGGATGTTACTTTAGGAATGTTGTGGGATTAGTGTTGGATCGGAGTTAAGTGACCGCCGACTCTGTGTTAACCGGTTACATAAGGAACGTATTGGGGCGCCTTGGAAGAATGTCTTTATAAATATTAGGAATGGATCAGTGAAACTTGAGGATTTTGGAAGTGTGATTATGATCTCTGATGTCGGGTTCAAATCGTTTAGACCCAAAGGAAATTGATCGGTGGGAGGTTGGAGTCATAATTTACCTGGAAATGGTAATTGTCACTTAAGGTTGGGAGACGACCTTAATCTTGTGGGTAAAGGTTACTTTGAGAATGTTAAGTGTTCGTTTGGTTGTGAGTGTAATATGCCCAAAGAGGGGCAGTTGACGTGAGTATCAGTTTTAGGGTCCCATCAGTGGTTCTGACATTTGGGTTGAGGACAACCTTTCTTGCGGATAGTGTTCCATTGAGAAGAGTAGATTTCGAGGACGAAATCACTCTAAGGTTGGGAGGATTGTAACACCCGTGATTTTCGATAAGTTTTACTTTTGGATTATCGAGGATTGAATCAGGCGAGAAACGGGAATTTTGGGGCCATCGCGAGTTGTGACGTGACTTCGGGTCGCGGCACAAGTCGCGAAACTCACTGGATGTGAGTCTCAGGGAACCGAGCGACTTATGCCGCGAGTGGAGGTCGCGGCATAACCCGCGTAATTGCCTGGTGAGATTAAAACCGATTTTTCAGCCACCAAACCTCATTCTCTTAACCCAAACCCTAAAACCTTCTTCCCTTTTCTCTCCCAAACCCAAATGTCGAACCCTAACCCATTTTGAAGGGTTTTCTCCTTAAACCAAATGATTCTCCATCATCTAGCTTGTGAGATCTTGAACCACAAAACCACCATTTGCATCTTCTTCATCAAGTTCGGTTGGGAGCTCGGGTTGAAGAGTTGGATTGGGTGTTCTCGGAAGGTCTCGTCATCTCTAGTGGTAAGCCTTCTTGAAATAATGTTATAAATGCTCCATTGATGGTTTCTTAGTGTTTGGTATCTCAAATCTCGGATTTGTTAGTTTTGGAGAAACTAGGGTTTTGAGCTTGTTTAGGGATTTTGGTATGTAATGTTTGAGGAATGTTTCTAAATGTTTAGTTATGGGTATTTATGGTTGGAAACGTATGGATCTAGGTTTTGGAGGTTCTCGGCTTGAGGATTTAAGTGGCCTTCAAAAGAGCTCGTTGGGGAAAATCTAGATCTAGCCTAAATCTAGCAAGGTGAGTTCAAGTTGATTTGTGAAAACGTTGTACATACCAAAATGTCTATTTTAAAGTGTTTATGTGTTCTACATGAAATTATCAAATGTTGGGATATTTGCTAATCTTTGGTTATTTGAGGCATTTAACTTTACAAACTTTGTATAATACCCACATTTGGGATTTTTGGGCATTTTGATAAATGTGTCACAAATGAGTGTGTTTTGAGGTTTCATTGCATAAATAAATCCTTGGTCAAAGAAATACATTTTTAAATGGTTGTCGGGTCTTATGCATCATTCATGAAATGAAATGTTTTATAAAGTATTACTTGCACGTTTATGTGAGGTATTTGAAAGAGCGTTTATAGTCTCATTTTATGATTTTCATTCTTATCAGCAGTTAAGTTTGGAAAAAGGCATGTCTTTTGTGTTATAAGGCATTTTGGGAATATAAGGGTATAAGTCATTTGGAAAATTGATTGCCTCAACTAACGTGGAGTTTTGAATTAATTACACTTTTAGTCGTTGTGTTTGCATACCCGTGGGTCGAATGCGTTTTATCGTATTTTTACTTCATTTCTAAATGGGTCAATGGGTGCTAAGCCTGTGGCTTGACATTGTTATTTGAATTGGAGTCTTTAGACAATTGTCCAGTTTTGGTAGCTCGACTTAGAGCCTTGGTTGCGATATTGGATGAGGAGCTCGACCTAGCAACCCTTCGGGGTTGAACTTGAGTTTCCGTGGGTGTATGTTTAAAGCCACTGAGCCTGACATCCCTTGCGCTTGTATTTATTGTTCCGGCGTGGGACGACTAGTTTTCCACGTCGAGGCACGTTTGACATCGGATTGGGTTATAAGTCCTTCGTGCTCAAGTATTACGATATTGGATGAGGAGCTCGACCTAGCAACCCTTCGGGGTTGAACTTGAGTTTCCGTGGGTGTATGTTTAAAGCCACTGAGCCTGACATCCCTTGCGTGTACTTTTGTTTATATGACTAGTCATAACAACATAAAATGGGCTTACTTTGTGGACCGTCACATTTTATGGAATCGGGAATCCCCCGTCACCGAAAGGTGTTGTTTTTGGGTATTGAGTTTTATTATCCAAGCTTTCGGTGACGTTTTGTATATTTGGGTTTTACCCTTGATTTATGGGTTAAGTATTATGCCCCACCCGAGTTTTGGGTGTTTTGAAATATAAGGTTTAACCGTACCTTCTTAAATGGAGAGTTTAATTTATATTTGCGCTTTGAGTGAGTTTTGGGTTAAAGCTAATTTATGAAGGGGCGGTTTACATTGGTACCATTCTTTTGTAGTAATTTGATTTGGAAAACGTCTGAACTGGTGTTCTCCGTCTAAAATGCATATTATTGGAAAACGAGTCGTTTGCATATTCAAAGCATACCTTTTGAAAGATTATGAATTAAAATGCATTATCTATTTTCGCAGACATCTTTATATATGTTGAAGACTCTTGAGCTCACTAGGCGTTAAGTCTAACCCTTTTATTTGTCGGCATGTGCATCAGGTCCCTAGCGGGGGTTCAGTTCTAGCGGTGCTATGAAGAGTTGAGCCTTAGCCTTTCACAAGAGTAAGTAGTTGGTGAAGTCTTCCGCAAGTTGGAGTTAGTAACTGTTGTTGGGTTTAGTAGTACCCGTTCTTGTCATAGATTGTATGTATAGAATGAATGTATGTATTGAGGTTAATTCTTAAATTGTGGTTGTAGACGAATCAATTATTGATGTATTTAGAAATTTTTTAATAAGTTGTTATTTCCATATTTGAGGGTGTTACAATACGCTAAATGAACATACCATTTTGTCATAAGAGAGCATAAACCCTAGCAGTTACTCACAAATACAGATTAGGTCAAAATACCTTAGTTACCTTTACTACAAAAGAATAGTTAAGAAAATCAAGTATTAGCATTTAAATTATAGATAATCCATAAAGACACAAAAAGAACTCACCTTGTAGGTTTGATACAACCTAAACCTTAGAAATGGAGAAGGGTGGATGAATCTTTGGGAAGAACTAGCAATCCCTCCTAGAGTAGGTGAATGGAAACCCTAGATTCATACCATTAATGAGCTTAGGCCAAAGTTACCAAGAATTTAAGAGGAGAGAGAGGTGACAATGAGTTCTTACCTTCTGAACCAAGAAAATCGTTCCCAACCAGAAAATCAGATGCAATAAATGAAAGGCTGGTCTGCGGTGGGCTTTTAATGCCCTAAACCCGTCAGCGACAATGCCCATGCGATAGTGACATGGTCACTATCGCGAGGCACAATCGCCCAGCTCGTACCGAGAGCTCACTAGTGGTCGCGACTATGACACGCGAGTATGACCCAGGGCACTATCGTCGGGCATACTCGCGGAGGACGTACTGAGAGCCCTGATCTCTCGGCGACAATGCCCTTCGCGACTGTGACATGGGCATAATCGTCGGTCACAGTCGCCAACCACTCAACGAAGTCCAAAACTTGGTTTTTCGAGTGCTAAAGCGATCCAATTCCGTGAAGGATAACTAGAATGAATTCTCCTTATAAATAGCTAAATTTTTAAGATTAAACAAAGGAGAAAAGCTAAACTACCTTCATTGGAAATTTTGGGGCGTTACATTTTTTATAGATGGAAGAAACGTGTTTTTTAATGGGAGGGACTGGTTTGGAAAAAATTTGGCTTTCTGCATAAAGCTCCCCCTTAAAATTTTACTGAATAAGTCACTTTCTATATCATTAAGCCACTACCAAACAGTCATATATAGCTGACTGAATAAGCTGTGAGTCTCATTAAGCTTATTAAGCTGCTAACAAACAGGTCCATAAGCCTTATTTTCACCCGACGACAATCAATTTCATCTATTTGGGCAAATAGGAATGATTTAATACTAATTAATTATATTTATATATTACACAAAAAAATAAAAGGTTGTGATTAATCTTCGAGTACTTTATTCGTAGTCCGTTACATGGTTATTGTCGGTTCTTGGCACAATCAATGGCCATCGTTTCGACCTAGTTTTGTCATTAACTACATAAAAATATTTTAAAATATTAATTCCCAAACCCTAATTCAATGGTGAATTTAGTTGCCATGTAACAGTTGAATTAAATGGTTAACTTGATAAGTAATAGATGATTGTTGCTCAAAGTTAGATATTACTCCATAACCCTCCTTAGTATGTATTATTGTCACTTGGCAACTATTAGGGGGTGTTTGGTTCGCTGGATTCCACCGGAATCTGATGGAATTGTGTTGATCCAAACTCTCTCAGTGATTTGATAACGACCCTCTTTTATACTTAGTGAAAATTACGTTATTATATGTATTAGTGTTTCATCATCAGCGATCAAACTGAGTCTGTTCAGTTATCGCTGATGACCTTTCTGTAAACATTAATATGTATGTGTTTCACTTTCAGCGATCAAACTGAGTCTGTTCAGTCATCACTGATCGTTTCCTATGTAACACAGTTAACGTAATCCCTGAAGACAAGTCTCGCGTCAACATAGTTCATAGCTGAATCGAAGACGAAGCCACTGAACAATAGATAAGTCTACTAGTGACCTGATGCGGATATCAGCGAAGACCAGACATCTACTTACGCGAAGAAGCCTGAGGAAAAGCTTCAGCGATAGCTGAACTTCTCTATCTCTGGAAGAAGAGATACTCAGCGATCAACGATCACAAAGCTTATGCCTCAAGTTTTCTTTTGTCTTACCTTGCACAACCAGTACGATGTGTCAGAATGGACACGTCTCTGCCACAAATCGTACAACAACTCTGTCAACTACACTGTTCATAAAGCGGCCAAAAGCATGTCTCCAAAAGTGAGACTACCAAAGCCAATCTATGAATGCCACGTGTAAAGTACCCTGCCATGCATTTAATGCATAGGGTATAAATAGGAAGCTCACTCCTTCATCTGAAGGGGTGCTCAATCCTTGAACTCCAAAATAGAAACCCTTGTTTTCTATCTCTCTAAAAATCCCCCATTCTCTGAATTTCTTGTGCAACCATCTTAGTGTTTCTTAAGTTTGTTTAGATTGAGTCTGTCTTAATCTTATTCCGCAACAAACTTGTAAATTGTATTTTGATTTATCAATAAACAATTTATTAAACTTTAATTTCTGTGTTTGTATTCAACCCCCCCCCCCCCTTCTATAAACTTGTTAAGCACCTTCGGGACCAACAAATTGGAATGGTCAATTCCATTGACCAAATTTTATCCTGCTGTTTGGTTACCAATGAAATGGAATTGAATTCCATGAATTCCTTTAATCATGGATTTGGTCATTCCTTCTTAAAATGGATGGAATTGAATTTCATTCCATCAGATTTTCTCAAAATGACACAAATACCCTCCTTACCTTTTCTAAAAACCCTAGCCGCTTCTAAAAACCCTCTCTCTCTCCTCTCTAGATCTCCTCTCTAGATCTCCTCTCTCTCTCCCCCTCTCTCTCTCCTTTCTCTCTCTCCTCTCTTATATTTCTTTCCTTTCCTTCCTCTCTCTCTCTCCTCTCTCATCTCACTCTCTCTCCTCTCTCTCTATTCTCTCCTTCCTCTCTCTCTCTCCTCTCTCTATCTCTCTCCTCTCCCTCCTCTCTATCTCTCTCCTATCTTTATCTCTCTCCTCTCTACCCGCTCCCTCTCTCCCAATCTCTCTCTCGGCATTTAAAAAAATAAAAATAAAAGAAAGGGTATTTTTGTCATTTTTCAGAATTTCATTCCAATTCATTTGCAAACCAAACAGACAAATTATAATTCATTTAACTGATTACATTTCATTCCTGCCAACCAAACACTTGGTCAAACCTGATAACATTCCATTTCAATTCCTTCCATATTCCAATTCCTTAGACAGATTTCATTCCTTCAGAAATCATTCTGCCAACCAAATGCTCCCTTAGTGGCGTCTAATAACGGTATCCAAGTTAGCATTATGGCTTGGAAGTTGGGTATGGTTGGTGTTTATCATCTTAATTTCTTGTTATTCACCAAATAAGTAAGTTGGTGTATTAACACTAATTATCCTCCAACCAACATATTCCAAAATTTTGTATCTAACAATAATTGATATATGGAGTAGTACCCAATGTATGCATACATATATATGTAGTTGAGATGGTTTCTAAATTCGGATGAAATTGATAAATGAAAATAGATTAATAGTTGGTCTCTCTTTAGTGTTAATTTATTGAAGGTTAATTAATTGGTAAGGTAGGAAAAGGTGTGCTTGGTGGGTTTATATACAAAACCCACAATGCTCTACTTATCCGTTTTTTTGGATTAATATAAAAACATATATAATTTTATATATGAACTGTTGTTTTCTTAAATAGTTGGCTAATTTTATATACTCTTAAAATTAAGATAGAAAAATAAAGGGTTGATTTGGCTTTGGCAAAGGATGATTTTTTGGTGGGTCCATCCAACGATTGGTAAATTATCAACATATATAAACGACAAATACTAGAATAATACATAAAAATAGTATTAAAAGAAAGCGGCAGTATCAACTAGTGTTACAAATGGGAAGAAAGAAACCATAGTTGCATCCCTCACATCACAAGCCAACAAAATTATGAATATTATTGGTTGCATCCTCCCTCATTTGCTGCTATTTTCCATTTTTTGCAAAGTTGAAGTTATTTATGTCAAAAATCTTGATAACTCAATTTGTTGTGGTATTAGATGCATGGTTGAAATTTAGTATAAGAAAAAGAATCAATCATCATATATATAAAATAAAAATCATAAAGATGGGATATATATATATATATATATTCTAATTTCCATCTAAATAATTGGTCTTCAAACAACTTGTGGGTTTTTGTCAATCATAATTATAGATGCTTTACCTTAACTCTATTATTATTATTATTATTATTATGTGTAAATACAACAAATCTACACCCCCTATGTATGTAAGTTAGTATTTCATCAAAATAATCACAAAAAAATTATAAAGTAACCAAACTTTGACAAGTATATTTTTAATTTATAAGTTATGATACTTTTGATTATGCAATAAATATGGAGGAAAAAGATTCCAATCATTTCTGGTCCACCACCACAAACAACAATCCCAACCCTTTTTCGTTTACTTTTTGTAGTAGTATTATTATTAATAATAATCTCTCTCTACCTTCAAAGATAGACTACCAATTTTTTAACCTGTGGTTGTTCATGCTGTTTTTAATCACAGAATCAATTATTAATTATTAATAAAAGAAAAAGAAAACCCTTCACTGTCTTTAATTCAATTGGGTGTTTCTTTCTTCTTCTTCATCTTTTTTCCTTTTAATAAGTTTTCAAAATTAAATGTTCTGATGGACATGAATTTTTCTAGATTTTTGATTGCTCAAGAATGAAAAACCGATTTTTTTTTTTTATCAATTAAGTATTTCTTTTTATCAATCGTTCTTTCTTCTTTTTTGCAGAAAGGTTGTGATATCTGAGTTACATTGTTGTATACTTTAATCCTAAATTGAACAACTGCTTTTAATTAATTATGTTTCAGTTGAAGTTATAACAACAGGTTTGATGGGTGGATTTGATGGGATTATAATGGGAGATTGGATGCCTCCTCCTAGCCCTAGCCCTAGCCCTCGATCTTTTTTCTCAGCTATTTTGGGTTATGATAGTGGCTCAAGGTCAGTATCTGAGCCACCTACCACCAGTGGTTTCACCTTTCCTGGACCAGATAAACCATTTGGATCTGAAAATGGAGAAGAAGGTGTTGATGAAGCAGTATTTGGTGGGGAGCAGAAAGCAAGTTCAAGGTCAGGTCTTGTTGAAAGGATGGCAGCTTATAATGCTCCAAAGCTGAATACAGACATTGGAAGACCTGTTTTGACAATCCCTCCTGGTCTCAGTCCAACATCTCTTTTAGATTCTCCGGTTTTCTTGTCGAATTACCTGGTAAACCAACCTCTCTACTTGCTTTCTCAACTCAAATTTACTTACCACAATGAACACCACATGCTTTTATAACTGCTTGCCATAAGTATTGTTTGTCTGTTTTTTCTTCTATTTAATGCTCCAAGTTGCATGGACTATGATCTATATCCAGAAACATTTGGAGGATGTTGGTGTGGAGATTTTATTTGTTAATGTGTTTCTTGATCTATATGCAGGTTCAGCCATCTCCAACAACTGGAAAATTCCCATTTGCTCCAAATGGCAATGGTAATGGTAAAAGCTCCATGGTATTCTCAGACTTGAACAGTTCATCTTTTGCATTTAAACCTGTTCCTGAATCTGCTCCCACTTCTGGTGCTTCTGTAAAGGTAACTAACTATACATACTCCTTGAAATTTTCTTCTAGTTTGATTAAGGAAATAGTATCTGAAATCTGGTGCTTGATTTAGGTCAATCCACCACCCTTTATGTCTTGGCAATCTTTTCCAAGTATTGAATCTGAGAATCGTTTCCCACCTCAAAATATTGAAGCTGATAAGGTTCGTTCCCAAAATGGAAACTCAGCAGAGGTTAACAAGTTGACATCTCAAATCAGGCCAAATCCATTTGGAGCTAATAATGGTTATGTTGAAAAAGAACATCATGATGAGGATGTAGATCAAATAATGAGCAATCTCAACAGTGGCCCATCCGAGGATGGATATAATTGGAGAAAATATGGACAAAAACAAGTTAAGGGCAGTGAGTATCCTAGAAGCTATTACAAGTGCACTCATCCAAATTGTCCGGTCAAGAAGAAGGTGGAGCGATCTCACGAGGGTCACATCACCGAGATTATCTACAAGGGAGCCCACAATCATCCAAAACCTCCTCCCAGTCGCCGATCAGGGATTGGATCCTCCAGTGGTGTTGAGGGAACAAATGGTGATTGGGGGCATGATGGTAATCTTGAAGTGACATCAACAACTATGGATCACCATGGTCCAAGTGGAAGTCAGTTTGAATCTAGTGATGCTGTGGATGGCTCCTTGACTTTTTCTAACGAAGAAGAAGATGATGATGATGGTGCAACACATGGCAGCGTTTCATTGGGCTATGATGGTGAAGGAGATGAAACTGAGTCAAAACGAAGGTTGAACAATCTTTCTGTGCCACTCTGCTACTGGCCTATATATATATATATATATGTGTGTGTGTGTGTGTGTATTGTTAGTGGCTTTGTTGTAACAATGGATGTTACTTACAGAAAGGTGGAAGCTTATGCAGCGGATGTAAGCAGCAGAGCCATGAGGGAGCCAAGAGTAGTTGTTCAAACGACGAGTGAGGTGGATATCCTTGATGATGGGTACCGGTGGCGTAAGTATGGGCAGAAAGTTGTGAAAGGAAATCCTAATCCAAGGTAAGGTGCAGCAGTGGTCATTATCATTATTTTTTTTTATAATAAAATAAATGGGAATGGGGATTGAACTGGTAAATAATAATGTTTGCAGGAGTTACTACAAGTGCACGAGCACAGGATGCACAGTAAGGAAACATGTGGAGAGGGCTTCACACGACCTGAAATCAGTAATAACAACATATGAAGGGAAACACAACCATGATGTGCCAGCAGCTCGTAACAACAACAACAATAATCAAAACAGTATTGAAAGGAGGCATGATGATGGTTATGGTGGAACAGGAATGGAAGGGAAAATGCCTACTATTCATCATCAGTATATGCTGCCAAAAGGAGAGCCTGCCTCCGATCTCTTTACCATCATCAATAATACCTTCTTGCCCCATATTTAAAGTCTACTTCAATTCCACTTACCAAAACATTATATTATTATGTCAAATATTATCAAACGAATTTATTTTTTTATGAAATTTAAATTGTACAAACAAAAACTGATGAATGAATGAATTGAATACCACACCATCAAGGAACCAGGCTTTATTGTCTCTCTCTCTCTCTCTCTCTACAATATCCCTATGACTATGGTTAAAAGAACTCATTTTGTATCATATATTACACGTATAATATATAACATCTTGATTGATTCATTCATGTATTTATATGTAAATGACCTTCAAAACTCAAGACTTGTTTTCATGTCTACAACTCAACTCTTATGGTCTTCCAATGTGATCTTGGCAAATAAACTCCATTAACTATTAATGGCCACCATTGGAAGTTCTCTCTTCAATCCGATCTTCAGACCTCGGGGTTCCCCTGCGATTCAGCTCCTCTCTGTGCCATCCACAGTGCTTCGACATTAGTATTAACAACTATAAGAATCAATCAAAGCAGAGTTAATGTTTCACCTGAGGCAGTTCCAGACTGAATGGTAATACAGAATAGCAACAATCCGGCGCTTTCTTTCTTCTTGAAAATCAAAACAACGCTCAACCACAGGCAATTGCTTTATTCCTTTCGCCTCCATCAGCTTTTTAGCAATTGCCAAATCCGTATCAGGATAACAAGTTAGAAGTCCACGTTTTCGACCACGATACCTTATCCCTCGAGTACACACACTAGAAACAACAGACTCCTTCAACTGCAAAATCATTCAGTTTAAGACATTGATAGAAAAATAACGTTAAAAAACATTTTAATCACACATTTAGCATACATCTGGAGTTGATGAGGTGCCACCATCTGCAAGTTCATCATAGTTCCTCGACATGCAACGTTTAATGTCGCCATACGTCAAAATCCCTTCTAAATGCTCTTCAGGATCAACAACAATCACACAAGTTTGTTGTCCATCCTCCATACATCGTACAACCTCTTTAATAGTCGATGATAATTGGACTTTCAGGTAGTTGGTTGACATAGCCTGTGAAACCTGATTACACAAGAGAGCCCAGTCAGTCAGTCACTCGCAAAATAAATGGCAAGGGTATTCATCAAAGATAGATACACCGAACATAAGAACCTTCAAATCCTCCAGAATAATGTCTTCATCAATTGCTTCATGGTTATCATCAGGCCCCATGATACAAAGTTCAAAATCATCTGCATCACCAGTTTGTCTCCAATTCTCAAATTTGTCAACTGGTGAAAGCATAGAATAACCTCTTGTAAAACCCCTTGCATCAGATCCCTCACTCTCCTTCGATTGGTTTGCCACAGATGGTACCCATATTGCTAAGCCAACAGCCCCCTGATCACAACAATAGCAACAAGGTAATAACCAAGGCAAACAAGAACAAGACAGTACTAGTGAATATACATCTGTCAGTTACCAGAAACTTATAGAAACTTATTACTATGGAGCTGGCCCAGACTTTATTGCAACATTGTACCAATCATTTGACCAGTTCCTATTCTGAATGTCTAAGATTCCTGAAATTTTAAATTGTCCAAGTTCCCTAAGATATTGTTGAATTCTCAGGCACTCTAATAGCATCTAGATATTCAGATTAGGGACCCTCAATCCTTTTAAGCACGGGTGGCAACTACTGCCACTGGAAACCACATAAAGCAAGGTTGGAATGTGCGTCCACCATGAAGGTTGATGAGCCTTTCAAGGCATCAGTGAATGCAGTGTTTTCAGCTTCCGACACACCAAAACATTCCTCAATGGTCTCTAGGTGCCAAGTCACCTCACTCGTAGATTTCTACCACTGTCATCCTCACCTCCATGCTAACTGGCATATCCTTTGATCAGGCTTGGGTTACTTAGTTTTGAACTATACTGTCGACTTATAAATTAATTAAAAAAGTTTTTATTTTTATTTTTTTATAATAGGTTATTATTACGTTTTGATTTAGAGTAATTCAATCTTCCATATTTTCTTTTTCTCTACTTTGCTGCTTACTCGTCTTCATGGAAACAACCACTCTACCCTCTGGGGTAAAGAACAGGTATGCATACATCTCACCTGACCCTATTTTCGAGTGAGATATACTGGGTTCGTGTTTCGTTTCGTTTCGTTTTTCTCTTCCATGTTTTGTGGGATTCTCATAGAATTAGATATTGTATCCTACATTCATACACAACAATTGATTTGTATAAAGTAAAAAAAACATCTACCAAAAGACATCATTTCTTCATGCGATGAATTACATTTAGCAAAAAACATAATCTAACAAAAAACATTATCTACCATCAAGCGAAAAACATTATATAGCAATAAAATATGTAAAATCATAATAGTATAATATGTATTTGGTTTTATTTTTATCAAAACGAAATATACAAAATATTAGTAGGATGTGTTATTCAATTTAACCGAATTAGAAAAAAAAAGTAACCAAAAACCAAACCGAATAAGGATATTCTTATTCGGTTAACCGAACCGTTTAACCCAAATCTCATTCGATTCGGGTGAGTTATTCAATTTCGGTTATTTTTGACACCCTAGATACAAAAAGAAGAAGTTATCAACAACTTTATTCAAGCAAGAAATTACCATCAGGGGAAGCAAGATTCTATAATCCTTGGTCAGCTCAAACAAAAGTAGAACCGAAGTCAACGGAACAGAACAAACTGAAGCCAAGGTTGCAGCCATTCCAACCTAGAGTATAAGATTGACGTCAGAAATACCAACAAAATATATGATAATTAAGCGTAAGAAAGCAAAGGAATAACATCTACAAGTTGGAATGATCCTGCATCAAAGTAAAAGCATTACTAATGCATATGCCTGTGGCTCGGCAATGGCAGTGTTCCCTGGAATGGCTGAGTTAATTAATTCTGCTGCTGAACCTCCAAATACAGCACCGACTGCAGCACCTATCATCAAACTTGGCGCATATAAGCCACCAACAAGCCCAGAACCTTTGCATAGAGCCGTGGCCACAACTTTTGCTGCAGCTAACTGCGCTAGGAGCCCAATTCCTGGTGCTGAAGCAATCTTCCCAGTATGTAGAATTTCATCAACATTGTTGAAGCCCCAGTAAAGAACTCCAGGATACTTGAGCGCTATTATTCCTGCTCCTAAACCACCTAAAGCCGGAGTGACAACAGCAGGAAGTCCAAACCTTTCTTTGATATATTCAAAAGCCTTGCTGAACCAAGTTACCAAACGGGTAAATAGTACACTAACCACCCCACATAGCATGCCCAGGATTAGGTACAGAGGTAGTTCTGCAAAAGGTTCACCATACAAGAACTCAGATGGAAATCCTTGCCAATAAAGCATAGATACAAATAAAACATATGATCTAAAACTCCAGACCAACACTAGGCACACACACCACGACCTTTACTTTGAGGCAACACAGCCCTGAAAGAAATTTTCTTTTCAACGGAACAGGTTCAATAATTCCAAAATAAAATGAGGTAAGATAGTGGCAACAGATTTCAAGCCAAATGCTTGTATGTTAAGTGTTAACAACATTTAATGAAACTAGAATGAGATAAAATACCGGCAGCAGATTTCAAATCATACGTGGGCACTGTGAACGCCTGCTTCTCTCCAAGTACAGCATTTGACACAGTAGAAGAAATAACAGACGCCAATATTATCATTGCAGTTGTAAAGGGAGGAGAGTTTTCAGCACGCAGAGGCCTTAATACAGTCTCTATAGCAAAAAAAGAGCCAGCAACTGCTGCATTGAAACCTGAAAGGGGCAAGAGAGAATATCAGAACTAAAGTACATGGGGAATACTGGGCAACCTCCTTTACTACATATCAACAGAAGAGTGAAAAGAGGAGTAATGGGGAAAGGGTGGGCATCAAAATGGCCTGCAAAAACTGAAAGCAACCCCCAGAAGAGAGCCTAGGAAATGATATACACAATATAAGATTGATGAAGTATCTCCAAAGACTGCAGAACATGATTACTTAGGCCTCTTTTGGCATTCTTTGTTTTCTGTTTTGACAAAAACAATGTTCAGCAAATGCTTACGTTTCTTGAAGAGACAAAGTCAAGTTACGAAAAATTTCTAAACAACAACTATAAGTTACCAAATAGAGCCCAGCCTCCCAGAAGGTCAAGGGTTCAAACCTCACCAAAGGTGAGGAGTGTACACGAGTATTTTCCATATATAAATATTATACTGTTCACAAAAAACAATTATAAGTTGTAAACTTGATTTAGATGTTTTCACAGTCTAAGAAATTAGTTTAAATTCAAAAGCAGTAAACACTATTTCTGTTTGATTTTGAATTTTCATCTTACTTTTTTGAAAAGGAAATAATATGCCAAATGCATTGCCCTTTGTTGTCAAACAAAAAAACACCACTCTGTTTACAATACAAAAAAAATGTGAACAGAAAATAAAAATTGTGACAGCTACCAAACAAGGACATGACTAGATGGAATCGACGACTGCCAGACCTCTTGTCAAACCTTTCCATTTGATCAACGACTGCCAAGTGATACCAGTGATCATCATATATTGGAGTCGAGTAAATACATAGATAAAAAGACATGACTAGATGAAAGATGGAAAGAAGAGTGTCCATCTGCAATACGACAGTGCTTTCAAGCAAACGCTGCCTAGATTTTCTAACAACATCCATCTTACAGAAAGATGGGATATGCAATATAACAAGCAAAGAGATGATTAACATTCAACGGAAAACGTCAACAGAAAATAGCTGTAAACCTGAAGATATGCCAGCAGCTGCACCAGCTGCAACAAGGGCTATCCTGCGCTCCTTATTATTTTCCATCATCAATGAGCATCCATTTGCACATGATTTTCCAATATCTACACTAGGGCCTTCAGGGCCCAAAGAACAGCCAGTACCTAAGGTAACAGCAGCTTGAATAGCCTTCACTGTTGGGAAGAACCCAGAAAGAAAGTTCAAACCATTTCCAGGAGTCGACTGCTTTATCTGGTCTAATATTTCAAGTAAACCATGCAGCATCCCGACAATGACTCCTCCAGTGACTGGTATCAGAAGTATCCTATGCCAAGTGTCAGCTAACCTCTGTAAACGTAACCAAGCAGCACCTTCATTTGGTGTACCAGCCCAAGCCCATCCATGTATTACATGCACCTGTATTCAGTATTTCACTGTCAGGAAATGTCGATATTCAATCAAACAAGATGCATAACAGCAAAGCTGCACTTATAGCATAAATTCATGGTTCAGGCTAATGACCATGCCAGCACCATGAGATGAAAAGGCTCACAAGCATCATTCTTTTGCACTTTAATACTTGCCCATCCCTTTTTGTAACTTGGCAAATTCCTTCCATAAAAACCAACACCCATGCTACACAGTATCTTTGTCTGTATTTATGCATAATACTGACCAAAAAGCAGGCACATAAGTAGAGTCTTCCTCCTTTACCTCTCCCTGTTTGAGGCAATTCAGCATGCAAGTTCAAAAAACAAAAGCTACAACCCAAGTTTGTTTTGTAAATAAGATTTACATGGAGCTGAAAAGCTAATATAGAAAGATCTTGGGGTTATATGAAGCAATAGCAGAAACACGAGTCATGCACCCAAATTAAACTAATCCGATCAGATCAAGCAGAAAAGAATTCATCTGATTTTACAATATCTTATCAGCAAAAAAAAAAACATTAATTTATCAGCCCATCATCACCTAGTTTGACAAAGAATGACCTTAAATTATCAGGTGCAATAAGGTTTATTGATTACAGAATTATTCCTCTCAGTACCAAAAATTTAAGCACAGCCTTTCATAAGCACAGGTGTAATAGCATTGCAAAAAGAAATATCCAAATGAAACATGCATTTGAAAGAGAAGTGGTTTTAAAAACGAAAGCAAATGTTTCCTGTATCGTATCAGATCTATAAAAAAGACAAAAAATTGACGGCTACTAGAATTGAAGAAAAGAGGGAGAGAGTTACTCCACGATTAAAGGCAGCAACACAGAGACCGGTGGCAAGGCCAAGAAAACATCCGATAAGCAGTAATGCCCATTCAGGAGGAGCTCCGTCTCCAAGGATCTCATCATCACCGCCATTTACTCCGCTTCTTCTGGGGGACACACGATCCCAATCTGACCATCGTTCCCTAGGCGAGCGGCGCTTGATACTAAGACGTCGACCGGAAAACGCTCGATTCCATAGATCTTTAATGGTTTTAGTATTTCTTGCACTTGATGAAACTTGGCCTTCCAAATCGTTGTCTGAAGACGAAGAATTGGAGCGCAACAGAATGGCGTGATCGCCTGCAGACATATTTTGACGCCCTAACTTGCACATACATACATACACTAATATATACTATATAAGAATAACAATAATAATAATAATTCAGCCATGACTTGCTCTTGCTGATGAAAACCAAGATTTGTATGAAATGGATTGGTTGATATGAAATTCTTTGTTTTGTATGTTCATATTTTGATTTTTCTACATTTTGCCATAATCATTTAGTTATATTGTAAATTGATTTACCAAAAGTTTTAGGCTGACCAAAGTTATATTGTAAATTGATTTATCAAAGTTTTAGAACATGGCAAGCGTCAAGAATCTTATTCAGTAAGAGCAATGATAAAGATGAAGGTAACTGAGGGTGACGACCGATAAGCTCTTACCGGATAAATTGTTGCATACGATACCGTTTTGATTTACCACAATCTTACCTGATAAAATAAATTATATAGTGTTGACGGTTGACTCCTCCGGTAAAAACTTATCGAGTAAGCATTTGGGGAAACGGCCCCTTAAATGTCTTCAACCCAACCTTTGTAGATCCCTGGTCCGAATGGTAAAAAAATTATTTTCATAAGGATCTCAACTTGTGAAATAGTTGATAAAGATGAGGAGTGTGTGTAACTTTATTTGTTGCATTTGTCGTATATAAATATTACATACTCTAAAAAAAATATATGAGGGAAAAGTTACTTTGTTTTCTGGAATTTGAAGAGAATTAAATAAAATGAAAAGAAAGTGAATGAAAAACATTTTTTTATTTGTGTCCTATCCTATGTTTGAGAGAGAGGTAAGTTGTAAATTTATCACTATTTTCTTTTCTTTTCTTTTCTTCTCTCCTAAAAAGGTTTTGAGAACTCCTTTAGAAGATGGATAAGTTCCAACTTCCAGCCCAACCATAATTTAAAGAAGGGTTGATGCATAAAGCATTATATATCTATACTACCTTAATATTGGTTTACACCATTGTCTTAAATACAAACCTTTAAGCATGTAGTACTGATAATCCAAGATCAATGAATCTGTAGAGAGAGAAAGCAAGGATGCGCAAATAGTAAATGTATTGAATGTGTGCGTGAGATTCTTACACGGAACAAAGACCAAAGGGACTTAAATACCCTTGGTCAGATACAACACAGATAGACTCTAAACACAGTGTTTGACCAAGCCCTATAAATACAATGATTACTATAAAACAGACCTAACAATCTCCCCCTTAGTAATCATTGGCGCTTTGGTCTTCAAAAATCATCTTCAAAAACAACATGGACCAACAAAGCGACTTTGTGAAGCTATCTGACTTTTTAAAGAAAAATTTATTCTCAGCATCTTTCAGATTGAAATTGTCTTTGCTGCTTGAGCTCTAAACGATACACCTCTTTTGAATGATCTTGAATGAACTGTGGTGTTCGTAGCAGGAACAGCAAAATAATCAGTTGTAGCTAAGAGAATAGAATCTTTGAGCGAATCTTGATCAGCAGATAAACATTTTAGCTCTTTGTCTCGTTAACTTCTCCTTGACTTCTCCCCCTCATGACCTTGATGATCTTGATCAACTTGGTCATGCAAATGTTGGAGACAAGACGACTTAAGATCTGCAAAATCAAAAAAAAAAAAACAAGGGAGGTTTGCGCTTCACGAAGGATGCGCAAACTGAGGTTTACGTACCACGCAGGATGCGCAAAGCAAGGTTTGCGTGTCAAGTTGGATGCGCAAAACAAGGTTTGCGTGACTCCCCCTACACAAATGCACTAAATTTGACAATTCAAGTTAGCATTCATATAAAGAATCAGATACTCCCCCTCAAAAACAGATATAATCTTTGAAAAATATTTTCTTTGTTCACTCCCCCTTGAATAATGCATTAACCCATTAAAATATATTTATGAGAACACAATGATCTAATATCAATGTAAAAGAAAAATATACTGAATATAAATTTTGAAACAACTAAACATTTAAAATTTTAAACACTAAACAAATTAAATTCTACTGAGTAAAATATCACAGATTTATCAATCAGTTGAAATCAAATATATGTTGTTGGATACAAAAACAAGTTTCATTGCATATCAAGTTAAAACATGTTCAGTTTCAAAAACTTCCAGCAATCTATTCAGTGTGCTCACATGCGAATCTTCGATTAGCTTCAAGAAAATGCAATTCTAAAAATATAATAGAGAACTTTGCATGTACTCACACTAATCCATCAAAAATTAAGATTTTCACAAATTTATAGGTTTATCGCAACTCAAACATATCACCAAGAATCATGATATGTGTGCTCATTGGCATATTTTAGAGTGTGCACATTGACATCTTAACATGAGTGTACTCTTTGGCATCTTTTAAGCGCGTGCACTTTGACATCTTTTGATCAAAAAGTTTATTAAGTAAAGAACATGTCGTAAACGTAACTTTCTATCTGACCCTATTGCAGGATTTGGGTCAACCGCTCCCAGACCAGTTGGCCTTAGGGGACTAGGTGTCAAGCACCCCTTGGAACTTACTTTCCCAGATCAGAAAGGCTACATCGACATATCCTAAACCCATTCATACCAGTAGAACATGACTTTCGATCTGGTTCTATTGAAGGATTTGGGTTCGATCACTCCCAGATCAATTGACCTTAAGGGACCAGATGACAAGCATCCCGAAGAACTTACTTTCCCAAACCAGAAAGGCCACAGGTACAAACTTTTAAACTTAGAGATTTCTGAATTTTAAGAATTTAAAATTCATCTCAATCACTTAGTTTTACGTAAAAGTACTTAGCCCATATTTTCATTACGATCCATAATTTTGACTTTTTAGAATTTTCAAAACATTGTAAACTATAAATATTCCGAATCACACAACTTTAAAGCAGTAATAAAAGTTTCAAACATGTTGCTGACTTTTCGACTTTTGTAAGACTTGAAATTTGACCATATAAAAACTTTAATATAAACAAAAGAACTTGAAAATTTATCCTAGACACATATTTTATTCAAAAGAAAGAAAAAATGTAAAACTTTACTTTATAGAATAAAATTTGTAAAGATGTAAACTTTTAAACTCAATATGCTGATATTGAAAATTTTCATTAATGACAAAATGTAAAAAATTCAGCAAATTGATATTTAGTTGGAACAAAATAAAATTCAATTATTTCATCTTTCACATTATAAAAATAATTTGTGTCTCAAATTAAAAAATAATTTGGGTTATACAAAATCAAGAAAAAAATGAACAAGCTCAGATTCTAGAAAAGAATAAAGAGAAAAACTGGAACACATCATTTTCAGAGATAAAATGCAGCGGAATTAAAATTGATGTACTCACAGTATCTCATATAGTCAGAAGCTTAAAAACTTTGAAGAACGAGTTCTAAACTGATTTGTTTAGAAGTCGTAGTCTATGAAGTACGGGTCCTGAGCTGAAATACTCAGAAGCCAAAATTCTTTTACTCCCCCTTAACGTGAGATGCCTGCAACTTATAATCAGATAAAGATTTGGGTACCCACTTGTATTTGGGCCCTTGTTTGTTAGTTGCAGTTCTTATGGGGAAATAATTGTTAGATTTAACATTTAAAGCACGAGGAATATGATCAGAAAAATAATCACAATCATCAGAAGAGAAAGCATAATCATCAGAACTAGAATCTGAGGAAGAACATGAGACATGTTTTGAAATTCGAATCATTTGCTTTATAGAGTATTTTGAAATTTTATTATATTTAGCAAATGAATCATTGTTATAAAGTTTGTCTACACATTTATCCCCTTCAAAAATATGTTCATCAGATGTCCGCTTCTTTATCCAGATCTGCCTCTTTGATCGAGTGCTCAAAGTCCTATCTGTAAGAAATGAATCGGTAGAATTAGAACTGTCAGAAATAACTTTATCTTGTTTCTTCGACTTCTTTGACCGTCTTCTTTTACGCTTAGGTTTATAATATTGATCATTGAGCGTAAAAGAATCATCAAGAATTTTAGACTTAATATTTAAATTAGAAGAAATAAATTTATCTAAGCAACCAATCTGATCAACTAATAAATCTGAATGAGCCTCGGAATCTGAATTATTTTGAGAAAAGATTTTAAAATTAGAAATTTCCTTTTTGTTTTCCTTAGAATCAGAAGAAAGGCTAGAAATAGAATCTGATTTTTGAGAAAATAATTTTTCTTCAAGACTAGATGTCATGAAAGAAAGAATAATATCAGATTCAATTTTCTTCAAAATATTTTGATCTTCTATCTTATCTTCAAGATCGATGATTTTGCCTTCTAAAACTAATGGAGAAGTATATTTCTTCAAATCATAAATGATTGGAGAAATATTTTCCTTATCAGAATCAGGGGCATAAGAAGGAATAAAATCATCAGATACTGAAGATTTGACGGGAGATATATCATTTAAAACTCTTCTTCCTCTCCTTGATTTTTCAGGAAAATATTTGGCATTTTCATACGTATAAACAAAAGGAATTTCATTTTTCTTGTTATTTATCCTTTTCTCATTTTCAACTTCTAATATTTGCTTTTCACTAGTCCAAAAGAATTTAAACTGAGGAGCGTAGTGTGCAAGAGTTAGATAGTCGTATTTATATAAAGTAGGAACTTCGTTTATCACTTTGTTTAAACAACGAGGATTGTCAAAACCAAGTCCCCACCTTTGTTTTAAAGCTTCTTCACTCCTTGGCTTGTTCATAAAAATTGTTTGTTCAGATTGGTTTATTTGATAAAGCTTTTCTTCTAATTTATTTATTTTATCTGAAAATTCATCTTTTAAAGAAGTCATTTTAGACAAAGACTCAAGATAAGTCTTATTTGAATTTTCCAAATCATCCAATTTCTTTTGAAAGATGTCTTTAGTATTTTCTAAAATTGATTTTTCATCTTTCAAAGAGATTTTCAGTTTGTCAATCAAATCTGACTTTTCTGAATTTAAATTCTTTTCAGATAATAACTTTAAACGTAAATCAGATAAAGCAGTTATCATGATATTCAACTAAGAATATATGAAATTGTAATCAAACTCTGAATATACCTCATCTTCATCAGTTTCAAAATCATCTGACTGGTCATCTCCAACCAAACACATATGAGCGATCTCTACGTTTGCAGCTTCATCGTCAGAGTGATCCAACCAGAATTCTTCTTCTGCCAGCAAAGCTGTTCCATTCTCTCTTTTCTTAGCCAGCTCCAATTTCTTTCTGTAATAAGTTGAGTCCTTAACCTTCTTTGCTCTACACTCCTTTGAGTAGTGGCCCGACTTTCCATAGTTATAACAGGCAGTAGACTTTGGCTCAGGCACTTTGACTGTTGAACCAGAAGTGAAACGAGAAGTGTTGGAACCTGATCGAGGTTGGAACTTTTTCTGGTAATGCTGAGAGAGAAGGATCATAGCTTTCTGCAAAGCCTCACCATCATCTTCAGTTGACCCGTTGTAAGCGTTATCAGACAACGCTTGTTCAGATAATTGCTTTGTGAGGAGTTCAACTGGGTCTACTGATTTCTTCTTTTTCTCAAGTTTTGCCTTCTTCTCTATCACCAAGCTCTCATCAGTTAGCAAGATCTCGAACATCTCTTGGATCTGCATTGTAGAGATTCTGACATCATTCCTTAATATGTGGCATGATTTATTCCATTCAGGCTGCAATATGTTGAGGAACTTCAGATTTGTCTCAAGCTCAGTCTTTTCAACCTTTATCTTTCGAAGATCATTGATCACGGCACAGAAACGATCAAACACATTCTTTAGTGGCTTCCCGTCCTTGGCTTTGAATTTCTCAAAAGTATTCATGTAGCGTGTATGCCTGAGTTTAGTTGCTACTGAAGAACCAAGCATAACTTTCTCAAGCTGTTGCCACATCAGATTAGGATGAGTTTTGAAACAATCAATCCTATTGTATACAGAGTTTGGCAAGGCCAACATTAGATTTGCTTTAATATCCCGATCAGCTTGATATGCGGACAATTTTTCATGTATGTACTCTTTAGTCGGCTTGTATAATCCAGAAGCCAATTTGGGTTTTTCGAACGGTCCTTCAGATAAAATGATCATCATGTCATTTCCATTCTTTTGTCGTTCAATGAAGTTCAAGAACCGATCTTGCCATTGTGTAAATTCATTTTCTTCAATCAGCAACGGAGGACGATTTTCAGTACCCAATGACATCATGATGTCATTCTTGTAGACCTGAGCTTGATAAGCAAATTTTGCAGAATCCATATATAACAAAAAAAAATTCCAGACTTTTTTTTTTAAGAATAAAAAATATTCCAAGTCTGGAACACACGCAAACAGAAGGTTTGCGTAAGCAGTGAGATCCGCAAACTAAACTTTGCGTATGCTGAAGGGTACGCAAACTGGGCTTTGCGTATGCTGAGGGATGCGCAAAATAGACTTTGCGTGTGAAGGCTGATGCGCAAACTAGGCTTTGCGTATGCTGAAAGATGCGCAAACTAGACTTTGCGTGTGAAGGTTGATGCGCAAACTAGGCTTTGCG
Source organism: Arctium minus (assembly GCA_954870635.1). Lineage (NCBI taxonomy): Eukaryota > Viridiplantae > Streptophyta > Magnoliopsida > Asterales > Asteraceae > Arctium > Arctium minus. The sequence goes on along the minus strand of OX941093.1, from coordinate 78,027,803 downwards.
TATGCTGAAAGATTCGCAAACTAGACTTTGCGTGTGAAGGCAGATGTGCAAAGCTAGCTTTGCGTATGCTGAGGGATTACGCAAAGTTGAGCTTTGCGTAAGCTGAGAGTTGCGAGAACTGCCCTTTGCAAATGAGGAAGGATACGCAAAATGAACTTTGCGTATATATCTTGATGCGAAAACCCTGAAATACAACTAACACAAAGATTAGTACAATATGAACTTGCGCAAAGTGTTAAGAACTTGCGCAAACGTATATGAATATTGCGCAAACTTTAGATCTTGCGCAAAGTTCACAAACTCAAGAAAACTTTTCTGAAATCGAATGCAGACATGAAATTTATGCAAGAAATTAACACAAAGATGATCGAAAACAATATTCTAACACAATTCAATTAAGAAATTTGATTAAACACCACAAAACATGATTTCGTAAAGCACACGGTTCGTGAAAACTCGTTTTTCAGAAAAACACAAAAACACAAAATTGACAATCAGAACAAGTTTTTCTTGAAATTTGACGTGAAACAAAAATATTCTCCTATCAAAAACGAATCCAACAAGACTGATTTCAAAAAAACACCTCTGAATTTTATGAAAAATCAAGAAAACGAGATTTTCTTGAAAAATTCAAGAAAATCGATCAAATTTTCGATTTCAAACACAAATTCAGATTACAAAAAACAAACTCTCAATCCTCTCAAGATTCAGATGGTTCTGATACCAATTGATAATTCAAGATCAATGAATCTGTAGAGAGAGAAAGTAGAGAGAGAAAGCAAGGATGCACAAATAGTAAATGTATTGAATGTGTGCGTGAGATTCTTACACGAAACAAAGACCAAAGGGACTTAAATACCCTTGGTCAGATACAACACAGATAGACTCTAAACACAGTGTTTGACCAAGCCCTATAAATACAATGATTACTATAAAATCAGACCTAACAAGTACTACCAATTTTAGCATGATTTTCAAAAATCTCTTAAAAACAAGTGTTTGAGCATAAGGTACAAACTCTCAATGCATATGTACCTTTGGTTGCTTTTAGACGAAATCAGTTTCCATACCCAGTACAACCATACCCACGAAATCAGTTTCACAATTGCAACACCATACCCGGTACAGCCATACCCACATACTCCTCTTCTTCACCTTGCACGCATAAATGGAAGATATAAATCAAGAGTTAGGGTTCAAAGTATTTTCATCCCTAAAATCTCCTCTTTCTCTCTCTTTCTCTCAAACACATTGTCCCCTGTCCTCCAAAAATCAAGAGTTTGGGTTCAATGCTAGATATATATATATATATATATATATATATATATATATATAACTATGTTGCTTATAACTCATCTCCTCTTTCTCTCTCTTTCTCTCAAACACATCGTAAAACAGCCCCTGTCCGATTGCACCTGACAGGTTTGGTTTCACGATTGATTTGGTTTCACGATTGAGGTAGCATCTTATTTCTCTCAAACACTTATTTCTTGTGTTTTAGATTTTATTTCTCAGGTTGTACAAGTATTCACAGTCTCAACCACTTCAAATTCGTTGGTCTAAATGCATAATAGTAATTTCTGATTAAAACACGGGTTTAGAGGATTTGGTTTCTGAGTTACTAGGATCAATCTGACAAGTTTGTGATTTGGCTTATTTGGGATCAGTTTGGGAAGGATAAGGATAGTTGTATTTTGGCCATTACTGGGTGGTTAACTGCTGATAAACAAAATTACAATAATAATCTGTATCATATTCCAGCAGTTTGCTGTTTGATTTGGTTCCCTTGATTTATTCTTCATTTTGAGTATCAAAATGATAGTTCAACAATTGCCTCCTTGCTATTCTATTGGTCTTATACACTGGTTAATATTTGTTTACATGTTGGTCTTATACACTGGTGAATATTGGTCTTATACACTGGTTAATATTTGGCATACTGCCATTCCATATGACTTCTTCATTTGGTATGCACATCTAAGAACTGAAAGTAGGAAGAAAAACCAACTGGAGTCATGGTGTAGGTAAATTGAAATTGAAAGATGACAACTTTCTTTTAATAATAATGTCTTGGAAACTGTGCATGAGGTAAATCTCACTCATTAGACTGACCATCTTTATTTTTTTAAATAAAAAACATAGATCTCTGTTTTAAAATGCTTTCAAGAAAACTTGTTTATCTGTACACATGGTCTACTTGATAAAGCCAAACACATTTGGTTTTAAAGATGTATCATTATTATTTTTTTAAAACGCATTCTGAAAATCCTTATGGCCCAACTCTACATAGTGAAACAGTTGTATACTTATAAAATCATCATAGATGTGTGGGTATGATTTTGGTAATTATTGTCTATGATTGCATGCTAAAAGTAAATATTCTGTCCAACCCTATTTGAGTATCCACCTTTCTGGTTCATAATCAGGTGTCACTATCTCCTTGTATCATTTAGCATGTTGTTGCAGGCCCATTATTTCAAGGAGTGTATATTAAAAGTAGAAACAATCTGATATCAAACACTTCATTACCACAGTTTTAAACTAAAAGTCAAATACTATGCTTAAGTATTGATGGAGGATCAACCACATAACTTCACAACAGTTCGTTCTAGAATCATGCAATTCAACAAGAGTTCATAGGGGAACAATGTCAAAGTCTTATTCCTCAAGACATAAAAGCTACCATTAGTCTGGATCAGGGTCAAGGGTGGTAAGAATGCATCAATTCTATAGTATGTAGAGAGTAGAAAACACAATAAATTAGAAACCTCATATTCCTATGAACTGTAGATCATGCTAAGAAATAAAATGTTCTTAGTTAATGATAAATAAAAAATAAGATAGCATGCCATGTTCAGAAAACAAGAAAACTTGTAATTTATGAATCAAGCCAGGATAGAGATGATGCACTTAACCGACAATTCCCGTAAAAACTGAACATGTAAACTTTCACCGGTGCACAATCCTCTTAGCAATACAATTTATCAGAATCCAAGTGAACAAATCAAGACAATCAACCCTCTTAGTAAGATGTTGCATGAAAACTACAATGTCATCGTATCGATGTGTTTTTAGAAGTAAGCACACAAGGGATGAGTGACATTTTGTCTATATGCCACATCACTGCCCCTGCATGGTGAGGGTTGAGCAACTGTCTACACACATTAATAGACAGGTGGAATCCAAATTCAAATCCTGAAAATAAAAACTTATGAGCATCTCCAATAGAGTTATCTCTAACAGAGGTTGTGATTTTCTCAAATAAAACTCTTACTAAATCACACAGATTTGGGTTTGATTGTTGTTAGCTGTTGATTTTGTTACTATTATGTGTGTGCTTTCTTTGTTTCTTGGCAGCCTACCCCTGTGCCAATAAACTGCAAAAAAAATAAAAATAAAATCATAATGAAGTTCAAGTTGTATTTTGCAGTTCATCAAATTTTAACACACACATCCACATAGTAAAAATGGTGCTGTTATTGGCATGGCGGTTTTCAGTTTTGGTGTATAGGGAATATGATGTATATGTATAGATTAGTTTGCATTATATAATTTGTTTAGATATATTAGTTTAAGCTTGATTGATAGTTATTATTATAATTTGTTGAATTGGGTTGGAGTTTAAAGGGATAAACGGGTATGTGTAATAGTGTAAAAAGTTTGGGATTTTTTTGTAGTTTAACTTCCTTCCTGTGGTTTGTATTCACTTTTCATCCTGAAAATAAATGTAACACCCGCTATTTTGGGGTTGGGTGAAAAGTTGACTATTACCCAAAGTTCAGGGGGGTAAAATGTAACTTGAGTTATATAAATATAAATCAGATTTTAGATATTTTGGAAATATCACAATATACCATTTTGGTTTTGAGAAGTCAGAGAGAAAGAAGGAGCAGGTTGAGGTCTTCGGGTTTTCTCCAAATCAAGGTACGAATCTAGCTTAATGCTTCGATCTGAATGCTTTTAGCCGCGTATAATCTCGTTGTGAAGGTTTTAAACCGTTCCATTGTGAGATCCGAGTATTTCTCATTTTGGATCTGGGTTCTGCATCGATCTGTTCTTGATGTTCTTGATGAACAAGACGATGGTCTTTCGACCGAAGTCATGTTCGACCGATGGTCATGTTCGACCGAAGTCATGTTCGACCGATGGTCATGTTCGACCGAAGGTCATGTTTGACCGAAGTCCTGTTCGACCGGGTGGTTGTTCGACCGGTGGGGTCGTTCGACCGGGTAGTTCCTTCGACCGGACCCTGTTCGACCGGAACTGTTGTTCGACCGGTTTTTGGTACTCGACCGGATCAGTGTTTGGCAGTTGTTGTGTTCTTATTCCTGAGTTTTAAGTCATTAAGTTGTCTTTATTTTGGCTTACCGATTATCGGTGTTGTCATAGGTAGCAATCGTCAGAAGCAGGCCATAATCAGGAAGAAATCTGAGGTGAGTCCTTTAAGCTAAATCCGTCTGTATTACGAAATGCTATGTGATAAATGTATTATTTGAAATGTGGAAAACATGGTTTCAAAGTGACTTATTGTCGTTGGGAAATACCTTCTAAATATCTCACATTTTCAAGAATCACGATTTATAGAATTGAACCGTTGTTCATATGAATTGCCTGCATATCTGATTTAATATGAGTATGCTCTGAAATGACATGTTTTGGCTTTGAGTCTTAGTGCAATGGATCCATAGGCACGGTGTTCATGTGTCCCCTGTTTTGGGCATTTGGTTCACGTTTAGCACGAGATAGGCATCGGGTTGCCATGATAAGTAAGGTGTGGACCTATACGGTCGGGCAGCGTCTCATGGTGCAGTAAGGTGTAATCCCATTATGTGCTTGGGTTCCCCCTATTTTGGGAACTCTCAAGGATAGATCCAGAGGGGTTGACTTGAATGTTTTGAGCAACAGATCTAGAGGGGTTGAGCTCGTTATGTGATTTTTGGGTATTACTTATACCATGTTTAATCACTAATGGTTTATTGGATTTCTTGACTTAGCTCATGGCTATACTACCGCGTGGCACCAATTGGGTTTAGTACTCTCTTCTATTTTGCTTGTTCTCACTAGGCGTTAGCCTAACGCTTGCTCTTGGTTGTCATGTTGGCAGGTTATCTTAGAAGTGGGGCTCGTCGGGACTGAGGGAGCGACCTTGGGGTCGTGAGAGATTCTTTTGAAGATTCATTTTGGAAGTATAGCGACACCCGTCCCTAATCTAGATATTTTGTAGATTAATAGGATGTCATTTTATACTTCAGTTATCTACCTCAATATTGGCTACTCTATACCCGTTGGGTTGATTGTGTAATGAAATTGTCACACCTTATTCCGCAAGTTAGTCTATTGCCGAATTGTTTCTTCGAAATTTTATTTCCGCAGTTTTTAGGGTGTTACAATAAAAACCTATGAGCATCTCCAATAGAATTATCTCTAACAAGTTTCCCCTGAACCTAACTCTATCTGCCTACTGGTTTAATTGGTTGGTTTAAAAAACTTTGATTATCTGGTTAGCTATTGATCCTGCTAATTTTCCTTACTGCTGCTGCTATCGGAGAAGCGTAGGACCATATCGGTCGAAGGATTGGATGTTCTCAAAGGTGTTTTGCATCATATTTGAACGTTTGCTGCAACGATATATATCGAACTAATTATTGATCGAATTTACAGGGAGGAGTGCATTTAGCAGATATAAGAGTTTATTAATTATATAGAGAATGTTAAAAATTTATAATCAAATATACTTCGATTCTACTCACTGCATAAAGGCCAATTACTTCGATTTTTTTACTCACTGCATAAAGGCCAGTTACTTCGATTCTCCATAAAGGCCAGTTACTTCGATTTTTGTATTGGTTGCATATGCCTACACGTTCGATTGTGATATCTATAATCAAAATTTTTTTAAAGATTTCTTTTCTCTTTCATTATAGAGAATGTGTTATCTCTTATTCTACTCACTGCACAATTTTCTTATAGTTTAATGTGTGGCAAGTGTTCTTTTGATAAAGTATAAAGGATTCTGTCCGAGAAGAGTTTTCAGCTTTTGTTTTCTGTTTTTTCCTTTCTCATTTTTCTTGCATCTTCCTAGAAATTAATGCTATGAACATTTGTGATTTTGATATGCGTAGTGTAACACCTCAAAAATCAGAGTAAATTAAAACCTGGAAATCTGACAATATAACGAATGTAAAACCATAACTTTTCATAAATGGGATCAGTCCTCCAGACTATACAATCCTATACAAGGATTTCATCAAAAGAATGGGACTTAACAATGCCCAGCAATAATACTAATCAATGCCAAAAACCTCGAGACTCAAAACTCGTCTCTCCAAAAACCCCGGCAACCCACCGCTAATGGAAACCTGATACACATACCATTTGAGAAAAAGTGTCAGACTTAAAGCCTGGTGAGAACATACAGTTTATGAAGCTCAAAAGATAAAACATTTGCATCAAGATAACATTTCCAAAGAGATTAAGTTTACAATTTAGGTCCTCGCCACAATCGGGCTTTTTCGTTATAAACATACCACAAAAGGACCGAAAACAAAATATTTTACCAAGGATCGTGGCGTAACACAAAGTTAGGCCAACAATCCGAGTTACGAGCTAAACCAATTGGAGTCCGCAGATACGAATCACAAAGTCCGTGCTTCAACGTGAGATCAAGCCCCAAGCGCAAAACCAAGGTATACTCCTTCACTAGGATCACTATGAACCATGGCTAGTATCCGGCCTCACATAACCGTACCAAGTTGCCCCCGAGGAACAAGTGATCCATAGCTACAATTCTGGGGAATGTAACATCCCAACAATACAGTCTACTCCAAAACCTAGGGATCCACTAGTAATGGTAAGGACTCGTCACAACAACGTATGTGACCAACCATAAATAAACATATGGTTACAAACACATTTTATAAACAAAATGCTATTCCCAGTTCAACTTCTGGTAAGAATGAAAAGCATTTAAAAGAAGTTCCTTTGAATATTTCTTTCGCATAAACGCACAGGTAAAACATCATTTTACTTTTAAAATAAGATAAGATCGAAAAGGTAACTTTTGATATGTATACAGTTTAAAATGATAGTAGGAACTCACCTCTGTTTCCTTCTTCTTAACAAGCGCTACCTATGATAACACCGAAAGAATCGGTAAGTCGAAATACAGATAAACCTCTCGTTACTTGAATAGGACTCAAAGACACAGAAGCTAACAACTTAACATAACCTAATCCGGTCAAAGGCAACAACCGGTCGAACACCTCCCCGGTCCAACACTACTCCGGTCGAACAGACAACACCGGTCGAGGGACCATCCGGTCGAACAACCCCTCGGTCGAATCAACCATCCGGTCGAATCAACCCTTCGGTCGAACACCCATCCGGTCGAATCAACCCTTCGGTCGAACACCCATCCGGTCGAATCAACCATCGCCTTGTTCATCAAGAACAGTACGATGCAGAACCCAGATTTAACCCATATCCAAATGAGAAATACTCAGATCTCAAAATGGAACGGTTCAAAACCTTCACAACGAGATTCTACACGGCTAAAAGTATTCAGATCAAATCATTAAGCTAGATTCGTACCTCGATTTGCCCGAAACGATCGACCCTTTACAAAGCTTCTTCCTGCCTTTCTTCCTCTCTCTCTGACTTCTCAAAACCAAAAACTGATATTTGTGATATTTATCAAAATATCTAATTTGATTTTGTATATATATAACCCAAGTTACATTTAACCCCCCTGAACTTTGGGTAACGGTCAACTTCTCACCCAATTCCAAAATTCAGGGTGTTACAATCCTCCCCAACTTGGGAATGATTTCGTCCCCGAAATCCAACTATACAAAGAGATGAGGATATCTACGCTTCATATCCTCTTCAGATTCCCAAGTCACATTTGCTCCTCGGTGATGCTTCCACTGCACCTTGACCAAAGTGACTTCTTTATGACGCAACTTCTTAGACTTTCTCTCCAAGATGGCGTCGGGATCTTCCACACAACGGTTACCTTCGTCTACCCTTAGCTCTGAAAGGGGAATGACGCTGTCTTCTACCGCCAAACACTTCCGGAGGTAGCAGACATGAAACGTGTTGTGTATTCTACTCAACTCCGGTGGCAGTTCCAACTGGTAGGCCTGCAACCCTACACGCTTAAGTACTTTGAAAGGTCCGAGGAAACGAGGACTCAGATTCCCACGTTTTCCGAACCGTATGATGCCCTTCCATGGCGATACCTTAAGCATAACGCGGTCGCCTACTTGGAATTCCATCGGTCGCCTCTTCTTATCGGCATAGCTCTTCTGACGATCTTGAGCCGCTTTCATCCTCTCTCTAATACACTTGACCTTATCGGCAGTCTCTTGCACGATTTCAGGTCCGGCGAACTGCTTCTCTCCTGCTTCCAGCCAACACACGGGAGTCCGACACTTTCGCCCATACAATGCTTCAAAAGGTGCCATCCCAATACTCGAGTGGTAGCTATTGTTGTAAGCAAACTCTACAAAAGGCAGGTGAGAGTCCCAACTACCCCCGAAATCGATGACACAAGACCTCAACATGTCTTCCAAGGTTTGGATCGTTCGTTCGCTCTGCTTGTCGGTCTGCGGATGGTAAGCCGTACTCAACTTAACTCGCGTACCAAGCTCTTTCTGAAACCCATCCCAGAAGTTCGAAGTGAACCGGCTGTCACGATCCGACATGATCGACAACGGTATTCCATGCCTCGAGACCACCTCATCGATATAAAGCTTCGCTAACTTATCCATCGGTAAAGTCTCGCGCATAGGCAGAAAGTGAGCGCTCTTCGTCAATCTATCCACTATCACCCAGATGGTATCGTGTCCCCGAAGAGTTTTAGGCAACTTCGTCACGAAGTCCATGGTGATATGCTCCCACTTCCACTCGGGAATCTCTAAATACTGAAGACTCCCATACGGTCTCTGATGTTCGGCCTTAACTTGCGAACACGTCACACAACGCTCAACGTAACGTGCCACATCAAGCTTCATCACCGGCCACCAATAGTGCAACTTCAAGTCCCTGTACATCTTCGTACTTCCCGGGTGAATGGAATACTTGGACTTGTGTGCGTCTTCTAGCAACAGCTCACGGTTTCCCCCAACCTTTGGCACCCACACACGACCACTGAACAGTTTCACTCCGCGGCTATCCTCCGTTAAGAGTAAACGCTGTTTTGTCATGACTTCCTCTTTGAGATTCTCTTCTAACAATGCTTCCATCTGAGATGTCTTGATCTTCTCAATAAGGCTAGACACTAGCTCGATTCTTGAATGGGTAGCCCGAATACTCCCGCTATAGTCCTTCCGACTTAGCGCATCGGCCACCACGTTCGCCTTACCGGGATGGTAAAGCAATTCACAGTCGTAGTCTTTCAACAACTCGAGCCACCGCCTTTGCCTCATATTCAGCTCTTTCTGACCAAATACATACTTCAGGCTCTTGTGATCCGTGTAAAGAGTACACTTCGTGCCGTAGAGGTAATGTCGCCAAAGCTTCAAAGCGAACACCACCGCTGCTAACTCCAGATCATGGGTTGGATAATTCTGCTCGTGTATCTTAAGCTGCCTCGAGGCATAAGCGATTACCTTGCCTCGTTGCATCAACACGCAACCCAATCCCATCTTTGAAGCGTCGCTGTACACCACGAAATCTTCCGACCCTTCAGGTAACGTCAAGATCGGAGCTTCACACAACTTCTTTTGAAGGATCCGGAACGCCTTCTCTTGGGTTTCGGTCCATTCAAACTTCACATTCTTCCGAGTCAGAACTGTCAAGGAAGAAGCAATCTTGGAAAAGTCTTGAATGAATCTCCTGTAGTATCCCGCCAGACCCAAGAAACTTCGGATCTCTGACGGACTCTTAGGAGGCTCCCAATTCATCATAGCTTCAATCTTGGAGGGATCTACTTTCACTCCGTCCCGAGTGACTACGTGCCCCAGAAATTGTACTTCCTTAAGCCAAAAGTCGCACTTGGAAAACTTGGCGTACAATCTCTCTTTTCTCAACACTTCCAGAACTTTACGAAGATGCTGCTCGTGCTCTGTCTCACTCTTGGAGTACATGAGTATGTCGTCAATGAATACAATGACCAACTTGTCGAGGAATGGTCGGCACACTCTATTCATCAAGTCCATAAACACCGCTGGTGCGTACGTCAGACCAAAAGGCATTACAAGGAACTCGTAATGGCCGTAACGCGTTCTGAAAGCCGTCTTCGGAACATCTTCTTCTCTCACCTTCACTTGGTGATAGCCTGATCGTAAGTCGATTTTGGAAAAACAACCCGCTCCTTGAAGTTGATCAAACAAGTCGTCTATTCTCGGAAGCGGATACCTGTTCTTCACTGTAGCTTTGTTCAACTCACGATAGTCGATGCACATTCTCATTGTGCCATCTTTCTTCTTAACAAATAAGACCGGAGCTCCCCAAGGTGACGAACTCGGTCTTATGAATCCCTTCTCAAAAAGCTCTTGGAGTTGTGCTACCATCTCTTGCATCTCCGACGGCGCTAATCGGTAAGGTGCTTTAGCGATCGGTGCAGCGCCTGGCACAAGATCAATCCGAAACTCTACCTGACGATCGGGCGGCAACCCGGGCAAGTCGTCCGGAAAGACATCTGGATACTCCCGCACGATCTTCACATCTTCCAGCTTGGACTTCTCTAACTTGGCATCGATCACATAGGCTAGGAAGAACGAACATCCTTTTACTAAACACTTGCGTGCTTTTGCCATTGTGATTATTGCCACTTCACCCTTTCTCTTTTCGCCATAGATGACCACGACCTCTCCAGAGAGGTTGGGAAGTCGAATCATCTTCTTGGAACACACGAACTCGGCCTGATTGTTTGACAACCAATCCATACCGATTACAACATCAAAACCCCCGATTGACATTGGTAGCAGATCGATCGGGAATTCTCTCCCTTCGATGCTAAGAGCACACTGATTCAGAATTTCGTGGATCAGAACTTGCCTACCATCTGCTATTTCTACTACTAATGCATCCTCAAGACTAGTAGTGGGCATAGCAATTTTCTGACGGAATAATTCAGATACGAAAGAGAAACTAGCACCCGTATCGAACAAAATACGAGCAGGTACAGAGTTTATAAGAAAAGTACCCGATACCACATCAGCGGATGCTCTAGCCTCTTCGGCCGTCATCTGAAATGCTCGACTCTGAACCTTAGGAGGGTTCTCCTTCCTTGCTGGTGCGCTACCCGACACAAGATTCGGGCAATCTCTCTTTACATGCCCCGGTGCCTTACACTCGTAACAGACGATTCCACTGACCGGGCAATCTCTGACAGTATGACCGGGCTTCCCACACTTATAGAAAACTTGAGAATTGTTGTAACAGTTACCGTGATGCTTAGTTCGACACCTCGGGCACCACTTAGCTTCCTGATAATTGTTGAAGTTGCGGTTCCCAATAAAAGGTCGGGTCCGCTTGGGAGGTACTGAACTGTTCTCCCACTTTCTCTTTTCAGGCACCACCACTGCCTTCTCAGATTTGCCCTTTGCGAACATCTCTTCCATAAATTGAGCTTCTTCCACCATCTCTCGGAGGTTAGAAGCCTTGAAATTATGGACCATAGATTGCATGTCCTCTGGCAAGCCGTTGAGATAAGCTTTCATCTTGTCTTTCTCTGTTGGGGCAGCGTGCCCCACCAGACCAAGTTTCTCCATAAACTGACGGGTATACTCCCTCACCGTCAGGCTCCCTTTCACCAAAGACCGGAATTCTTTCTCAATTCGGTCCATGGTCCTCTCGTTGCAAAACTCCTCTAGCAGCTTCTTCTTGAACTCGGCCCACGACAACTGAGCCAGTACTTCCGGAGATAGAGTGGATTGGATGATATTCCACCAGATGAGTGCAGTGTCCCTCAGCAGTTGGGTACCAAACCGCACCCTCTGATCATCACCACATTCGGAAGAGCCAAAAGCTTGCTCAACCGCTCGGATCCACTTAACGCACACCACCGGGTCGTCAGAACCGAAGAATTCTGGCGGTCCGCAGCCCAGAAAGGACTTATAGGAACAACTCTTCCTGTTCCCCTGAGCTCCAGAAATCCCCCGCTCTACCGACACGACCCTTATACCATCACCTCCAGAACCTGCTACGACGTTCTCCACAACCGTCTCACTTCTCCGATTGTTTGCGTCGCGGTCCTCCATTGCTTTCAGCAGAAACTCTTGCTGCTTCGCCATCTCTTCTCTCATTGCCAACATCACGCTGTCCAACAACTCTGACTGGGGATTAGCATCCCCGATTACTGGGTGGGACGAAGCCAGGTCTACTCTCGGAATGACCTCTGGCCCCCCTCCTAGTACTTGCTGAACGGGTGGTCGAACGATAACCTCAACTCCTTCCGGCTGACCTGCTGTAGAGGCTGTCGCTTCCTGACCATCAACACGAGCACGCGGTCTTCCACGCGTACCTACCATTCTAAACTGCTACACGGAGCAGTGGAAGAGATAAGAAAAGATAGAAAAACACGAAAGGAAAACGTACTACCACATTACCAAATGTCATATTGATAGCAATTCAAGGACTCTTACGTACAATATCCTCATAATAACATTAGCTAAGTGAAATTATGAACATACAGCACATAATGGTTCTTGTCACCACTACTACAACGCCTGATAAACGTACTTTCCGTTGACTCTAAGACTAACCCAACTTAGGAGCTCTGCCCAATTCTCGCGGATCAATTCTTAGTATACGCAGTCTAAGTCTAAACATCTTACATTCATGCCTAGTTCGCTTAAACTAGAGCTCTGATACCAACTTGTAACACCTCAAAAATCAGAGTAAATTAAAACCTGGAAATCTGACAATATAACGAATGTAAAACCATAACTTTTCATAAATTGGATCAGTCCTCCAGACTATACAATCCTATACAAGGATTTCATCAAAAGAATGGGACTTAACAATGCCCAGCAATAATACTAATCAATCCCAAAAACCTCGAGACTCAAAACTCGTCTCTCCAAAAACCCCGGCAACCCACCGCTAATGGAAACCTGATACACATACCATTTGAGAAAAAGTGTCAGACTTAAAGCCTGGTGAGAACATACAGTTTATGAAGCTCAAAAGATAAAACATTTGCATCAAGATAACATTTCCAAAGAGATTAAGTTTACAATTTAGGTCCTCGCCACAATCGGGCTTTTTCGTTATAAACATACCACAAAAGGACCGAAAACAAAATATTTTACCAAGGATCGTGGCGTAACACAAAGTTAGGCCAACAATCCGAGTTACGAGCTAAACCAATTGGAGTCCGCGGATACGAATCACAAAGTCCGTGCTTCAACGTGAGATCAAGCCCCAAGCGCAAAACCAAGGTATACTCCTTCACTAGGATCACTATGAACCATGGCTAGTATCCGGCCTCACATAACCGTACCAAGTTGCCCCCGAGGAACAAGTGATCCATAGCTACAATTCTGGGGAATGTAACATCCCAACAATACAGTGTAATCCAAAACCTAGGGATCCACTAGTAATGGTAAGGACTCATCACAACAACGTATGTGACCAACCATAAATAAACATATGGTTACAAACACATTTTATAAACAAAATGCTATTCCCAGTTCAACTTCTGGTAAGAATGAAAAGCATTTAAAAGAAGTTCCTTTGAATATTTCTTTCGCATAAACGCACAGGTAAAACATCATTTTACTTTTAAAATAAGATAAGATCGAAAAGGTAACTTTTGATATGTATACAGTTTAAAATGATAGTAGGAACTCACCTCTGTTTCCTTCTTCTTAACAAGCGCTACCTATGATAACACCGAAAGAATCGGTAAGTCGAAATACAAATAAACCTCTCGTTACTTGAATAGGACTCAAAGACACAGAAGCTAACAACTTAACATAACCTAATCCGGTCAAAGGCAACAACCGGTCAAACACCTCCCCGGTCCAACACTACTCCGGTCGAACAGACAACACCGGTCGAGGGACCATCCGGTCGAACAACCCCTCGGTCGAATCAACCATCCGGTCGAATCAACCCTTCGGTCGAACACCCATCCGGTCGAATCAACCCTTCGGTCGAACACCCATCCGGTCGAATCAACCATCGCCTTGTTCATCAAGAACAGTACGATGCAGAACCCAGATTTAACCCAGATCCAAATGAGAAATACTCAGATCTCAAAATGGAACGGTTCAAAACCTTCACAACGAGATTCTACACGGCTAAAAGTATTCAGATCAAAGCATTAAGCTAGATTCGTACCTCGATTTGCCCGAAACGATCGACCCTTTACAAAGCTTCTTCCTGCCTTTCTTCCTCTCTCTCTGACTTCTCAAAACCAAAAACTGATATTTGTGATATTTATCAAAATATCTAATTTGATTTTGTATATATATAACCCAAGTTACATTTAACCCCCCTGAACTTTGGGTAACGGTCAACTTCTCACCCAATTCCAAAATTCAGGGTGTTACACGTAGAGTAGATGAGATTCCCAAGAGTTGGACCTTGACCAAAACTATCATCGCATTTGCTAAACCATGATGAAGATTTCACCCAAATTGGCAGCTCAGCCTTGGGCCACCATATCGTCTCTCTAACCTCCACCACTTACGACCTCTTGATACTCGACCCATCATCCTTCAAAACCACCGTCTCCGCCACCGCTCCGTCGTCCCGTGTCACCCTTCTCTCGATCTCTCCCACACCCGTCTCGGAACCCAGGTACGAACCCGCACCTGAAGTCATCAACTCTTAGGAGCTCATGGTCGGTCTCGATCCTGTAACACCCGCTATTTTGGGGTTGGGTGAAAAGTTGACTATTACCCAAAGTTCAGGGGGGTAAAATGTAACTTGGGTTATATAAATATAAATCAGATTTTAGATATTTTGAAAATATCACAAATCAATCTTGAGAATCAGAGAGAGAAAGATAAAAGAAGCAGTGAAGAGGTTCTTCGGGTTTTTCTCCAAATCAAGGTACGAATCTAGCTTAATGCTTTGATCTGCATGCTTTTAGCCGCGTAAAATCTCGTTGTGAAGGTTTTAAACCGTTCCATTGTGAGATCTGGGTATTTCTCATTTTGGATCTGGGTTCTGCATCGATCTGTTCATGGTGTTCTTGATGAAACAAGACGATGGTCATTTGACCGATGGTCCTTCGACCGGTTGGTCGTTCGACCGATTGGTCCTTTGACCGGACATAGGTTCGATCGGACATCGGGTTCGACCAATGTGTCCTTTGACCGGACATAGGTTCGACCGGACATCGGGTTCGACCAATGTGTCCTTTGACCGGACATAGGTTCGATCGGACATCGGGTTCGACCGATGTGTCCTTTGACCGGACATAGGTTCGACCGGACATCGGGTTCGACCGGTGTGACCTTCGACCGGGGTTGGACGTTCGACCGGTGTGGGGTTCGACCGTATGGGGTACTCGACCGGATCAGTGTTTGGCAGTTGTTGTGTTCTTTTTCCTAAGTTTTAAGTCATTAAGTTGTCTTTATTTTGGATTACCGATTATCGGTGTTGTCATAGGTAGCAATCGTCAGAAGCAGGCCATAATCAGGAAGAAATCTGAGGTGAGTCCTTTAAGCTAAATCGGTCTGTATTACGAATGCTATGTGATAAATGTATTATTTGAAATGCGGAAAACCTGGTTTCAAAGTGACTTATTGTCGTTTGGGAAATACCTCCTAAAGATCTCACATTTTCAAGAATCACGATTTATAGAATTGAACTGTTGTTCATATGAATTGCCTGTATAGCTGATTTAATGTGAGTATGCTCTGAAATGACATGTTTTGGCTTTGAGTCTTAGTGCAATGGATCCATAGGCACTGTGTTCCTATGTCCCCTGTTTTGGGCATTTGGTTCACGTTTTAGCACGGGATAGGCATCGGGTTGCCATGATAAGTAAGGTGTGGGCCTATACGGTCGGGCAGCGTCTCATGGTGCAGTAAGGTGTAATCCCATTATGTGCTTGAGTTCCCCCTGTTTTGGGAACTCTCAAGGATAGATCCAGAGGGGTTGACTTGAATGTTTTGAGCAACAGATCTAGAGGGGTTGAGCTCGTTATGTGATTTTTGGGTATTACTTATACCATGTTTAATCACTAATGGTTTATTGGATTTCTTGACTTAGCTCATGGCTATACTACCGCGTGGCACCAATTGGGTTTAGTACTCTCTTCTATTTTGCTTGTTCTCACTAGGCGTTAGCCTAACGCTTGCTCTTGGTTGTCATGTTGGCAGGTTATCTTAGCAGTGGGGCTCGTCGGGACTGAGGGAGCGACCTTGGGGTCGTGAGAGATTCTTTTGAAGATTCATTTTGGAAGTATAGCGACACCCGTCCCTAATCTAGATATTTTGTAGATTAATAGGATGTCATTTTATACTTCAGTTATCTACCTCAATATTGGCTACTTTATACCCGTTGGGTTGATTGTGTAATGAAATTGTCACACCTTATTCCGCAAGTTAGTCTATTGCCGAATTGTTTCTTCGAAATTTTATTTCCGCAGTTTTTAGGGTGTTACAAGTTGGTATCAGAGCCTTGGTTTAAGTGAACTAGGTATGACTGTAAGATGCCTAGACTTAAGCTGAGACTATTAAGTTACGACTCGTGAGATGGGGTAGATCTTGTAAGATAGAATGGTCTTAGGGTCAACGGAAAATTGCACAAGTTGAAAGTGGTAACGATGGTTATAAGCACTCTTGCGTACTATACGTTCATAATTTCACTTAGCTAACGTTATTATGAAAATGTCTTACGTGAGCATACTTAGATTATTGTTGTTATAACGATTGATAAGTGTAGAAGTACGTTCTCTGTGTTTTCCGTAATCCTTATCCCATTCTTTTGCATGATTACGTTCAGCAGAAACCATGGTTAATACCAGGAGTCATCCGGAAGGCCAGGAGGCCGACATACCTACGGCCGACCATCCGCTGGCGACCGTAGTGGGGGAAACTGTACGTGTGAGTAATGTGCTGGGAGAAGGACCCGAGCATATTCCTCGACGAAATTTGGAGGCTAATGAGCCTATTATAGAAGAAGTGACGGCCGAAACGAGAATGATGGATCGTATGATGTTGGCCATGAATAGGGCCATGGCGCAACAACAGGAAGTGTTCTTGAAACTCCTCGAGGACCGAGACACTAACAACCGTAGGCCCGAAACGGTTGGCGAGAATGTGATTGTTGCTGGATCCGGGGGTACCGGACCTGTAATTTCCCCTGTGGTAACTGCAACCCTAGGCGTCAATCGAACGACACGGACTTGCACGTTCAAGGCTTTTCTGGGTTGCCGACCACCAGAATTTAAAGGCTCGGACAATCCCTTAGATTGTATGGCCTGAGTCCGAGAGATGGAGCAAACTTTTCACTCAAGCGAATGTGGGGAGGAACAAAGGGTGATATTTGGTTCCCGAATGCTGCGGGGAATAGCTCTTACCTGGTGGGACGTGTACTCTGCTTCGCTGGAGTCGACTGTTCTAGACCAATTGTCTTGGTCTACCTTCAAGGAGAAACTGCTAGAGGAGTACTGTAACGAGCGGTCGTTGGACCGAATCAAGGATGAATTCCAGAACTTGAAGAAGGGAGGTATGTCTGTGAGGGAATACAGTCGTCTCTTCATGGACAAGCTAGGCTTTGTGGGACATCTGGTCCCGACAGAGAAAGATAAGATCAAGGCTTACATCAAGGGTCTTCCATCGGACATGATGTCGATGGTTCGTGTGACGAAGACCTCCACCCTTCGGGAGGCAATGGAAGAAGCTCAACTCATGGAGGATGCTTACAGTCTCGGCAGGGATCAGGGTGGTCGCCAAGTCGAGAAGAGGAAGTGGGAAGGGAGTTCAATGCCCTCAAAGAAACCCTTTTATACCAACAACAGCGCTCAGCGAGGAGCTGATCCTAGACGCGATGCCAAGTGGTGCTCCAAGTGCCGAAGTAAGCATTTCGGTCCTTGCAACTTTGTTCCCGGGACGTGCTACAAATGTGGGAAGACGGGTCACACGTTCCGAGATTGCCCTCTCAAGGGACAGGTATGTTTTGAGTGTAGGGAACCGGGGCACATAAGGGCAGAATGCCCGAAGCTCAAGACTGGGGGATTTAGCGGGAAGAAGATGGAACATCCGCGGTCGACTGTAAGGGCTTTCCAGATGTCGTCAGAGGAAGCTAAAGCATCGACCGATGTAGTGTCGGGTACGTTTCTTCTAAATTCCGTACCTACGCGTGTGCTATTTGATTCTGGTGCTAGCTACTCGTTCATATCTGATTTGTTCTGTCAAAGGCTTGCTATGTCTAAAAGTATGCTAGAGATTGCTGTTGTGGTAGAAATAGCAAATGGAGGCCAAGTTCTAATTCATAATATCTTTAAGGATTGCATCTTAGAGCTTAAGGGGAAGAAATTTCCCATTAACCTATTACCAATGCAAATTGGCGGATTCGACGTGGTGGTAGGTATGGACTGGTTATCTAAGAACCAGGCCGAAATTGTATGTTCCAAGAAAATGATCCGTTTACCGGTGGCAAACGGAGAAGCGACTATAATCTACGGCGAAGGAAGGAAAGGCGACGTGGCGATTATTTCAGTAATCAAAGTTAGGAAGTGTTTGGTGAAAGGATGTGTATCTTTCTTGGCTTATGCCATCGATACCAAACTCGACCAACGGAAATTGGAAGATGTTAGGGTGGTGCGCGAGTTTCCCGATGTGTTTCCGGAAGACTTGCCCGGGTTGCCGCCCGATCGTGTTGTGGACTTTTGTATTGACCTCATCCCTGGAGCGGCTCCGATTGCTCGAGCTCCATATCGTTTGGCTCCTACCGAAATGCAAGAGATGGTGGTTCAACTTCAAGACCTTCTCGAGAAAGGTTTCATCCGACCAAGCTCGTCACCGTGGGGAGCTCCGGTCCTGTTTGTCAAGAAAAAGGACGGCGCGATGAGAATGTGCATCGACTACAGGGAACTGAACAAAGTGACGGTGAAGAACAGGTATCCACTTCCAAGAATCGACGACCTGTTCGATCAACTTCAAGGAGCAGGTTGTTTTTCAAAGATCGATCTTCGATCGGGGTATCATCAAGTGAAGGTAGCAAAGAGCGACATCCCAAAGACGGCATTTAGAACTCGCTATGGACACTACGAGTTTCTGGTGATGCCATTCGGCCTAACCAACGCACCGGCAATATTTATGGACTTGATGAATCGAGTGTGCCGACCGTTCCTCGACAAATCGGTAATCGTGTTCATCGACGACATCCTAGTTTACTCCAAGAACGAAGAAGAGCACGAGCAACATCTTCGTGAAGTATTAGAGGTGTTAAGACGAGAAAGACTCTACGCAAAGTTTTCAAAGTGCGACTTTTGGCTTCCAGAAGTTCAATTTTTGGGGCATATAGTTTCAAAGGAAGGAGTAAAAGTGGATCCCGCAAAGATTGAGGCAATGACGAATTGGGAACCTCCCAAGAATCCGTCTGAAATCCGAAGCTTCCTAGGTTTGGCAGGATACTACCGGAGATTCATTCAAGATTTCTCGAAGATAGCCTCGTCGTTGACTATCTTGACCCGGAAGAACGTGAAATTTGTGTGGACCGAGAAGCAAGAAGAAGCGTTCCGCACCTTACAGAAGAAGCTTTGTGAAGCTCCTATCCTATCCTTACCAGACGGGACGGAAGATTTTGTGGTGTACAGTGATGCGTCGAAGATGGGTTTGGGTTGCGTCCTGATGCAAAGAGGGAAGGTGATCGCTTACGCATCAAGGCAACTTAAAGTGCATGAAGTCAACTACCCTACTCATGACTTGGAATTGGCAGCAGTGGTGTTTGCACTAAAGTTGTGGCGGCACTACCTCTACGGTACAAAGTGCACTCTTTATATAGATCACAAGAGTCTGAAGCATATCTTTAATCAGAAAGAGCTAAACATGAGGCAGCGGAGATGGTTGGAATTGTTGAAGGATTATGACTGCGAGTTGCTCTACCATCCGGGTAAGGCAAACGTAGTTGCCGATGCTTTGAGTCGGAAAGTCTGCGGAGGAAATTCTCGTGCTACCTTTGCACGGATTGAAATAACTTCAACGCTTATTAACAGAATCAAGGAATCGCAAGTCGAAGCCTTGCTAGAGGAAAACCTCAAAGGAGAAGTCATGGCGAAGCAACATCTTCTGTTGACTGAAGATAGTCGAGGGATGAAGCTTTTCAACGGGCGAGTCTGGGTGCCTAAGATTGGGGGTAATAGAGAACTTCTTCTCGAAGATGCCCACAAGTCAAAATACTCCATTCACCCAGGAAGCACGAAAATGTATAGAGATTTGAAATTGCATTATTGGTGGCCAATCATGAAACTCGATGTGGCGCGCTATGTGGAACAGTGTGTGACTTGTTTGCAAGTGAAGGCTGAGCACCAAAGACCCTACGGAAGTTTACAATCCTTGGAAATTCCGGAATGGAAATGGGAACACATCACGATGGATTTCGTGACAAAGCTACCAAAGACCTTGAAAGGTCACGACGCCATTTGGGTTATAGTTGACCGCTTGACCAAAAGCGCTCACTTCTTGGCCATGCGGGAGACGTTATCAATGGATACATTGACGAAGTTGTACATCGATGAAGTAATTTCCCGGCACGGCGTGCCGCTATCTATAGTCTCTGATCGGGATAGTCGGTTCACGTCGCACTTCTGGGATGGCTTACAAAAGGAATTGGGTACACGTGTGAAGTTGAGCACAACCTACCATCCTCAAACCGACGGACAAAGCGAGAGGACAATCCAGACGCTAGAAGATATGTTAAGATCGTGCGTAATCGACTTTGGGGGTAGTTGGGATACGCACCTGCCTTTGGTAGAGTTCGCGTACAATAATAGCTACCACTCAAGTATAGGGATGGCACCGTTTGAAGCGTTATACGGCCGCAAGTGTCGAACTCCCGTATGTTGGCTCGAGGCGGGGGAAAAGCAGTTCGCCGGACCGGAAGTTGTGCAAGAAACGGCGGACAAGGTCAAGGGCATCCGCGAACGTCTGAAGGCGGCCCAAGATCGACAGAAAAGTTACGCCGA
Organism: Arctium minus; assembly: GCA_954870635.1. Classification (NCBI taxonomy): domain Eukaryota; kingdom Viridiplantae; phylum Streptophyta; class Magnoliopsida; order Asterales; family Asteraceae; genus Arctium; species Arctium minus. The sequence goes on along the minus strand of OX941093.1, from coordinate 78,006,706 downwards.
TAAGAAAAGACGGCCAATGGAATTCCAAGTAGAAGACCGGGTTATGTTGAAGGTGTCCCCTTGGAAGGGAATTATTAGATTTGGGAAGCGTGGGAAGTTAAGCCCCCGTTTCCTTGGACCGTTCACTGTGACTAAGCGGGTAGGACTTCAAGTTTATCATCTGGAACTTCCTCCGGAGATGAGGGGCATTCATAACACGTTTCACGTGTGCTATCTACGGAAGTGCCTAGCAAAGGAGGAGAGTGTTATTCCACTCTCCGAGATAAGAGTGGATGAAGGGAATCGTTGCGTTGAAGAACCTGAGGCGATTTTGGAAAGGAAGACGAAGAAGCTTCGTCACCGGGAAGTCACAATGGTCAAAGTTCAGGGGAAGCACCATCGAGGGGCTAATGTAACTTGGGAAGCGGAAGAGGATTTGAGGCGGAGATACCCTCACCTCTTCCCATAGCCGAGATTTCGAGGACGAAATCTTCTCCAAGTTGGGGAGGATTGTAACACCCGCTATTTTGGGGTTGGGTGAAAAGTTGACTATTACCCAAAGTTCAGGGGGGTAAAATGTAACTTGGGTTATATAAATATAAATCAGATTTTAGATATTTTGAAAATATCACAAATCAATCTTGAGAATCAGAGAGAGAAAGAGAAAAGAAGCAGTGAAGAGGTTCTTCGGGTTTTTCTCCAAATCAAGGTACGAATCTAGCTTAATGCTTTGATCTTCATGCTTTTAGCCGCGTAAAATCTCGTTGTGAAGGTTTTAAACCGTTCCATTGTGAGATCTGGGTATTTCTCATTTTGGATCTGGGTTCTGCATCGATCTGTTCATGGTGTTCTTGATGAAACAAGACGATGGTCATTTGACCGATGGTCCTTCGACTGGTTGGTCGTTCGACCGATTGGTCGTTCGACCAATGTGTCCTTTGACCGGACATAGGTTCGACCGGACATCGGGTTCGACCAATGTGTCCTTTGACCGGACATCGGGTTCGACCGATGTGTCCTTTGACCGGACATAGGTTCGACCGGACATCGGGTTCGACCGGTGTGACCTTCGACCGGGGTTGGACGTTCGATCGGTGTGGGGTTCGACCGTATGGGGTACTCGACCGGATCAGTGTTTGGCAGTTGTTGTTTTCTTATTCCTAAGTTTTAAGTCATTAAGTTGTCTTTATTTTGGCTTACCGATTATCGGTGTTGTCATAGGTAGCAATCGTCAGAAGCAGGCCATAATCAGGAAGAAATCTGAGGTGAGTCCTTTAAGCTAAATCGGTCTGTATTACGAATGCTATGTGATAAATGTATTATTTGAAATGCGGAAAACCTGGTTTCAAAGTGACTTATTGTCGTTTGGGAAATACCTCCTAAAGATCTCACATTTTCAAGAATCACGATTTATAGAATTGAACTGTTGTTCATATGAATTGCCTGTATAGTTGATTTAATGTGAGTATGCTTTGAAATGACATGTTTTGGCTTTGAGTCTTAGTGCAATGGATCCATAGGCACTGTGTTCCTATGTCCCCTGTTTTGGGCATTTGGTTCACGTTTTAGCACGGGATAGGTATCGGGTTGCCATGATAAGTAAGGTGTGGGCCTATACGGTCGGGCAGCGTCTCATGGTGCAGTAAGGTGTAATCCCATTATGTGCTTGAGTTCCCCCTGTTTTGGGAACTCTCAAGGATAGATCCAGAGGGGTTGACTTGAATTTTTTGAGCAACAGATCTAGAGGGGTTGAGCTCGTTATGTGATTTTTGGGTATTACTTATACCATGTTTAATCACTAATGGTTTATTGGATTTCTTGACTTAGCTCATGGCTATACTACCGCGTGGCACCAATTGGGTTTAGTACTCTCTTCTATTTTGCTTGTTCTCACTAGGCGTTAGCCTAACGCTTGCTCTTGGTTGTCATGTTGGCAGGTTATCTTAGCAGTGGGGCTCGTCGGGACTGAGGGAGCGACCTTGGGGTCGTGAGAGATTCTTTTGAAGATTCATTTTGGAAGTATAGCGACACCCGTCCCTAATCTAGATATTTTGTAGATTAATAGGATGTCATTTTATACTTCAGTTATCTACCTCAATATTGGCTACTCTATACCCGTTGGGTTGATTGTGTAATGAAATTGTCACACCTTATTCCGCAAGTTAGTCTATTGCCGAATTGTTTCTTCGAAATTTTATTTCCGCAGTTTTTAGGGTGTTACAGATCCCACAACCGAAAGTTTCCGTCTTTTCCCACAAACTTCTAAATCCATCCATTCCAGATACACCGATAAAGAAAACACGAACCCAAATTCCACCCAATGTTAGTTTTTAAAAGTCAACTCTTACAAATCCTGGAACGGATGCAATTAGAAAACTTGATTAAAACTTGATTGCAATACTCATGACTCTTTTTGGAATATAATGGAATCACTGGGAAAATATCCTATACTTGATTGCAATACTCATGCATCCTATGTGATGTTGACCGTGTTCCAAAATTGTGGATATCCCGCTTTGTGTCTTAATAGTGTTTTTAAGACTTAATGCATAAAACACTTGTACCTTGTGTTTAAATATTGCTTTTAAGACTTAATGCATAAAACAGTTGTACTTTATGCTTTAGATATTGTTTTAAGGCAGTATAGATAGAGCCAAAGTTGATCCAAATTCGTAAAAAGAAATCCAAAAAGCATGACAACATCACAAAGATCAACATACCTTCCTATAAGCCTGCCAAAGGAACTGATAGTGTCATTTTTAGAGCAATATCAAGAGCTCTATCTCCATACAGTTCTAACACGCCCAAAAGATAGTATACACTGCTACTAGCCCACCCACTGTGAATCTTCCGACAAAGTTATGAATATTGTATGCAGATTAGCAAAATATTATCTTTTTATGTGCTCAAGTAAATTTTAAAACACCCTTTTAGATGACTGGATTCCTTTCTAAAATGAAAACAAATCAAGAGTGCTAAACTAAAATGTTACAACCAAAATTTTTTGTGGTTAAACCGGTAATTCAATTGTGGATTCTTCTTTTGAAAAATGAGTTGTAATAGTTGTGCATATCGGTTTACATCAAAATTTTACACCCCCGTTGCTTTTCGTGGATACACAACTAAATATGCATACATGTAGTATAGATATTTTTAGTATAAGTAGATATTTATATATTTAAAATATATTCTGATTAGTGTAATAAATTTGTAGAAATGGACAATCCATATAATGTTGATGAGTTTTCATCGCTAAATGAGCCACATGCGAAATGGAGCTTGACGAGAGTTCGTGTGGACTTCGTTTGGGAAGATGTTAGGGAACAAAGACTGTACATTTTTCTAATTGATCAAAACGTAAGTTAAAAAAATCACTTTTTATTTGCACGGTATTTTTTTTTTATTTTAAATCTATTTAACATTTATTTTATGATATTTTAGAGGAGAAAAATGGTAGCAATTGTTCATCATATTTATTTAATTCCAACATACAAGCAAATGAACTTGGTGGGAGGCGTTTTCTCTTTGAATCGCTTTGCAATTGGACATAATCTTGGTGATGTGAGGAACGAAGGTTATGTTTTCGCCTTTGGTGAATTTTACATCCTAATTTGTCCAAACACAACCTTCATACCGTTGATGGGGGGTGTCGAAAATGGCTTTCCGTTCTATCCATTGGTGCCTTCTATAAGAACTTTTCTAGAAGATCGGAGTAGGCGAAAGTTCATGATCGGTACATCTAAATTATTTGATGCATTTATATTTTTAAAACAAAAAAAAATCATGTTTGATAATGTAAATCTAATTTTTAATATGATAATATTTGTTTTAGATGTTGTCGGAAAAATCATCAGAGATCGACGAGTAAAATCTTTCCGAATTAATGGTTTCTTGCAATTTGGACATTTTGAAATATTTCTCCAAGTTGGACCATAAGTCTATATATTATTAATCAATTAAGAAATTTTTATAGTAACTAACCTTTCTGTTACTCATAAATAGGGGAAATATAATAAAGATGAAGTTGTATGACTCACCACAATTCCGTTTTATGGATATAGCTCGTGCAATCGTAAATAGATCTATAATATATGCATCTCGGGTTAAACTCATCCATTTGCTTACAAGTATGTAATAAGTTGCCTTTATTTTTTAATATTCTATTTTATTATTTACATATTCTGTTTTGTTATCCCAGTTTTATCTAGTTGGTTAACAATCAATCAAGTAATCAAGCAACACAATAATAATCAAGAGATATAAAGATTAATAATAACGTACCAATCCCTTGAATAAACAATGAAACCCTTGAGTGTTCTTGATACCCTTTGAATACAGAGAAAACTTACAGCGACTATTTAGAAAATTATCAGAGTTCTTACAAGGTTCTTCTAAAACTAAACTAATCAAAACTTTAAATACCCATGCCATATGGGCTTTAACCTTAATGGGCTTTCTAATAGGCTTGGGCCCAATAGCTTAATAACTATTAACTTATTACATAATAAACCCTCTAATTAACTTTAGCACAATTGCAGTTTAAACCCTTAACTTTAACTTTAATCTTGAATACAATTTATGATCCAACAATCTCCCCCTTTGGATTCAAGATTAAAAAAAAAATTTGCAATTGTCTTCGGGTCTTCTCTTGTCTTCACTTATCTTCAGATATGTCGTTGATCGCTTCAAAACTTGATATCTTTAAAAACTTTAAAATCTTTAAAATCTTTGAAATCTTCAGATCTTCAGATTGTATTCTCCCTTTTTGTATCTTCTCCCCCTTTTTATATCTTCTCCCCCTTTTTGATGAGTGGTGAGAATCAACATCATCAAAACTTGGCAAAACAATCTCCCCCTTTTTAAGACAATCTCCCCCTTTGTGTATGATCATCATGTAAGCATAGTCTTCATCATGTAACGAGCCCTGTATGAAATAAGAGCAGTCTCTCCAAATGGAAAGAGTGATTATCTCAATCTTTTCAGATTCAAATAAAAAGTAGGAACCATTCAAGTTTTTCAAATTCAAACAGTTAATAAGTGTAACCCTGAATCAACAAATGACTCAGTTAGAATGCCTGTCAATGACACAAAGTCACTGAGTAACACAAAGTTACTATATAAGGAGCTGGTTTGATGTAGACTCCCCAGGTCTTCCATTCAATCATCGAATAACACATGGTTATCTATGAACGTTCTGACAGAAAACAAATTTCTGTGTGCTCGTGCATGTGTATGAAAGAATTAAGCATAGATGATTGCTTTTCAATATAGGCTTAAAGTATGTAAACTTGTTGAGACAACAACAAATTATACAAAGACTCAATGTGCATGAGAAAGGTTCGAAGGTGGGGCAACTTTCCTTCTTTTTCAATATTAGTATCTTCCAAATGAAGAACCAATAGCGTATGTGATGCGTCCCCAGAAAATGTGAAACATTCTCTTTTTGAGAAAAGAATGAGTAGCTGGTGAGGTTGTATGCAAGAGATGGCATGGGCTAGGTGCCTATTTCAATGATGGTCACCAAAGAATGTGAACCAATCAGATTATGTGGCTGCCCGGCTCAGAAAGAAGTTTGGTGCAGAGTTTAATATTCTTTTACTCTGTTCTCTCACCCTCTTTCTTTTAATGCTCACGTCTAACCAATCTCTCTTTTTCATTTTACCTCTTTTCACACACCAACACTCAAATCTTTTGACCCTTCTCCCCTCAATCACTCAGGGAATACTTCCTGGGTAGGAAACACTGGTTATCGTGAATCCATAGAAGTTCTGTTAAGCTCACACACTGAATCCCATGTATTTTCCTAAAAGAAACATGTTGTTCAACAGGCTATTGTACATGTAAGCACAAATACCACTTGTTACATGAGAAATAAGACTTTCAGAGATGTCAAAACAGTTATGTATGATGATGCAATTCTCCCCCTCAAACTAAAAGAGTTTGACAATTAAGCTCATAGGAGTTTTGTCATGAAGAACAATATGTTGGAGAATCAAAAACGAATGTTGTTTATATGAACAATATATAAACATATGTTCAATGAAAGCACATGAAATGACGTTTGATTCAATCAACAGTGAATACAACTAACATGAGTATTACCATAGAAAGATTTAACTTTTGATACATGGTAATAACAAAGTCAAATAGAATGTGCTGAACCGTTATGTGTATGAATACTTGACAAAGTATATTGACAAGATAAAACGCAAGTATTTATCTTTAAGAACACACGGTCAGATTTTACTTTTAAGTATCCAAAAATCTGTTAATATCACAGATATTCTCCCCCTTAAATCACTATAGGGTTTTATTTATTTATTTATTTATTTATTTATTTATTTATTTATAAATTAATAAGGAAATAAAGCATATATATAAAAAAATAGATAGAGCCATGAAGTGCGGGTTCTAATCCGATGTGATTAGAAGCCATATTCCGTTGAGGTACGGGTTCTAAGCTGATTTACTTAGAAGCCATATTTTTGACAATTAAGTCCGGGTTTTGAACTGTTTTGTTCAAAAGCCATTGTTCTTTCTCCCCCTTAAACATTGGGTGCCTGCAACACAGATTTAGCTTTTGGTACCCACTGGTATTTGGGTCCTAATGGGTTAGTTGCAGTTCTAGTGGGAGATATGAAATAAGAACCATACCAGTTATTCACATAATCTTTTCTTACAAAATCATTTGAGCCACAGTAGGAACAACTGATTTTCTTTTGTGCTAACCTGATCAGTTGATTGATAGAGTAAACCAGATCAGGTTTGCCAAAAGTTTTACCTTTTGAAGCATAGTTCCATTTAGCATTTGATGTATGCACAAATGATTCTTCTTTCTTCTTCTCTGGAGATCCTTTAACTCTCCAAATCCAGTTTCCTCTTTCTTTCTCATCATCCCTTCTCCAGAAGCTTTTCTTTTGAGACTTAGTCTTCTTGAAGTTACCTGAACCATCAACATTTTTGTCATAGAAAAGGTTAGAAGGACGAATCTGATCAGTAGATTTAGAAGTAAGACAATCATCTAAATCATAGAAAGGATTATAGAAAACATTTGAAAAATGTGAACTTGAAGCTGTTTTTAATGAACTATTTGAGTCAGCTAGATCGTCTCTTGGTGATTGAGCTATTGACTCTGGCGTCTTGTGCTCAGTCAGCTTCACCTTGAAAACGATCTCTTCAAGTTCCTTTATCTTTGAAGACAAGATGTTTCTTTCCTTTTCAATCAGATCAAACTTCTTATGCAACTCAGATTTTGCATTCTTCTCCTTCATGATGTTTGTTGACAATTCAGCTAGCTTTCCTGTCAGCTTGGCTATCTCCGTCTCAAATATCTTCTTTTCTTCCAAAAAGTCTGTATTTGCTTTCTTCAGCTCATCTTTCCTCTTCTCTTTCTCAGCCTTTTCTCTTTCAATAATGATAACCTTCTCAAAGTCTGAAACTTGTTGAGAAAGTTTAACACATCTAAGTTCTAATGCTTTCTTCTCTTCAAAGGCTTTTCTGGAGATGTCAGAGAATTTCTTGGCAAATTCTTTTCTCTCTTTCTCAATCTTTAACAATTCATCTTGAGCTTTTGAATTGTCTCTGTCTTGGGTTGCCTTTTCTTTTAGCTTATCGATCTCAACCTCAAGACTGAGAACTTTATCTTTAAACTTATCTCTGTCCGCACATAGTTGAGAATTTATCGTTCTAAGTCCTTCAGATGTCTCACTCGCAATGTTTGCTCTTCTTCTCAATTGATCTAGCTCTTTTTGCATTAGTTCCTTCTTTGACCATATTGAGCTAGATTCAGATCTTTTCAGCTTTGCTTGAAGGTCAAAGATCTCTTTTTCTTTAGACTCAATTATTCCTGCAAAGTCAATTAAGGAATCAGAATCTTTTAAATTTTCTTTTAAAGCATTGATCTGAATAAGAAGAGATGAGTTCTGAATCTGTAAATCCTTGTTTTCAGCTTTGAGCATTTTTTCTTCTTTGTCATACTCATCAATCATGCGAGATGATGTTGATAACCGTCCAGCAAGTTGTTTAGCCTTTTCTCTTACTTCAGATAGAGTCATGTTGTTAAAATCATGGCTATAACCTTCAGACATATTGAGCTGATACGACATCCTAGCTGTAAGGTTAGTAAATAGACTTTTCTGTACCAAGACAACCAACTAGATGAGATCGTTAGAATCAAAAGTAAAGACTACACTCAAAAATTTTCAGAAAAAAATAAATTTCCAAAAATAATCAAATGCAGTCCTCGCTCACAGTATAAAGCACTAATATCTATGAATAAAATACTGAAAAATTAAGAAGATTTTGATCAAGCACAAAACTTTTGTCCCCCTTCGCAGACTTAGCACGGGGGTCCCGCTACCCGGTTAGCGGGTGGGGTCAAGGGGCAACGCCCTTGCGGGGGTATGGGGGCAGCGCCCCTAGAGAATTTTTTTGACAATTAGATACCCTATCACAGTTTGCAAAAATCGACCGGGGATGTGCTTCGAAGAATGAACTGTACCGGTCGAAGGAAAGACCGGAGTATGCAAGTACCCGGTCGAATGGTAAGACCGGAGTAACAAGTATCCGGTCGAATGGGAAGACCGGAGAAACAATTATCCGGTCGAATGGGAAGACCGGAGTAACAAGTATCCGGTCGAAGGTGCAAGACCGGGAATACGAGTATCCGGTCGAATGGCAATACCGGAGTAACGGGTATCCGGTCGAATGGTAAGACCGAAATAACAGGTATCCGGTCGAAGGGAAGACCGGAGAATACTAAGGTCCGGTCGAAGGAAAGACCGGAGGTCACAACTATTCGGTCGAAGGGAATGACCGGAGATACAACTATCCGGTCGAAGGCTCAGGTCGAATAGGTATCGGTCAAACAATAATATCGATGAACACGATGAATGGCCGAAGAACACGAAGAATATCTGGGGTTCGACCGAAACCAAACCCAGAAAATTAATTCGACCGATACACAATTAAACCAACAAATAAGCAATTCTTCGATCGAAAGAAACACAAACACAAATACTAATCGACCGAATGCAATAACAGATTCATGAAATAGGATGAACAGTACTTCGCATGAATAGTAACTCGATGAACAGTATTTCTCGATGAACAGTATTTTTCTCGATGAACAGTAATATCACAAAAAAAATTGATTCTTTAGGCTCTGATACCAATTGTTATCCCAGTTTTATCTAGTTGGTTAACAATCAATCAAGTAATCAAGCAACACAATAATAATCAAGAGATATAAAGATTAATAATAACGTACCAATCCCTTGAATAAACAATGAAACCCTTGAGTGTTCTTGATACCCTTTGAATACAGAGAAAACTTACAGCGACTATTTAGAAAATTATCAGAGTTCTTACAAGGTTCTTCTAAAACTAAACTAATCAAAACTTTAAATACCCAGGCCATATGGGCTTTAACCTTAATGGGCTTTCTAATAGGCTTGGGCCCAATAGCTTAATAACTATTAACTTATTACATAATAAACCCTCTAATTAACTTTAGCACAATTGCAGTTTAAACCCTTAACTTTAACTTTAATCTTGAATACAATTTATGATCCAACATGTTTTATTAAAAACATATATTCAATTATTTTCAGATAATGTTTTGAGTTCTACGGAGTTAACTACAATCGTGTTAGAACCATACATGCCGGAAGCAGATGCCGTTAGAATCATGATGGCATAAAAATATTTGCTTAGTGTTATCATGTATTTTTTTTTGTCTTTTTTGATTTGGGAACTTCTATGTATCTTTTATATGTAATGATAGATTTTCAATTGTTGGTTTAAGTTTAATTGTGGTCTCTTCATTGTCTAATAATGATATATTTTTAATTATTAATTAAAATGACTAAGGGTATTATAAGATACCCAATAAAGAATGAGTGATCGTTTTGATCAAAAAATCTATCTACTAAGGAAGTGAATTTTTGTTCAATCTCGAAATTTGTTACCCTAACTTTGATCATTCCAATTCCAAAATTTACACTTAATTTCATAGATAAAACCATATTATTCTATTTCTATCATTTTACAGTGTCCAATGAGGATGGGTGATGACAAAATTGCAGATGGTGATGTAGATATAGCAACAGGTATATGGAATTTTTCGCTGTAAATATCATAATATTTGGTATTAATTCGTGATATAGTCACTCATAGTATATATATCTATATAAAAATAATATCGTTGCAGAAAAAAGAAAGGAATACAATAGACGATATTATGAACGACAAAAGGAAAACAACAAAATGAGAAAAATAGCTAACGTTGAAGGAAGTAGTCAATCTACGCCCCTTATGGAGACGTCGCACGTGAACGTCAATGAAACAACCCCTGTCGGTGCAGTGACTATTGCTGAAAAGAGAAAAATTGTTAACATAAATTATTATCATCGAAATAAAGAAAATAACATATATAGATATAGTGTTAACACACAAAGAACAAGTGTTACATGTAAAGAAGGATCGACTCCAATATGTTCGGATTTGACACATCAAAACTTCAATGGTAAAACCATGCATTTGTTATTCTTTTAATTCTTTTACCATTTTGATTATTTAAAGTCTCCTTTAAATTACGTTTTCTGTCTTACATAGGCATTCAAAGTAATCGTGGTATACTCCTACCTCTTTTTGATGAAGTTACCAGTCAAGTATTCAGAGGTTAGAGTTACTTTTTAATTTCACATCCTCTAGAGAAAAATCATTAATTACTATTGTAAACATTCATGTGTTTTATCATGTAGGAGGTTATACTAGGCCCGATGTCAATATGTCGAGCCAACATGACATCCTCCAAGAGGATCCGTACGATTTTGTTTATAATGATATACCTAGAGAACATCGTGTCTTGAAGGAACAAAATCCATGTGAATATTGTGGAGCAAAACGGTTAAAATTTGAATTCCCTTCCTTTTGTTGCATGAAAGGGAAGACAAAGTTAGCATACTCACCAATTCCTGAAGAATTATACAGTCTTTTCTCATCGCAATCTGAATTAGGCGAAATGTTTAGACACAACTTACGTGCATACAATACAAACTTTTCATTCACGTCAATGGGTGTAAACTTGGATAGTTCTATGGCAAACATGACATCCATAGTATATACATTTCGTGCGCACGGAGCTGTATATCATAAAATCGACCAGTTAGTGCCGAGGGATGGACAACCAAGGTACTTACAGTTGTACTTTTATGATTCAGAATCAGAGTTATCGCATAGAATTCAGTGGCCAAATCTTGATAGAAATGTCATTGAAATTTTGACTCGCGTTCTTTCTACGAACCCATACGTGCGAACATTTCGAAGCCTTGGTGACCTCGGACCACTCGAGAATTATAGAGTAACTTTGAATGCTTCGGTGGAACTTGACCAAAGGGTGTACAACCGACCGACCACATCAGAGGTTTGAATACTGACATTTGGTTTATCTTTTTTGAAATAAGATTACATTATACACTAAATAAATTGAGCTCTACAATTATGTCAGGTTGCTGGTATTTGGGTTGAAGGCAATGACAACATAACTGCATACAAAAGAAGTATTGTTGTGTATGGGAGGTCTGCCTATAGCCAAAATATTCAATATTACGTCAGTTGTTATGACCCATTGTCCTATCCTTTGTTCTTTCCCAACGGTGAAACTGGATGGCATTCTAATATACCTAGACATGGCGTATGCATGAATCAAAGTGTTAATGTTGATGAAAACATGGAGGAAGATTCAGAAGGTACGAACCATGTTGCATTTATTCACGTTTTAACTAAGGTAACAAATATCAGCTTAAACAAACCTGGCATCAGTTTATATTAATTTCTTAACATACACATTACATAGAGGTTGATGTGAGAAGCAACAAGAATACTGTAACGATGCGGGAACACTATTGTTATAAGTTATAGATTCGTTCGAATCAGAATGTAATTCTATTGGGGGGAAGGCTGTTACAATAGTTCGTGGTAGATATCTACATCAAGATCGAGACTTCACGTTTGGATTTTTGTCATAAAAACCAAGCCAAAATAAGAGCAGATTTATACCAAGGTGTTGTGGATTGCGTCAATGCCGATGAGGTGATACCAAGCAGAATCGGACAACGGGTTGTGTTGCCTGCAAGTTTCATCGGAGGCCCACGTGATATGCGACGACGATTTCTTGATGCCATGACTTTAGTGCAAGATGATGGGAAGCCCGACATATTCCTTACAATGACGTGCAATCCAAAGTGGTCTGAAATCCTTAGAGAGTTATTACCCGGTCAAACCGCACCTGATCGGCCAGACCTTGTTGCAAGAGTTTTTCGTGCCAAACTAGAGGATATGAAAGACCAACTCTTCAAGAAGCACATCCTCGGTAAAGTCGGGGCATATGTTTATGTCATCGAGTTTCAGAAGCGTGGTTTGCCGCATGCACATTTCCTTCTAATAATGACACCCGAACACAAAATGACCAATCCAGATCATTACGACAAAAGTGTGTGTGCTGAAATTCCAGACCCAACAAGGTATCCCCAAATGCACCAACTGGTCGTCCAACACATGAAGCATGGTCCTTGCGGTCATTTACGACCGTCCAGTCCTTGTATGCAAGGTGAGCCGAAAAAATGTCATTCCAGATATCCTAAACAGTTCAACGACAAGACGAAGCAGGCTGATGACTCATATCCATTATATCGAAGGAGAAATAGTGGAATAAATGTGAATGTACGTGGCAATATCCTGGATAATAGATGGGTGGTCCCGTATAACCCAAAGCTGCTAATGATGTTCAATTGTCATATCAATGTTGAGGCTTGCTCGAGTATAACATCTGTGAAGTATATCTTCAAGTATGTTTACAAGGGTCACGACAAACAAGTTGTTCATATCGATTCAGAGGAAGAAAGGGTCGTTATTAACGAAATTAAAAGGTTCCAAGATGTACGTTATGTCTCCCCTCCCGAGGCGATATGGCGAATTTTTAGCTTCACACTTTCTCAAATGCACCCTTACGTGATGGCATTGCAACTCCATCTCCCTAAAAAACAGATGGTTAGGTTTAGAGATGATGATATAATGACAGATATTGTTGATAGAGAGAGAGATAAACGTACAATGTTGACTGCATTTTTTGATAGAAATAAAACAGACAGGGGTGCGAGGCAATACTTGTACAAGGATTTTCCAAAACACTACACGTGGAATTGGAGTTCACGTCGATGGAATCCCCGACAACGAGGATCAATGAAAGGGCGACTGGTTTCTGTAAATCCAGCTGAAGGAGAGCGGTTCTACTTACGCTTACTTTTGTCTCATATTACTGGGCCTACTTGCTTTGAAGATTTGTGCACTGTTAATGGCTTATTTCACCCTACATTTCGTAAAGCATCTCTTAAAAGAGGGTTAATAGAGAACGATGATAACTTATCCCAATGTCTTGCAGAGGCCTCCTTATTTCAATTTCCCGCTGCTCTTAGGAGGTTATTTGCGACGATGTTGATTTATTGTGAGCCAGGAGATGTTCGCAAGTTATGGGATGGCCACTATGTTTCACTTTCTGAAGATTATACGCGACAATGTGAAAGTGTTAATCGAGTCCGTAATATGGTTCTAACTGATATCCTCGTTTTTCTATAGTCTATGGGTAAGAGTCTTGATGATTTTGATCTTCCAATGGTAGATGCAGATGCCATTTTTCAATCTGTACAATTTCGTGAGGTACAAGAGGAATGCTCTATAGTTGTCGAAGACGAACATTTGTGTGTCCGAGACTCTCTCAATTCCGACCAGAAATACGCATATGATGAGATCATGAGGTACGTAGACGATGATTGTCCAGAAGTGTTCTTTATAGATGGTCCAGGTGGAACCGGAAAGACATTTTTGTACAAAGCTTTGCTTGCCAACATCCATTCCCGTGGTCTTATTGCTCTCGCAACCGCTTCGTCAGGTGTTGCCGCCAATAATATGCCTGGAGGGAGAACAACTCACTCTAGATTCAAGATTCCTCTCAACCTTGATAATAACTCGATGTGCAACATAAAAAAACAAAGTGGTGCTGCTCAATTGATTCGAGATGCAAAAATAATCATTTGGGACGAAGCGTCGATGGCAAAGAGGCAGGCGGTGGAGGCGCTCGATCGAATAATGCAAGACATCATAGGGGTCGCACTCCCATTCGGCGGAAAGATAATGGTTTTGGGGGGTGATTTTAGACAAGTATTACCGGTCGTGAGGCGTGGAACCCGAGCACAGATTGTAGATTCTAGCCTACGGATGTCACCACTTTGGTCAACGATTAAAAAGATACGATTAACTCTCAATATGAGAGCACGCACTGATTCGTGGTTTTCAGATTTTTTGTTAAGAGTCGGTGATGGAGATGAAGAAGCGGTGGATGAAAGCTTTATTCGCATACCGGATGACATGACCGTTCCCTATACTGATAAAGTTAAATCAAAAGATGCTTTGATAGACGCAATATTTCCATCTCTGCAAATCAACGGAGCTGATTCAGATTATATCATTTCGAGGGCGATATTATCAACTAAAAATGAGAATGTCGATGAGATTAATGATCAGTTGATCGACAAGTTTTCTGGAGATGAAAAAGTATACTACAGTTTCGACGAAGCAGAAGACGATAAGAATAACATTTATCCGATGGAGTTCTTAAACTCTCTAACTGTTAGTGGTTTGCCTCCTCATTACCTTCGTCTCAAGATTGGATGCCCAATAATATTGTTGCGGAATATCGATCCCTCGAATGGTTTATGTAATGGCATTAGATTGATATGCAGAGGCTTTCAACAAAACGTCATTGATGCAGAAATAGCTGTTGGTTAGCATGTTGGAAATAGAGTATTTCTGCCGAGAATTCCGTTATGTCCTTCCGAAGATAACATGTTTCCATTTAAGCTAAAGAGAAAACAATTTCCAATCCGGCTTAGCTTTTCTATGACTATCAATAAAGCTCAAGGCCAGACAATTCCGAATGTAGGTGTTTATCTACCGGAATCAGTATTCTCACATGGGCAACTTTATGTGGCGTTGTCCAGAGGGATATCACGGGGAAATACAAAGGTGTTAGTGAAGCCTGCGAAAAAATTCAATCGTGCCGAAGTCTACACCTCAAACGTCGTCTATCAAGAAGTTTTACGTGATGAATAAGGTATAATCAACAATTGTATTATTATACATGTGGTACCATATGTTTCTATTAAAATCAATGCGTGTTTTTTGCAGGAAATATTTATGGATGATTGCATCACGGAAACTAAACAATATTCTGGATATACGGATGAGCATTATTTACAAATGATTGTATTTTCTTTGTTCAGTCAAGAATTTCAAGTTTTGTAATCAGTTCTGAGTATATTGGTTTAGAAGTCCAATACGTGTGCAATTATTTTTCCATTCGATCTTGCTAATACACGATATAATCCTTCAACTTTATATATTAGTTGACTTGCAAATTAACCACGCAAACTCATGAAATAAAAAGTGATAAAGAAACATGATTCATGGCTAAACTAATGTTTCAGAATTGTGATTCACCCGCGCTGCATCGCGCGGGTACACCACTAGTATATATATATATATATATATATATATATATATATATATATATTTACATTTGGATTAATAAGAAAAAAAATACTAATGAAAAATATATATAGGTAGGTGGGTGCCAGCTAGCGTGAGGGGAGCTTTTGTATGTGAGGCTTCCATGTGTCCCGTCCATTCTATGAATCATCTCGATCACTTCCTCAATTATGATGCCTTTAACCTTTTAAAGTTAATGATGTTAGTGTTTAGAGACCCTAGCCACAATATATTGCATACCACATGGACTATATCCACAATAAACATAGAATGAAGACCATGATCAAAGAAATCATAAAACCACATTGACCAAATCCACAATTCACTATGTGTATAATAGTCATTTTACTTTTCCCTTTCAATTTATTTTATTCATCTTTAAAACAAACAATACTAAATTATGGATTTGGTCCCTATGCATCACTCATCATCTTTAAAACACATTTATCATCCCTCTTAAAATTTTTTCATCCAATCTTCATTGTCAAAGTACAAGAAAAACTAACTTATTAAAGTGCAAAAAAAAATTTACTTGCATTTAAAAATAACAATTGTTTGAACCCAACACTACATCCTAAAAAAGACAACCTATCAAAATAACAGTTGTTTGAAACCAATATTACATCCCCAAAAAGACAACACATCAAAATGACAATTGTTTATATCAACATTTATGTAGTAATTGTTGGCAACGGTTTTGTTTATTTTCTTGACGACATCTAAGTGACTTGAGTAGGAAATACATTAATCATTTTCATAAAATGCATAGACCATTTGGAAACCATGATGTGGGAAAAGGCTTATATGCATGTCAGTTGACATCTGTAAACACAAATATATTATGACATAGAAGGTTGAAGGGAAAACAATAGTGTCATAAGAGCATCTCCAATCGGCGGTTAAATCGCCTATCAAAATTTATTTATACCAAAATTACCATTTTAACATTAATAATTTGTTTTTAAAATTAACATATTTATATTAAGTAAATTATATATACATTTAATATATATTTGATGTTTTTTTAGAGTGTGATTGGAGTTAGTGATGGCCAAAAATCGGGCTCGGGCCGAGCCGGGCCGGGCCAAAACGGGCTTCGGGCCGCTACAGTGAAAACAAAAATCGGGCCCAAACGGGCTTCGGGCCGGGCTTCACCCGAAAAGGGGTGGTCCGGTTAGTCTTGGGGTGAACCGGTTTAACAAAAACCGGGCCGAGCCGGGCCCAAAACCGAGCCAAGATCGGGCTACGTTTTTTTTATTTTTTAATAATTTTCTTTATACAATAATTAATTACTAAACTTTAAAAAATAAAAATTGGATTGGATCACTAAAATACACTTTAAAAATACGTTTTATTTATAATAAATCTCTAAAATACACTTTAAAAATACATTTTATTTATAATTTTAAGTTACAAACTTACAATACATAAATTCTAATAACCCGAACCCGAAGGTCCCGCTCCCGAACTCCCACCCTCACCCCATCCCCATGGATTGTAATTGTATGGATTGTATGGATTATACTCTGGATTGTAGTCTTCAAGAGTTCCGTACTTTTCCAGTCGATTAACAGCCGTATTATCATCAAGGCGGTCGGTGTCTGGTTCTTCTTCTTCATCGTCGTAACGTGAGACTCCACCGGCACTACTAGCATCGTCCTCGGTTACGGTTCCCGGAGTACTTAGTCCTTCGTCGACTTCGTTTTCGGCTAAGTTTAATTCTACATCGTCTATATCCGCCTCCAAGTTTGTTTCATGTTGAATTCTTTGTTGGCCATCCAAGTAATCCTTCAAACATATGCAACACTCTACCGACTCCGGGGTTAATCTTGACCGACGCTCCGATATGATCCTGCCACTAAGAGAAAAACCAGACTCCGAAGCTACGGTACTAGCTTGGATTGTTAGTATATCAAGGGCAATAGATGCCAAAACCGGGTATTGAGGTTGTTTACCTTTCCACCATTCTAATAAATCTAGTGATTCAACATCGCTGACGATTGTGGAGGATGCCGCTATAAAATTAGTATGTATGTACATATTGAATTCACTCAAATTATCTCCATCAAATCTAGATTTTTTACTAGATTCATTTAAAACTTAGTTCATTAAATTTGCCATTAAGTCGGACCGGTTTCGCCCACGAGAACTAGAACCCGGTGAAAACATTTGAGTTGTAGGGGTTTGTTGGCTTCCTCCCCCATAATTAATTCTATAAATATCAAATAATTGATGAAAATCATTATTAAATTGTAGTATGCGATTCCTTGAAAAAGAAGAATTTGTAGCCGTATCCAAACCAAACGCTACACATATTGATTGTATTAAAACTTCGACACCCGTAACATTTAAATACGGATTTAATGCCGCGGCACAAAGAAAACTGAAGGGGATCTCTTTAAAGTATTTTAACAATTTTGCTTTCATTGGTGCTACCACGTTTTGAAAGTTGAAATGTTCTTCGTATTGAGAAATTTTACTTGCCAAAATATATATTTGATTTAAAAGTAAATGACTTGTTGGATAATAAATACCGGATAACAAAGTTGTTGCAGTTTTGAAATTGCCCAAAATATCATGTAAGCCTTCAAGCATTTGCCAATCATATTCAGATATCGTGTTATCCGGGTATTTAATGTTATAAAATGCGTGAATACATGGTTTTTGTCTTAATAAATTATCCATCATTTTGTAAGTCGAATTCCATCGAACCGCCATATCGTGTGCCGATCCCAAAGCTTTAAAACCGACATCTTTGCAATATTTTATATATGTTTGTTGCATGCTTTTACCTTTTGTGAAAATCCGGCGTAACATAAGCCTAAACTTAGTTAAAGAATGTTTACATACTACTAAGCCGTCTTGAACGGCTAGATTTATTATGTGTGCGCAACAACGTATGTGAAATAATTTTCCATTTAAAATAGGGGATAAAGCCAACTTTAATTTCTCCACACATAACGTATTATTACTAGCATTATCAAACGAAATACTAATAACCTTATTAGTTAAATTATAATATTCAATATTTCTCATAATTATATTAAATTGACGCTCACCCGAATGTGGCGAACCAAAGTGCTCAAACGTGATTACACGTTTGCATAATTGCCACAATTGCGGCACAATCCAATGTGCCGTTATGCATATATAAGATTGTGGCAATTCGAATGGTGCGCTCCATATATCACACGTTAAAGAAATGTTGTTGGATAATGATAAAAACGTTTGTCGCGTATCTTTTTTGGCCATTTTCCAAAGTTTTATAGCATCACGTCTAAGAGTTTGACGACTTACCGAACCCACGTAGTGTGGTTGTAGCGAGAGTTTGATCATGTTCGTAATGTGAGGATTGTCGAAATGTCCGAATGGCAACCCCACTTGAATGACACATTTCATTTGCATTTCTCGGGCCAACGCGGCATCATACGACCATACTTGACCGGAATTGTCAAGTATGGGTTGACTTGGATCGTCACCCGATTTCAACTTCTTGCACGAAGACTCGTAGTGGCGCTTTAACGTGGTATTTGCGGCCGGCGCAAGGAGATCTCCACACCGTTTGCATTTTGCTTTTTTTTGTACCGTCGGGGAGCATCACCAAGTTGAAATGGTTCCAAATTGGTGCTTTTCGTCCATGATCGGCAATAACTTGGTAATTTTGTTCGGCCATTTTGAGAGTAGAGACTTGAGAGTAGAGACTAGAGAGTAGAGAACTAGGGATATTAGACTAGAACTTGCGAGAAACGAATATAGCGAGAGCCGATAAATGAGAATTGTATGCGTTTTTTGCGTTTTGTAAGTTGATGTCACTATCCATAACAACGACTATAAAACGGCTATATTTTTGAAAATGTGAAAATCGGGTCGGGCCGGGCCAAAAACCGGGTCGGGAACCGGTTTCAGGCCGAGCCGGGCCGGGCCGCCAAAAACTCCAAAAACCCAAACCGGTCTAGATTTTCGGGCTTCAAACCGGTTTGACACCGGGCCGGGTTTTCAGTCGGGTCGGGCTCGGTTAATCGATCGGGCCGGGTCGAGCCGGGCCCATTTGGCCATCACTAATTGGAGTTGGTTTTTTTTTGGTGTTGATGTACCCACCAAATTTGGTATTTTTGTGTTAAATTTGGTGTTGTGGTTTGAGATGCTCTAAATAGTCATACTTGAATTACACACCAAGTCACTTGAAACATGTTGGGGATCCATACCCTTTCAATTAGCATTTTAATATCTAATGCACTATATAATGAAATTTAGATCTCCAAAATGAAGATGATTATATCACATTTCCAAATGGTCTATTTATTTTATGAGAAGAATTAATGTACTTCATACTCAAGTCACTTAGATGTCATCAAGAAAATAAATAAAACCATTGCCAACAACTACTACATAAATGTTGATATAAAATAATTGTCATTTTGATGGGTTGTCCTTTTGGGAATGTAATATTAGTTTCAAACAGTTGTTATTTTGATAGGTTGTCTTTTTTAGGATGTAGTGTTGGGTTCAAACAATTATTATTTTTAAATGCAAGTAATTTTTTTTTTGCACTTTAACAAATTAGTTTTTCTTGTACTTTGACAATGAAGATGGGATGAAAAAAAATTAAGAAATATGATAAATGTGTTTTAAAGATGATGAATGATGCATGGAGACCAAATCCACAATTTAGTATTGTTTGTTTTAAATGTGTATAGAATAAATTGAAAGTGAAAAATAAAATGACTATTATACCCATAGAGTGCAAGGCAAATGATGCTTTTAACCCTTCAAAGTTAATGATGTTAGTGTTTAGGGACCATATCCACAATAAACATAGAATGAGGACCATGGTTAAAGAAATCACAAAACCACAGGGACCAAATCCACAATTCACTCTACATCTTAATTAATTATATATCTTACACTAATTAATACATACTATTATATATATATATATATATATAGAGAGAGAGAGAGAGAGAGAGGTAGGTTCATACGAGAATGGTAACGATTTAAAGGAATAAATGGACAATCATGGACCAATCATAATTAATAAAATATTAATTTATTATTTTAATAGAAAATTATTTTCAGAAGGGTATAATTGTCATTCTTTTTACTGCTTAATTTTGGATAGTTTATAATTTTCCTAATTCCAAGCCATTATCCAATCAAACCAAATCCAAATTGATATGGATCGATTACAGTATTCAAACCAATCCCGATTCTGTTGCAAAATTGATATGGATCGATTCACTGGAGGATTCTCATCGGACTCTACCTAGACGATCCACGGCGATTACGGCTTATTTGGGATCAGCGACACTAGAGGCAATAGCATATTGAGCGAGTTCGGATGGAACTTCCAGCAACCACCGCCGGAATTCGATCGGATCGATTATGGAGGCTGTTGTGGTGTGCCGGAGGAGACTAATCCTACTACTAGTGCGGTTGCGGTTCAGTCTCAGGCCGGATCTGTTGAAAACACAGGGGATGTATCGGTGTCAAATCCTTTGGTTTCATCCAGTTCGTTTGAGGATCGACCGGAGACTTCTGCAGCTTCCGGTGATGCCGCGTCTAGTGGTAAACCTCCATCGTCGGAGACAGGGTGAGTTAGTAGTAGTGGTATTAGTAGGGGTAGCAGAACCTACCATACATTAGACGTTCATATTCACGAGAGAAATATATATTTATATATATGTAACCATATAAGTGTGAGTCTAGATTGTTTTTTCTTCAAATCTGAAAATTGAAGTTCATGGAGATTTCATTTCATATGGTTATTACTAATAGGATCACCTATGATGTTGTATTGTACATTGATGGTAATTACTTATTTTAGTTTATCTTCTTTCAGATGCATTAAATTTACAATGATAATACCAGCAGGTCACTTGTGATTACCTTGATAAACCAATCTTGAATTCATTATACCAGGGATCACTTGTGATTACACCATGATAAACGAATTTTGAATTCATTATACCAGCAGATCACTTGTGATTAACATGATAAACCAATTTTGAATTCATTATAGCAGCGAATCACTTATGATTAACATGATAAACCAATTTTGAATTCATTATAGCAGCGAATCACTTATGATTACCATGATAAACGAATTTTGAATTTTATAGCAGCAGATCACTTGTGATTAACATGATAAACCAAATTTGAATTAATTATAGCAACGAATCACTTGTGATTACCATGTCAAACGAACTTTGAATTCATTATACCAGCAAATCACTTGTGATTAACATGATAAACCAATTTTGAATTCATTATAGTAGCGAATCACTTGTGATTACCATGATAAACGAATTTTGAATTTATTTTCAGAAAAATGGGGAAAGATTGAGATGTGTTGAGATAAATTAGGAAGGGATTTCTTTTTTGATTTCCATTATTAAAAAAAAAGGAAAATTCCACTTTTACCCCTGCAATTACTATTTACACGTAATTGAATTTATTTTTGTTTTAATTTATTAGATAAAATGGCATTAATTTTATCAACCATTGATTGAATCTAATCAAGGGTTAAGATGTATCCCTTTATTCCTTTAAACACTCTATGTTCTCGTTTGAACCCACCCCTATATATATATATATATATATATATAGGGTGAGTTCAAATGAAAACTCATCTTTCATTGTGCACATGAGGACAAATCTCAACCATTGATCAAAACTTAGAAAACTAATCAATGGTTATTACATAATAAGGTTAATTGGGAAGTGATTAAGGACAAAATTGTAATTTTGAATCAACGCCTATCTTCTTTGACTTTTTATTTTTATTTTTAATTAAAAAAAATTACCCCCTTAAACTTTAAAATAATTTATCTTAAAAATTACTAATATTTTAATCAAACAAATTACATCAAAAAAACGAGAATTTCGTGCTCTTCGATATGACATCCATCTCGATATAGTTTTTTTCTCGATTTAACCGTTTTTTACGTGAAATTCTATGCACGTGTTATATTCATTATGAATATACGTGCACGTCCCCGAATGTCCATATTCAGTCTGAATAACAAAGGTGAACATTCATTCACTATTCATGATGAATAATACATTATTCATGATGAATAATACAATATTCAGGATGAATAATACAACATTCAGGATGAATAATACACGAATTCATGATTCATGTATTATTTATCACAAATCGTATAGAATTTTATGTGAAATTCTATATATGTGTTATATTCATTATGAATATTCATGCACGTCCTCGGGTGTCCACATTCAGTATGAATAACAAATGTGAACGTTCATTCACTATTCATGATGAATAATACAGTATTCAGGATGAATAATACACGAATCCATGTTTTATGTATTAGTTATCATCAATCGTGTATTATTCACCCTGAATGTTCTATTATTCATCCTGAATGATACATTATTCATGATGAATAATATATGAATGACCCGTGAATGTGTAGACACATGGCGCACTCTCTTTTGTTTCCCAATTCACAACCGAAATTTGGTTTAATTCATTATGAATATGTATGCGCATCCCCGGATGTCCCACATTCAGTATGAATAACAATTGTGAACGTTCATTCATTATTCATGATGAATAATATAGTATTCAAGATGAATTACACAACATTCATGACGAATAATACACGAATTCATGAATCGTGAATTATTCATCCTGATTGTTGTATTATTCATCATGAATGATACATTATTCATGATGAATAACACATGAATGACCTGTGAAGATTTGGAGACGTGACGCACTCTCTTTTATTCCCCGATTCACAACAGAATTAGTCGATAGGTTCTCGATTCGTCTTGATGGGTGTTGGGTTACGGTGTTGAAGAAACGTGATGCCTTACGACGTTGAAGAAAGTGTTGAAGAAGGTGATGTCGAGTTACATACTTACGGTGTCGAGGCGTTGTACAAACTTGAACGTACATAAATATTCATAATGAATATAACACATATAAAGCATTTCACGTAAAAAACGGTTAAAACGACAAAAAAACTATATCGAGATGGATGTCATATCGAAGAGCATGACATTCTCATTTTTTTGATGTAATTTGTTTGATTAAAATATTAGTAATTTTTAAGATAATTTATTTTAAACTTTAATTGGGTAAAAAGTTTTTAATTAAAAAAGAAAATAAAAAGTCAAATATGGTATGTTTATGTTTAAATTTTTCTTCCATTTTTACCCCTAAACATTTTATAATTAAAAACTCTATTTAATATGAATTGTTGGATCAAAAGAGATCGAGTGACCGAGATTTGTCCTCACGTGCACAATGAAAAATGAGTTTTCATTTGAACTTTCCTCTCTCTCTCTCTATATATATATATATATCTCCATTGATTCATCAGTTTCCATATATAAGCTGCTGCTGCTGGTGGTTGTTGTTCTGGCCTTCTCCATCGATATATATATATATATATATATATATATATATATCTTCTTTTCAATTAAAAATGAAGTCGCACTTAAAAAACTTTTGATGTTATTCAATTTTTTTATCCACACAAAACATGCACTTGAGGGATTTAGAAACCAATAAAGGCAAACACTACTCCTCACAAGAAGATTTAGCAGCTCACAAGTACTCTTTGGATCAGGTGAAGAAATTAAGAAAATGGTGACAACCATATATATATATATATATATATGGATCATGATGTTCTGGCACTATATATCTTTGATGAAACTCCATTCTGCGCATGCAGGAAGCAATTCAGAGAGGTACGTAGCTTCAAATATTCTTCATCACCATATATGTTTAATTTCCTTTTATATATATATGATAGCTAGCTAAATCATTTTGCTTAATATATGAACCATAAGTTTGTGGTGTAGCGGTAATCACCTGGGGAGTTCATAGCGCTTAACCCGGGTTTGATTCTCTGCATTCGCAACTTTGTGGTCACTGGGTTTAACCTCAGAGCTGCATGTTTTCGTAGTCGGTTTCTTTGCCAAAGGATTGCCCAGGATATCTTTTCCAAAAAAAAAACTTCTCACCTTAATTTTATTCAAGTTATATATATATATATCTATTCATTAATTTTACACATTCATTAATATATAATTGTTTGGAAAAGGATTCTCAGATGGAAGCTCATACATGCATGAGTGATTTATATATATACTAGAAGCGTAGATACATCACGATTTTAATGTTTCATTTTATTTTTTTGTCGATTTACAGTACGATTTTGGATGATTTTGAGAAAGTGATAATGTTTTTTTTATAAATTTGTTTAATTTAGACTTAATAATATAATGTTTTTTATATAAAAAAAAATTAAGTATTTTGTTAGAATTCAATGATTATCTTATATATTTTAATGACATCTAGAAAAAATAACCAATTACATATTTAATAATATAATTAAAACAAATTTACAGTATATAATATATTAATTAACAGTGATATATGGAAATGTTTGCATAAAAGAAAAGCCCTGCACATACCAAATTGGTGGGTGTTAGAAGTCTGCAGTAGTCTTGTGTTTTGATACTTGTAAATTAAAAGATTTTTAAAATCTTGCATAAAATGATGGTATTTAATAATTTGTATTTAAGAGTTTGTTATCCGTATTTTATAATATAATATAGATATAGATAGGTACTACCCTGGAGGAGGCTGGTTTCTTTCCCGTCCACATTTAATTTTGTTTCAAACACAATCTAGCTATCATTCCCAAATTAATTAACTCAAGTAAGATTACATGTCAAAAACTAACTCTAGTAAGTTAAGTTGAGGCTAATTCATTTCTTCTTCCAAAATACATAAGACACTTAATTTGAGAAACTAACATTGAAGCTGGTTGAAGCTAGACAGACTTAATTAACATGAACAAAATCTGTCTTTTAGGACCTAATTAACTTATCATCCTAATTAATACGTAGTACTTAATTAAACTTTAGGACCAACCAAACACGATCGACGAAATTGGGCAATCTAATTAATGGTTTAGATCAGGAAGAGTATATATGCATGCATTCTCTTCCGAATTAATGCCAATATGCTAGTATTATATTAATTTGTTTTTCGAATAATTAATTAAAATGTTTGGTGCTTACAACAGATATAAATAAATGGGCTTTGCAGAAATTAAAGGATCATCAGAACCAAGTAATCTAGCTAGACATGATCGAAACCCAAACAACCTTGAAGCAAAATTATGTGGTTCATGAGGGAGACTTGAAAACCGAGCTAGAGGAAATCTTGAAGCAAATAATCGAAATAGAGGTGCAATATGTAGCGATTTCATCATCAGAATTAATTAGCAATCCAACATTCAAAGTCAGGATACATAGATCAGATTGAACTTATTATTATGTTCCAACAAAAGAAGCTAGCATTACAACATATGAAGAAGCTTGAATGTGCAGAAAACAAAGATAGAGAGTCAAAGAGAGAAGCCGACAAGTTGAAGATGACATGCCAAGAGATTTTGGAGAGGGAACAAGTATTGAAAGTACAAAATGGGGTATGTAGATTAACTTGTTGTTTTACAATTAATCCAGTTAATACTCTTTGTTTTAGTTGTCTATATATTTGTTTTCCTCCCATCACAGGAAGCTTGTACTTGTGCCCACTTAGTTAAGTAACATTTGCAGCATAATTAATTCACAACAAGTTTTCTTGTATAAGTATAATACAACACACACACACACAGCATGATAGCAATACCTTATATGACTAGCTAGTTTTAATTAACATGTAGAAATATATAGAAAGAAGATCTATTCTAGCTAGGACAAGGTGGAAAAACTTGTTTCATTGAATAAAAATATCAGGCAATATACAGTAGTACATGATAGATAGATAGATAGATAGATTGAATAAAGTAGTAGGAAATTAAAGTGATAGAAATGATGATGAAAAAAGTTAAAAGAAGTTGGGATCATAGCCGTTGCTGGATGTGGCTAAGATGTAGTAAGCCACTATGTGTCCAATGGAACCCCATGCAAGAACATCTACTATGTTGAATCCGACGGGATCATTGGACTTGAGAAGGCTGACATACTCCTTGGCGCGAGTATCACCGGCCTCGAAATGGGTGACACCATTTTGCTCGGGCAGGCCTTGTTTGGCGACGTTTTCTCTCTGGAAGTTGAAGAAGACAAATCTGCCCAAGAAAAGGGATAGGCCGGTGCTGAGACTGATCACCAGAGATGGGTTCAGCAGCTCTGCCTTCACTCCACAGTTGAATTTCTTCTTTGGGAGGGCGATGGAGAGGTTGGGTCTGCTACTGCTGAGGAAGAGGGAGTCGGTGGTCTTGTTGAGTGGCCTGAGACCTTGGAAAGTTGGTGCAGACAAGAAGGCTGAGGCCATGCTTGGAATTGGAATTGGATGGAGAAATGGATTAAAGATAGAAGAAAGCAAGAGGATGATGAGGAGATATATTAGAACAAGAAAAAATGAGTGTTGTGATTTGTGAGGAGGGAAATGAAGGAAGAAAGATTTTGGATGTTCAGGTGGCATTGTTTTATTGGTTGTTTGTGGATCAGAGATAGATGCATATACACCCAATCTTCTTGTTAATTAATTAGACTATATAATCTTTAAAACACAAGAGAAGTCACCAAGGATC
Source organism: Arctium minus (assembly GCA_954870635.1). NCBI lineage: Eukaryota > Viridiplantae > Streptophyta > Magnoliopsida > Asterales > Asteraceae > Arctium > Arctium minus. The sequence continues at coordinate 77,979,539 of OX941093.1, read as the reverse complement.
CTTGGCGCAATGGTAGCGCGTCTGACTCCAGATCAGAAGGTTGCGTGTTCGATTCACGTAGGGTTCAATTCCCTTGTATATGTTTTTTTCTTAATTTGTTGGCCACTAAATAAAATATAATTTCTTTTATATATTATTATTCTCTTTTTTTAATTATAAATATCCACCCCAATCAATAATTAAAACTATCAATGAAAAAAACATTAATTAATGACAAAAATATGAATAAAAACAATTTTAACATCTTTTGCATTATCTTAAATTGCAATCTCCTGATTTATGGTTGACGAAATATAACAACAAAAATCTAATTAATTCTTGTTTATATGAACAAAAAAACATTAAAATCTTTCATTTAAACGAAAGTAAAAAGGATAACTAACTTGATTAGACATAATTTGTATGTAAGTAAACTGGCTAATTAATTTGATTTAGTAACTTTGGTAGCAATTCTGTACATCTCCCGATTAAAAAAGGAATTTACACTTGACTGACAATGATTATATATCATATTCATGTATGAATCCAATATTAATTAATTAAATTAGACAGTCCAAGTAAGAGTGATTTCGTCTCCGTCCCATCTCAAGGAGGCTGCCATATGTACGATCCCATACTCCGATGAAAAGCGACTCCGTATCAGGACTGAACGACGTGCCCGATATCTCACCAAAGAAATCGATCTCCTGTTCCTTCTCATACCCGCTTTTAACATCAAACACATGAACAAAGTCAGCCGGTTCTGCCATCGCCATCAACTCACCATCTGATGAGTAACGAATCGATCTAATGGCTCCAATCTTGCCTTTTACAGCAGTTACTGATTTCGATAGCTTTCGAACATCCCAAACTCTACAGGTCTTGTCCTGATTGCCCGTTGCAAAACTACAACCATCAGGATGCCATGCTGATGCAAATGAGAAATCCAAGTGTCCACGCAACGTTGCAACAGTCTGCATGCAAACAACTAATTAATAACTTGCACAAAAATCCAACCTTGATTTAGTTACCAAAACAACAAATTTACCTTGCCAGAGCTGGAGTCCACCAACATTCCTTCTGGATTGTCTCCAACAATTATTAGAAGCTTGCCATCAGGGCTAATGGACGTATGCTGCATATATAAACAATAAAATCTAGTTACATATTACCATACAACATGGAACGTTAACGTGTGTGAGAGATAGAGACGTACATTTACTGGCCAGGGAAAACGAAAGTGCTTAGTCATTTGAAAACTTTCCATGTCGAATTCTCGGACTCCACAATCATTGTTTGAGGCTGTAAAGTGAACTGCACCACTGCATTATATGTATACACCAACACCATGAAAATTAAAAAGATGACATAATAATAGATAACCAAAAACTTAGTTAATTAATTCCACAGAAAAAACACAAGTGGATGATACCTGGGAGTAGTGAAAATGTCTAGAGCATTAGTAATAGCATTATCATCATAAGTTGTCCTTGAGCAGAAGCAAACTCCAGGTCTATCTAAATACTGCACTCAATGAAAAGATGGAAATCTAATGTTTAAATATATCTCAAGAAAAAGAGTACCACAAAACAAACTATACACTCTAAACATCTAATGTAATTCAAAATTTCGAGACTCGATCTATCATATAAGAAACTATACTATCAACGGTGACATATAAATTTTGTATAGTCATGAATGACTATGTAAATCTTGCCTTGCATATAATTTCACCCTGGAATCCTCCAGCAACTAGCAGGTTATCTTTTACTGCCATTGTGCTAACTTGGGTCTGAGTAAATCCCTCTAGTAGACTTCCAGGGTGCTTCTGCAGACCAAAAGTATATTGTTACTGAAAATTCAAATATCCACATGAAAAAGTAAAACAAACCAAGACCTGAAGCACTCACCTCACATGGTGCCACATGTCCTGATACATTAAGGACTTCAGACTTGTTGCAAGTTAACGAAGACCAATGGATCACAGAGAAATGCGACATAAGGTACACATCATGCTTCGATGTAGCCCATACCAGGTTTCTTAACTAAATCACCAAAAAGAATCACTGAGCAGTCAGTCACAAGTACGTGACACAAATAACATAAACCACGAATAAGTCAAAGCCACAACTTGACAGCTACAATAAGAAGGCTTAAACCAGTGGCCAACTAGCATACCTGAAAATGAAGAATTGTTGATTTTACAGATCTTGAATTCCGTCTAAAGTCATAATACAAGCCTGTTTTGTTTGTGATTTTGCATGCCTATTCACACACACACAAAAAAAAAAAAAAAAATTAGAGATGTGAGGATGTAACAACCAAACCCCAGTTATCATCAAACATCTTAATTAGTAGATGTGCATATAATAAGTTTAAGTACCTTTTCTGAACCCTCCCCAGACTGAGGAATATTTTCATAGTTCTTATATTGTTCTAGTCTAGTTTGCCTATATTTCTCCCTAGTGATGCTGAGCCTTTCCCAGGGAATACCTTGAATGTCTTTGCCTCTTCTTGCCTGAGCGGCAGAAGTATCTGCCAACTTATTATTCTACAATACGTAGGCTTGAAGTTAGTATACTAGTTGCCATCCATCTCATCTATTGTTAAATGTAATAACAAGATCTAAAAGAGGGCATTAACGTTATTTCAATATTTTGTGTATGAACTCTCAAGGATATTAAACAAACCATGTAATCGTATTCATCCACATCCGAGTCTGAGCCGATATCTCTGACATGAAATTCATCATCCATATTATCATCTACATCTTCCATTTCATATTCATCAGCTGCATATTCATCATCTTCTTGGTGATGTGACATGATCTGCTCAATAAATAAGTCCATTAACAAAAACATCATACATAACAAAAGAAAACAGTAAAAAAAAAACAAGGAGACTCAACTTCAAGGAAAAGTGGAAGCATAAACCATCAATTTTACATGGGCTAGAGACATCAATGGTCAATACTCAATAACAAACCAATTACAATTATAGTGTAAAAACAACATATCTAGTTCCTAATATATCCATCTACAGATGAAGAAAGACAATGTAAATCTCCCTGATCCTTTGCAGAAGATCTGAATGGGCTGATGTCTAGTCAGTTTAACGATGTCCCCTGTTCGCTGCCCGTTGCTAGCTTTACGGTATCCACTGTATTCATTGCTGTATCTAGTAGTATTAAGTCAAAACCCCTTCCGTAACAGTGGTGATTCAATTTTTAGTCTTACTGTAAAAAGAAATTAGAATATATGTCCTTGTAAGAAAGCAAAATTTCATTTCTTGACTTTCCTCCTATAGTAGGGAAACAACCATTCTTTTATACTAATTTGCTTTTCTAGACTTTCTTTTAGTGGTTCCAAATTCCAAATCATTACAACCTATTGGGATCAAGCAAGCAACCTCACAAAATATGAAGCAAACAAATGAATACATAGTCCAACAAGAATCACAAGCATGGAAGACCAAAGAATAATAATATTTATAGTAATTGATGCCCCTACTAGCCATATAAAAATTTAAAACAACAATCAATAGGTGGTTTAAATATTTTTCTTTTTGCTAAATATTTGGTTCTGATCAAAGTTGAAGCAAAAACACAAAATTGAAAGACTTTGATCAGTTACATCTCCTCCCATTCCAAACCACCAATAACAAATGAGAAAGATATATACTTGTAAGAAACAAGTCCATTTTTGATTTTGAAATGTTGAGTATTTCCTGAAATTGATAGACATATTTAGGTTTGCAAATCCCAGATGCTTTTTTATTTTTCCTATCTACATAGATAGTGGCATGCAGTTAACAACTTTATTCCGGTTGGATCAAAACAATGTTAGAGAAAAGCAAAACATGGATTTCTTTTCTGAAGAAAAAGATAATTGAAGAACCAAGTCAATATCTATGAGGAACATGCATGAGACAAGAGATAAATACAACAAATTTCATCAGAAAATCAATACAAGTGCAACAGAAATTACTAAAAAGCAAAATTAAGATGATGATGATATAATTACCTTGCGCAATTTGGAGAATGAAAACGTAAATTGAAGAAATTGGGTAAGAATTATAAAGAAGAAATCATGCGGAAGAAATTGTCCATAGGGTTTGTGAAAAGATCAAGAGAGAGAGAGAGAGAGAAAGAAAAGGGTATCTATCTCCATCGAGTGGTTGGGCAAAACGACATCTAATCAAAATAAGGAAATTGAGGAGGGAGGGAGGAAAGGGACAGGGAGGTTTACAATTCATATTTGTTGCTTTGCTGCATCATCATCTTCAATTCATCCATCATTTTTACTCACCAACCCCTCATTTTTCACCCTACCAACAACAACAACATCCCTAAATTTATTAATATTTTCTTGGCTAAACCAACAACTATATATTCTTTGGTTGGTCAACCCACTTAAATATATATATATATATATATATATATATATATATGTAAATCCTTCCTATATATGTTTTTATTCCCTTATTATACTATATAACATTTACAAGGAAGAAGTTACTGTTCATGAACAGTAACTTACACTTTTGGTCCTTCAGGTTTTTAGTAAGTTACAGATTTGGTCCTTGAGCTTTTATCTTTTTTTTTTCTATGTTTGTAGAGTTACAGATTTGGTCCCTATAGTTTTATTTTCCTCTTGGATTTAGTCCCCATAATTTGTTGATTCCAAAATACACTTTCGATTTTGCATTTACGTAACGTTTTGGTCCTCGAAAGTAAAAGTTGTTAGCTCCTGACCGTTAAGTAAATGACATTTCGATCATTTATAAATTTTTCATTTTCTAATTTAAATAAATAAAAGTTATATTATAAAAAATATTTTTATTATATAAGCATAAAATAAAGATCCCTTAACATGCATCGCATCTCAATGACTGTGTCTTCTCCAACCCAAAACCTTCCGCCTTCCCCATCAATCCAAACACATAGTCGTAGGTGATTCACGCACCAATTTTTTATTTATTAATAAAGTAATTTATCATAATTTATTTTATGTTTAACAATGATGTAAAATTCGTTTAATTCATATTTTTATTATAATTTAATTTAGGTTTAATAACAATGTAACTTTTTTTAAGTTTAATGATGTAATGTACCATTTGCCAATTTATTTTCGCTTCATATCATACACACACATCATCCTCATAGGGCATTTTGTAAATTATAGTCATGCTGCTAACAGACACAAAATGTTTTGTTCTCATAATTGGTGATGCTCAAATTTATGGTCTTAATATTTCTTTTCATCCGCAGCAACGTGCGGGCATTAATCCCACCTCGTTAAAACACATATTCCATATCTATATATATACATGGATTTGTTCAAAGGTCAACAATAACAACACATTATTTGATTAATAATTAAAAAAGCTTATATCAGTTAATGATAAGCACCGATTTGAGATGGTGAATCTCCTGAGAGGTTTTAGAAGGAAGAAGCCAAGACTTGAGGCAATATTCTGTTATATTTTCAAAACCAATGCATTACAATGATTTAAATATGCAACTAACTCCTAATTGCAACATAAAAATAGGAAGGAAAAATGGTGTCGGTCCATAATTTTATCAAGTTCTTATCAAAACAATGACACAAATATTAACCAACCTGATTTGTGTACAAACACGGAATACAGATTGATTGATTTCTCTCTTTGAAGCTCTATGTGTTTTTACACCGTGAAATTGTGTTATGTGTGTTTTTCTATATCTTGCACAACACACAACTAACTAGATAATATCTAACAAAGATATCTAAACTAATATAATATCTAACTAAATATCTAATAAAACATAATATCTAGATATTTAGGATTAAAACTAAAATACTTAGAAACAATAATTAACTTTGACATATTATTACAAACTAACATTATACTTATATTAAGAGTCGACTTTCTAGATTGCGATCTTCAGATTGGATGATCTTGAATCCAATAGATCTGTGCGCTAACAAATGGGAAACGTGAACCTACACTAGTAGTGGAAAAATGTATGCTATGACTAATTCAAACCAATAACATGGATTTATTGCATGGGGCTCAGTCAACTTCCACACGGGCCAGATAAGAGTGAGGGCTTAGTCCCGATAACGAGCTGGCAGCCTGGTATCCCATTTGGGTCTGACACCTGTTGGTGTTGGGGCGGAAGAGTGGGTTGCATCCTCGGGTTCGGGCGTATCAACTTCTCCCCTCTCGAGACGGACCTTGTCCTCAAGGTCGAGTAAATGTTGGTGACGATTAACGAACTCCGGAAAAGTGTCACGAATTATAGCGAGTGACTCCCAAGTTGAATCTGTCGAGTCACGTTCAGCTCACCGAACAAGAATTTCTAGATGTCCCGTTGAGTTTTGGAGACGGTCCATGATTTCTTCAGGTAAGGCGCCGTTGTCGTCGTGAAGAGGGTCGATCGGTAATTCATCGATGGTTGTTGGTGGATCACCAAAATATTCCTTAAGTAAGGAGACATGGAAGACAAGATGGATCTGCGATCCCGGGGGAAGTTCCATACGGTAAGCAACTTCACCAATGCGCTCGATCACTTTAAAAGGACCATAAAAGTGTTTGCTTAGCTTTTTGTTTTGGCGATCGTGTACGGTGACTTGATGATAGTCACGTAAGCGTAAGTAAACCATGTCACCTACATTAAAAACTTTGTCGAGTCGGTGTTTGTTAGCTTGATTTGCCATACGTTGCCGTGTTGCGGTTAGCGTATCTTTAATCGAGTCGAGGATTCGATTATGCTCTGCCAAGGTGGAATCAATTATCGCATTTTTTGAGTTTTCGATCACATACTCGACCATAGTCGGAACGGGGCGGCCATAAAGCGCTTGGAAAGGTGAAGTGTCGATTCCACTATGGTAATTAGTGTTGTACTAAAATTCTGCCAAAAAAAGAAATCGAACCCACTGGTTTGGATTATCACCTGCAAAACATCGTAACAAAGATTGCAAACATCGATTGACAACTTCAGTCTGGCCGTTAGTTTGCGGGTGATAGGCGCTCGAATGTAGCAACGATGTTCCTAATTTTCTGAACAATTCCGTCCAAAAATTGCTAAGAAAGAGAGGGTCGCTGTCGATGATTATGGATTTTGGCAGCCCATGAAGTTGATAAATCTCATGCAGAAATAGCTTCGCTAGTGATGGTGCGGTAAAGTGTGTAGGCAACGAAATAAAATGTGCAAACTTCGTCAAGTGATCGACAATTACCCACACGACCGTTTGAAGGAGGTAAAGATGTGACGAAATCCATAGAAATGTCCTCCCAAACCTGTGTGGGGATCGACAATGGTTGAAGGAGGTCGTACGGACGATGTGTCGGATACTTTACCTCTTGGCATGTTTTACATGTCTTCACAAATTCCATCACTTCCTGTCTTAAGCCCTTCCAAAAAAAAAATATTGCATTTAATCTATTGACAGTGGCCTTAACCCCTGAGTGACCTCCCAAAGGTGTTGAGTGAAATTCCGACAGTAACTTTCGACGAAGGGAAGAGATGTCTGGAATGAACAACCGCCTGTCAACATAGTAAACTGTCATGAATTGTATGGTTTGGAAAGGCATCAAGGATGTTCAAAACATCGCGGAAAATTTGTTTCCCGGGTTCTGAATTGGAGTAAAACTCGTGTAAAATGTCGAGCCAAGCAACTCTCGGCGAAGAAACGACTAAAAATTCGGCCGTTGGTTTACGACTAAGAGCATCAGCCACCTTGTTGTTTTTCCCCGGTGTGTAATGTATCTCAAAGTCGTAACCGAGTAACTTGGTAGCCCATTTATGTTGTTCCGGAGTTTGTACATTTTGTGACAAAAGATGCTTAAGAATCCGTTAGTCGGTGAAGATTCGAAATGGACGACCAAGAAGATACTGCCTCCACTTTTTAACAGCTTCCGTAATGGCAAATAGTTCACGGGCATAAGTGGACGACGATTTCATTTTTAGTGACATTTTCTTACTAAAGAATGCAATTGGGTGGTTCTGTTGTGAAAGGACTGCTCCAATACCCACTCCGGAAGCATCGGTGGTAACATCAAACGGAAGCGAGAAATTAGGAGTAGCAAGAATCGGCAAAGAAACCATTGCTTTCTTGAGCTCTTCGAAGGAACGGAATGTGGCATCGGAAAAGGAAAATTGTGGTTCCTTCAAGATGTCGGTTAAGGGTGCTGCAATGGAAGCATAGTCCTTGACAAACCACCGGTAGTACCCTGTGAACCCCAGAAAACCACGAAGGGTCGTAAAAGATGACGGTGGCGGCCAATTTTGCACGGCCAAGATTTTGTCCGGATCAACGGCAACACCGACTTTTGAAATGAGATGGCCTAAGTACTGTATTTCAGTCACTGCAAAAACACATTTCGAAAGTTTTGCGAAATAACAATTCTTCGATAGAGTATGTTACACCCTCAAATCTGATAATAGCAACTAAATTAAAATTTTCTAAATACACCAATAAATGATTCATCTACAATCACAATTTAAGATTTAACCTTAATACACACATATCATTCTATACATACAATCTATAATATGGACATGTGCTACTAAGAATCCAACAATAGCCGCTATCTCCAAACTGCTGAGGATTTCGCCAAATACTTACACTCGTGAATAACTAAACACATTTGCTTCATAGGACTGGTAGGACCAAAACCCCCATCTGGAACCTGATGCACATGCCGACAAATAAAAAGGTTAGGCTTAACGCCTAGTGAGCTCAAAAGTTTTAACATGAATGAATATATCATTAAAGAAAGGAATTCAGTTCAAATCTAAATCTTTCGAAATTGTTTACTTTAGAAATGGAAGCGACTCGTTTTCCCCATAATATACATCTTTAAAGACAACGCTCTAAAACGGACATTCTTTATAAAACGATGCAGCCCATAACTCGCCCAAAACGGGTTTATAATTTAACACCCAATTTGTAAAAACATGCATGACACTTCATATCCCAAAACACCCAAAACTCGGGCGCGACATAATACTCGACCCATAAATAACGGAAAACAAACCATATAATTATGATACGTCATCGAAAGCAAGGAACTGAAACTTAATACTCACGCGACCATAAAATGAAATGAAATCCAAACATTTAGGTAAGGACAATTAAATATCCAAAATACTACGGGTCGACAGCGGGGGATACCCGCATCCGTTGAGAGTGGAGGAACACAAGTGTATGTCACTCATACAACGTTAATCGTATGACACTTCACGACACATAAGCCCAAGTGTCCCTACGACTTCCTTTAAGCTACACCAAAAGAGGCAGCTGACCTTAGCGAATATTATCAAGAATATCACCAAAGGCTCGGCACGGGGATACAACCATGGCATTTCCCCGACATGGCGGAAGCCCCAAACGCCCATCATGACCTACCCATTGTCACAATAACACAACCTGACTCAACCCTTCTAGTGTACACTTGAAAGGACAAGGTCATAAGACATGAGTCCCGGAGTCCAACCCCGTACCACCCACTTGACCATCAAATAAGACTGACTTACGTGCCTATGGATCCAATGCAACACAGTCTAAACATTACATGACTACACATGAATGACCAACGCACTCGAGCATGTAATTATCATCAATATGCAATAAAATGCATTAGTATGTAAATCATGGATTGGGCTCTACATCGAGCCATTAAAACCGGACAAATATCCTCAAGACTCTTTTAAGTCAACGCCGAGCTAAAATGCTTAAAATCCATTTGGCCAATAAACAATGGACCCCTATATAATGAAGTGCCTTTAAACGACGTTTATGCATACACATGACCCAAATATGTGATTAACCCAAAACTCGTCACGTATTGGAATCAAGGATTTTCCCAAACGGTTTATGAACTCAAATACATCAAAATACCGAACATCACGAGTTAGACTTCATTTGTACAAAAATCACCGAAGATACATAAATCATAAAATGGACTTTATTTGTACAAGATCACCAAGAATACATAAGTCATGCTAGTTACTTGTTGAAATATTCAAAATCTGAATATGAGCATTTCACGAGATTAAAATAACCCAAATTTATCGAATATGAAAACTTATCAAAATACCCACACTTTGACAATTACCAAGTAAAATATATTTTTACTTCAAAATACCCATTTTGACATGTACATAGTTTTCGTAAAGCAACTTGAACTCACCTTGCTAGATTTAGGCTAAATCTAGACTTTTCCCCACTTTGAGCTCCTTTGAAGAAACTTGAATCTTCAAGGTCAAAACTTCTATAACCTAGATCCACAAGCTTCTAACCATAATTGAATCCTTCATCCATCAAGACTATAAAATCTAGGATTCAAGTCCAAAATCCTATATCTTATTTTTCCCTTACAATTATCGATTTCTGAATTAACTTTAAACGATACTTTTCGAAGTCGGGGTGTTACAGAGTATCAAAAACATGCTGCAAATGCTCGATATGAGTGTCAAGTGAGGTACTATAAATGAGAATATCGTCGAAAATACCAAAACAAATCGTCGTAGAACATCGCGAAAGAGATCATTCATGGTAGCTTGGAATGTAAACGGAGCATTTGTAAGACCAAATGGCATGACCAGAAATTCATAATGGCCATCCATGGTACGAAAGGCGGTCTTGTGAGTGTCGGAAGGTGTGACTCAAATTTTATGGTAACCGACTCAAAGATCAATTTTCAAAAACACAGAGGTTGCATGTAATTCATCTAAGAGTTCGTCGACGGTCGGGATCGGGAAACGGTCACGAATGGTGATTGTGTTTAAGGCGCGATAATCCACGTAAAACGCCAAGAACCGTCTTTTTTCGTACGAGTAGTACCGGTGAAGAATACAGACTTTGACTTGGGCGAATAAGACCATCTCGAAGCATTTCCGCAATGAGTTCGGACATGATCTGTTTTTGGTAATGCGGATTGAAAATGTATTTCCCAGATTCAAACCAAGCACTTCAAACACTATCAATCAAGATTCAATGATATAACAGTGTATATTTCTAGAGAGAGAGTAGAGAGAGAAAGTAAATCTGAATATTATAAATCTGACAATGAAGGCTCTTCTTGGTGTTACATGATTACAACACACACAAGGGTATTTATACCCCAAGCAACTTCTCTCAAGATACTATGATACTTCTCTCACAACACTATACAAGAAACTCTCATAATCCTAAAACACCATATTGACTAAACAAGATTGACTATTGACTTTACAAGATTTGACTTTTCTTATTTAAATCTTGGATACAATTAATACACTAACAATCTCCCCCTTTTTTTTTATTTCCCTTTTCCAAGAGTAACCTACCCATCCCATCCCATCCCTCCTTTTTTTTTCTTACACCTCCTACCTCTCTTCTCATCCTACCACTCCATACTTATTTTTTATTTTTTCTTCTTTTCCAAGCCTTTCACCCAACCATCCCATCCTTTCTTTTCCCACCATCCCACCTTTCCCCTTTTTCCTTCCATATCTCCCTTTTTCTTACACTCCTCTCCTTTCCCCATACATATCCTCCTTCTCTATATCACATTTCCCATCCTTACCATACTTACACCTCTCTCCCTATTCTCTTCTCCCTACTTAGCCTACCCATTTCAAATCCCTTCCATTTCTATTTCCCTCCTATTTTCACTATAAATACCACCCTTCCTCCTTCTTCTTTTTTCACCACCACCACAACAAACACCCATCTCATCTTTCTCTCACTCATCACCTTTCTTCCTCCTTCTATATTTTTCATGGCTTCCTCCTCTTCCCCCAACCTTGTCAAGAAAAATGTGTTCACTTCCCCCACCTCTCATTCGGATCTAATTTTCAACCCATGCAATCATGTTGCACGGTTGGAAAGTGATCCCAAACATAGTGAGTTTGACCCGATTGCTTCCTTCCTCATGAAGTCTCCTCTTCACTATGCCTTGACATACAATCCACCAAAAATAAGCAAATTGCTCATTGGCAATTTTTGGCTTACTTGTATTTATGACGCTACATCCGAGAAAGTGTCGGCTTCCATCCTCTCCGATCCCGCCTCGCCGGATCTCTCTTTCGGGGTTGAGGATGTTCGTTCGGCACTTCATCTTCCTATCTACTCACCCTATGAGAAATTCCCTCTTGGCACTGAGCATGAGGAAGTTGTTGCGGCTCTGAACTACATCCGTGGAGAACATGACAGGAGTCCGGGCACTCTGCTTCGCAAAAACATGGGAGGTATCTGGCATTTCTTCTTCTCTCATGTTATTTTATGTCTTAGCAAGAAAACTACTGGACATGATCAATCTCCCTCTTCCATCACCCAACTGGCACATGCTCTTATCTTTCAAAGAAAGATTGATTTTGCACGGTATTTCTTCCGTGAATTAGTCAGTGTCATCACCCCTCACAAGCGGCCCCATGTCGCTTTTCCTCGGTTTATATGGCTCATCATTTATCAGAAATTTGCTACTGCCATTGATGCCTCTCATAGCATCACTTTTGACTACAAGGCGCCGATTATGACCAAACCCCTTCTTCATAAGGGGTCTTTGGCAACTGACAACCCTCTGCTCCCAGGTATGATCTCTTTCCTTACTTCTCCCAATCTACAGTGGGGAGATGCCAAGGACACTCCAGTGTCCAAAGGTCCCTCCTCTGTAGTGGACCCTTCCCCCTCACCTCTTGTGATGTCGGCTAGCACTATCTCATCATCAGCTACCGACACCGCCGCACCTGCCCAAAGGGCCATACCACTGAAAGGACCTTCGGTGGTTACCCCGGCCTCACCAACCACCTCAAAGCGGCGGCACTCTACCTCTTCCCCTCCCTCTTCTCCCAAAAGAACGAGGAAGGTTTCTAGGGCCATCCCACGTACTCCATCCTCCGATTCTTCACAATCGATGGATGTTGATATTTTCCCATCCGGGCCCGGGGATTCCGACATACCCACTGCCACCACCTTTGTATCCTCACAAAAGGATGCAACTGTAATATTTGGGGACCCTCAACTACCCTCTTCCACTCTCTCCTTGGTGGATGAGGATGACTTGGTCTTCTCCCCGGACCAAGGATCTGCCTTCTCACTGCACGGCCTGTCACCCGACCAATTTTTGGTCGATGCTTATGCACCGCCCGGTGAAACACGGGTCTTACCAAAGGCCAGTGTGGAGGGTATTTCACATTTTTTGGCTTATTTGCAACAGGGAAACGAGCAGATGTCACCTTCCCCACTTCCTTCTACCTCTACTGTGCGGGATGCTCCTACCTCTGCTCCCATCATTCCCCCAGAGGTTCTGGCCGATATTCAGGAAGCCAACCGACAGCACCGCCTCATTGGTGCTCAGTTTCGTGAACATCAGACCATTCTGGGCTCTCTTGTCAAAGTCACTTGTGACAAGCTGTTATCTCTTGAGACCTCCAATCAGCACCTCACAGCCTTGGTCGCTGCTCTTCAAGCAGCCTCTAGTGCTCGTGATAAGGAGGTTCGTCGGCTTCAAGCGGCTTCAGAGTCTCATCGGGACATCACTACTCAAATTCTTGAGTCCTTGCAGTCTCTTCATCAAAAGGTTGATTCTGTGCTGGTTGCTCCCCCGTCAGCCGCTGAGGGGGAGAAAGAGACGGTTCCCATTCCTTCAGACAGCGGCTGTCAGGGTCCCACTCCCATCACCAATGCTCCAACTGAGGGGGAGCATTCTAGACAAAGCAGAGACAAAGGAAAGAGCAAGCTATCTCCAGATGAAGAGGCCCTTTTATCTCAGCAACAAAAGTCTGCTTCTCTAAAGGCTTTTGTTTCTGAAGCTGACAGGCTCAAACTTCAACCACCAAACAAAGTCACCTCTGACTTTGGCCTTTCTAAAGCTAAGCTTGATTCTCATGACATCCCTTGGTACCGAAAGACTTTAATAGAAAGAAAGTTGAAGTCTAAAATTGTTGAAATAAAGCTTGGCACCACCAAATGCTCAGATGAGGTTCGGATGTTAATCATTAGAGAAGACAAAAGTCATCACTCCATCAAATTCAACGATCTTGAAGACTATGGACTCTCTGAATGGTACGAACTCTCTGAACTCTTATCTAAATCTCTTAGTAGGCACAAAGTTTTGGCCAAGAAGACCATCAATCGTCTTCTTGAAAAAATGAAAGACATTGCAAAAGATTATAAGCATTCTCCTGAAGAAGAAGCTCAAGTTCAATGTCTCAAAAAGATGTGTCTCTCCTCCTCTCCACAACTCTCCTCTTCTGTCACTCAAAACCTCTTCAAGGACATGGTTGCCAAGGGAATGATTCCTGATATAAAGAATCTAAATCTGAAGACTCCAGGTGGTCCGTGTCCGACCCATATTTCAGGCACTACTGGTACTGTAGTGTTTAGGCCAACCAAAGGAGTCTTTTTCCTTAATGAAAAGGAAACTCCCATGTTCTTCAGACATAAGGAGATCCCCTTTGCTGACACCAAATTTCTGGTTGCTATCCTATCTCTTATCCCCATAAGTTCTGAAGGTTCTCTCTTCCGTCGGGATATTCTTGCTGAGCTCCACAAAAGACAGAAGAAAGAATGAGGTTCTTCTCTAAATCCTTTTATCTTTCTAATGTACTTGTAACCGTTGTTTTGCTAAGTGATATTTAATACAAATGCATTTCCTCTATTTAATTTGTACAAATATATTTCATTCTCTTATTCTTTTGTAAATGTTGGATATACTTTATAAATCCTTATACAAAAAAAAAAAAAAAAAAAAAAAAAAAAAAAAAAAACTATGTGAAAAGAACCCAAAAAGAGTAAAGATGGGTCAAAATGAATTTATTCAGTACACTCTCTGTTTTATTCTTTAGTATGGATGTCATCCTCAAATAGGGGGAGATTGTTGGGTCATCTGAAGATTTGAAGATGACCTCCTGATCTTTCATCTTATATCATCCTACTTAGAATATGTTTAAGGTTCTTTTAGCAGCTTGGTTTCTATACAAATGTTCGGTGAAGTCGAAGATCAGCCGAAGAAGACAAAGAAGGAGTACATCTCTCAAAGCGGATTGAAGATAGTCTCCTCAGCCTAAAGCCAAGCATGCCTAAGTGATCAACACCATCAGCCAGGATGGTGTCAATCACATGTCTCTCAGGAGTATGAAGGTGTCCTCACATCTTCAGGAGTCGAAGACCTCTTAGGTCTTCGGCAGCCGATGATCTCATCTCTCCTTAGAGTATGAAGGTGTTCTCACATCTTCAAGGAACAGTCGAAGATTTCTCAAGTCTTCGGTAGCCAATGATCTCTCCTTAAGACATGAAGGTGTTCTCACATCTTCAGGAGCCGAAGATCTTTCAAGTCTTCGGCAGTCTATGCTTAAGGATTTCTTTCAAACACATTGTACTTTTCTGACAAAGTATATTGTGATATCTTGCATTGACATGGACCTCATCTGGAGATCAGATCAAGTAAGTTTTGTCTACTACACCATTTTAAGGAAAGGTCTCTACCATCCTTCTGCAGGTCAACACTTCAAGCCAAAACACCTCAAGACAAAAGGTACATCCTGTACCTTGCTGAAGACCTGTGTCCATCCTTTGCTCAACAGGTGTCCCATGCATTTAATGCATAAGGCACTATATATATGGAGGATGGTTCAACATGCAAGATCACCAGCTCTCAAGCATTCAAGCTCTCTAAGTGCACTGGCATTCTCTCTCTAAGAAGTTCTTATTGTTTTCTAAGTGTTTTACAATTGTTCTTCATTTCTCTTTGTGTAAGATTGTTTGAATAGATTTCATCTATTCTCTTCCGCAACAATCAAAAGTTTTCTATGTGTAATTCTTGATTTCAAATCAATAAGAATTAAAGTAAGTGAAAAACTGTGAGTATTGTATTCAACCCCCCTTCTACAATACTTTTCTTCTTTACTATTTGCTATTTGGGACCAACATCATCTCTTTAAACTTCTTTGAAACTTCAAGGGATCTTTGAAAATCTTGTATCTTTATCTCAGAAATCTCTGATCAGTCTTCAGAAAAACAAACTTTCTCGAATCATCTTAATTTGTCTTTGAATCATCTTTCTTCTTCAGTATCCTTTTGAATCTTCTTGATCCAAACAAACTTTCATCTGTCATAAAATCATCCATCTGACTTGAAAATTATGTATTTTTTTCCCAAGTCTTTTTCACTTTGACATCTCTTTAGCTCTGAAGCTATGACTTTAAAATTGAACTTTTGAAAACTTCTCCCCAAGTCTTTGTTTGAAATTGATCTTTGTAGATATCTCCCCCTTTTTGATGATTGTGAACATCATGATCATCAAAACTCTTCAATTTCAAGATTTAAAAAAAAATTGACACTAGTCTTCAGCGCTTGATTCTTCAATTTTTAACTCTGACGGCTTTGAACTTTGAAACTCTTTTTGTAGTTGTTGAAGAATCTTGAAAAGTCTTTAACACATTGCATCTTTGGAAAGTCAACAAGTCTTGAAAACATATCTGAATTCTTTAAAAACTTCAGAAATCTTTGAAACTTTTGAAACTTCGAGAAACTTTTGAAGCTTTGAGGAATCTTTGAACTTTGTATCTTCATCTCTTTGATCTCTTGACCGTCTTCGGAAGAACAAACTTTCTCGAATCAGTCTAATTTATCTTTGACTTAGCTCTGAATAATCATCAGACTTCAGAAAAATTCTCTACAAATCTTTACTTTGAACTTTCTTCATGACTTTGAAATTGAAATTGTAGATATCTCCCCCTTTTTGATGATTTGTTTTCTTTTAATCAATTGAAAATGTCCTATTCAATCAAACAATCAAATAAACAATCTACAATTCAAGATTTGACATTGAAGATCTAGAGAGAGAGTGTAGAGAGATAAAGCGTATTCATCATATATCTGACAATGTGATACAATGGATCTAGTTACATGATTGCAAAGCAACATGGTATTTATACCAAGGACTAAAATCACATGCTTAAACCACAATGCTAAACAAGATAATCTCATATTGACTTATCTAGACTTTGACATTGTTGACTTTTCTAGACTTGACTTTTCACACTAAATCTTGGATACAATTTTATACACTAACACGGATATCTATAAGGTTTGACATTGATGGGGGGTGCATTGGGTAAGGTAGGGATGTGGTGATTGTTGGGGCGATGTGGTGGTAGCGAATTGTGTTGTTCAAAAAGTTTATTGTGGGTACGAAGCAAGGCATTTATCCGCGGGTCTGTTGTGAATGTGGCCAAATTAGATGGTGAGATGGTGGGTGGGTGGTGACAAATCAATGCATGCATGGAGGCTACATCCTGTTTATGCATTAAATTTTGAATGCTACTTGGTGAAACATGTGTCGCTATAAGGCCGCCGCGTAAAAGTACCGTTGTACCATTCCATTGGAATAAGATTTGAGGAATAGAAAAATCGGCAACGATAGGACCAAGATATTTTAACCAAGCGATACCCAACACTATATCAGCCCCTTCAACTAGAATAACAAAAACAGAAACTGTGAAGTCATGGCCCTTTAGTTGAAGCTCGAGACCAGGACAAAAGGAGTCACAATTGAAGAATGAACCGTCTCCGATCATAACTGGAAAGGATGGTATGGGGTTAATCGGCAACACGAGAAAAGAAGCGACTCGTGGTTGGATGATATTATGGGTACTTCCCGAGTCTACGAGAACGGTAACCGGGTGACCGTGAATATGGCCAGTCATTCACAAAGCTTTCGGGGAAGTAAGGCCCAACAAGGCGGAGTTTGAAAGTGACAAAAAATGTAAATGTTGATCGAGGTCAGGTGAGATCGTGGTTTCAACCACGGACGGTTCTGCTTTTGAAGTTTCGGTGTTGTAGTCGATTGTGGGAACTGGCGTTGGCAAGATGTCGGGTGTTGGAAAATCGTCATTGTCAGCGATGATGAGGAATTGGGGTGGGTTGCATTTGTGCCCGGGGTGGTATTTGGCCGGACAACGGAAACATAAGCCTTCCGCTCGACGTTTTTGTAAGGCTTCCGGTGATAGTCGGGTAAAGGGAAGGTTAGTTTGGGTTGGTGTCAGTAAAAGTGGTGTCGTATTTGGAGTAGGTGTTGGTAAGGTGGGTGGGGGGCATGGGTTTGGTACGGTCGAAGGGATGAAACTGCGTGGTGTGGGCTAAAAACGAACACGGGAGGTGGCGAGTTTATCTTCGATTAGCTTGGATAAGTCGTAGGCATGGTGTAGGGTGCTTGGTTTATGGAGTGAGAGCTCAGATTGTATTTCGGTTTTGAGACCGGAGATAAAGCAATTGAGCAAAGCCTTGGGTGATAGTCCGACAATGAAATTGCTAACTCGTTCGAACTCGGTCTGGTATGTCGAGACTGTGGTAGTTTGGCAAAGTTTAAAGAGAGTGTCTTGGTGGTTTTCGTAAGACGAGGGTCCAAAGCGAAGTTCCATCGCACGAGTGAATTCCGGCCAAGTGGTTAAAAGATTGTTGTGGGATAGATGTTTATACCAGCTAAGGGCATCTCCGGTAAAGTAGAAAACCGCAAAATTGAGTCTTTGTGGAAGGGGAATGTTGTAAAAGGTGAAGTAGTTTTCGACTTGAAAGATCCAATCAAGAAGATTGGAACCATCGAATGCAGGTAAGGTGATTTTTGGGGGTCGACCGGTTTGAGGGGGAGGGGGTGGTGGGTCGTCGGTTTTGACAAGGTTGTTAACAAGGTTTGCGGTAGTTTCGATTTGGGTAGCCATTTGAGTGGAAAGATTATCGAGTTTAAGGTTAGTGGTCTGTGAAAGAGTGATAAGTTGGGTCATATGTTCGACCATGTTGGCCAGGGATTCTTCAAGGGTAGGGGTTTCGCGGCGGGGAGGCATAGTGAGACGTGAACGAGAGCACCAATTGATAAGCACCGATTTGAGATGGTGAATCTCCTGAGAAGTTTTAGAAGGAAGAAGCCAAGACTTGGGGCAATTTTCTGTTATATTTTCAAAACAAATGCATTACAATGATTTAAATATACAGTTAACTCCTAATTGCAACATAAAAATAGGAAGGAAAAATGGGAAACGTGGACCTACACTAGTAGTGGAAAAATGCATGCTATGACTAATTCAAACCAACAACATGGATTTATTGCTTGGGGCTCAGTCAACTTCCACACGGACCAGATAAGAGTGAGGGCTTAGTCTCGATAACGAGCTGGCAGCTTGGTATCCCGTTTGGGTCTGGCACCTGTTGGTGTTGGGCCGGAAGAGTGGGTTTTTATCCTCGGGTTCGGGCGTTTCAGTTAACTTACTAAATAAACATGATTATGATAAAATAAAATGGATATTCCAATTTCCAAGATGATTAGATGTAGATGGATAATTTTTTAATAAGTTGGGTCAGGGGTTTAGACGTTAACTTGCAAAGTACAAGGGGTGATAATGTAAATGAATGGAACTTATAAGGGGTGAAAGTGAAACCGGTTATGTGGTTGGCGCAGATGGAGGTAGTTAAGGAACCCAGGTGTCCTCCGACATCGATGAAATCAAACGGCCGTTTTGTTCCCACCTCACCCCCCCACTCTCAAGATCACTACCCTCAACGAACCCTAAAATAAAATCTCATTTTCATTGCAAATAAACAAATGGCAACTGCTTCATGAATGATCATGTCCAATTTGTTCAAGAAAGTTTGGGAATCCGTCTCTACTCGTTCCTCTAATTCGAGTAGACATAGTAATTCTAGCTCCTCCTCTAATTTGAGGGCTTCACCTCATCCTCATGTATCCCTATCCAGTCAGATTATGACGACGACTTCCTCCACTGGGGAATTTGATCGGATACCTATCGATGTGTTTCTGCAAATCCTCAAGTTGCTCCGACCACATGAGGTTGCTATGCTCACAGCAGTTTGCAAATCATGGAAGCTTATCGTATCTGATAATAGGTTATGGGTGTACTACCTCCAGAATCAGCATGTTCCCTGGGACTCTATTTTCTTCTCGGAAGTTAATTTGCGATCCGGTTATCCTCTTCAGTACGTTCCTTATATTGTTACTAAATTTACATTTTTTTTTTGTTTTTTGAATTATCAGTCTCTTGTAACTTTCCGCAATTAATTCCATATGAAAGTTAGGACGTGATACCCAGGGATTTTTGCGCTTTTAGGTAATTATATACCATAGGCATACCATAACAATTATATTCATAGGGCCTTTTCTTTAGTTTGCCGATTTAATATATATATATATATATATATATATAATTGCAATAGTTCCACTAATGTAAAATATGGCATTAAAGTAATGATGTATAAGACTATAATTTTGTGGTTCATAGTGCTGGTGAACAGATTACTAATTGAATTCCATCCTTTCGTGTATTGACTTTAGGGGTATAATCTCTACCGTTAGTTTATTTTTGCAAACCACAAACATAAATATGTATTTTCTAGTGGAGAGAATAATGAATAATACCCCAGTCCTTTTACACAAGTATCACTTTTTGATTCTTGATTTTCATCTTTCCATTTCTCTCTGTAAAAAATTTGATTTCTTGGATCATCTTTGGATTATTAAGAATGAGTATGAGAGGTGATAAGATGAAATTTGAAGAGAAAACTGTTTGTTTAGCATATATTTTGTTTGTACTACTGATCGGTACCATCATTTAGTTATAGCCCGATGAGCCTGACGATCTTAATTTATGATTGTAGAACATATCCTTGTCAGATGCAATCATTTATGCATATCTATGGCCAACGAGCACAGGTGCCTGGAGCTATAATCATTGACGGTGTGTATCTAAATACTAAATACTTACATGCAAACCAGATCCTCTTTCTCTTGGCTTTATGTAATAGTTGATTGTGTCTAAATGTGGAAGATGATGATATTGTTCTTATTATGCTCATGCAAGTGGTTTTATGCTGTTTTCCTTTCTGGGGTTAAAATCTCTCATTCTATGATAAGCTTTTTGAGGTTTAATAATCGATTAATCTATAGATGTGTTGCACTACTTCTACTATTATGATTATTATGTAAATTGATTTTGTTGCCTTGGAGTTTGTTCTAAATTAAATAATTTTTGTTCTCATTCTTACCAAAGGTGGTTCTGGCTATTGTAAATTTGGTT
This sequence comes from Arctium minus, assembly GCA_954870635.1. NCBI lineage: Eukaryota > Viridiplantae > Streptophyta > Magnoliopsida > Asterales > Asteraceae > Arctium > Arctium minus. The sequence goes on along the minus strand of OX941093.1, from coordinate 77,958,502 downwards.
GGAGTAAATTTGATTCTCCATCTGGGCGGTCAGCAACGTTCTTGGTAAGTGACTGGCTTAGTCGGCATGTCTAATTGAACTCGAGATATTGCACTGGAACTTGATTTGGCGGCTCTGGATTTACTATTGCGCTTCAAAGACTAATGTTTTTGAGTTGCAATAAATTAACCTTTTTATGTTCTAAGTGATTGACTTCACATGTAGGAATTTGGTAATATTGAGTCTCCAATGTACTCGAGGCTTCGTCATTTTTTTGCTACAATTTATAGCAGGTATTGACCATTGTTGATTACATTTGCTACATATCTTAGAAAGCTCTTGACATCTTGCTTCATTTGGATCTGTAATTTTTCTTTATAAGTTATATCATATGCAGGATGCAAGTGAAATCATCCACACAGCCAATTGTTGTCTCAATTCCAATCTGCCAATACGATGGTATGCTTCTAATAATGTCCCACAGATAATGAATTTATTGAAGGAAATATATATGTGGACACAATCTGTAATGATATTCATCTAGTGGTTTCAACAGTTGATTTCCTTTGGCAGGTTATGGTGAACTCGGCATAAGAATGCTCCCTTTCTTTGTTCTTTATTCACATATAATGTTTTTATTATCATGATTCAAATCAAGGTTCTTTTCCACCAAGGAAGAAAAGAGAGATATATAACATATTTGTATCACAACCTGGCCAAATCCAATACATGAGGATCGGGGAACCCTAACAACAAAAAAGTGACCAGGATCTCAGTATCTATAAAAGGATCCACATGTCTGTCTATATGTGTGGTTGTGTTTTTGGGACTGATTCACTTTCTCTGTGACATTTCTTTCAATGTTTGTGAGTTATATTAGTTAATATAATTCCATATTGTTCTTCTCTGAATTTGTTTCAGATACTGAAGCTGCCAAAGCTGCTAGACGACAACTTAAAGAAGCCATATACTCGGCTTTATTTGGCATGAATGTTCCTGCTGTTTGTGCAGTCAGCCAGGTTTGATTAAGCACTTGTTAGCTGTTCACTCTTTGATTTCAAAAGGCAGTAGTCTGTGCACTTTAGTGTGCACCGAGGATTAATTCAAGAAATCTTGATCCTGCTGAAACTAATGAACCTGCACCTGCTGAAATTGAATTATGGTGATGAAAACTGGGATTTAACCACTGAGCTAGCAACTTGCAACCTAGAACTTGAACAAAAAGCCTGAAACTTGGAAGCTAAAAACCTTGAATTTCAAAGACCTGCCTTGGAACTTGCTGGGACGAGCTTGAAAAACCTTCAACTGGAAAAAAAACTTTTCAGCAGCTTGAAAGCTAAAGCAGTTTTATTTTTGTATCACCTTAGTTGGGGGACAGGTATTGATAAACATGCAGTGAGATATGCCAGGGGAATAGAAGATAAAAAGGAATAAGAGTGAATCTGGAACAACAGATTGTTTTAGTAAATAGTGATGATAGTTAATAACAGTCAATATCGAAGGGTAGCAATCAGTCATGGAGAGTTAGTTGGGAGTTAGTTGGTGATGGTATTTCCGTATTTGGGTATAAAAGGGCAAGAGCATCAAGTTAGAGGGGATCCAATTTTTTGTGTTTGTATGACTTGACGATCTTGAGGGAGAGTACCAACCTCTCGAAAGTTGGCCGGATATTGAAAACAGTCTCTTGGTGTGTTTTTGTCGATGTGCATCAGATAGATCTAGGAGAATAGAAGGATTAGATTTGCACAAATACTTGAGAACAGGCTGGGATTGCCAATAGAGATAGGTCTTCGGCCCGAGACTGGTTCTGGGCCTGACCGGAAAAGCCTGGTCCTCCTATGCCTGTTTAAGCTGATGGTCCTAGTTGGGTCCTTGGATTCTAGTTGAAAGTCTAGTTATAGCTAAGCTTGGCTATAAGGTTGAATGTGGGATAAGCCCAATTGGGCCCGATGTCCAATCCTCAAGGCCCGGTCCCTAAGCCACATTCCCTAAAAATATAATTTTTAATACTATTTAATCGTTTTTTATTAGTAAATTATTCTTTATCCAATTTCCAAGTCATGTGACTTTGCATATTCTTATTTTTTTATAAAATTCATTTGAGATATTTTCTAAGAATTTGTATATAGTTAATTATTAAAATCTTTATTTTTATAAATTATTTTTTTAATTTAAAACACTTTCATAATTAAAATTAAAAATATTGAAACAATAAAAAAGACTAAAAAGGTTATAAAAAAGGACCATCCAGGACCGGTTGGGACCCTGGACCCAAATCAGGCACATTTTTGAGTTGAGAGACCAATTGTAACTGTGACCGGGCCTTGGTTAGGACCAGGCTTCACTTTTCGATTTAGGACTGGGGCCTGTGCACCTCTCGCTGCCAAGAAGGCCCTCTTGGCTGTCGACATGGAGCCAGTGACCCGAGGCAAACTTTGAAATTTGAATAAGTTTTTAAGAACCCAAGGAATTGATAAAAACTTAGGAGTCCAGTTAGTCCGACCTTGGGGTTACTAGTGGGTTATGTGTATGCTGAATCATGGTTTGGTTAACTTGGCTTTGTTTTGGGACATTCGCAATTCCTATTATAGTGAAGATCATCTATTACTAAGTATGAGAAAGTATCTGTTTTGATTCCCAGTTAGTCTTAAAAAAACCTGCTCCCTTTTCCATCTCAAGAACATATGTTGTTAATAACCAAAATCCACTGAAACATAAGGGGCAAGAACATATCTAAAATAATTTATATTTTGTTTCTTACTCCACTAATATTGCATTTTGACCATGTACAGGCAACTTTAGCCTTGTTTGCAGCACAAAGAACTTCGGGAATTGTGGTCAATATTGGTTTTCATCAAACATCAGTTGTTCCAAGTATGCTATACTGCTCCCCTTTTCAGCTTTACTGCCGGGATTAAGAGGCAAATTCATGTTGAAACCTATATATCCTGGCCACTAAATCGTGTCATGTTTGACCAAATACAAAATATATTTTTCGTGACTACATTCAGTTTGGAGTCGCTTATAACATGGAATATAAATTTGTGTTGTATTTCCAGTTTTACATGGTAAGATATTGCGCAAAGTGGGTGTGGAAGCTGTAGGAGTTGGAGCTTTAAAACTTACCGGATACCTTAGGGAGCAAATGCAGCAGAGAAATCTACATTTTGATTCATTATACACAGTGCGGTCACTGAAAGAGGTATTAATTCCATTTGGCAGACTGATCTGTATACTTGCAGAATTTCTGATGAACAAAGAAGCAAACTGATGGCGCTTGCATTAGATATATCCTGTAATGCAGTATTTTTCACTTAATGGATGCTTGTTACGCTTGCATGAGGGTTGTCTATTTTGACGAATAAGTTAAAGGTTGTATTTGTTTCTTATATATGTAAATGAATGGTGTGTGGTTACTTGACATGCAGAACCTCTGTTATGTTGCTCTTGACTATGAAGCGGAATTAGGGAAAGATACAGAAGCATCATATGAAGTGGCAGCTGCGGGTTGGTTTACTCTTAATAGAGAGCGGTTTCAAACAGGAGAGATCCTATTCCAGCCACGTATTGCAGGAATGTACGTATGTATGAATGAAGGTGTATTAATAATCATCTGTTGTTAATTAATTTTGGTTTTTGTTAAGATATATTGTATGTTTTGTGGTACAGGCGTGCAATGGGTTTGCATCAGGCAGTGGGGCTTTGTGTTGACCATTGCCATGGTGCTGAAATGAGCGCTGATGAAAGTTGGTTCAAGACCATTGTGTTGGCTGGAGGAACTGCATGCTTACCAGGACTAGCAGGTATATTATAATTATTATAACTGATTAGTGAAGTGAGGGAGGGAGGGATTGTTGTTAATCTTGCACCCACATGCAGAAAGATTAGAGAAGGAATTACGTGATCTTCTTCCCCCATCCATAGCGAAAGGAATAAGAGTTATTCCACCCCCTTATGGTGCAGATTCTGCGTGGTATGGGGCAAAGCTTGTCAGCAACGTAAGTGGTTTTAATAACACTAGTAGACGACACTGAAGTTGATATGTTTTTTGTTTGGTTTATCTGACCATGGAGTAAATTGTAGATGACATGTATATTTTGTTTGGGTGCAGTTGAGCAGCTTTCCAAACTCGTGGTGCATCACAAAGAAAGAGTTTCGGTCAAAGGCTAGAAGAAACCTGATATGGTGAAGCTGTGAGGGTCAAATGAAAGGAGAACTTATAAAGTGAAGTCGGTTTTGTAATATCATAGTACAATGACATGCTAAATATTATTAATCAAATAAAGAAATGAATGTAAGAAATGAAGGTTAAACAAAAACCCTATATTATATGTCAACTTATATGAATAATCAAATCTGTCACATATGCAGATTTCTTTTCGGATTTTTTCAATAATTCATACATGAATCTTGCCATAACCTTTCTTTCTTATTTGGCCTTGTAATGGAAAGTGAGTTTTAGTGACTTATGATAACCTTTTTTATCCATGAAAATAATGTTTTATCTTAGATTCAGATGTGGTTATTAGCTTTAATGGTGTGTTGGAAAAAGAAAATGATGTTAATTTCCTCACAGTACAACAACTCGCTTAACTTGATTCTCAGATTTTAAAGAAAGAAAATATTGAGGCATGATGATTTTGGCTTGTGGTGAACAAGATAAAAAGATTGAATATGTTGTAATGTAACAAAGCAGTTTGATTAAGAAACATCATCATCACCATATTAATTACATCATATCATTCATTACTCAACCTCATAAAAAGGTGGTGGTGTAAGAGTGAATGGATGCAGTTACTTTCTTCTCCATATATGCAGATGCTACTACTGCTATTTCTTTCTTTCTTTCTTTCTTTTCTTTCTTTCACCTCTTCCTCCTATTTACATCTCTCAACACATCCTTCGTCTCTGCACCCAAAACACACACCATCATCATATTTAAATACCTGCTTCTGCTGGGCATAATAATAATAATAATAATATAGTCACACAAATGATTTTAAAAAAAAAAACTAGCTTACATGGAATTTGGATTCCTGCAGATTCTCCATCAAGGCTGCAATCTCAAGCTGCTTCACCACAGTCGCATGTAGTACCTGTCAATATATAACACACACCATAACTCAACTCTCTCTCTCTCTATATATATATCATAATCATAATCATAATCATAATCATAATAGTAATAATATGCTGCTACTGTAAAAATCACCACGCCACCTACTCTCTTTGTTTTATTTAGGTCAAACTCTACTGATTTGATCCGGTCCAAGGATTCATGCAGCATATGCTCCTTCTCCACAGGAATTTCGGCAGGTCTTTTTTTAAGTTCTTCCAGTATTTCTTCAAGTTTCTCAAGCCGTTCAACACATGGACCAATCCGATCTTCTCTTTCACTATGGATGCCTGAATCGCTCTCACCTCTCTCTTCCACCACATTACTCGGATATATCATCTTCTGTCTTCTCCAATATTCAATCGCCAGACTGCGAATAACTCCAATCAATTTTGGCACCAACACCACCACTGGTCTTGCTATACAATCCAAGCTCCTCTTCACAACCTTCTCCAAAATAGTATCCAACAATTGGATAAACAAGGCACCTAAAACAGACCAGCCATAGCTGCATTTAGTGCACCAATCTACGGCTGACTTTTATGATAATAGCAGTACAAGTAAAACAACTAGACTTCTTTTATATCTTTGCGTACTTACCTTGTGAATCGTGAAAGCCTACACCAGAATCGATTTCTCTGTCATCTGGTGTATGGGACTGGCTTAGAGAAGTGTCCAGTCCTTGGTCAGAGGAACTAGCTTCTTCAAACGAACTAAAATGATCATCACAATTGTAATAGGTAGGTGAATCAGATGTCGTAGCCTGCATAATTAAACAGCCATCCTGTTAACTAACAACACTAGTAAATTAATTCCTATAAATGTACAGCCTCCATCATAAACTTGTTGAGGTCAGCTGAATTACACCCCTTCAATATTTTTTGTTTCTAGCATATGAAAATTGGCATTTTAATTGAAAGCAATACCAAGGGCATGCAACTTGAATTTGTATAAACATACAGGTATGCATTTGCGTTAAAAATGTGATAGGGATTCCACCACTTACTTCTTCACAAACTGATGCCAATTTCAGGATCCTAGGACCATTTAAGCTGGTCACAGAACAATGGTCGTCAACATCTGATCCAGATTCTATGTTGGATGTATCACTTCTCCTCCCCTGAAAATACAAATGATATTGTAAGGAAACAAAATATGAAAATCAACGTTATAGATATCTGACTGGAATATTTTACCTTCACAGAGTATATCTGGATATAAGAGTCAACTTTCTGTTGATCACTAGACAGGCTAGTGATTTGCCTTACAAATGTGGCTTCCGCATTATTTACAACCTGCAAAATTGGGGACACAAGAAACACAATCATCCCACTTAAATCCTCTCCATCCATTGATGTGAACTTTTATGGTTTTCTGAAAAGGGGGCATGTTATTGGAACAGACGTATAGCTTCAAGGAGCTTCGTATATATATGAGAAGAAACAATACAACTCCAAGAAATACAAAATAAATCCTCAAAAGAATGCATACCTTCATTATTTCAGGGTCGTTCCATGGACCCATATTTGACCTAAGGCAGCCACCCTCACCAGGACATGTGCATGAACCACCTAGGAAGTCAGGCAATTGACTGAAAAGGGTAATGGAATACCAAGAATCAGATGATCTTATAGTTGAAATTCAACAGATAAAAATTAGGTTGACAAACAAACCTTGGGTTGATGACTTCATGTAGTTTACCCAATGACTTAGGTTCCAACACCTGTAATGTCAGAACATGAGGAATACTGTTGCAGACGGTTCATGCAATTGAAGTTAGAAACAAAAGGGTGTAATTAGCCAAACATTCAGTTACCTGAATTTTTGCAATTGTCTTTGCATCAAGAAATTTTTGAGCAGCAGGCCATAAACATTTCTTGAAGGTAGGGCCAGCATTGACGACGAACATGCGATGTAGTGTCTGTCAGTAAACATGGAAGTCCATTATGACCAAAAACAACCGGTGATTTGGAAAATAAATGTTGTAGGAGTTATTTACCTCTGGGTAGTAATTACTGTCAACCTTTGCCATGGCCCCAAGAAGACTTGCTGCAGTTGGAGTGAAATTCTTCAAGCCCTGTATATCATATTGCAGTGCACAATATGTTAGATTATAATCTTATATATTAATAGTTCTCAGCAAACCTCCCCTTCCCCCCAACTTTCTCATGAATATACTCTCAGATACACTTGCCACAGCTAGTAGTGTTACCAGGGAAAATAATTGTGGTCATATATCATATTATCAAATCAAGTGGTTCACATACCAGGCCTTGTGCATCCAAAATTGTGGTAGTAGAACAAATTTGTCTCTTTGCTGCAATCGAACAAGCAGGGAACTTGTCATTAAAAGCCCGCTCAAACTCTTGGACGTGATATTTTAGGTAGCGCTCAATCGAAGTGATGCGCATAAGCCTGCTAGGGTGTGCTTTGCCAAGCCTTTCAATATAAACAGGCCTGCCTTCCCTATCAACTCCATGGTACCCTTGGGGGTAATGCTGCAAGACTTCATCCAGCTCTTCAAAATCGTAATCCTGAGTGAGACAATTAATATATATGAGCAAAATACCAACAGATATCTTGAGAATTAAACTAGCTTCAACAGAACTCGAAAAAACTTCAGATGTTAAAGAATAGTAAAAGAATCTCAGATACATGTACAGAAATGTTAGTCTTTGAATATACATAGTAGAACTCACATTCAGAATCCCACTTCCTGTCACTGTAAGTGTAAATGTACCATGTATAAAGTTCAGAGTATCATTGTAATTACCTCCAATATTGTGTCCGTTCCATATTCCTTTCGCCAATTTAGCATTTCTTCCCACATTCGGATTGTTCTTTCAATGTTAAAGTCTCGAGCCTTCAAGAACCTAGATGAAAGAAAATGAAGGCGTTGAGCTCGTACCATAGAATTAAATCCGTCCAGTTAACAACAAAAAGGAGACAAAATAATATCAAAAAAGATTTTCACATCCCTCAAGTCCTCCATGGGCTCTCACATGAAAAAAGTGATTTACATTACAACAATTGCAATCGGTCAAATATCTTTACTTCTCAATGTACACGTTGATGATGATATATCTTTAATCCTCAACATGCAAGTAGATGATGTGATGAACTTTTTATGGAAAATTAGATAGTTTTATAAGTCGGAATTAAAAAAAATCATGGTGCATATCCAATTTAGAATCCCATGGTTAACAACACTATGCATCACTCCCGTCCTTACACTATGTAATGGTATTGTGATGCTAGTACGAATGATCTTTTGTGATGTAAATAGCATATACCTTCTAATGAAGCCATTGTAAGTGGTGGAATCTGATATGAACTTAATGTTTAAAAATTGACTAGTTTCCAACAATAAGTAAACAGAGTCCTAATTGTAGAAGATGTTTTCCCCAAATTGCTGTTTGTATGATATGTATGTGTATATTTAATTTTAACTTAATACCCAAATTATCTGTCTGTTTTGAGAAATTTTAGATTTACTCATCATGTTTCTTGGCATGCCATATCTAAACTCCGCAGAGCTTAATATACTATCCGTGAGCGTGTTCATGATCCTTGGCATTGCTGAATCTTGATATCTATGAAGTCCTACCAGGTGCAATCATTTGCACTCAAGTAAGATACAAGTATGCTCACTGAGTCATGTTTGCAACAAAATAAACTTTGACCACCATTTTCTAGATAAATAACTGATACAACAGCAAAGACTTGACAAGGATTTGAAACAATGAAATAATTTATTCACCTCAACAAGGTATGATAGTCGTCATGTCTAGATGGCAGTAAGTCCCTGTCAAAGAGCTTTTGCCGCAATTCATGGACGGCTCTCTCCTCGTTTGCATCGCGTACATCTTCTATTGAAACCGAAGGAACCCTGTAATCAATTTTCCTCTTTCCCCTTTTCTTGAGCGAGTGGGTGAACTTGTTTGAAGCATTTATTGCCTTCTTCTTTAGGGATCCAATTTTGGATCGCCGTCTCTCATCTTCAGAATTCTCAAAATCTGACCTCCTTTCTCTTGCTTCATCAAAAGCCTCAAGTCCTTGTAGGCCTGATACATGAAAAGTATAGGCCAAACACTATTACTTCCACCTTCCTCATGAAAGAGGAAAGACTGTGATTATGTTAAATGTGAATGATAACATTAATCTACAATACAGTGTGCAACTTACCCGACATTTTCACCAGGTGAAGAAGGGTCGAGACTCAACACTAGGCTTCAGTGGAGACTGATACTTGCGTTTTCAAAGCCATTTAAAACCATGATACCTTCCTTGTTAAACTGTAAGAATCAGTAGTTTTTTTATCAAGCCACAGGCACCACCGCTAGAGCAACCCACTCTATACTGCATAATGGAAAATGTCATGCAAGTACATAAGCATTAAATCAAGAAGAGCATGTCAGTAATCGACCACATTCCTTTTTCGTGGCACAAATAAATTCCCCACGGGATTCATCAAAGAAATTTTAAATATTTCACATAAGACAAAATACTCAAAGGACCCTCAGTTTCCATCTCTCACTTGATGTCAACCAGAGATAACATCATCTAGAAACTAATGCAGATCTAGAATCTCTTATATGTTCAATCTGTTTATAAAAAATAAAACCTAACAAACAGTAACAACAACAATCTCATATCTGATATTTTTTTTTTAAGATTTATCCTCCACAAACGTAAATAAACAACCGAACCATTTTATCAAATCTAGTGAATTTGCAAGCTAGGCATAGTTATTCTAACAAATAGTTGTGATATAAACAAATGCAACAAAAAAGAGATGCTTAATCCAAGAAAAAACACATAAATTTGAACAATGCGAGTAGAGAAGCAATCAGATCTCAAATCAGTCCCGGCAAAAAATAGGTCAAACAAAATCATTAAAGCATTTGATTCAAGAGAGAGAGAGAGAGAGAGAGGAGAGTATTTAACACATCATACCAAAAACCTCGAGAAGACAAGCAAGTGCGGGGATCACAATCTGCAAGCTGTTTGAATTGGTTTTCCCAGGTAAGAATATTCTTGTGAAACTTGAAATTTGTGGAGTGAAACAGAGGGATCGAGAAGAATGAAAGCCGAGAAGATCTGGTGCGTAACTCGATTGAGAGAGAGGCTGTATGTATACGTATATGTTGTATGTATAGGTTTCTCTTTCAACTATTCCTTTTTTGTTCTTCTCAAGGTTTGTAGCTCTCTACTTTTCCTTTGCGTATTTGTATTTATTATTGTCCGAATTACGTCTTTTTTATCTTTATTCATTTTAGCCCTTATATTTTAAACATATATACCAATAAACCCCTTCTCTTTTGTTCTGTATCATAAACCCCATCTAATCTTTGATTTCCCAAGTTGATTGAATTGAAGCACCTTCTTAATCCTTATTAGGGTATTCTTGATATTTTGTAAAAGCTATAAGGAGAATTAGGGTAATTTTATGATAATACAAGGGTGTAATGTGAAATTAAATTAGTCTTATCCTAAGTAAATAAGGTATTGTTTGTTGGTGAAAACCAAATATTTTTTAAAACATAATTACACCATTTTGTTTTTTTAAATAAAAAAACAATCTTACGATATAATTACAATACAAATCTTATAAAATTGTTCTTGAATAAATATTAAATATTTTTTTATATAATATTTTTACTTGGTATAAAATTTCCATTCAAATTTACCTGGTCATAAATAACATTTTTTCACTTTATAGACAGAAATCAACATTGATTTAGAAAGTAACTTTTGAATGATAATTTATTACTTAAAAAATGTAAATGTAATTTTTCAATTTTGGTCATCCTTAAAAAAATGTAACATTTATTTATTTATTTTTCCATATATAAAGATTCATTCAATTTTTATAAAAGGTATTTATATGATTTATTACGATTTTATGTTTCATTTTATTTTCTATTTTTTGTCGATTTACATTACGATTTTGGTTGGTTGTGAGAGAGAGATAATGATTTTTTTATATAAATTTGTTTAATTTAGACTTAATAATATAATGTAATTTATTAATATATTTTTTTTATAAAATATTTTGTTAGATTTTTTTAATTATATTTTTATATTTAAAATTTGATTTTTATTCTATATTTAATTATGCTAAGAGTTATTTTAGGGGAGTTAAAGTGGTTAGAGATAATGATTGAAAATTAATAAATAGCATTAGATGTAGTACATATAGCTTTAATGATTGTTTTTTAAGTAATTAGCATTAAATAGCGGTACATTAAGCTTTAAGAGTTTTTTATGTCATCTTTATAATATAGATTAGTGTATATCATCATTCATGTTCATATTATATACAAAAGTGTTTAACTTGAATTTTGTATTTAAAAGGAAAAAACATTTAGTGAATATTATTTGTATGGATTGGAATAATAATAATTTATTTATAGTTGAAGGTGAAATAAAATAGTAGTAATAATTAATTGAAGGAGTATGTATGTTCAAATATTTGAAACCCTAATTGCCAGTTGACAGTAGTAGGCATGTTCCACCTAGCTAGCCCTGTTTGCTGACGTGGATCTTCCTGCTTTTGCCACATCATTCAGAAAGAAAAAAAAAATGTGAGACTTGTAGGAGTATAGATTATAGAAGTAAAGTTGGTGGTATTTTTTGTAGTTAAAATTTTTAGAGGTAAATTAATTAAATTTGAAAGAAAGCAACAAGACGAGGACGAAAGTGTATTATTATTATTATTATTATTATTGTTTTAATTAGTTGTAAGAAAATAAGGATAGTGATTTTATTTATTTATGTAAGTAAGTAAAAAAAGAGGAAGGAACAAAAGGTTGGTAAGAAAGAGAATTGACGAAACAAACAAACAAACAAACAGTGGAGAGAGAGAGAGAGAGAGAGGTCGTTTTCTTTGATGGCATACTCAATCCTGCCACTTTCTTGTCTTTACAATAAGTAAAAGTAAAAAAAATACTATCTTTTTTCAAATTAATTTAACAGGCAGGGCGGAGGTACGACGGTGGCTGACCAGGACCATTACTATTGCTACCTACTGTGTACTTGCCATCATAAAACACATTCTCCATATGTACCTTATTTAACAACCATTATTTCTTAATATATATATCATCTTCTCAACCCCGGCCTTTTCATATCAAATACTAGCTACTACTAACATCTTGTAAAAAGAACAACTACTTCTTTTATAATATATTATAACTGTAGGTAGGAAGGTAGGTATCATTTTATTTCAAAATGTGGGTATGGAGACGACCAATAATTTAAATATTTTGATACAATAATTAATATATATATATGAGTAACATGTTCCTTCACCTGTCTTGTGACAGACAGCAACCATTCATATTCAAAGATCCAAGGACACTATAAACCCCAAAATTAATTTATAGCTTGGACATATTCACCACACACATATATATACACCCTTTCTGTCTGCATATATACCTCAGTCAACCACATATATATATATATATATCACAACCATATTTCCATCTAAATTAAAACACCTTCACTATATTATTATTTCACCATTCAAATAAACCATTCATTTAATTTTCAAACAAGTTCCTAAATTTATTTCTAGAATAGGAAGCATATATAATTAATTAAGCATTCACATGCCATATTTCTGGGTCCAAGATCGGGCGGTTGCCTCATACTTGGCCCTGTCGTTCTTGTACAAACTAGCAATTTCAGGCTCTAAATGATCATCAGGGTTTGGGTCTGTCAACAACGAAGAAATCGAAAGCAAAACCTCCATATTTAATTAATTCCTCACATCTCTAATTAATTATATAATAATTTAAAACCAATTTGTTAGAAGATGAATATGGTTGAAGGAGACGATGAATATGCTGAAGATTTGTGACCTCGATATATTGATTGAGAAAAAACGTACAATATGAAAAGTAAATAATGAGTAATCTAACCTAGACTACAATATACAACATATTTATACATAGACTAAATGGGCTTGGGCCCTATACTGACATGGGCCTGGGCCTGGTAGATGAGCTTTAGTGAAAATATCAGCCGGTTGATCAAGAGTCGAAATAGGAAGAAGTTGGATCGTCTTACGAGTCACATGTTGATGAACAAAGTGACAGCCAATTTCAATATGCTTTGTGCGCTCATGAAAGACATCATTGTGAGCAATCTGAATCGCACTGTTGTTGTCACACCACAATGGAGTTAGGGACTGTTGAGGAGCCCCCATGTCAGAGAGCAGCCAGCGTAACCACACAAGTTCTTGAGCCGTGTCAGCTAGTGCTCGATACTCAGCTTCAGTACTGGATCGAGCTGAGAGAGATTGTTTCTTGCTCCGCCAAGATATAAGAGAGTCTCCAAGAAAGAAACAGTAGCCGGTAGTGGAGCGACGATCAGTCATGTCACTGTCGCAATCAGCATCAGAAAAACCTCGCAAAGTCAATGATGATGTGGATGGAAAATGAATACCATGAAACATGGTCCCTTTTAAATATCGAAGAATGCGCAGGACAGCAGCGTAGTGATCATAACAGGGTGCAGGCATGAACTGACTGACAATATGAACAGCATAGGCAATGTCAGGTCGAGTGATTGTCAGGTAGACAAGTGACCCTACTAACTTGCGATATAAAGTAGGATCACGTAGAGGAGGTCCAGCATTCGGAGCCAAATGAAGGTTGTGCTCAAGAGGAGTGGATGCAGTTTTGTTGTCAGTAATCCCAGCTTTTGACAAAAGATCTGAGGTGTATATATTTGGCTTGACAAAGATAAATTCCCGATGGATTGGAGAGCACCTCAAGATCAATAAAATAGTGTAAAGAGCCAAGATCATTCATCTCAAAACAGGAGTTGAGAGATGTCTTGAGATTAGCTATGCATGTAGAGTCACTACCAGTAATAATCATATCATCCACATACAGAAGAAGTAAGATTGTACCAGCCTCAGTGGTCCGAGTAAACAGTCCTGAATCATAATTGTTGGGTGAGAAGCCCAGAGAGGTGACTGTGGAACTGAATTTCTCAAACCAAGCTCGCGGAGCTTGCTTAGGTCCATAAATAGCCTTCCGAAGACGACAAACATGACCTCGTGGAAGTCGAACGCCTGAAGGAGGTGTCATGTAGACTTCCTCAGATAAGTCACCGTTCAAAAATGCATTCTTAACATCCATCTGAAAGAGAGGCCATTGTTTGGTAGATGTGATGGCGAGAAGACTGCGAACAGAAGTGACTCGAGCAACAGGTGCAAAAGTCTCCTCATAATCAATACCGTACTCTTGATTGAAGCCCTTGACCATAAGACGATCTTTGTACCGATCAATACAGTCATCAGATTTGGTTTTGATTTTGAACACCCATTTAGAGCCAATGGGTGACTTGCCTGGTGGAAGAGGAACAGATTCCCATGTCTGAGCTTTGTCAAGTGCCTGAAGTTCCTCATCCATATCTTTCTGCCAATCAGGGTTAGAGGAGGCTTCCTTGTAGGAAGTAGGTTCGTGATTTGACAGCAGAGTAGCATAAACATGGTAATCACGAAGATGAGAAGAAACTTGTCTTACCCGATCTGATCGTCTAACATTCTGAGATTGAGAAGTTCCATGGGCCAAAGACTCAGCAGGCACCTCAGATGTTGGTTGTGCGGATGAAGCAGATGATTGATGTTGATCAAGAAAACTAGGAGAGGCAGGTTGTGTGAGGGCAGGAGATTCTGAAGGAGAGACAGACTCATAAGGAGTTGGAGCAACAGGTGGAGGTGATATGATGTCAGATTGGAGTGAGTCCAATGAGACGAAAGCATCAGTGAAAAACGGAGTGGTGAGGTTAGGAGACTCACGAAACTTGGATATAGAAGAGAAAGGAACATGTTCCCAGAAGGTAACATGACGAGATATACGAAGACGCTGGGAGATAGGATCCCAGCAGCGATAACCCTTGTGCTCAATACCATATCCAAGGAAGCATCACAGTCTGGAGCGAGGTTCAAGTTTGGTATGTTCATGAGATTGAAGTTGAACAAAACAAGCACTACCCCAAACTTTGAGAAGTTCATAGGCAGGAGTGACCTCATAAAGAGCCTCATAAGGAGACTTATTATTAAGGATGGGAGTAGGGTGACGATTGATAGTATAAACTGTAGTGAAAGCAGCTTCACCCCAAAAACGTTCTGGACATTTGGCAGAGATGAGAAGAGTGCGAACCGTATCAAGAATATGACGGTGTTTGCGTTCGGCACGACCATTTTGAGGAGATGTGCCGGGACAGGAGTACTGAGAGAGAGTCCCCTGAGATTGAAGAAAGGAGAGAAGAGATGACTCTTTGTATTCCATAACATTGTCAGCTCTAAGAATCTTTATAGATTTTGAGAATTGGGTGTGAATCATCCGGACAAACATAATATAAATTTTAGGTAGTTCCGAACGATGTTTCATGAGATATATCCATGTGAAACGAGTATGGTCATCAATAAAAATAACAAAATATCGAGCACCCCCCATGGATGGATGAGGTGCTGGTCCCCATACATCAGAATGAATAAGATCAAAAGAAGAAGTAGAACTAAACTCATTCATTTCAAAAGGTAAAGCATGATGTTTGCCAAGTTTGCATGATAAACAAGAAATATTATCAGTTGATACACAATTTCCTAACACTCCTAAGTGAGCTAATGATTTTATTCTGGCTAGAGATAAGTGACCTAGCCGAGCATGCCACAACTCAAAGGAGGAAGTGCTGGAAACTGAGGCAACAAGACTTGAAGAAGGTAATAGAAGGCGAAGGTAGACCACTTCAATCATCCGTCCAACTTTACGGTCGAGTCCAAGGATCTGCTTGGTCTTTGGATCCTGTACAACACAACCAGAATAATGAAATAAAATGATCAAGTTTGATTCAAGAAGTTGTGCAATCGAAACTAAGCTCAGAGATAGTTTCAGAACATTTAGAACATCCGGTAATTGTATATGAGGAGTGGAAACGTTTCCACTAAAAGATACCGGTAGGCTAGTGTTGTCAGCAGTTCTTACTGACGTAAATTGCTGAGGTGGTTTCTTAGAAACGAAACCATCAGGGAAAGGTGTCATATGATTGCAACACCCGGAGTCAAAAAGCCATACGTTACCTATTGCAGTTGAGTGTGGAGAATTCATACCCATAGCACCAGACATGATCTGCTCCATGAGTTCCTGATTGCGACGCATCAGTTCCATTAGGTCAGGTGAGGAGGCTGAAGAAACCTTAGTATCAGCAATAGTAGATCCAGCAATAGCGTGAGTCCGGTTCTGAGAACCAGTGTGCTTTGAGTTCTTCGGGCAGTCAGACTCATAATGACGCGGATGAGTGATTCCACACCTACGACACTTACGGATAGGACAATCAAGAAGAAGATGAGCAGTAGAATGGAAAAATGCACATTCAGATATGTTCGTCTTTCCCACAGATTTGGAATGATTGTTGTTGGTCCATTTGCCTTTGGACTTGGGATGAGACGTGTAGAGAATGCTATCAGTAGCAGGCATCCGTGATCGCATGTGAAGACGAGTTTCTTCACTTGTCAATTCTGACATTGCTTCTTCAAGAGTAGGTAATGGCTGCCTATGAAGAAGAGAAGCACGAACATTCTCAAATTTATCAGTCAGACCCATCAGAATAGTGATCAAATGTAGCTGGTTGAAGTAGGTGGTGAATTGTTGAGCTGTTTCATCAAAAATCTGTGGTGCTCCAAGACTTATATGATCTATGAGAGACTGCATTTCAAAGATATAAGAGTTTATGGATTGATCAGGAAGCTGACGTTTGCTCTGAAAAGTGGTCCACAGTTGATACTGATGAGACAGGCCTGATGACGTGTACCGCTTGGCAAGAAAATCCCAGAGACTTTGGGCGGTAAGATAACCAAGAAACTGTTGGTTGATCTCAGGAGTAGTGGAGGCATTAATAAAGCCCAGAATACGAGCATTATTGATGTCCCACTCATTCATGCGTTTTGCAAAGTCAACAGCGTTCTCAGCTGCTTCTTGAACTGGAACTTTGGATGCACCAGTAACATAGGTGTGAAGGCCATAGGATTTTAGCAAAATTGTCATATGATGATGCCAAATAATGTAGTTGCTACCATTGAAAACAACTGAGATGGGATTTGAGTGACTGAGATTGGTAGCCATGAATTGAGGAATAGATACTGAGAAACAGTATTAATGACCGGTATTAACGACCGGTAGAGTTCGACTGATAATAGTTTCGACCGGTAGGGTGTTCAACCGGTAGGATGATGTTCGACCGGGATGTGGACCGGTATTAATGACCGGTATTAACGACCGGTAGGGTTCGACCGAAAGGTGTGGACTGATAAAGTTTCGACTGGTGGATGTTCGACCGATAGAATTCGACCGAGAGGTGTTCGACCGATAGGTTTCGACCGGGAGGTGTTCGACCGGCTAGGGTTTCAGAAAACAAACCAGCGGCAACTTCAAACATATCGATCAATCTGATCTTAAAGAAACAAATCGATTCAAAGCAAAGAAATCGATTCAAAGGCGATGACTCACAAAGAACCAGCGGCGGCGGTGACAAGAGACGACAAAGCGACGACGAGATTCGATTATGGTTCGGATGAACAGTGATGACGATGAGCAGTAAACCGATGAACAGTAAAATCGAAGAATAAACCTACAACTTTGATACCATGTTAGAAGATGAATATGGTTGAAGGAGACGATGAATATGCTGAAGATTTGTGACCTCGATATATTGATTGAGAGAAAACGTACAATATGAAAAGTAAATAATGAGTAATCTAACCTAGACTACAATATACAACATATTTATACATAGACTAAATGGGCTTGGGCCCTATACTGACATGGGCCTGCGCCCTCTACACATATACATTAACACAAATTAAACAAGATACATATTTCATTAATTGAAAATAGACAAGAGTTGGTTACCTTAGAGATGGTAAGGGCTGGGCTCCATTGATCCTTCAGGATGTCAAGGTAGATGCTACCATTGCTGTTTATATTTGGATGAAATACCCTGGTGCAGAAAGAAACCTTCCAACCACACATGTAAACTTCCTAAATTCAATACAATTCAAACAACAACAATTAGACAATCTCACAAGATTCGTTGTTTTAGAGCAATGCTTGTTTATGTTTACATGTGGTGGCTTGAACGGGTAGTATGGTGGGAAATGAATGTTAACAAATAACAAAAAACACCCCTCCTGCAAATGGGCTATCCAATGGCCCCTTAATCGTTGCTTGCCAATGGAACATGTCATTACCAACAGGGCCTAAAGAACAACAACAAAATTAATACAACTCCTAGAAATATTTTAATTTGTCTTCTAAATCCATGTTTTTCAACCTAAGTATGGATGCAAATGTCCACTAGTTAATCTGCATCGATCAAGTTTAGATCCCATTGACAAAAATTATAAATGATATATTTAATTAAACACCTGAAATTAATAAATCTTTAACACTAGCGTTTAAGTTATGATTGCTAAAAAATTATAAGGTTGTAGCTTGAATAATACGATACAACTAGTTGGAGATGAGATGAGAATAATATATAATTGTTAACTTGTGGTCCAATTTGTGACCAAATAGTTGTGGTCTAGCATGCCTCCAGAACAGGACCAGATATGGGTTTTTTCTTTTTCATATTTATTAAGGCAATAATGAAATTTTCTCCAAAGTTTGCTTCATTATGTAGTAAATATGGGAAAACACATATAGACGATAGTTCTTTTTTGAGCCAATTTCCTTAAAAAGAAGAAATATGTTATAGCATGCTCCCTTATCCCCTTATTCCTACTTTCGCAACAGAGCTTATATGCTAACAACAGAATATGGAGTTCATTGTTCACAAGTTGGTCCCGCGCAAGATATATGAAGTTCGTTTATATAGACACACGTTACAGTGGCTTTTCTAGTAGATCATGATTCATATGAATAAATTAATCCATAACCAACAAATGAACTATGCTAAAAGCAACGATAATAATAAAATGTGACATGTTTCCAAATATGGTTCATTAGTACCAAGCAAAGGGGACATTCCATCAATCTACTATGATGAGTGGATAAAAAAAACAAGAACTGAAACAAAACATATAAAATAGAACATTTGATAAAGCACAAAGTCATAAAGAGAGAAAAAACTTCTTAACCCACAACTTGAAAATATAAAGTAATGATAGCCCATCATTCAAATTAAATAGATCTTAGTTAAGGATGATCGATGACATAATGGTCAACTAGGGAGGAAAAACTTCTTAACCCACAACTTGAAAATATAAAGTAATTGCATATCGCATTCGACTATTCATGTTTTAAGTATCATAGATGGTGCAATCATAAGAAACTAAATTGCTTTGTCAAATGTTGCTCATAAAATTAAAATACAATAAAAAAAATCTTTACATCCTCTACACTAAGGGGACGTTTGGTTCGCAGAATGTTTTTAGATGGAATGAAATATGTCAAAAGAATTTGATTTTGATGGAATTGGAATGGAATGTTGTCAGGTTTGACCACCTGTTTGGTTGACAGAATTGGAATGAAATCTGTTAAATGAATTGAAAATTTTCTGTTTGGTTCACAAATTGTAGCTTCGGAATTGAAATGGAATTTTGATAAATGACCAAAATACCCTTTTTAATTATTTTAATTTTTTAAATAAAAATTACCTTAATAAAATAGTCATTAAATGCCGAGAGAGAGAGGAGAAAGGGGGAGGGAGAGAGAGAGGAAAGAGAGGAGAGAGATTGTGAGAGAGGGAGGGAGAGGGGGAGAGAGAGAGGAGAGGAGAGAGGGGGGAGAGAGAGGGAGGGGAGATGGGAGAGGAGAGATGGGAGAGAGAGAGAGGAGAGAGAGGGAGAGGAGAGAGAGAGGAGACCAAATCCACATCGGATGGGTTTTAATTTTGTTAAGAGGGTATTTTTGTCATTTTCAAAATATTGGATGAAATGGAATTCAATTCCATCACTTTTGTGAAGGAATGACCAAATCCATAATTGAAGGAATTCATGGAATTCAATTTCATTCAATGGATAACCAAACATCATGATGGAATTTGGTCAATGGAATTGACCATTCCAATTCCATCAGATTCTGGCGGAATCCAACGAACCAAACGCCACCTAAGAGGAGTGGATCTTCTCATTCATCAATTCCCTTGAATAGGGATAAAACAGAGAACATATAAAGGGGGTCATTCCAAATCTATATAAAAGTGAAACTAATGTTATTACCCTGTTTTCTTCTAAGAGAGAAAGTTTTCTAAGTGATCATGAAGTCATTTGTTATCGTTCGAGGAGTCTAAAGTATCTTCTTTTCATGTTGTTTTTGCTCTTTAGTTGGTTGATTCATTTAAAATTCCCTTCTTCTAGTAGTTGGTTTGAAATGCTAGGTTTGTGATTTCTTCTTCAGATCTCCTATTTGATGAGTGTCTCAGTTTTGCCCTTGTATCCTCACTTAGTGTTTGTTCTTTTTTCACTTATAATATAATCATTGACCATTAAAACAAAAAAGAAATGAAGCAGAAGAAGATATTGGTATGATCATGGATGCCTACATTGCAAGCAACTTATATATCTAAATTCTTACTTTACAAATGCAGACCCACATGGAGTCATTGCAGTTTTTTATGTAGCTCAAAACATGAGTCTATTTGAACTTAAAAAAAATAGTTCTTTTGTCTCAAAGATTGATGCTAATGTTCAGAAACACAATACCCTGCACATGAATTTCCCTAGAAATACAACTCCCATGAAGAAAGTAAGAGAGAGAGAGAGAGAGAGAGAAACGATGACTTTGAAGCAAATACCTAACCAAAAATAAAAGCATTTAAATTCAAAGGCAGTAAATTGCTTTCCGAACTACACATAGTACACAAGAAACGATTTTGAAATTATATATTTACACAGAAGTGCACGTTAAACACATAAATATTCCTATCCGTACGAAAATAAAACATGCAAATTAGAAAATTAATTGACATGCAAGTAGAGGCAATTTTTTGTAACCCTTAGCTAGTTGATGGAATAAAAAGAAATTAACCAAAAGAATCATATGATTTTGAAAAGAATACCAAGAATATTGATGAAGGAAGGATTGGTGTAGGAGCTAGCTATAATAAATGGATGGAAGGTGGTGGTGGTCATTTCGTACAATATAATTCATGATATGGGATTTCATGCCATGCACGTGACTCCAAAATATTTTATTATAAATAAATCTATATAATTAGTACATGCAAAACTTTTAAATTTTAAAATATTTCTATCTATTTTGCTTTTAATTTAAAAGCATGGTTATTGAAGGAAAGTCTTTAGGCCAATTAATTATATAAATAACCGGATATTTGAGATTTCTTATCTCATAATTAAGGGATCCATTTAATTAATTTTATGTAGTATACATGTAGTTTTTTCTAAAACCAATTTATTAACTATTGTCATAGAATCCTTTAAATTTCAAATTTACAATTAACATAATAATAGAAAACAAGTTCCATTAATGTCTTGATTTATTCACACAAAATATACTTAATCATTAAAATTGGAATAATTATTTTTAAATCTGAATTATAATAAATTTTGAATTGAACAAAGACCACAAACAAGAATTTTTATAATCTTTGATTTAACAGCCATATCGATATGACAATTTTTAGTTTTTTATCTGTTCTTAAAATTAACAAATCATATGCAACTACGACATGTGTTTTTCTATTTTACTCAAACATAAATTTCGGATGATTCAAAATTGCATTAGCTTTTCATTCTTAGTTGATGATGTCTTGGGGAAGAAGAAAATACAAGATGGGGGTGGGGGGAGGTTGCTTTTTGCTACATGCCATGTGTTATCTTATAATCAAAATGTCTAGAATACCCCTCCCTCTTTAACTAGAGTTAACAAGAACACGTAATGGTCATGAATAGAAGGCACGTTATTCAATACAAATTGCAAATGTCAAGGACGAAAACTCATTCATAAATAGTTTGTAATAAAGGGAAAATTGCATGAAAATGAAGCCAACTTTCATCTGATTCCTATTTTGGGGAACCAACGATTAAAATCGTCATTTAAGGGCCTATATCAAACTTTATGTTTATTTAAGGGTCTAGCTAACATATTGACCTGCTAATGATGACATCATCCAAAATTTTTGCCAACTAAGATTCCATGTCATTATCATAATTATAAATATAAATCTAAATTGCTGAAATGACACTTTTTTTTAAAACAAAATTTCCACTTCATATTATAAAATAGGAAATAATTAAAATTTAATTATAGAAAATTGACTAAAATTCGTTTTTTTTTTTAATTCATTGTAATTTGCAATCTTGTTTTCTCAAATAAATAAATAAATCTAAATATCAAGTTAAAATTCATTTTTTATTAATGCAATAAAAAAATTAATATAATAAAAATCAACTGAAGTATTAACATCAAATAGAAGATTTTATATCCAATCAGTCCAAAACAATAAATGTATATCTTCAATATAGAATCCCATTCAACCAAGTAAGCAAATTGCTATTTTGATATTCTTAACTAAATGATTTTCCTTAAAAAAAAAAAACTAAATGATTTTGTACACTCTCTCATCTTTTATTTTGATTTCACACGTAGTTCGAGGAGAGGATTCAACTATTTCTCAAGTATCTAGATTACCCTGCATAAATTTATTATGAATCACAACTTATGGGGTTCACATGAAGTTGGGTAGATTTATAACTTGGGAGACATGTGTAGCAGATTGTTGTAATCAAGTTAATGGCTTAATTTTGGATATATGTGTGCAGTGTGTCAACAATAGAGGGAAGGTACTTCAGTTATGAACTTTTTCCAGTAACTACAAGTTGAAGGAAAACATATTTGCTTCTTGAGAACGTCTGATGACGACTGATAACGTCTACCAGAAGGGAGCGATTGTCGGAA
Source organism: Arctium minus (assembly GCA_954870635.1). Lineage (NCBI taxonomy): Eukaryota > Viridiplantae > Streptophyta > Magnoliopsida > Asterales > Asteraceae > Arctium > Arctium minus. The sequence continues at coordinate 77,935,468 of OX941093.1, read as the reverse complement.
GGCGACTTCTGTGCCAGAATGGAAGCGACTGCCGGAGGGAGCCGTGGCAGCGTTGCCGGACGGAGAGTGCAACGCTTGTCGGAGCCGGAGAAGTTAATGAGCAACGAAGGGAGGAAGCGATGGAGGGAGGGAGGAGTGCTAGGGTCGACGAAGGGAGGGAAGAAGCTACTGGAAACCGAGAGCGGTGGAGGAGGAAGATGACTATTCATGTTCTAAACTTGTTTTGTATTTTTTTTTTTTATCTTTTTAATAATAATAATGATTTGACACATCATATAAAATACTATTTTAAACTTAATTATTTGCCACATCATATAAAATATTACCGATTACCTGTTGAACAGGTTAACCAGACCCTTAAATAAACATAAAGTTTGATATAGACCCTTAAATGACGGTTTTAAAAGTTGGTTCCCCAAAATAGGAATCAAGTGAAAGTTAGTTTCATTTTCATGCAATTTTCCCTGTAATAAATGATTAACTACATTTTTCATGTCTTCTTGATGTATGTTATGTTTAACACAATTTGTTTGTTCCTATAATTCTTTTAGTTATAAATATAATTCATTTAAGTGAAGTTGATAGAAAAATTGAACAAGAAAGATTTACATTTGTAATAGATGAATCGTAGGTAAATAGAGGGAGAAAAAATGTAACTGAGTAGTAGTGTTTTTATAGATATAAAAATTAGGGATTATTGGCAAACAAAACAATGAAATTAAGCCAAGCCAAGCCAAGCCAAGGGAGGGAGGGAAGGAAGGAAGGAGAAACGTGGAGGGAGCAGCACGAATCCTGGGGCCAATCCATTACCAAACAAAACATCTTCCTTCGAATCACAAATTTCTCCATTGAAAGCCATTTTTTCATTGTTATCCAATTCAACCTTTTGATTTCATTTTCAATCTGTGTTTTTACAAAGCCCTAATCTGCTGATTGGAGTTTCTGCGGCTTCGCATTCATCGCCCTTCACTTTTTTATTCATTCATACTTACGGTGATATTCATGGATTTCTTTTTGGATTTTAAAATGTTCCTCAGATTTTCTTCTGCATTCATCTTACAATTAATTGTTGCTATGATTTTGAAACTTGTATAAATATCCATCTTTTCACCATTATAGATAGATAGATAGATCTCCATTCATTTCTCTTCTCTTTTCAAGATTAATAAAAACCCTGGTCGTTTAATTCCAAATACACCACGTTTCAATACCATTTCATTTTGCTGTATGTAGTTAGTAGTAATTCGTTACTCAAAACAATGTTCAGTATTTCTGATTCGTCAACTTCAAATGACCAGGCTCCGGGGGCTCCTGATTTCTTGATCATGGGCGATGCTTCACCCAAGGCTTCTGTACCTACAAGCAAGCTTGAAGCCCAAATACTCGATGCAGTATTAAAGCGAGAATCTAAAGGAACTTCCATAAAGTCATTTACTAAGATTATCTTAAGATTCCCAAAAATTGATGAGAGCCTTAGAAGATGCAAAGTTATATTTGAACAATTTGGTATGCATCATCAATACCCTGTAAATTAGTATGTTTTATCACTTGCTTATCGACTTTGTGTTTTCGGAAATGCCAAGAGGTTAACAAGGCTCTTTTCCTGTAGATGAAGATAACAGTGGTGCAATTGATCTAAAAGAGCTGAAGCACTGCTTAGATAAGCTCCAAGTAAACTTCACGAACGAAGAAATCAACGATATTTTTGTGGCATGTGACTTAAATGATGACATGGGAATAGGCTTCAACGAGTTCATTGTGCTTCTTTGCCTTGTTTATCTTTTGAAGGAAGATTCCGCTGCTGACCAGGCTGTATCCAACAGTAACTTGTTATATTCCAACTGCTTCTTTCCATTTCATAGTATTTGAAAGATGGCCATCTTTCCCCTTTCAGTTTGCAGATGTGAAATCATAGAATAAAAAAATCACTCTTGCCGATTCCTGTTATCAGGATTCAAAAAGCATCCTGCTTTTTGTATTTGGAGGAACACAGTTTGCTTCATGTGCTGTTTGTTTTCTTTCATATTGTTGTGTTTCTTGACATTGATAGAAATCGCGATTGGGAATCCCAGATCTTGAGGCAACTTTTGAAACTCTGGTGGAGTCATTTGTGTTCTTGGACAGTAACAAAGATGGTCATGTCAGCAAGAACGAAATGGTTGTTGCAATAGAGGAAACTACATTTGGTGAACGATCTGATTCTGATGGGCAAATTGCCATGAAAAGATTTGGTCTCTCTCTCTCTCTCTCTATATATATATATAATATACACACACATAAAACATGGTGAGAGTTACTGAATTTGGTGGTTTTGTATTGACAGAAGAGATGGACTGGGATAAAAATGGAATGGTGAACTTCAAGGAATTTCTGTTTGCTTTTACTAGGTGGGTTGGAATCGAGGATGACGAAGAAGACTAGTCATCAATCAATGGTTTCTTGATGGCTTAGCTGAGAAGCGGAGGCAAGGACAGTTTGGTCTTTCTTTCAATTGGTTTGAGTTGAGGTTACGAGAGTAAGTAGTCATGGTTGAGACTCAATGTGGAGATTAGTATATGTATCTTGTTTGTTTATTTGTAGTTGTCTCTTTTTTTCCTTTTGTTCTTCTAAAAAATAGAGAGACGTTTAGATTAGTGTGATGATGGAACTTGTTGTATGTGTTTTTCTTTATCAGACTTGATTTGTTTGTTGTATGTAAACTGCTTCTTGGATGAATATGCAGTTGTTAGCGAAGTATTTATTTAGCAATGACAGTGACAGTGACAGTGTGTTTGTTGAATTTGGTTTATTGTAACTGTTGCAATATCTTAATTCTTAAGGTCCCAAATCAAAACAACTAAAAACAAACAAACCAATCAATGCAATTTGTATATTACTCGTCAAAGAAGTTAAAAAAGAAGTTGTTACCAATACTTGATATCTTGACAAAATGGTTTAAGAACTCCTTTATAAATTGTAAGCTATGCTAAAATCCTATTTTTATTTGTACAAAAAGTTCAACATGATCAGATGTTGGAACTGCACATTTAGGTGCCGTTTGTTTTTTAAGAGGTCTAAAGTTATTTTAGTTATGATTAATAAGAGGTGGTGTGTAAAAAGGTATGAACGATTCAGACTTAAGAGCCATTAAAAGGTTTTTAAAAACAAACAAACAACCCCTTAGCCTCATATTCACTTTCGACATTGCATTTAATTTAATAAATAAACCATTGAACCTTTGAAATTTTGATTACATCATTTTAACCCAAAAAACCAACTAGGAATGTTTTGAAAGTAAAAAAATAAAATAATCACTTTTACCTTTCCCGAACTCTATATTTTACAAAGGGTTTTGATTCCAAGTCTATGGATAGGATACTATCAGTTTCAGAGTTTTCCAATTGACCCCCCAAGAAATAACAAAATATCAATTGGGCCCATACGTTTTTGAAATAAACACAAGCTTTTTTAGCTGATTCGCAGGAACTCTGAAAATTGCTTGCAGGTGGAATCGTTCATGGCAGAAACAATACCCTTCAAAAACCTCCACAGTAGGGAATATCAAGGCCACAAGAAGAAGGTTCAGTATCATTCCCTCCTTCTCGATAAACCCCAATTATTTTTGATGTTATGAACCCTAGTTTCTGCACTTCCATCCCTTAAATTTTCTAAAACTTGGGGAAATCAAACAGGTGCATTCGGTAGCATGGAATTGCATTGGCACAAAGCTTGCGTCGGGTTCTGTAGATCAAACGGCTCGAGTATGGCATATCGAGCCCCATGGTCACGTAAGTATTCTTCTTCATTTGGCATTAGCACACACCACATGTTTGTTAATATTACAGATCACCATCTAAATGACAACCACCCAAATGCTCTATATTTACTAGTACTGGATGATGCAATTGATTCAAATGGTCACTCAGTATTCTTTCTCCAAAGGATCATAGGCAATGGATTTTCTATCTTACCAATGACCCATATAACTCTTTAATAATTACTTGATTTAGTGAAAATTAAAATCATATTTTGTAGCTTATTTTACCTCATCTAGATGCTATGTGTTTTTATATGGCTTCTTTGTTGCAGAGCAAGGTTAAAGATCTTGAGCTAAAGGGGCATACTGATAGTGTGGATCAGTTGTGTTGGGATCCTAAACATGCTGATTTGATTGCCACTGCATCAGGTGACAAGACTGTTCGTCTATGGGATGTTCGCAGTAAGTGATGCTTTATCCGTGTATACCAAGTTCCAATTTTTAAGTAAACCTCAATTTAAAAGTTTTCCCACGATTCTTGGTAGTTATTGCACATGGTTCACTTTATTTGTTGGCGATATCTTGAAGGAGTTTCTAAGTAGTAATTTTTATGCATACTGTAGGTGGAAAATGTTCACAGCAAGCAGAACTTAGTGGGGAGAACATTAATATCACCTATAAACCAGATGGGAGTCATGTAGCCGTTGGGAACAGGGTACATTTTGCTTTCGTTTTTATTCTGAGCCTTTTCAAATACCAAAATCTCTACGTTCAGTTCCTGGTACCTTTAGGAAGTTAGAAAGGGTGTGGCTACTTGCCTATTTCTTAACTCTGTTATATGTTATAGGACGATGAACTGACAATACTGGATGTACGAAAATTCAAGCCCATCCATAAACGCAAATTCAACTATGAGGTAAAATTACATGATCATCTTCCGCAATGTCAACTGTATAATGTTTGTTCCTTTACCTTTGACTATTAAAGTGACCAAATAGTTCACAGCCAAATTTATAAGTTCAATTTGACCATTTAAGTAAATTATTGGAATTGGCTACTGCACCAACCTCATTCTGAAATCTGAGATTCACTGGCTTAAAGAACTATGATGACTCTTATTCTGCAACTTGCTCCATGGCAATAGTGCTTCAAATCCCGTTGAGAAAGGCAATTATTACACTGTCGTTCTTACACATTTGTTTGTCAGGTAAATGAAATTGCGTGGAACATGAATGGGGATATGTTCTTTTTGACTACTGGAAATGGTGAGCATACTTGCTATTAAGAAATTGATTTCCTGTAAGGTTTGCAGCTTGTGTTATTTGTAGTTAAGTTCTTTTTTTATTGATATTACAGTCGCTTTGTTTCTTGATCTATTTCCTCAGGTACTGTTGAAGTACTGGCCTACCCATCTCTTCGAGCAGTTGACACCTTGACGGCTCATACTGCTGGTTGTTATTGCATTGCTATTGACCCCTTAGGAAGGTGTGTTTAATTCCCTTCACGTTTGCTATTGACCCCTTAGCAGGATTGGTTTGGTGTCCGAATAGTTTTTTCCAGCTAAACACAGTTAAGCTTTGGTTATATCTAAACATTATGCAGCTTCTACGATCAACTTGCTGCAATCTTATATTGTTTACAGCTTCCAATATTTCACAATTTCCTCCCCACCCAGTGAGGTTTGATCAGCAGTTGACCAAAAGGAAGTGCGTGAAATGATAACCAATGAGGCTGCCTCTTCTTATTTTGACAGATATTTTGCTGTTGGAAGTGCTGACTCCTTGGTCAGTCTTTGGGATATCTCAGAAATGCTGTGTGTGAGAACGTTCACAAAGCTCGAGTGAGTCACTCAATACCATGGTTTTTATATAGTTGAAATGATTAGATAGATATATAATTGAGATTATGTGTTCTCAGATGGCCTGTCCGGACCATAAGCTTCAATCACACGGGTCAATATATTGCTTCCGCTAGTGAAGACTTGTTCATTGACATAGTATGTATCGACATATCTTATTTCATTTTATTTTCCTTTAAACTGCTCGCATTGCTCGTGTTTATGATACGAGTAAAATTGTGGTGCCTTCAGTCAAATGTACACACTGGACGATCAGTTCATCAAATCCCATGTCGGGCAGCCATGAACAGCGTGGAATGGAATCCCAAATACAATTTGCTTGCATATGCTGGGGATGACAAAAATAAGTATCAAGCTGATGAAGGTGTATATACATATTTTCTTGCTCTTTCTTTCATAAGACCCCCATACAACATTTTAACAAATTGTTCCTCTTGTTCTGCAGGTGTTTTTCGAATATTTGGCTTCGATAGTGCATAACACTTCAATATTAGAGCAACGTCATCTATTTTAGTTGTCGGACCTGTACTTTTAACGTTATGGACTATCTTTCTCCTCTTTTCAATTTTGTAAACTATATCTCCTTTGAGCTTGTGTTGCAATGTTTCAAACACCTGTTAGCATGCTATTATTATTGTGACTGTTTTTATGTGATGGTTTTTTGAGGTTGGTTTGTTCATAAATCATAACACACCCAGACAGATGGTTCATAATCACATCTTTGTTGTTTATTTCTTGATGGAATTCACAAATTTTGAAATGTTAAAAAATGACAAGCAAAAACAAGAATAGCCATCAAATAATTGATTGATTTCACATAACACAAGCTGTGTTTCAAGATCACTCTTCAGCAATCAAGCACCCTTTTCTACACTAACTAAGCTCTCAAAGATGCTTATTTAATTTACTACCCTTTTCTACACTACATGAATATCTGAACCGGACCAAAATGCTTCATCCCCCAACTTTTTGTGATCTCATTTTCCCCAACAGAGAAGAAGAAATTGCCTGATCAAAAACAAAAACCAAAATCAGTCACAAAATCAAATCTTTTTTTTTTTTTTTTTTTTCTTTTAAATAAAAAAATATCAAATGGAATATAGTCATATACCTCTCCTCCTAGGCACAAAGCATGAATCTGCAAACAGGAACAGCCAAACCCATAACACAAACAAGCCAAATAGTGATCCGATAACGACAACACCAAGTCACCGGCTTCCATTTGATCTCTACACTCGAGCTCTTCATCCTCTTCCCATTTCCAGGCTCCTTGGATAGATCAAAGCTCGCCCCTTTCATCCTCAGCTCCTGAATGCATCTCGTTAACGCTCGATTCTCCACCCTTTCCCTCTGCAACTGTCCATACACTTTCCAGTACCTGCAAAGTTTCATCTGAACCAACAAAATCATCATACAACAAGTAGATAAAGAAACCAACATCGGAATCCACCATTTTTGACATGAATTATTCTGAGATGATGTGAATAAGATAGTAAAGAAAAACCCATGAAATGTAAAGAAAAATAGACAGAGTTGGAATATCTCTCTTGTGAGAGTGTCCATTCTTGTTTCTTTGCGAGCAATCCGGCGGCCGAATAGATCTTCTTCTCTCTGCCAAAGCTTTAAGAGAAGAAGGTGGCCGGGGGATTCTGAGATTTCCATTAATGGGTGGTCTTGTATGGCGGAGATTGTGGAAATCATTTGCTTTTGATGATCTCCGTCCACCAGTATTTCGACCACGTGATGTTGGGCGTCCGCCATTGATGTATGGATTCAAGTAAAAATCAAATCCAAGAAACTAGATATGAGATTTGTAAGAGAAGATCCGAGACTAAATTCAGATTCAAGAATGAAGAATGGTATGAGATTTGTTAGATCGATTTGTATGATTTTTGAGATATTTAAAGCGTATCCTAACGGTCATTTTTCTGTGGTGGTCATAACGGTCGGATTTTGTCATTACGTCCATTGACTCCAGCCTCATAAATCTCTAAAAAATCTGATTAGAATACAAATATTTATTAAAGTTAATATATATTTAAAATAGAAAAATGGTAAAAAAAATTGAAGTTTTGCTTTTTTATTTTAAAGAGATTGTATCTTTTTAATTTTAGATCAGATCAAATCAAATCAAATCAAATCAAATCAAATCATGCCTTTGGAATAAAAAAAAGTATGTTGATGTACCTAAGATAAAGATAAGGAGTACAGGGTACAAAATATAAGATGTGAACTTTTTTTTTAATAAGAGAAAAATAACATGATGACTACATTTATTATTAGTTTTAATTAATTTTATACTAAAGGATTGATGAGATCGTTGGAAGGTAGATCCCACAACTCACACTCCCCCCCGCTGAACATATTATTATTTCTTGCATCTTTTTCCCCTGAACACTCATCTCCATTCTCATCTACTCCCATTTTCGACTGAAACTGACCTTGCTGCTCACCTGCCGTGCACATACTCTGGCTCCATGGTGACCCCCCTTCTCCTTCATGACCGAAAACCGGCACCGCGTAATGAAATCCCCGAAAGTTTGCAGACGATGCACCATTGCTGTCCCATGGTTTGTTCATCGTCTCCGGCTCCTGTATGATCGCCCTCGACAACCCAATCTTGATCTTTTCAATCGTATCATCATCTTCTTCATGCTTAGAACTCATGTTATTATTATTATTAACCATCGGTGGTGCAGGAGCAGGGGACTGAAACTGGATATCGATGTGCTTCTTGGTCAGCAGATGAAGCATCTCGTCTTTTAAGCACCCGAGAGTTGCTTCAGCGAGGTTAGCCACCTGTGGCGGTGCCAGAGTGTTGGCTATCTCAGCCATCAGGTGGGAGTAAGGCTTATGGGTCACCGGATCAATTCCCATACCCGAAAGCTTCTTTCTCAGTTTCGTGTTCCAATGGTTCTTCACATCATTGTCTGTCCGTCCTGGCAGCTGTGCCGCGATCACAGACCACCTGTACTTGCATGTTAAGGTACCATCTCTCAGATTTTGGTTCATCACAATGTATGTATATGCATGGAATGGTTTTGTACCTGTTGCCTAGGACGGAATGTAGCCTGACGATGATTTGTTCTTCAGCATCGGAGAACTGACCATGCTTTAGATCAGGGCGAAGGTAGTTAGTCCATCGTAACCTACAGCTCTTCCCACATCTTTGGAGGCCTGCATTCTTGGGAATCAGGCGCCAATTACGAGTCCCGTGTTGGGAGATGTAGGACGAGAGCTTGTGATCTTCTTCAGGGGTCCACTGACCCTTCTTCACGCTCTCCTTTTCGCAACATGGAATTCGACCCATCTCTTTTTTCTTTATAAGGGTTGCTTGAAAGCAGCTGCTTTACAGAGTCAAGACTGTAGACATTGAATTAAAAACATAAAAATGATAATAAATAATAATAATAGGGGAAAGAAGAAGAAGAAGATGATGATGATTTTGTGTTGAATAGAGAGGGAAAGGGAATGGGAATTGGAAGGCTGTCTTAGTTTTAATTTAATTTTGGTTCAAGATTATCAATGGTTAAATATATATTTTGTGGTTGAGTGAGGTATTTAAGTATAGAAATGGAGGGCAATGCATGATTAGCATAAAAGGTGCATGACTTTATGATTTGTGAATAAAGAATTCAACGCCGTAGAGCGTGTGAGACGTTGGCAGGTAGCTCACTCATAAAACACTTGGTCAACTCCTCTCTCTAGCGTGCGTGTACGTGTGCCTATCGTTGACTGTGTGGAGAGTTGGGTGGCTTACCGATCTACTGCTCATACAAGGTTGCTGCTACACACCTTAACGAAAGTTAAGGTTTCAGGTGCACGTGTGGCTGCTATCTCATGTCTTGTTTTTTGGTAGAACATGAATATTTTGTCAAGCTCCTTTCTTTGCATTGCAAAGCTGCCCTGAAAGAGTTGCTGGTCTCTCTGTGTGCACCTTGTGGTCTGTTTTCTCGGACTGATTCTTTTAATCACCATTATGACCGCTTTACCCCTGCCTCAAAACCAAAAAACAGACTTGTAATTGGGGGGGAGGGTGCGGGGGGTAGCCAATACCCGCACGAAAGGGTAAATATAGAAAGAAGCAGGTTTTCAATTAGGAATAAATAATCAAACGTACGCCTGACATTTTTCATTACTCTTGTCTTGAGATAAAGTTTAAATAAACATACAGTTTAATGTTGATAACGTCTACCATTTTCAGTTATAAGAAAGTAGTAATTGCATCATACAAGAGATTTGTATACAAATTCTGGGCACAAAAGTACTAGCCAAATCTTTTGGCAAAGATCCCTTCAATGGAGCCAGATAAAACATAAATGGCTACAAGCAGGCAAAAGGTGCTATAAATACGAAGAACAATCCACTTGCCGGTCCAAGGTACAATCTTCTTCTGCACAAAGTACATCTCAACTGGGAAATATATGGTCAAGGGCCAGAAGATGATTGATCCTGCAAATGCCACCACCTCATTGAAGTAAGGGAATAACATCCCTACTGCCATGGTCAAAACCACATATGTAGTTCGAAAACATAACCTAAGAGGATTCACTCTAAACTCCGGCAATAACAAGACCTTCAAACTCCCAACATCCCTTGTCAATACACTTTCTGGAAACTTTTCGGCATACCATCTTTCCACAATTGCAAACAATGTCTGACTATATATCTAACAACACATATTCAAAACACAATGAAAATGATAAGGATAAAGATAAAGATAGAGAAATAAAGAAGCAGAAATGCAGTCCATCACTAGACCCTATGACCAAATTGGTACTAGGGTAACTGGTCTTTAGTAAGCATTGAGATTTATATTTTTTGACTAGTAAGCAAAGGTTATGTGGTACCTGATACCCTCCAACTAAGTGGAG